>OZ059811.1:2027250-2627250 GCA_964057025.1 Standfussiana lucernea
CACAGGAAGAGTAAATTAAGTTTTAATGACGAGGAAAGAGACAGCCAGCAGTCTAGATTATTTTATGTCTGGTTTAAGACAAGAAGCTTCTTTGTTACCTTTTACAAATATGACATAACGTCTGTAATCTCTGAAGGGTACAGCAGAGGTGTGCTTAATAGGACACGTATTTCGCCAGTTATGTTTAAGTCCCATGTAATGGCGGGAGAGCGTATTGCCATCAACCGGGCTAACAAATTCAGAGCCCGTGGCTGCTAGTGAGAAATTCCTGATAGAAAAAACCCAATAACACTTTGCCCGACCCGGGAATGGAATCCAGGATCTCATGCTCAGCTGTCGCGCTTCCGACCACGAAACCAAGGTGGTAGTAAAAGAAAACAACCTTTTAATCCGATTATTCAGTCCCTGAATGGAGGAGGTCTTTACTCAGGGCTGGGACAGTTCTGGCTAGTTAAAAAAACCGGTCAAGTGCGAGTTGGACTCGCGCACCGAGGGTTCCGTACAAACCTGTGGGTATATAACTTTTTTTTATATGACGAAACTAAAAATTTACGGTTTTCGTAATTTTTCCTATATCTGTACTATAAGACGTGACTTCGTACAAAATTTCAAGATTCTAAGTTCACGGGAAGTACCCTGTAGGTTTTGATTCCCGTGCGAGTTTCGAAAATTTGCGGAAATTTGCGGCCTAAGTGGCTGTATCTTTTGATTGCGTTGACTTAGAAGGTTGATTTTTCTACAGCTTCCAGGGACAGTAGAACTAAGTATCATATAGAAATTTCAGTTTGATACCTCCACGCGTTCCTGAGAAAAACGGTCTTGACAGACGGACGGACGGACGGACAACAAAGTGATCTTATAAGGGTTCCGTTTTTTCCTTTTGAGGTACGGAACCCTAAAAATGACGTCTTCTAGAGGATATTTACCTGGTATCAACAGAAGAGCATATGGCTTGGCTGTCATCTCTGCTGAGGCTCTGGCACTGGTCAGGTAGATTGGAGGCAACGCATACTCGGTCTGAAAATAAAACAAAAATGTTTTTACACTTCAAACCAATTGATCTGCCCAGACGGGACAATACAGAACTAAAATAAATGTACCGAATTTGATGATATCGATGCAAATTTTCATGAAAATCAATTATAAACAGCTGTTCAACGAATAATCGCAAAATTTCGAATAATTTTTGATATATTAAATCAAATTAAATTCATTTATTTTAAGTCTTTAACCTATATTAAATTAAAAAAGAATTTTACATTTGCCACGCTTACACTATTAACTTTACATATTATTACAGATTACTAGATAAACATACAAAATAATTACAGAAATTGAAATTTAATTTACAATTATACGTCAAATACAAAATATACATATGTCGTCAGCTTAGTAATCCATTTCTTAGAATAATAATAAGATTCATTTAGGAGGGTTACCATGACGTCATAAAGCAACATCATCTGCCCAGCCTTTTCCCAACTATGTAGGGGTCGGCTTCCAGTGTAACCGGATGCAGCTGAATACCAGTATTTTACATGGAGCGACTGCCTATCTGACCTCCACAACCCAGTTAGTACTGGGTAATACGATACCCCTTTGTAAGACTGGTTGTCAGACTTTCGGGCCACTGACTACCTGTAACGACTGTCAAAGATATACAAATGACAGCCGGGACCAACGGCTTAACGTGCTTTCTGAGGCACGAAAGCAATATTGCTAAAGTAATTATTTGTACCCCATATTTGTACGCTTCACGGCAAAACATAGAGAAGCTAATTACATTTTAACATCTCACACACTGTGTAACTAACCTATGTTTACAAAAAATAAAGTTTCTTATTCTTATTCTAAAATGTCACTTTCAGTCCCTAGTTTTTGCATGAAAGAATAACAAACATCCAACCATACATCCATCCTCACAAACTTTCGAATTTATAATAATAACAGTAAGATTTGTTAGTGCAAAGTAAAACATCGTGAGGAAACCAGCATGCCTGAGAGATATTTCTCGACGGCATGTAAAGCCAAGTCAGAGGCCCATGGGCGGCATAAAAACTCTGACACCAGGTTAGGGGTCGTCCTTTAATCACGTGAGGTTTAAACAGGGGGGGAGAGAGTAAGAAGAAAATCACGATTAATCACGATTGGAGGGAGGGGATAATGTGACAATCACGTGTATTTTTTCGTGGTACAAAAAATATGAATTCAAAGTGTCAAACTCAAAGCATTTATTTCAATTAGACCATTACATTCACTTTTGAATGTCAAAACACAAAAAAAAGCTAAGCTACAGTCCCAGTCACAGGGCATAATAACTTGTGAAAGTACTGTAGTTGCCCATTCGAAAGCGTAGATCCTATGGAGAAAAGTGGGCAAGAAACTCCATGGACACTCTTTTAAATCATTATGTTGTTACAAAGTCTTGGTTACATCATTCATGTCGAGATTAAACATATATGTGAGAACGAGTATATGTGTGAAGCGGGTAAGAGCGTCCAGAGTAAAAAGATAAAATTAACAATCCAAAAATACAATAATCCATGGCAGCTGCGAGATGACCAGTCGTGTAAAATATGTTTTACCGTTAATGAATTAAAAACCCGAGCAAGCGACTTTATCTCTAATACATCGGTTTTTTTTTTGTTAAAACTATTTCTGACACCATCTGTCTTTTCAATAATAAAAAATACACGTGATACTGGGAGGGGGTAGGAGGGGTAGCCGTAAACCTCACGACGTATCACCAAGGGGCTATAAGAGTGGCTTAAAAAATCTCACGTTATTAAAGGACGGCCCCTTAGGCACTAACCACACGATTTAAGAAGAAGAGAAAGGGAACCGTAAGCTCGAAGACTTAGCGAGTAAGGCATCACTACATAGTATAAAACAAAGTCGCTTCCCGCTGTCTGTCTGTCCCTATGTATGCTTAGATCTTTAAAACTACGCAACGGATTTTGATGCGGTTTTTTTTAATAGATAGAGTGATTCAAGAGGAAGGTTTATATGTATAATACACGCATATTATAGTAGAGAAAACATTAGTATCTACATTGCACTCGTGCGAAGCTGGGGCGGGCCGTTAGTGGAAAATATTTTCTCTTAGTCATCGGCGCGCCCATTCGTTATCTTAAATCTACAAAAATATAAAACATTCAGTCACTCGACAACAGAATGATAAGGAATGCTACTTACGAAAACATATTTAGGCTTTACATAACATTACGCCTGTTATTCTCAAAGGGTTAGGCAGAGGTCACTTGGTCGAACCAAGCAACTTGGGCTTGTTAGATTTTTTTACACACCTAGTTAGTTACAGATGAAGCTAATAAAAGCTTGCTAAAAATAAAGAACTGTTTTGAGTGAAGCCACGGGCAAAAACTTGCTTACCCAAATAAAATATTTACACTGTTCAATTTTTTATCTGCAAGATTATAAGTACGCAAATATTTAAATAATGCAAATGACAAAGCATGTGACTTAAGAAATGTTGCAATTGTAATAAATAGTCACGCTAAGGTATTGTGATTTGGGTATACAGTGCTGCTAATCCTGTATTGCTTCGTGGTCGTAATCGGAATTAACGGCGCCATCTTGTATTTTTAATACAATGGCGGCCAGCCGTGATAGCCTAGTGGTGTGACCGTCGGACTGCCAAGTCATAGGTCTCGAGTTCGAACCCAAGACAAGCACGATTTTTTGGATTCATGTGCGTATTGTACAATTACCACTTGCTTCGGTGAAGGAAAACGTCGTGAGGAAACCAGCATGCCTGAGAGATATTTCTCGACGGCATGTGAGGCCAAGCCAGAGGCCCATGGGCGGCATAAAAACTCTAAAAAAAAAAATCACCTGTTTCCCTACAAAACTGCAATGCACCTACACAGTCAAAATGTATGTGAGCTGATTCTTTTTTTATAAGCGATTAAAAATTTCTATGTGGGGCTCAGAATTAAGTACTGAATACATGGTAACTGAAGGATGTTTAATTAAAAGTGATACGCAATAATAATGAAGTACTTTAATATTTAAGTTGACTGAGACACTTTTACACATTACACGTATTATTCGCCATATTGTAAGAGAGAGAGAGACATCATATTTTCGTCTCATCTATTACATTGTCTAAACGTTCCATTCCGTTCAACACCCTACCTCAATGTAATAAATGAGACAACACCACAGCATAATATATATAACTTAAATACAACCTTCAGACTAATATACCTCTAACATAATACCACACTTTTCACAAAATTTTAACAACAACTCCTTCTTTAACGGCTTAGTGTACATGTCTGCCACTTGTTCAGTGGTGGATACATATTTTACAATAATTTTTCCAAGCAATATTAATTCTCTTATATAATGATGTTTTATATCTATATGTTTAAGTCTTTTTACAGTATTTGTATTTGCTACCATAATGGCCGACTGATTGTCACATAATATTGTAACTGGAGATACATTAGAAATATTAAAATCATTAAGCATATTAATCAACCAACTAGCTTCACTTGATGCCATGCTCATTGCTACATATTCTGCCTCAGTGGATGAAATGCTTACAGTACCTTGTTTTTTAGAGCACCAAGATATAAGGCAATTAGAGAAAATAAAGCAATAACCAGTTGTAGACTTCCTATCACTCAGATCTCCCCCCCAGTCAGCATCACAATACCCCAATAGTTTGTCATCATTACATTTATATACAAGCTTATAATTTATTGTATGTTTAATGTATCGCAACACCCTCTTTAAAGCTACTAGTAAAGTTTCATTAGCACGGTCTTGGAATCTACTCAATATTGATACTGCCACACATAGATCAGGTCGAGTTCCTGATGCCGCATACATTAGACATCCAATAATCTGTCTACACAAATTTTCTTGATTTTTATCTGTTTTACTTTCACTTTCCAATATTTTAATATTAAAGTTTTGATCCATAGGTGTACTTATAGGCTTACAATTATACATATTAAATTTCTTTAAGACATTTTCTAGATAGGCTTTTTGACATAATTCTGTTACCCCATTATCTAAATTCTGTTTAACATTTATCCCCAGAAAGTCTGAAACCAACCCCAAATTTTTCATCTTAAATTCCCTACTTAGCATTAACTTAAAGTTACATATTTGGCTCGCCTCAGTTCCAAAAACAAGTAGATCGTCAACATAAATGAGTACATACATTTGTTGTTTATCATCACATTTAGAATAAAGACACGAATCACACTGAGATCTTTTAAAGCCTTCTCTAATCATAACAGAGTTGAATTTTACATTCCAGTATTTTGGAGATTTCTTAAGGCCATACAGAGACCTATTTAACTTAACAATATTTTCCCCATTGTTATATGCCCCTTGAGGTAATTTTAAATACACATCTTCCTCTATATCACCATATAAAAATGCCCCTGTTACATCCATTTGTGAGACTGGTAAATTAAGTTTTGTTGCTACTGCTAAAAATAATCTAAATGTCGACAATTTTGCTACAGGTGCATAAATATCATTGAGATCTAGTATATCATTTTGCTCGAACCCCCGAGCAACTAACCTAGCTTTATATTGCAAATTATTATTATTACTCTTAATCTTAAACACCCATTTACTACTAATAACCTTAGTATTTTCAGGTAGCTTACAAACATTCCATGTATTATTTTCCTTGAGAGTTTGTAGTTCTTTTTGTATCGCTTCTTTCCACTTACTAGAGTCTGGGCTACTCATGGCTTCTTCAAATGTCTTAGGCTCACTGTCAGACACCCAAGCGTTATGACATTCATAAAACGCAGTCTGCTTCCTCACACGATTGCCTTGCCGTCTAGTGGTTATTTCATTATCACTTTGTCCACTCGAGTCCCCGCTTTTACTTGGCTCATACACACTTCCCTCACTTTCTGTACCACTACTAGTTTCTTGATAACTGTCCTCTGAAGGGTTTAAACATGTTTCTTCACTTGGCTCTTGTGTTTCACTGGCTTCACTGGCTGATAACTGTACAGGTAGGAGATCATACAAGTTGCTATCAAACTTTTCTACATCACTCTGATTGTTTTCCAGGAAAACAATATCTTTTCTTATTTCAACACTATCACTGTAAGGGAAATATACTCGATATCCCTTTGTTGTTTCTCCATATCCCACCAGGAAACCTTTTTCTCCTTTTGGGTCCCACTTCTTCCTTTGTACTTTTGGTATGTGGACGAAAACAGTAGTACCAAATATTTTTAGGTTATTTATATCATATGTTTTGTTGAACCACAATTCATAGGGAGTTTTTGTTGGAACACTGCTCTTACCAGTTCTATTTATAACATAGGCTGCAGTATTGATGGCTTCTGCCCATAATTTCTTTGGTAGGTTCTTAGCACACAGCATCGTCCGAGCAGCCTCAACCAGTGTTCTGTTTTCCCTTTCTGCATTGCCATTCTGCTCCGGGGTGTAGGGAACAGATGTTTGGTGAATAATACCCTTTACTTGGAACATCTCATGGACCTCTTTGTTAATAAATTCTGTTCCATTATCACTTCTGAATATTTTAATAGTATTTCCTGTTTCATTTTCTACCTGAGCTATAAAGTTTCTTATACACTTCTTAATTTCATCCTTATTTTTCACAAAGTAAACCATCCTGTACTTTGAGTAATCGTCTTTGAATACAACAAAATATTTGGAACCTCCTACTGATGTCACTTCCATCGGTCCACAGGTATCTACGTGAATTATTTCACAAGTTCTCGTACTCACATTATCACTCGCAGGATAGGGCAAACGGTGAATTTTACCCTTCAAACAACTTTCACATATCTTAGAATCGAGCTCTTGAAAGCTGACATTGTTTTTCTTCAATATATCCTTTACATATTGTATGTTTTGATGGGCTAACCTTTCATGCCATGACTGCAAGTCTCCGTGAGTAACTTTTGCAGCATTAACTAAGCAATCCGTATAAAAACGACAGTCCAACACATACATATTGCCGCTTCGCTGTGCAACTGCTACAATTTCGTTGCATTTATAAAATTCGCAACTATTACGATTTGTTATCAAAACATAACCTCTGCTCGTGACACGATTGACAGATAAAAGGTTCATTTTCAGTTCAGGAACGTAGAGGACGTTGTCAATGGTCGTGTGAATCCATTCGTTCCCGTTCCATACTTCAAGCGCCACCTGCCCGCATCCTTCGACACTAATCTGAGTTCCATTACCTACAGTCACCAACTTGTTTGTTACGCTCGAATACGATGAAAAAAGTTTATGGTCACAGCACATATGTTCACTTGCACCGGAGTCTACTAGCCACTGGGTTTTATGAAAATTATCGCCGGTTGCACTGACTACAACGAATGCATTGTTTTCTTTTTGTTTCTTGAAACGACACTCACTTTTGACATGACCAACTTTATTACAATAATAACACTTCCGCTCAAATCGACC
Source organism: Standfussiana lucernea (assembly GCA_964057025.1). Taxonomy (NCBI): domain Eukaryota; kingdom Metazoa; phylum Arthropoda; class Insecta; order Lepidoptera; family Noctuidae; genus Standfussiana; species Standfussiana lucernea. Next base: position 2,034,700 of record OZ059811.1, read on the forward strand.
GTCTTTGTTGTTATTATTTTTATTATGATGATTGTTCGAACTTGCACTTTGATTAGATCTACATTCACTTTGAAAATGTCCCGGTTTATTACATTTGTAGCACTTCACCAATTTTCTGTTGAAGTTTTTCTTAGCAACAAATGCAGTAGAAGATGATTGCGCACTTTCACCGCCGCTTTTCTCCGTTATCCTCTCCTCTTCTATTAACAACCTGGCTACTAAATTATCGTAGGTCTGCTTATCGTCAGGCGCAGATTCCCAGGCTGATACAAAATGTTTGTATTGATCTGGTAACGACATCAAAACTTTCGTTATTACGAACTTATCCGATATAGTTTCACCGAGCTGTTTCAATTGATTCTGCATTTCCTGTATCTTTGATAGAAAAGTAGACATCTCTGCCCCTTCTTCGTATTTAAACTGAAAGAATCTTTGCTGCACAATATGAATGCTCGTCTCTGATTTTTGTTCATAGACACTTAGTAATTTTCGCCACATCTCAGCCGAGGTTTCACATGATAAAATATGTAGCATCACATTTTCTGACATTCTGGTAACCAGCAAGGTCTGGGCTTTTGCATCGCAAGTTTCCCATCGAGTACGGTCGGCATCATTTTCAGGTTTTATCTTAGTGCCGTTTACTATGTCATACAATCCCTGGCCTCGCAGCAAAACCATAGTCTGGAACCGCCATATATTCCAATTCTTCGCACCTTCCAATTTTATTGCTCCCTGTCCGTGTAATAACGAATCCATTGTATTTTCTTGATTCTACTTCTTCTTGCCTCGTTCCAACCAGGAACAAGTAATTTCTTTCCCGGCAAAATTCTAACCTCCAAGCACACGACACGACGACGCCGCACGTGCCTTATTTTTCACTTTGATACTTTTTGCCAGTAATGACTTCTTCCGTATACTTTTATCCAATCTGATTACGAGTCTGGGCCCATAACCTGAAGGATGTTTAATTAAAAGTGATACGCAATAATAATGAAGTACTTTAATATTTAAGTTGACTGAGACACTTTTACACATTACACGTATTATTCGCCATATTGTAAGAGAGAGAGAGACATCATATTTTCGTCTCATCTATTACATTGTCTAAACGTTCCATTCCGTTCAACAGTAACCATTTTCGCGTTGGTGTACCTTCCACTCTGTGTGGTGCCTGCTGGGTTGCCCACTTGCTACTGTGAAAGAACTGTCTGTACATACTCTTTGGAGGAAAACATGAGTGATTTGTTATGTCTAGCTCTTAATGTACATACATTGTACGGCCTTGGTACGATTTTATTACAACGTAGATAAAAGATTAGCCGTGTATCAACTGGTAAATGGGTTGATTTGTGATTGTACCAATGCGATTGGTATCTCTAAGGCTTTATGAAACGTTGTGGAAACATTCCTTTTGTCGTGAAGAAAGTTTTGAGTATGAGTGTAGATGGCTATAAGAGCAGAGGAAGACCAAAGAAACGATGGATGGACTGTGTGAAGGATGATATGGCTAAAAAGGAGGTGACCGCTGAGATGACGAGTAATAGAGAAGTATGGAAGAAGATGACATGCTGCACCGAGCACAAATTAATTTGGATGAGGGATGCCTTGTGGCATAAAGTCTGCCTATGTACCACTATTGTACATGAAGTTTAAATAAATAATAAGTGCAGGAGAATGATGTTGCCTACATTATATTTGCCCAACCGATATCGTCCGCGAAAATTCAATAATTCGTAGGTTTTTTTGCGTATGATGTTTTTTTATGGTACGTATCGTCTGCGTTGTTTTGCTCCAAAAAGTTTGGAAGCCTAAATTCACGGATTAACGTATTTTTAAAGAATCTGCCCGCTTCCTCTTTGAAGTCCACTTCAACCCGGGGAGCATATTATGTCTATGCATGGACATGCCTACGACCGGCCGGAGGCGCGCGGAGGCTGAGGGGGCGCGCGGGCGCCGGGCGGCGGGGGAGTGAGCGCGTTCTCGCGTGCCGACCGTCGCGACACTTCAAATTTTACCACGACGAAGACACCACTATGTTAACTTGATTGCATTTGCATTACACCAAATTCAGTCAGTCCACGTTATTTTATTTCGTCTACTCTATTCTTTGATCCTCAACACAAGGCGTATACGCGCCATCAGGTATTTTGCTATAGAGTATCTTGCGTTTTTAGGAAATGCCCCCAAAAGGGGTTATACTTAACCCCGACAGAGGAGGGCAGGGCAGAGGAGGGCAGTTAGCTTGAAAGATCGTAAAATGACGATGAGAAATCTCGTCGGACACACTATTGTCTTATTTATAAACTAACGACCCGCCCCGGCTTCGCACACGCAGTAGAGCATTAAAAGGCGGCTTGACTTTTTCCGACACTTCCAACAATTATTGTCATATTTCAACCAATTTACACAAATTGACAAATTATTATAAATACCTAAAAAACCTAAACCTAAACCTTCCTCATGAATCACTCTATCTATTGGTGAAAATCCGTTCAGAAGTTTTTGAGTTTATTGCGAACAGACACACAGACAGACGCGGCGGAGGACTTTGTTTTATAATTTAGTGATAACACGTAATTTCTAGAAGTAAATAAAGTTTTGTTTTGACAGGTATAACATAAATTTTTGCTAAAGCTTATAGTTTTATAAAATTCCGTGAGAGTGTGCCCAAATATTTATTTAAATCTTTTGAATATTTACGCAAGAATTGCGTTGTTTTTCAAATGCAATGCCCTCTAGATAATGCAAGGCCCTCTGAGGGTTATAACTTAACTAGTTTTGTCCGCGTCTTTACTCGCGTTATGGTTGAAAATCATCTGGGACCGTTTAAATAATAGCCTACGACAATCGGAGATAATGCGGCTATACCCATTAGTGAAAGAATTTTCGGAATCGGAACAGAGACGCGAGCCCAAGCCCGAGCGCGAGATGTAAACGAGACGTTAATACGTCGATTATTTATTCATCGAAAATACAATTGTCCTATAGCATTTTAGTTAAGTAAATTGTTTGCAACAAGCACAATCAGTATCGTCCGTAGATATAAATAAATTCTTAAAATTACGAAAATATTATATGTGAAATGAGTATTTTTTATTTTAAAATCGACGTATTTTACGTTACGTTTACACCGCGCGTGCTTGGGCCTCTGAAGTTCTGAAGATTACCCCCTACATCCGAACTTATTAACTTTACCTGTTTATGATTTTATTGTAGAAGTGGAGATAAGTCTCCAGGCCTAATCCACCATGCGGGCACGGGCACTGTGTGGGTTTTCCCCTTTTGAATATTGCCATTATATGTATAAATAAAAATAAATAAAACAAAAAGCCTTTTATTTCTTAAAACGTGTTACAATTTTATGAGTAGATATGTGACAAATCACCCCATGCCATCAATAACACGTAAGTATTTATTTTGTTTCCGGAACTCATTGACTAAACGACTTCATAGTGCTGCATGGTAATTTTGGCGCTTAAATGACTTTAACATGAGGGCGCTGTTGACAAACATTTGTGTTATTGTCTATGGAAATTGTATTGAAAAAACAAAATGGCGGCGTTGACTTTTTTCATTAACTGTCAAAATCACAGTGATCGTTCATTCTGTTGTGATAAAGTTGATGTTAGATTGCTGCTGTCAAAGGCTAAATAACTGCGAAATGACTGCACAGTATGACCACTTTAAGTGTGCAGTTCAAGGTGGCGCTGCTTGTCAAGAAAATTTGTATCGATAAATAAAACTTGTACGTTTATTTTAGTTCTGTGTTTACCCGCCTACACACATAAATTGGTCGAAGTGTAACTACCACTTCTATTGTGTGATACTTGACTAAGACCTTGTTATCAACCAGGATATGATATCATTTAACTTTTAGTACAAGTATTGAATAGTTTTGTGTCTGATCATTATCTGTTACTTAGTGCAATAAAGGACATATTGTTTTATTTTTAAACTAGCTGTTGCCAGCGACTATCATTCGCGTGAAATTATTATAAAAATATTACTTCCCTATTTGAATCGAATTTTGTTAACAATTAAATTTTTTTGCACGGAGCCCTAACTCTCTTTCTAAGATAAAAGTAGCCTAATGTACTCCTTATAACATCAGCTATCTGCCTGTCCCGTCAAAATTAGTCCAGCCGTTTTGGAAATTAGCCGGAATAAACACACAGGCAGAAAAACATTTTCCAAACTAGTTTTCAAAAAAAAAACATCAAAATCAGTTTGTTAGCTAAGCCTTGAAATCGTAGCAGAAAAGTATCAAACATACATTTAAAGTGTATGTGACTTTTGTTTTGACGTCTGTTTGCTTTTGTTCTTAACCTGTTAGATTCAAAATAAGTATTATTTATTTATTTTGCGAGACTTTCTCAAGTATTAGTTTGGGGTAAGCTTCCATCAATCTTAATGTCTTTTTTTATCTTAATTTATTTGGGATCGGCTTCAGCTGTATCCGGTACAGAGACTGGAAGCCGACCTCAACAAAGTTCGGATAAGGCTCGCACGACAGATACTCACACCTCCAGCAGCCGTCTTCTGAGTATTGTCACCGTGTATCTTTCTTCTTTATTACAAAGATATATTACCTACTCTGTCAAGAAAGTACCGGGCAACGATACACAAAATGTTAGTTATTCATCCAAAGTTATTTTATCGCCTTCAAAGTATGCTCCTTCATCCAATCGTCAAAACATTTTTAAAAACGATTTTTCCGGAATTGAGTTCAGTTCTAGCTGCGAATTCTCCTTTATGTCTTCTACCAAATGAACGCGGGTGCCACGAAGTGGTAGTTTGAATTTTGGAAAAAGAAAGAAGTCGGCTGGAGCTATATCGGGTGAATAAGGTGATTGCTCGATGGTATTTCTTGAATTTTTGGTCGAAAACTCGTTAACTATGATGGCCTTGTGCGAAGGCGCATTATCGTGGTGCAAAATCCAAGAATTTTCTTTCCACAAATCTGGCCTTTTTCGTCGAATTTGCTCTCTTAAACGCCGCATAACGCTCAAATAATATTTTTTATTTACTGTTTGACCTTCCGGCAAGAATTCCGAGTGCAAAACCGCGTTATTCAAAGAAAACACTCCACATGACTTTGACTTTTGATCGACTTTGGCGTCATTTTTTCTGTTTCGGTTCAGTTGGAAGCGCCACTCCGAAGCTTGTTGACTAGTTTGCATGTCAAACTCGTAAACCCACGTCTCGTCACCAGTAACAATGCGTTTCATGAATGTTGGGTCGGAATTGCCTCGTTCTAACATGTCCTCAGGGACTCCTATGCGATTGAGTTTTTGGAGAAAGTTCAGGTCTTTTGGGACTAGCCGAGCGGCAACATGTTTCATACCCAAGTGATAATTTAAAATGGTACGGATCGACTCGAAATTGTGCGGCCATCTCTCTAAAACTTGAATGACGATTTTCTCACTTATTTTTTTGAACTTCAGTTGAAGACGTTGATGGCCTACTAGAGTGAGGCAAATCTTCCATCACATCTCGACCGCTTTTGAACGCCTTGTACCACTCATAAACACGTGTTTTTGATAAAGTCGATTCGCCGTAAGCCTTCTGTAACATTTACAGGGACTCCGAACACGAGATTCCATTGGCGATGCAAAATTTAAGACAAACTCTTTGTTCGATGTTTTTGTCCATTATGAAAACAATACACACTAGATTTATATGATGTAACTAAAAACAGCACTGTTTTTTATCTAAATAACAGATGCAACTCAAACTCCGCGCCAAAATGGAAAACAGTTGTGCCAACCTAACAACAAAAAAACAAAAAATTGAATTTGGTACCATAAACAAAACATCCATTCCCGATATTTTTTGACCGAATGTATTATACAAAGTGCAAAGGACCCTTCACGAAGCCGTCAACCAAATTTTCGGTACATCAAACTAAGTAACTGTACGCGAAAATTATTGCTAGGAAACGATATTTGTTTTTTTTAGCTTAAAAAATCACGTTTTACGGTAAAACTCAATGTAATGCACTCAAAACATTGTGCTGATGGATGCGTTGAATAGTACGGGGGTCATGGAGGTATTTAAAATAAATTTATGACCTTAAAACTAGTTTTTTTTTTATTGTGAAAAAGTTATAGCTTTGACCTCCACTACCTCCGTAACTGGAAGGTTCCCAGGTATTGCCCAGACTATCGAGCTGTGCATGAGTCATATTTTACAAACATCTATGTATGTAAGTGAAGGGCGTGGTTCACTCATTTCATACAACCACATGGCTTGTGAAAACAGGCTTTATACCGAAATCAGACGCTTCTCTTTTCGTCAGCATTATTATTTTTTCATCATCTCTCTTCCTGCCCTTGTCCCATGTTATTTGAGCTCGGCGAAACACGGTTTTTTTCCATTCTCCTCTGTCAACCGTCACGCTATCATTTACTCCATTTTCTTTCATATCATTCGTTATACAATCCTTTCATCTTTTCTTTGCTTTTAATTTGACAATTCATTTTTCTCACAAAATGAAAAAAAAACGAAAAATGAATTGAAACAAAAATATGTCAGCCGCATTATAACGGTTCATTTAAAGCATTTGATATCAGCATTAGAAACACCAAAATACGTGGATATGGTCATTAATAATTCCCTTATCAAATAAAGGAAATTTTAAGTAACTGCTCAATATTTGCATCCGTTAAATTATGATAAGATGGCCTCTTATCATGCAGTGGTTGATATTATCACCGGTGAGCTATGGCCTAGTGATAATACTTCACTGCCAAACCCTTTTTACATTCCTACCGTGACGGCAACACAAAATTCACAAATATTTAACGTTCTAGAGAAAACATCGTGAGGAAACCAGCATGCCTGAGAGATATTTCTTGACGGCATGTAAAGCTAAGTCAGAGGTCCATGGGCGGTATAAAAACTCTGACACCAGGTTAGGCACTAACCACACGATAAAGAAAGTAGAGAGAAATAAAGATTTTGAACCAAAACATTACTTTAGACGCTTTCAATAATCAATTGAACAAATACCAGTATCGATTTCCGATGCGCCGCCATTTTTAATAGCCTTATCTACGCTGAATTTGATTCCTCTAGTAGGGATTACGTAATACTCACAGCTAGTTTGTGCTGACACTGCCCCAACCACACACGCAAATAGAAAAACGTCCTTAAAACCCATTTTGGCACTGCACAACACTGCAGGAACTAATCCTACTTTAATTTTCAAAGTCCCGTCGCTATCGACTTTACCGTAGCGTTCGACTCTGTTGCCCTAAATGGCTAATCTCGTTTAAAATGTATTACTGTACCTATAGGTGATCATATCTTATCAGTTTCGAAATTCACAGTAAAGGTGGGTGATATAATAACTGATAACGATGCGTCGAGCGATTTTTCACGGCGCGGCGAGGCGGTGTCCCGTAGGGAATCATGTTAGGCCCTTTGGCCTTGTCGAATTTTTTGCTACAGTATTAATTTTATGGGATTATTATTTTGTACTTAGCACTGACATTTTTTTAAGACGATGATAATGTTTATCGTGGATATTTTTAGTTTTATGTAGAATATCATACTGGTCTGACTGAATGACGAGGAAGGATGGGATTAGTCATAGAAATACTGATTTCGTAATATTAAACCATTTTCAGAATTCCTGTTGCTGTTGTAAGAAAATTCTTTGTTTTTTGCTCTTGTCTTAGTTACTAGGTTATTAAGATTTGTTCAATAGATCTGATATTTTATTTAATGTTATTACCTATTCAACAATTATTTTACGTCCGCATATGAACAGATATGCATGCATCGTCAACGAAATGATCTTTGATCGATAAAGTGATAGGTAGGTACAGAGTTTCAATGGCACAAGAAACCAGATTTGCTCGTTCGTAAAACCATACGAATGCAAACCTTTTATTGTCAATTATGTAATTGCAGCCTATATTTAAGGTTACACAAGTGGCAACGGCTTCCAAACTCATGACAACTACAAATACTCTCTGGCGGACAGACTTTAGGATTTCGATAACTTCATGAAAATCATACATTTTTTACTATTCCATGATCAGTGTCGCTGTGAGAATGTCGGTTCCTCCAATGCTTTTTTTGGAGACCTAAGTAAAACATCTACTTAAGATCTGCAACGCATTTGCAAACCCCTTCTTTTAATAAAAGTGGCAATTACAACTTTACATCGCTAGTTAGTTCGGTTCGCTAGGAGCTCGTGGCTAAATGATAACAGCCGCACGGGTCGCTCTTCAAGGTTAAGCCGCGCTCGCCAAGGTCGTGCTGTGGATGAGTGACCATCAATACATACCAAGTTTTCTCCGTGCCTCGGATAGCACGTTAAGCCGTTGGTCCCGGCTGTCAATTGTAGATCTTAGACAGTCGTTACCAGTAGTCATGGGGTATCGTATTACCCAGTACTAACTGGGTTGTGGAGGTCAAATAGGCAGTCGCTTCATGTAAAATACTGGTATTCAGCTGCATCCGGTTAGACTGAAAGCTGATTCCCATATAGTTGGGGAAAGATTGTGATGATTGTTAGGTGAGCTACCAGCCCGTTTGACGACCCATCACACAAAAATAGTATAATTCCTTGAAATTGACATCCGTGTTGCCTAGAATATCAATCATTTTCTTGAGAAAGTTTATGAGTCAATAATTCAAGATAAAAATATGAAAGACAATGATACAGTTACTGGGAAACTGTTTGTCATATTATTGAGTACAATGTTCCGGAAGTTACTTACACACTAATAGGATATGACGTATCCTATTATTGATATCCTATTTAAACATGCTTTCAATTTCTTAGTTTATTCTTTGTATTTTTTTATTTTTATTCTTTTAATTTTATTGTCTTATCAATTCATGGTCGTTATAGTTATTTATAATCCAATCAATTAATCACAATTTAATCAATTATAATTTTATTCAGTAATTTTACATCCTAATGTCTTTCTCTGTTTAGTGTTGTATACAACATTGAGTGAATGATTTGATGGTTTACTTTATTATTGTTTTAATTATTCTGTGTATGTATAAGTCAATAATATAAATATGTTATGTTAAACCGTTTTTTGTGCATGTGGTGTTAACCTGTAATTAATTGTTGCACTTGTAAATGTTACTCTAGTCATTAAGTCAGAAATGTAGATAGTGAAACAATTGTTGGTTAACTTATATAAAAATAAGTAAATAAATATCGTGATGATATCAGTAATAGCATACGTCATATCATGGTGATGAATGATGATGCTGTCTCAGTGGTAGCTTGAGAGACCCAGGCTGGTAAGTTACCTTGTGTAACTTATTCCAAAACCCCTGCTTCAAAACGTTGAAGAGAAGAAAAACGTTCTAGAACCAAAATTTCAGAGACAAGTGACAAATACCAACTCGTATAGACCCTCAGTACCAGCATCATTTCATCATTCCCCTGCCCTTATCCCAATTTATTTTGGATTGGCGCAGCATGTCTTCTTCTTCAAGACTTCTCTATTTCTCGTCATCTCATCAGACCCCTGCCATATCGTCCTCCACACAGTCCATCCATCGTTTCTTTGGTCTTCCTCTAATCTTAAAGCCATCTACATTCGTATTCAAAACTTTTTTCACGACAAAAAAAAACCTTAGCGAAAATTATTTTGGGTGGCTCATACATATTTTTAATACGGTCTGGGAGAACAATAGAAGATGAAGACCTTGTGGCTTGATAATAACACCAGCATGGGTCGATCTTCAAGGTTAAACAGCGCTTGCCAAGGTCGATTTGTGGATGGTTGACCATCCATTACGTACCGAGTTTCCTCCGTGCCTCGGAAAGCACGTTCAGCCGTTGGTCCCGGCTGTCATTTGTAGATCTTTGACAGTCGTTACAGGTTGTTCAGTTTCATGGTCCGAGACACCATATGAGAGGTTGTGCGTTTATTATACTACACGTACGTGGCACCGAAAGGACGTTAATCCGCTGGTCCCGGCTGTCGTTTGTGGATCTTTGGTTGCTTCTCAGATAGGCGACATGTAAGAGTGGTATTCAGTTGCGTCCGGTTAGACTGGAAGTCGACCCCAACACAGTTGGGAAAAGGCTAGACACATGATGAGAGAAAATCACGCCTGTTATCCCCAAAGGATAAGACAGAGGTCTACCTACCTTACCTAGTAGTAAACCCCCATTTCGCCAGTTACGTTTAAGTCCCATGTAATAGGGGCGAGCCTAGTGCCATCAAACGGGCACAAATCCAGACTCCGGGGCTGCTAATGAGAAATACCTAATGGAAAAACTTAATAACATTTACCGACCTGGGAATGGAACCCAGGACCAGCAACTCAGCAGTCGCACGTGAGAGGAATATAAGATAATTGATGTCTCTGGGACAGATGGATATATTTTCTACTAGTTCATACCAGCGGCTTCGCCCGCTTAGAGTTCGATAATTGACCCACGGGATCGTCCAACCAGGATGAAAAGTATCATATGTGCTATTCCAAACTATAATCTATCTCTGTGCCAAATTTCATCCAGATCCGTTTAGCCGTTCTGGCGTGATTGAGTAACAAACATCCATCCATCCAAACTTTAACATTTATAATATATAGACTAGCTGTTGCCCGCGACTTCGTTTACCTTGATATTTTGATGTATATGTGTGAGAAAAAAATTGCCTATTTCCTTCCCCAGGATATAATCTATCTCCTTGCCAAATTTCATGACTATCCGATCAGCCGTTTAGTCGTGAAAAGGTAACAAACAAACAAACAGAGTTACTTTCACATTTATAATATTAGTAAGGATATTGATATATAAGTAAGCAAGAAGAATTCTCTGTTAAAAAAAAAACCGGAACTAGAATCTAAAAATAGTGATTCAAACAAACTTTCCTTCGAACAAGGAAAAGTCAAAGAAAATGGAATAATCTTCCAAGAATATCATATTAGAAATAGTTAACAGTTCCGATAGCGATCATGATCTCAGAGCAATCGAGATAAGGTTCAAAATTGCTTGGTTTTCAATGTCTACCTTAGGATATAGTGAGTTACACGTGTGAAGTAAATAACATATCCGTTGACATACTGCAGGAAATATACAGAAGCATTAATCCTGCATGGTTCTCGTAGGCTGTTTTGAGGATTCAATACCTTTGCCTCACCTTCAACCTGAGACGGCAAAGCGCGGGGAATAAAACCAAGTTAAATCATAGTTTCATAATGATTTAAGACACAAATACTTTTAGTTCTGTTATTAATTTCCTTTATTCATTTAACATCTCATTTTTATACATTTTTAAATATTTCTTAAAAAAAAGACATAAAAAAAACATTTAAAAATACAAAAAAATAGTTGTCCGCCGGTATCGGGAGCAGGGTCCAAACTACCGGTGGTTAGGGCTCCAGAGACAGGAACCTCCTCACAATGCGAGCCGTATCGAGGAGTACTGCCTTCTGAATCAGGCCCTTGATCCAACCGCCTAAAGAGAGCCTCGAAAGATGTTCGATATTATTTCTTTGTTACTGTTTTCAGAAACGTCGTTTGATACACGTGGGCATTTGTCACTGCTGCAGTTTTCGGCTCCATAACACCCTCGCCTTGGGCTCGGGCTTCAACAAAATACTTTTCGTTCTACCATTTTATTTGTTCGTAATTAGTGTATTGAAAAACGACGTTTGCTCCACGTTGGCATTTGTCACTGCAGTTATCAGCTCAATAAACATTCAATTCAGCCTTGTCTGCAATGACAAACTTTACGCACTTGTATCAAAATGTATTGTCTCCATAGTTCACTATCCTACACTACTGCTGCTCCTCTGTCGCCTGTCCGATAGCAACAACATGATATCACTACTTAAATAAAGAGCCTAGTGCAAACACGACGCTGATCAATACTACCTCGAATCTTATCACACTGATAAGCGGCTTAAGTACATGCAAACGTAAAATAAAATGTGTCATGAAGGAATATGACCTCTAGACTGTGGTGAAGAGGTTTTAAATTTGTTTTACGGGTTTGGAGAGCTTCAATTAGCGGAATTATACTACGTATGTTGCCCGCGACTGCGTTAGCGTGAAAAAAAAATGAGACAAGTTACAAACATAAAAAAAAACTAAATATTATTTAATGAGCAAAGCTAAAAGAATAAATAATTGTAGAAGTAGCTGTGGGCCCCAAATTAGGCACAGCCGATATATTGGTGGCCCAATATAAGCAATAAAGGCCATAGACATAATTGACATGACATTTTTCTACCTCAATGGTTAAGGCAGATTGAAAAATCGAATGTTCAGTGTGACTCAGCACAGCACGACACAAGTAACAATTAATTATGAGAATAGTAATTATAAATTGTTCAGAAAATATAAAAAACAATAATAGCAATCATAAAATTAAATAAGTTTTATCTACCATAAAACATCCTATGCCACTCACCAATACTATTTTTTTATCAGTTAGAGTTTTTTAAATCAGATGAATGTTTTTGGAGATAGATGTGCATTGTAACAATTAAAAACGATTAAATAAACTAAACTAACAACAAACTATAAAAGCGCATTAAAAAAAACTCCTCCTCAACGCTGTCAGCTGGTAATGTGCCCAAGAGACTGGCGGCGTTGCCACGTAGTATGGTAACACTTAAGTCTCTGGCAGCCCTTGTGTCACGGGAAGCGTCAACTAGGCGTTTTGCAGATTATCTTCTACATCCAAACTTGCGAATTTTACCTCTTTTTATAATTAATATACAATGTAACCCATAGATCTAATACAAGGTGTAAACAGACCCTTCACGAAGCCGTCAACAAAGCATTCTTTTCATCAAACTACATAAGTAACTCTAGATACGCAAAAGTTATTGCTGGGAAACGATTTTTATGTGGGGTGAAAAATCATGGTTTGCGGTAGGACTCAATGTAGCTCACTCAAAACATTGTGCTGATGAATGCATTGAATAGTGCGGCGGTCGTGGAGGTATTTAAAGTATCTAAAGTAATAACATTAAAAACTTGTGTTTTAAAAAAACTTGTGAAAAAGTTGACAAGTTTTTTTAACTGCAAGGTTCCAGGCATGGTCTAGACAAAAAAAAACGCAGAGACGGGAATAACAAGTGCCTATCGTCTTCGTTATGGGTCCATTTACACAGTAGCGGCACTACAGCAACATAGTCCAAAAAGTACTACAGCGCCATCTATGACACAAATGAAGAACTAACATCTTATCGCGCTGTTAAAGTTATTCGCGACTTAAGAGTATATAGAAAAACTCGACAACATCTGTTACACTGTGAGCCAGTGGCGTAGCTAAAAGCTTTTAGTCCTAATAGGGCCCTGATTGAAATTTTTTTGTGGGCCCTTTGAAACCGAGCGGCGAAGCCCAAAAAGAGGATTATGAAATACCGATATTAAGAGAATATAACATAAAGATAATTAATTCTTCGTCAAAAAACGAGCGAAGTGAGCTCGAAAAAATTGCGAGGTTTTGGTCCGCAAAATCCGCAGTTATTATTGAAGAACGAGCGGGGCGAGCTCGAAAAATTGGGCCTTTTTGGACCGCGATAAGTAAATTTTTTATCGATTACTCATTATGAGCCTCTTATCAATAAGAATTTGAGGTTATAGGAAGATTTTGTGTGTCCCATGTTTGTGCCTTTCTTCGTGAAATTAATCCACCGATCGTTCAATTAACCGGATTTTGTTTGGTAAAATCACATACCATGGTGAGGATGCAACTAAAACAGTAGCGCAGGCTTATAATAATAAACACAAGATAAATAAATAAATAAGCAAGTAATTTTGTAAAAGAAAAGTTGTTTTTTTTATGGATCCCCTGTGTACCTGTTAAAATTGATGCTTCCTTACTAATTTGCTAGTTTTTTATTTGATAAAGTTTTACTATGATTTTGTTAATAAAGAGAAAACAAAATTAAGTAAAAGTTTATCTACTTGAAAACAAGTAAAATAGTAAGGAAGCCTAAAGTATAGGCACCAATGCACAGGTAGTAACTGTAGCTAGTTATAGCTATATATATAACAAGTTTGTGGATGGCGATAATAGATGGCGCTATTTATCCGATCAATTGACATTAGCGGTCTTCAAAAAAATCTGCGAGGGGGCTCTCTATACCCGTTATATTACTTTATGAATGTAATATACATAAAATGCATAGAACAATGCAATATGTCAGTGTCAATGCACTGCCAAATGTAGGTCTCGTCCAAAGTGCAAATACGCGAGCCTACTGGCTAACTTATTGTAATAAATATATTTTAAAACCCATGTACGTGCACCGTACACGATACAAGACTGATTGTTAGAGTTGGGCCACTAGGGGTGGGCGTTTCGTCCGTCTAAAATTCGACAACGACCCACCACTATGGGCCACTGACTACCTGTAACGTGTCAAAGATCTGCAAATGACAGCCGGGATCAACGGCTTCACGTGCTTTCCGAGCACAGAACATATATTATACCCTAAAGTTTCCGAGGCCCGGAAGAAATTCGGTATGTAACGGTTGGTCACCTATTCACGGACCGCCCTAGTCAAATCGACCCGAGTGACTGTTATTATTTAGCCACAAGCTCCTTGACCTAAAACTGGGAATATTCTTCATAATTATTTTCATCATTTGTAAGTATAACTTTGCTCGTATGCATTAAAAGAAACGTGAAAAGTCATCGTTCTTTGTGTGTTGCCATAAAATAATTTTATATTTCTTCAGTCCAAAACGGCAAATAATTTACGTTCGTAGGTATGTATGTGACCACCAAAACTTGTATAAATATTTAGGCAGTTAATAAATATTTTTACATAAAATCGTAAGTACACTTACTAATGCGTATCAGATTCTCCCTAAAGATGAACATGAACATGTAATTAATATGCTACGAAAATTCCGTACGAAGTGTAAAATACTGACACCACCAAAGAACTTGAGACTTGAATGAGTAAAAATTAATGTCCATTTAGTTTCATTTCAATAGAGGAAAAACAAAAGCCTGCATTCAAAGAGTGTAGGTACAATGAACTTTTATAATTACGTTAATTTCGTGTTCAGTAAAGTTTTCTTATGACAAGAAACTATTTCGTAACGGATTGCTTGATAACTTTTTGCCTTTGGGTAAAACTTGGAGAATTATTATAATATTATTTCTAATTTGGGGAGAAATAAAAAATCATATCTGGCAACCCTGGTCAAAATCTGTCAAAGTGAAATCAATCGATTTTGTTGTAACGACTATTACAAGTGCTGAAAGCCGAATGAAACTGAAAAAGTGTTCTAGAAATACCTATTTCATTAGCAAAAGTCATGGAACCACTTCCATCAACATCGTCATCTTCCAACGTCCCGCAGGATAAACCTGACAACAATGACCCTGCTATTAAAAATTGGACGAAGGAGGAAAAATTTGCCTTGGTCCAAGCGTTGAAAACCTGTGGCCGTAAAGACTATGAAAAAATACAGGAATTTGTTATTACAAAGGATTTAGAAGAAACCAAAGCCGCGGTGGACTACTTCACTGGAATCGCGCTTCAACATCCTACTTTTAAGAAACAAAATGATCCACAGCCGAAAACTGAAAAAAAGCCGCGCGCGCCTTTGACAGACTGGTCAAAATTGTTGACAGACAACTTAAACTACAGTGAGCTCACCACAGAAACTGCTACTGCGGTAAGAATGATTGCTGATTTGGAGAATATTCCTGCTAAAGAATTAACAGAGAACATTGACTTCAGGCAGTTCTACCACCTACTCGCCAACGCAATGGAGGGTAAACCGCTGACCGCCGAAGTGGGTACCACTGCGGTGCTCCACAAATGTCTGATAGAGACGGCGTTGTCTAGCAAAGCGTTTATCAAACCTGCTGCTTTGAAATATATCTTTAATAATATAGACTTTTCCGAGGAAAAGATTAATAGATTCCCACGGCCTACGGACGATCATGAACTGGCGATTCTGAGGCATTTGGCTTCTCAACGGAGCTTTAATCCGTTGAAAATTCAGGAAGAGCATTTGAAGCCAACAACTTCGAATTTGGATAAACCTAAGCCTAATAAGAAGGCTAGGAATACGTGAAAAAGCCATTTAAAAACAACCAATGATATTTTTTTTTTTTTGAAAATTTTGTGTCTGTGGATTTTCCTCCATGGAGGTCATGATGAAAACAGTATTAAAATGTGTACCTTCTCCTAACCTAGGGTGAGTTATATCCGTATGCCAAAGAGGTTGTGGTGAGGGTGGTGTGGCGAATAATATTTATATGTCTATTCCCACTACGGAGTTTCTGTCTTATCTGACAAACTCCAATTTAGGCGCTTGCTTGCGCCATTTCATCCAATAAAACATGGCAATAAGTAGAATGTGTTAATTTTGAAAATACTAGTTTACAATATATTTATGTGAGCTATACAATTTGTATCCCTCGAAAATCATCTGTCATAACTCTTGACAGAATCTTCTGGGGCTTTTTGAATTCTCCGCCTTTTGTTTTTACACCACCTAGTCTCTGGTCATAGACTACCATAGACTGTGTGAGTGTGGAGTTTGTCAGATAAGACAGAAACTCCATGGTGGAAATAGACATATAAATATTATTCGCCACAAGGTTTTGGTTTTTTGGCCTGCCTAACTTTTTGCCTTATTATTTATTTACTTTGTAGCCACACATAAAACCTGTATGAAAACAGTTGTCTGAAATATAACTTTTTTGTATTGAACGAGCTTGTGGTTAAGTAGCTGCTCGTGTCTATCTTCTTGTTAAGGACCAGGCTCTGTATAAAAATATCCAAGCCTCTTCGACTTAAGTCCGTTTAGCCATGGGTTACACAGATAATGATATACTTAAATAACGCAAGAGCACCTACTTCGCGTGCCTAGCTTAAGCATTTTATGCCTAACGTGGGTACTGACGCTCTAAACGAATTAGTTTAAAAATAACAACATTACAACTCAAAATTCTAAACAGTTAACAAGTTAAGAACAAAAAAATATAGCCTATGCTGTATAGTAACTTGTTGTCTTGTTAAGCAGTGATAGCCTAGTGGTGTGACCCATGGACTGCCAAGTCATAGGTCTCGAGTTGGAACCCAAGACCGCACCTCTGAGTTTTTGGAATCATGTGCATATTGTGTAATTATCACTTGCTTCGGTGAAGGAAAACATCGTGAGGAAACCAGCACACCTGAGAGATATTTTTCGACGGCATGTAAAGCCAAGTCAGAGGCCAAAGGGCGGCATAAAAACTCTCGACACCAGGTTAGGGACTAGCCACACGATAAAGAAGATAGTCATTGTCTGTACAGTAACTAAATAGTGCTAATGACGTCATAGTAGGCAGTATAAAAATGGCACGCTTGGTTTTAACATGGATTGTGATACTTGCGTTATGTAGGTACATATATCTATAAAGTTTGGAAGGCACTGATGCACAAACGGTTACCACGAATTCAGTAAATCATTGTGAACACCGACATAAAAGTTTATCATAGGTAATTTAAAAAAAAAGCATTTTGACCGTGTTGGTATAGCACTTTTGTAGGAAAAAGCAGTTTTTGTTTTGTATATTACCGATGACTAATTTCTATGTGGGGGATTCAGAATGATGTACTGAGTATGTGGTAACCATTTGAGCCTCGGTGTCCCATTCCACCCTGAATCTGTGATGGGTGCACTGTGCCCCATGTTTTAGTGTTTAGTGCTAGGCTTAGTTATTTCTTAACTTTTATACTATTATAGATGTAAGTATACTTTTGTGAACTTAGTTATGTAAAAACCATTAAAATAAAATCAGGATGTGTATTCTTTAAGATTAAGATTTGTAATTTTGATGACTTTGAAATAAAACTTTTCTTTATAAAAATAAATAACATCGTTTTAATTCAAGTATCACTGACTCATAATAGAAATATTACACTCATACAGTCACGTTACATACACAACATTACTAATTCAATTCAATCAAATTCCTAACAATTTAATTTACTCAATTCAAATACAATAAGTCTCTAAAATTCTTACCACTAACGTGGTCCATAAGGTTGAAGCGCCAGGGCAGCCCGCGAAATTCAAATTTTCTTACGTTTTTTGCAATTTGCCGGTAGCTATTTCATGAAAAAGTCATTCAAATGGGTTGTATGAACTTTGAGGGTTGTATTGATGGTTTTAATGACTATAATTCTGTAACTAAATACATATTACAGCCGCGAATCATATTTTGTTCAATGTACAGCCTGACAATGACCGGCAAATTGCAAAAACGTAAGAAAATTTGAATTTCGCGGGCTAACCTGGCGCTTCCACCTTAAGTACTTACTACTAACAGACAAGTACTTCGTTTTCGAAATGAGCTAATTGAAATTAGTCATGCGAATGTTATAGATAACGAGTTTTTGTTTTGTTTATCTTTCTTGTGACTAGTGTATAGTGTATTTCTATAAACACACATACACTCACGCTTTTATCCCACGGGGTGAGGCAGAAAGTACAGAACGCCACTAGAATTTTAAAGTGATTCATTTTTTTTCCTTAACCTTTAAAGCTGGCCCACGCAACTTCGTCTGTGTATATTTTTTGATTAATGCTCCGCTCCTATTGGTCGCAGCGTGATGTATTATAGCCTATAGCCTCCCTCGATGAATGGGCTATCCAACATTGAAAGAATTTTTCAATTAGCTACACACAAATCGCTTAACACTCTTTCAATCGAAATCTGAAGAATCTTTTATATATTAAATGGCCCTACTCTTGACCTCGTCGACGTTGGAACGGGCTAATCCTAAAGAAGCCTATTAGGTAACTCGCGACTTAGATAGATTGGGGTCATATGAACCTATATGGGTTATGAAACCTGAAATAAATGAATTTGAATAATATGGCCTCGGGAACACCGACGCAGGCAGGAAATTCCACTTATCTAAGACTAGCTGACTCGCGCAACTTCGTCTGCGTGTAATTTTTGATTAATACTCCGCTCCTATTAGTCGCAGCGTGATGTTTTATAGCCTATAGCCTTCCTCGATAAATGGGCTATCCAACAATAAAGATTTTTTCAATTCGAACCAGTAGTTCCTAAGATTAGCACGTTCAACCAAACAAACTCTTCGGCTTTATAATCTACTATATAAAAATAAGTCGGGTTTTCCTTCCTGACGCTATAACTCCAGAACGCACGAACCGATTTCCACGGTTTTGCATTCGTTGGAAAGGTCTCGGGCTCCGTGAGGTTTATAGCAAAGAAAATTCAGGAAAAATTTCAACGAAGCCATCTGGTGGCGAAACGGAGTTCGCCGGGTTTGCTAGTGTTAGTATAGATGTAGCAAAACGCTTCGTGCGCTTGTGTGGAAAACCGACGAGGTATGGGTGATAACCTGCAGTACGTCTGGACTCCCGATGGAAGAAGAGAGACGGTGGAATGAGCCCGTGGAGCTCTTGAGCACACTCACCGAAGTACAGTCTGTAAAAAACCGACAATTTAATATAAAAAACTTTTTTGCAAAAAAAAACCGACTTCCAAAAAAAACACTAAAAAAGTGGGAAATAACTTTACTTTCGGAAGTCGGTGACTATTGTTTGTTTCATTGACTTTTTTGCCACCGACTTCCGAAAGTAAAGTTATTTCCCACTTTTTTAGTGTTTTTTTTGGAAGTCGGTTTTTTTTTGCAAAAAAGTTTTTATTTTACCCTTTTTAGTTATCGCATCACACACAAATCCTTGTCAAGTATCAATTTCACAATTTCTTTTACTTGGATGACATATTGTTTCCAGCTATTTTGATTTCAAAACCAAACCACTGAACCGATTTCGATGAAATTTCTATGGGACCAATCGGGAAGTAGATCCATTCAGATAAAAGAAGAATTTTTCAAATCGGTTCATAATTGACGAAGATATGAGGTAACAAACAGAAATTTCCAGCTATTTTGATTTCAAAACCAAACTGCTGAACCGATTTTGATGAAATTTCTATGGGACCAATCGGGAAGTAGATCCATTCAGATAAAAGAAGAATTTTTCAAATCGGTTCATAAATGACGGAGATATGAGGTAACAAACACAAAAAAAAAAAAAAAAAAAAAAAAAAAACATACAACCGAATTGAGAACCTCCTCCTTTTTTAGAAGTCGGTTAAAAACGAGATATTTTTGTGATAGTAAGGTAATTTGGCTAATATGTTGGGGTCGGCTTCCAGTCTCACCGGATGCAGTTGAATACCAGATTTTTTGGAGAGGCGAGAGGGTTATAATTTTGACCGGTATGTTGTATGTCAGTGTGTATATTGTTCGTGTGTATACATATGTACGTACCTACATCTGTTCCCTCATAACTAGAGATCGGATATTCGGATGCATATTTACCTAAGGTTTGAGTGTTGACTAGGATAGCGCGCGTCATTACGTGAAAAATCCCAGTTTATTTGAATGAATAGTATTTTTTTCATTTTAGTGTCTTAATTCAAACAATTTATGCCCCGTCATATTTACCATTTTGTCCTAATCAATATTTCAGCAGCAAAATTTGAGTTCAAATAGTTGTAGTAATTCTTTACCTACTTGTTCTTTTCAACAAATTTCTGGCCTGGTTTTAAATAGATTATAAATATTCGTTATACTTTTGAGTTCTACTTTTAATAAACACTAAAACATTATGATATTCCGCGATCCCGGGATAAAAATTGGCATTATAAGAATCCGCTTCCATACTTTTCCACCCTTTGCCGGGAAAAAAAGTACTTTAGGTCCATGCATCCGAATATTTATTTTTATTTTTATTTTCCCCATCTTACGACTATCATTACAGGGTAGGTAACCTAATGCGATAGTGTACACAATAAGAAAATTAAATTTTGTAACTAATCACAAACAATGCATTTTTTGTGAACTGACTCGGTGAACAATTGAATAAATCAACGTCATTAGCTATGATATTCAGAGTGCGAAGCGCACGCGACAGTGGCGCCTCCCCTAACAGATTGGTACGCGCCCGATATCCGATCAATACTTACAACTTATTACTTAAGAGCGTTTACACCGTCCATGCGCTGTTTGACTCCAAAACAGTACTTTTCAAACCCTTTAATACCATCAACCCTTTATTTTACAAAAATGATAATTACTAATAACTTTAGGAAATTTCGTTGTCTCAATAGTTGGAGAGAAAAATATTTCAATTAATAGAGTATTGGTAAATTGTATCAAGATAACTCAACAGAGGTTTTCTTAATTTCCCTTTTAGCGTCAGTTTCGACGCTCTAATTATAGGAAACCACTGGCAAACCTAATTAGAATTTTTTTTTTACCTATTGCTAAGATCCTAAGGAATATAGTTGGAGAAGAAAATTTTTTGATTTAGGTTTCTTTATATAAGAAATTAAAGTTCAAACAATGTGAAATATTAAGGAATTAAAATGATTTTTTCACCGATATATCTTACTTGATTTAATATAATAATAGCATAATATAATAGAAGAACATATGCTTTAAAACATCCAATTTAAAATTTCAAATAATTTACAGTGATTATTTTTCTATAAATATTTGAAAACTACTATAAATCACTGCGCGCGAGCAATTTCAAATCAGACCGCCGCGAGGCTTTCTAGAGAGAGGACATGTCGCTCGGCGCTCTGCCTGACCCGAGTTGACCTTAGTCGTACTTGGAAGGATAGCGGACGTTTATAGTGTGATTAAAAAATCTTGGTACTTTGATGATTAAATTTTTTTATTATTATTTTTGATGACTGACAATATTTTTAGTGACAACCAATATCTACCCAATTTTTTTACATACGAATTTTATTAATTAAAACTTTTACTTATTTTTTTGTAAATAAGAACATAAATTGTTTTTAAAGTTAACGCCAACCTATTGTATTTCCCTCATAAGAGGTGTCACTAAGAGGAACATCGCGTCAGGTTAAAATATAATATAAAATAAACGTAAGTAAATCCGTATAAAGTGATTTATTTGAATAGAATAAGAAATATTTATTAATCAGTCACAAATCAATAATAATTAACGAAGTTCGGTTTCTTTCTAAAGTTTAGATCAACAAATTCATGTTTGAATAACTAAAAAACGACTTTAATATTAATCATAATTATAGCTATACTTGCAATATATTATTGAATACTTATTTTATGCACTCGTACTTTAGTAATCCGTGTACGTTCAAATTCAAATTAAATTTTACTACAACAATAATTGCACTCGAACGGATCATAGTGGGTTAGTTTGACTATAGCGCGCGAGAGCGCGCCAGCGCTATACACACAGGCACGCGCGCTTCTGTGTGTGTAAAAAATGCATTGAATTACCTAAACTTGACTTCGCGCGATAGACGTAAACGCTCTTAATACTTATCATAATTTGACAAATGAGGTAAGTACTTACTTATCGTTGGAAAGCGTCTTGATCGTCCGCCGGTTGTGCAGTGTGGAAGTGACACCGATGCGAAAACGGTTACCACGTACTTAACCTTTTGAACGCCAGAGCATAAACTCACGCGCGTGCCTCCACGCCAAGCCACAATTTCGCCGCATCCAAATTAGACGTGTTATGCCGTCCATGGCGTCGTGAGCACTTTTTGATTTGACGTCCATAGGCGTCCGTGGCAGTGAAAAGGTTAAATTACTGATGAAAAAATTCGATGTGGGGGGGGGGTTAGAATGATGTACTGAGTAACTTCCACCTGCATAGGCTGTGACGTCGCATGAAATTGAATATAGCGCCCTCTAGAGGAATATTTCGGTAACTAGAAGGTTCCCAGGCATGGTCGCTCGCCTTTCGGCTTCATTAAAGGTCCATTTTACAGGTATTCATTAGCGTTCTTAGTGAAAACGGGCATTAGGCACTCAATTATACATATAATGTCCCTTAGTGTTAGTGCAAACTGGCGTTAGGCACTCAGTTATGTGTGAACTATTGTTGGTGAATACGGGTCTAAGGCACTCAGTCAGGTGCCGTTTAGTAGTAGTGAAAACGGGTGCTAGGCATTCAGTTAGGTGTCGCTTAGGGTAGACTAAGTGCCCGAAAAATAAAGGAATGTACGCCAAGGGAAACAAGAAATGTATACTAATATTATAAAGAGGTGCTTCCGTGTTTATTTGAATGTAGGGGGTAATGTTCTTAACCTTTTGACCGCCAGGGAAGCCTATGGACGTCAAAGCAAAAAGTGCTCACGACGCCACGGACGGCATAACACGTCTAATTTGGATGTGGTGAAATTGTGGCTTGGCGTGGAGGGCACGCGCGTGTTTATGCTCTGGCGTTCAAAAGGTTAACTACTGATTCGATTCCGAAAATCCTTTTAAACCCGAAAGCTACACTATCCCCGAGTGTACGGCATAGTGTAAGCTACATTTAAAACGTTCCCGTGGGTTAATTTCCGTACATAACTCGAGCGAAGCCACTAACAAAAGCTAGTAAGAAATGGGAAATTATACGTCAAGCCACGATATTTAAAAAGTAAATAAGTAAGGAAGCTTCTAATAAACAAATGCGTCTTTTTTACAACACCATCATAGCTTGGGGAACTCCATCGTCGTCACACTGCATGTCCCTCATTGAGTGGTGGCGAGGTCTCAGGTGAGCCCGGACATCGCCAAAGGAGTTTGGTGCCCGGATGCGGGCTGCGCAGGATGGGCCGCGAACGCTATTGGTAGCAGTTCTCGCGGCTCATCCACCAAGGCGACTGTAGGCTCAAGGCGGTGTTTTTTAATGGGTGCAAGCCCCACATAACCAAACCGTCTCCCCGGACGGTGGGGTATGCTTAATATGCATTAGGCATTTTCACCGCTTAATAAAAAAAGGGAGAAGATAGAATGCGAGCGAAGGGAGCTCGGGATTTTTGGCACCCCGACGGGTTAGGTTCGAAGGGGATGTTCGCTCGCTCACTAGACCCCGCCATCCACTTCTTGTTAGGTTACTTTAATTAAACCCTGCAGACAGAAATAGGAGCCCGCGTAGTAGGGCTACGTCGCTTTTGCTCTTTTTTTGTCCGCTACAATTCTACAACTCAGTCTATTTTAAAATGGTAGGTAAATGAAGTGTGTTAGTTAGGCCTGCTTCTAAGATAGCAATGGAGCAACATGTACGGTTCCTGCGGGATGTACCACGAGAACAAGAATCCTTAATAAGGTAAGGGTCCAGAAAAAACTTATTAAATGAACTTAATCAATATTGTCTTTAAGTATAAAATTCGACGACATGAAGCGTCTGCGCGCAGCAGCATTGCGCGTGCTTGAGAAAACTGATCAGTAATGGCCGAAAGCATTTTCACCTTGGCTCTCGGCCCTTACTCAACTCAACTCAAAGCATTTAGTTAAAACTAGCCGTTGCCCGCGACTTCGTTCAGGTAAACCCCCCTCCAGGCCCCTCCTGGGTCTAGACCCAGCTTTTAGCCCGTGCAAAATTTTTGCTTCAGCTGTGCGTTGATCGATCAGTCAGTGAAACAGCAGCCAGACAGTTTATTTCTTTATATTTATAGATACACACCATGACAGGCACTTTTGCGTAGTCCAGATTAAACTACCTACAGTCCAGCCACAGGCATAATAATCGTGAATGGACTGTAGTTGCCCGTTCCAAAATCGTAGCTCTCATGAAGAAGAATGGGTAAGAAACTCCATGGCCATAGCGGGTCAGTTTGCCCCGGAGAGAGGGCAGAATTGTTATAACGCCTGCTTGGTCCATGAATATATAAATCCTTCATCTCTTTCAGACTAACGCTCATTGTGACACTTGAAGAAGAATAACAACTGTCAGGAGCATTCAAAATTAGAACGTACGTTTTAGCAGCATTGTTTTAGACATTTTTTTCTATGTTGGTTTTAAAAAAGTAGGTTATTTTTTCCACATATTTTTCAGTGTGAAATCAAATTGTTATTGTGAAAAAATCCGATGAACGTTGAAAAATTAAATTGTTGTACCAGATGAGAAAATATAGGACTTCGCACTAGTGTTGGTAAGTTTTTGAAGCTTTTAAAGTAGTTAGCCGTCAGGGGTTCTAAACACAATAAATATGTAGGTATTATGTTCGGGTCATATTATTTAGTGACTGGGTAACGTATTGCGTAGAGGTCAGTTAGGCAGTCATGCCAAAAGAGATCAATCCAGAATAAAATAAAAAAACCGGGGAAGTGCGATTAATTTCGGGTCGGCGCGGCATGTCTTCTTCTTGCTTCTATAACAGTCGTGACTGTATAATCTTTCTCCGTCCAAATGACACTGACTTTTGTTTTCATTACATCAAGGTGGCTTTTGGCTTTTGTGGGGGGTGGAGTGGCCGTGGGGGAATTACAGTGCTAGGACTACCGGCGCCCTGGGGGAGATTACTACGCCTCTCTCTACTCTTCGAGAGTAGAAGAGCGAAGACTTAAGCACCCCACCCCGCCTGAAAGGTTAGATTTTCTTTATTGGATACAATAAGGCAGAGTGCACGTTAAGCCGTTGCTGGTCCCGGCTGTCATTTGTAGATTCTATCTTTGACGGTCGTTACAGGTAGTCAGTAGCCCGAAAATCTGACAACCAGTCTTACCAAGGGATATCGTATTGGGCAGTATTAACTGGGTTGTGGAGTTCAGATAGGCAGTCGCTCCATGTAAAATACTGGTATTCAGCGGCATCCGGTTAGACTGGAAGCCGACCCCAAAATAGTTGGGAAAATGCTAGGCAGATGATGACCTTGTATGAGTTCGTAAGTAGGGTAGAATCCTGAATGTTTCTCAAAAAATAATCCCCATAATTAGCACAGGGTATTTACACAAAGTGGTAACATAAAAATAACCAACTTCCAAAAAATACCAATACCAGTCGGTGACTTATTTTTGTTTCATTGACTTTTTTGCTACCGACTTCCGAAAATAAAGTTATTTTCCATTTTTTAGTGTATTTTTTGGAAGTTTATTTTTATATTACCCTTTTTACCCGACTGCGCCAGGAGATGTTTTTCGAGAGTATGTATTATGTATGTATATTTGTTTGGCACGCTCTGCGGCCTGAGGAGCTCGATGGATTTTAGCTTGAGAGGTGTCGCTAGATTCGTGTTTACTGTGAGAGTGACACTGGGTATATCAAAATATATAAAAAAACAAAATGGCGGATTTTTGGCGGTAAATTCAAATGTTTGGCACGCTCTGCAGCCTGAAGGGCTGGATGGATGTTGTTTTCAAAGGTGTCGTTACATTCGTATTACTTGTGAAAGTGACACCGGGTATAAATTTTGAATCAGAACACAACATAAGCTGGGAGTACCTCCACGCGGTGAAGGCGGTAAAAAATTGTTTGGCTAATCGTCTGCGAAAACTTTCACATTTGTATACTAAAAGACTGGAAAAAAAAAGGTAAATAAAAAAACTAAAAAAACCCGACGGCGGTAAAAAACTTGAAGTTAAAAAAACACTGAAAAGCTAAGAACAAGCACATTTTAAATTTTAAAAAGTTGGAAGCAGGCGGGAGCCATTCCATTTTATATTTTCAAACTCAAATGGGTCCCGCCTGCTTCCCACTTTTATTATCGTATCACACACAAAGCCATGTCAAGTATCAATTTCGCAATTACTTTTATTTGGTTAAGATATATTTACCAGATATTTTGATTTAACACGCTAAAAAAAAAAACTAAAACTAAACTAAACTAACTTCTACTAACTAAATCAAACTACTGAACCGATTTTGATAAAATTTCTATAGGACCAATCGGGAAGCATATCCTTTCAGATAAAAGAAAAGAATTTTTCAAATCGGTTCTTAAATGACAAAGATAGGAGGTAACAAACACAAAAAAAAACACAACCTCCTCCTTCTTTTGAAGGCGGTTAAAAAACCGTCGAACAAAATTTAAAATTCACAGTCGGGTAAGATAAAAGGATAGACGTCAAATCCGTTGGAAAGACTGGTTGTCAGGTTCCCGGGCCTCTGTCTTACTACCTGTAACCCTTTTTTTTTTTGGGTGGGAAATCATCAAATGACCTCTCCCGCTCTCGGTGGAGCGGGAGGGCGTGTCAGACTCTTACTGACTAAAACCCACCCGTGTTCCTTCACTTGCCTGTGCCAAGGTGCCAAGGGTCACGGTAACTCTTTCGAACAAATCCGCAACCCTGGCAGCAAAGACTATATAACCATATACTCTATGCCTGGCAGGCATCGGTCCTAATGGACCCCGTCAGACTACCTGTAATCCTGGGTCTAACTATGGTATCATAGTCTAACCTCTTCTGGAATAGAGAATAGACACTGATGGAACCTGTTCTTTTTCAGGCAAACCATGGCACGATGTCGTCGAAAACGGAAGTAAGTATACAATGTACAAATCTATACAAATAAATAAAACTGAAGTGCGTTTGTAACTTCAAAATTACAGCTTTTTAATGAATTCATGTAAAAGTACATATCTATACTAATATTATAAAGCTGAAGATTTTGTTTGTTTCGTTGAACGCGCTAATCTCAGGAATTACTGGTTCGAATTGAAACAAAAATGTAGAGTTGGATAGCCCATTTATCGAGGAAGGCTATAGGATAAATAACATCACGCTGCGACCAATAAGAGCAGAGCATAAAAAAAATTTTATGCAGACGAAGTTTATTATTTTGGTCTGTCTGTCTGCCTGTTTGTAAATGGAAGAAAAAAACGTGTTGCGCCAAACCCAAATAACATGGGACAAGGGCAGGAAGATGATGTAATGTGATCAATCCTGGATTTGATTCTGAGTTCACAAAAGTGTCATTGGGATTTGGATTAAGTAGGAATTTCTCAGTAACAGCCAACAGTCTAGATTTTTTGCGCCTGGTTATGACAAAACGCTTCTTAGTTACCTATTATACAACATTAGTTTTAATATAATATGCGAAACCTGAAACACGTGTCTTGTATTTTTATGTAAAGAATCTATGTACAAAATTTCAAAACTGTATCATGAAAAATCACAGAGTTATGATAAATGATGATAAATGATAAATGATGTTTATTTTGCAAATAGGTTTTTACAAACACTTTTACACGTCTTCTTTTTTTAAAACTAGATGAGGCCGGTGTTTCGTATCTGACTACTCTGAGAAGAAACAACCGAAACAAACTCAGAGGTCATAGTCTCTTTTAAGGTCCAGACATAATCTTGATAAACTCACATGAGGACTATGCAGATGAGTGTCTGAGATGGTCTTTTGAAGAAAGAACCACACAGATTTGAGTGGACCTGTCCAGCCAGTGCAAGCATTTGTCAGTTATCATGTAGCTCGACTCATAACTCAAGGAGCTCAACGAAACGACGAACAATGCCAAAGAAAGGACATTTGCGTAGGTCGCTTATAGTACTCAAACTGCCAGACAATAGTAAAAAAACAAACAAAAAACGTAAAAATTACCCACATTGTCCTCACATTCACACTAATCAAATAAAATCAATAATACTAATTACAAATTAAATGTTCATAAAAATCATTAAAAGTCACACATAATAAAAAAAATAAAAAAAAATAAGAATAAAAAAAGTAAATAAGTATTCATGTCAAATCATTAAATGTCAAAGTGTATAAAAGAAAGGAATAAACAATAAACAAATGAAAAACTTGAAATCTCGACATTCATTGAGCAAATATAATTGGAGCAGCTTAATCCCAAGCCTTTTTATCTTCGAGATAGTGATTAACATTATAGTAGGCTTTTAGGCATAGTTTCCGTTTTATAAACGATTTGAATTTATTTAGGCTTAGTGCTTGAATATGGCTCGGAAGTTTATTATAAAAACGTATACATTGGCATCTAAACGTACCCCCTATTTTTTTGAGCCTCATTGCAGGAACAACAAATTTGTGTTTGTTCCTCGTATTTATATTGTGGATATCACTGTATTTTTTAAACAAATTAACATTTTTATGTGCATATACAAGATTTTCATAAATAAACTGAGAGGGGACAGTAAGTATATTAATTTCTTTAAATTTTTCTCTGAGGGAGTATCTGGGACTTAGTTTATACATTGAACGAATTGCCCTTTTTTGCAAAATAAAAATAAGTTATAAGCTTGTTATGTTACCTGGTTGTCCGTACAAAACCATGCTCACCACGCGGCGCCCCGGTGTGCGCCCGCGCCTAATGCCTGTGTTGTGCGCGTATGATTGCGGATAGGTACTAAGTGTCGCTCGGTGTCCAACTCGTAACCTCTTTTAAAATATTTTTGGGACAAAATTTATTAATGTTGCATACATAACATCTCGCCTGTAATAACAAGGATATAAGGAATAATATATCGAAGGATTAGGCAGAGATGTACCTAACAGTAGACCCAAATTTCATCAGTTCTGTTTTATTTAAGGCCCATGTAATAGAGAGCGAGCCTATTGCTATCAATCGGGCACAAATCCAGACTCCATGACTGCTACTGAGAAATTCCCGATGGAGAAACCCAATAACACTTTGTCCGACCCGGGAATCAAACCCAGAACGACATGCTCAGCTGTCGCGTTATATCAGCGATGTCCTCTGTTGGGCAAATGCCTACCTAACTAATGTTTGTTTATTGTTTTGTTTCAGAATGTGCAGAACGTAAGTATTTCCAATGCCTGTAATATACGTAATATTATTTTAATACACCGTCTCACACTGGATCGAAAATCGCTTTTCGAAGACTAACACCCGTATCTATCAAGTTAAAGTAATTGCTTGTGCAAAATTTTTTTCAATACACTTCCTCGAAAACTGGCTCTTATCGCACTACGATTAGGTTCAACGTGCTATGGATGTCACCCTCGTGGTTTTCTTCTTATATTTCCGCACTATAGTGCGGAAATAAACATTCCACACATGGTGAGGCGGCTCGCCCGCACACGCGTTTTTATTTTTCATTTTTTTTTTCTATTCCATTGAATCAATTTGGACTTTGAACAAATTTGAACTTAAAACTAAAACCAAAAAAGTAAAAGTGTGTTGAAAAACGCCGTTTGCTACACGTGGGCATTTGTTACTGCAGTACTCGGCTCCATAACACCCTCGCCTGCGGCTCGTGTGTGTATTTCGCCTCGGCCGCAATAACAAACTTTCCTCACTTTTATCAAAATGTAATAGACAAGAATTGAAACGAAGTGAAAACCGTCAAAGAAAGCAAAGCTAAGAATTCTAACTTTTTACAGTTCTAACATCAAGCAATTACCAAACTACATAATAAAAATCGTATCTTAAAAATGACATTTCCTCAAGTAAACACTTTGACTTGTTTATAGATACAGGTGTTAGAGATCTATGTTTTTTACATACTTACTTAGTAATTTTTCATCGGTTACTAAAAAAACCCGCTGTTTCCTACGAATTGCAATACATAGGTACCTTACACGTTTAAATGTATGGAACCGTTGTTTTTTATTACGAGTATTACCGACGAAAAATTTCTATGTAGGGTTTTTTAAAGTAGATTTACAACTTTAAAATTTGTGATAAAGTCGGAACTTTGACCCCCAATATCTCCGGAACTAGAAGGTTTCAAAGTATGGCCTAGATTCTAGACAAAGACAGGGAGGACAAGTGCCTTTCGGCTTCATTAAAGGTATTTTTCCATACTAATGAAGAAACTACATATTAAGGAATATGTAGTTTATCCAACTACTACCTCCGTACTTCGGAAAGCACGCTAAGCCGTTGGTCCCGGCTGTCATTTGTACATCTTTGACAGGCGTTACAGGTAGTCAGTGGCCCGAAAGTCTGACAACCAGTCTTACCAAGGGGGTTACGTATTACCCAGTACTAACTGGGTTGTGGAGATCAGATAGGCAGTCGCTCCATGTAAAATACTGGTATTCAGCTGCATCCGGTTAGACTGGAAGCCGAACCTGACATAGCCAATCTCTTAAACCTTTTGAACGCCAATGTCACAATATGTGACATGCAAGCGCGTGCCCTGTATGCCAACGACACAAATATCTGACAAAACATTCGATGCACTTAAGCAGTTTTCTTTTGTGTGTTTCTATTTGTATACCTTAAATATTTAAGCTCTTGTCTTGTCTATATAATAATATTGTTTATCGATAAAGTTTTGGAATCCCTACTCCTTTTGTAGGTGTAGGGTGCTTCCCTAACATAAGTGATGTCAATGCAAAATGTCAAATTTAAACTTAAATGCAGAAAATGTCAGTGAATGCTCAACGGGATGAATCTAAATAAAAATGCAAGTTGTCCGACTCAAACCACGTCTAATTGAACACTAAAATGTAATATACATAAAATGCATAGAACAATGCAATATGTCAGTGTCAATGCACTGCCAAATGTAGGTCGCGTCCAAAGTGCAAATACGCGAGCCTACTGGCTAACTTATTGTAATAAATATATTTTAAAACCCATGTACGTGCACCGTACATATTGCCACAACACAGAAAGAGAATAACTAAATAAAACAATCCCAAAATATGTAAAATAAGAATGTAAAAAATAATGTAAAAAATGTAAAAATGCAGGACTCTAATTTAAATATGATTGATCAACAACTACTATGAAGAAATATAACTAAAGTCTATAGAGAGAATGTCACCATAATAATAAATTAGCACACCTCACTATGTTTTTTAGTGTCAAATTTCACTTCACTTGAGGTAGGGTTAGCACACAACACTTTATTCACTTTTGAGTCCCGTTTGTCGATCTTGCTGTTCCTGTCCTCGATGTCATGATCTTCTTCTCGTCTGCTTCTGCTTCTCGCGTCTTGCGGACCCTCCCCGTGTCTTTGGGTGGCCATCTTTCGCCAAAAGTACACCGATGTTACAAACAGTGCAATGCTAATCGCAACAACCACATAGATTGCAATGTAGTGATGAACGTCGTGAGAGGATAAGGTGTCTAGCTTAGACTGTTCTTCTATAGAACGTAGTTGCGTGTCAATCTTCTTGAACGTCTCTTCGTGCGTTTCAATATGCAACGATGAGTTACGAATCGACGTATTGATTATGTTGTTGATTGGAGAGATCGTGGGCACGATCATCGCATATGGTTCATTGATTAAAATGTCACTTGTATGTTCCATATATGCGTGCAATGTGAATGAGTCGCCTTGCAAGTTGCATCCTTGTTTCAGCGTTATCAGACCCGAGTGACGTAACGTCTCCGATGTCATTTGAGTGCCGCACACTAATTGTACTTCGCACGTGTCACAACAATAATAGAACCAGGTGTTTTGTTTATGTAATTTGACCCATTTGTCGGCGCATATTTTTATTTCCGTATGGCAATAAACGCTGTGTTCTTCGTTGTCTCGAATCAGCTGTATATCGCAAATAGATTTGTGACGATCACCGGTGTTGTATATAGGGTGATTTAGTTTGCACAGTAGAGATTGGTCTTGCAATTTTTGGCATTTATCAATGTCATATTGTTCTAGGGGTATAAATGAGTATTGGTTGGCGTTAAATGCTATTAATGCAGAGTTGGGAATGACATACATTACCCGATTTATGTCAATACGTTGAGGAATGCTGATAAGTCTGTTTAGTTCGTATAGGGCATCACTCAAGATTGGTACTTTTATTTCCATCAACAGGTAGTGCTGTGTTATGCGCGCATGTATTCTGAACAGCCTGTAGATGTCTCTTATGTCATTACGAACTTCAGGTAGTATAGAATCGCGAGGTAGTAGTCGAGCTACTTTATCTATTTCGCTTTGCATTTGGGTTGGTGATAATAGATGTACGTCCATATGTCCTTGGTACATATTTGTCAGGGTGTTGATGAGTGATTCTTGAATATCTTTTAAGTTTTGGGCCATTCTTTCTGCAGCTATGGCCGATGTAATGATGTAGAATGCATTTGAACTCTCAAGTTTATCTTTGAGCGTCTTGTTTTCTAGGGACGTCAGGTGATCGTTGATTAAAGTGAACTGCTTCACCATTGTTGCTTCGTTACGCTGTACAATGTTGTTCTCGGTTTCCAGAACACTTGTCTGGTTTTTGAGCAGTTGGAATAGGTGATTTTCATTATGTTGGATTGTGTCGATATCCTGTTCATATTGTTCTGCAAAATGTTGATCTAACACTCCAAATAACGAATTTGCAACATATCCTACTCCGTCGATCAATCCTCTTTTGAACCTGTGTTGAATTATCCTCTGGGACTTCAGTAATTCGTTGTAATAATTTAGTTCACTCGTGCTTTGTTCAAGTTGGTTTATTAAAACATGAAATTGCATCAACCATTCTTCGCAACGAGCTTGCTTTATATGAGATACGAATACTTGCAGAGTGTCCACATTGCGCCAATAATTTGTCATATTGTAATAGAATACGAGTTTCCATTCATCTCTAATTTCTTGCAGATCTGCAATCTTGTCAAAGTAAAGTGTTTGATTTTTTGTCAGTTGAGTAAGTTTCATATCTTGCTGGACAGTAGGTGGTATCAATGTCATAACTAGCATCAGCATATAACATACCAAGCTGTTCCAGATAAGCCTTTTACCTCGGTTTCGCCTGTTTTTGCATAGTTTGTCAGTGTCAGGGTTGTTTTGTTCCTCAGCCTCCACTAGTGGTACCAACTTTGTAATAGGTCGTTTAGTTTCGCCTTTTGCAGTTTGTAATGTCACAACTCTAGTGTGGCCGTCCTTTCCAGGGTGTAAATCCGCTACACGACCCAGTGCCCATTTTCCTGCAGGTAGCCTTTCATCTTTAATGCATACAATGTCATTTTTCTTTATGTCAGTATTCTGTCGTTTCCACTTTAGTCTTGCTTGTAGTTGTTGGAGATACTCTTGCGACCACTTCTTCCAGAAATCCTTGCTAAGTTGTTGTACAATTTGCCATCTCGTGTTAGAATGGTAAGTATTGTCCATGTCGGGTTCTGGAATTGTCATGAGTGATGTGCCGGTTAAGAAATGTCCTGGAGTTAAACAGTTTATCTCTTCGGCGTTCTCTGAAACGGTGCATAGCGGTCGTGAGTTCAAGCAAGCTTCTATCTGACATAGCAGAGTGGTAAATTCTTCGTATGTCAGACGTTGGTCTCCAATGACCCGTTTGAGATGATATTTCATGCTCTTCACAGCGGCTTCCCACAGTCCGCCTGCGCTTGGCCAGACCGGGGCATTGAAGTGCCATTGAACTCCCATCTCTGATATTTTGCCCAAGAAGAAGTTGTCAATGTTTTCTACAATGCATTTGTATTGTTGCAGTAGGATCCGATTTGCACCCACAAAATTCGTGCCGTTATCGCTGTACATGTCCCGTGGCGTACCTCGACGTGCGCAGAAGCGCTTGAAAGCCGATAGGAATGCTGTACTGGATAGTTCTGATACCAGTTCTAGATGAATGGCTTTTGTTGCTAGACAAACAAATACTGCAACGTACGCCAGCAATGTTCTGGCGCCTCGGCCTTTACTTGCCTTGATTTCAATGTGTCCAGTAAAATCGACACCTGTATGTGTAAACGGGCGAGATACTGTCACTTTCGGCTCTGGCAGGTCAGCCATAATCTGATTTGTTTGTTTAGCATTAAATCGGCGACATGTTACGCATTTGTGTAAGACCTTTTTGACGGCGCGATGTCCTCCTACGATCCAAACTCTTTGTCGTAGATGTGTCAGGGTTAACTTAGGACCTCCGTGTAATGTTCTTCTGTGAGCTTGCCAAATTAATAATTCTGTCAGTTTATTGTCATGTGGTAGTAGAATTGGATGTTTAGTGTCTACGGGTAAGTTTGAGTTACGTAACCTTCCACCTACTCGCAGAATGTCATGTTTGTCAAGGAATGGATTTAAACTCAAAAGGTTACTTTTCGTGCTTAAACCTTTGTTTTCCTTCAATCTCATAATCTCGTCATTGAAGGCATGCAATTGAATATGTTTCATTATTAGGTTTTCAGCGCTTTGTAGTTCTGTAGATGTCAAATAAGTAGTAGGATGATGAGTGTCGGTGTTCGAACAGCTGTTTATGAAACGTTTCATCCAGGCAATGACCCTTGTAATGCGAGTCAAGTCGCTGTGTCTGTCTAATAACCCAATTACTATTGAAGACGGTTCACATTTCACAACATACGTTTGCATTTGTTTTTGTTTTGATTCGCAAGTTGTCGGTGTAATTGTAATTTTGTCAAAGGTATCTTCACTGTAATTTTTCATCCAGTAGGGACCTTGCCACCACAAATAATGTTGCAATAGTTGGGGACTACTGATTCCGCGTGATGCACAATCTGCAGCATTTTCTTCAGACTTGACATAACTCCAGTGCTGTTTTGGAATTACGTCATGCACTTGCTGTACTCTGTTGCTGACGAACGACTTCCATTTTGTGACGTCCCCATGCAGCCAGCCTAATACAATCATAGAGTCCGTCCAGGCGTATGTATTTTTGTGCACATTGTCCCATTTAAAGGCTGTCATGACCTTTTTCAGGAGCCGTGAAAGTAGCAGCGCTCCACATAATTCGAGTCGCGGTAGGGTCAATTTTTTGTTGATTGGCGATAACCTCGATTTTGCAGCGATAAGTCTAGTCACAGGCTCGTTTTTGTCATTTGTTGTAATCAGGTATATAGCGCATGCGTAGGCCTTTTCGGACGCATCGCAGAACCCATGTACTTGGAATGGTTTTGTAATATCTCCCAGCCACCTTGGTATTTGGTATTCGGTAATGTTGTGTAAATCGCTAGTAAACTGCTTCCATTCTTCTTGCACGCTGTCAGGTAAGGTTTCTTCCCACTCGCATCCCGATAGCCAGACGCTTTGGAACAGCAGTTTTGCTTTTACTGTCAAAGGTGTCAGCCAGCCCAGTGGGTCGAAAATTTTCGAGATTTCCGATAGTAGCTTTCTTTTTGTCAATTGGTTTTTATTGTCAAATTGTATTTTGTTTGTAAACGAAAATGTGTCAGTTGTAGGATTCCACTGGACGCCCAGGGCTTTTGTCATTCCGTCGTTTGTAAAATGCATTGTCGTTTGGTTAAGATCTGAAGAAGATAAGCTTTCAATCAAGGTCTGGTCGTTGCTTGACCACTTCCGTAGTGTAAGGCCAGCTCCACTCAGCATGTCGATGAGTTGCTTTTGAATTTCTTGTGCTCGTTCGATGGAGTTGCTGCCACTTAGGACGTCATCAACGTACATTTCGTTAGCAATGACATCCGCTGCTAACGGATATTTCTGTGCATCATCGTCTGCAAGCTGTTTCAGCGTTCGAAGAGCTAGAAATGGTGCTGCCTTGGTGCCATACGTCACTGTGCATAACTGGAACTCCTTTAAAGGACCTTGGTTGGATTCCCTCCACAGGATCTTTTGCAAGTGTTGGTCGTCTTCATGGACAAGGATCATGCGGTACATCTTCTCACAATCTGCAGTAAAGACGTACTTGTATAGCCGCCATCCTAATAATAATGTCATTAGATCTTGATGAAGCTTAGGGCCACACTCCATCAAGTCATTCAGGCTGTAACCTGTGTCAGTTTTCTGGGAGGCGTTAAAAACCACCCTCAATTTTGATGTCACTGAGTCCTGTTTTAGGACTCCATGATGAGGTAAGTAGCATGCCGTTTTGCAGCCAGGTTTGCTCTCCTTCATATGTCCCATTTCCAGGTACTCTTGCATAAATTTGATGTAACTAACTGATAATTTGTCATCCCTGCCTAATCTCCTTTCTAATTGCATAAACTGTGCTACAGCTCGTGGCTTTGACTTGCCCAGCAGCTGATTAAAATTAGGCTTCATAGGCAAACGAACTGCATATCTGCCATCACCTAATCGCTTGGTTGTTGCAGTGTAGAACTCCTCACAATATCGTTCCTCTGACGTCATAGAATTGCATGCATCTCCCTTGATGTCTTCCACTTCCCAGTATTTTGACAAGTCGTTAACTGCGTTAACTACGACGTTGCAATTAAATGTTTTGGTGACATTGCCTGACAATATCCACCCCAACCGTGTTTGTTGAGCCATGGGTTCATTAACCTCCCCTTTGACTAAGCCATTCATGAGTATTTCGGAAAATACGTGTGCATCCAGAAGTATGTCAATGGGCCTAGATAAGTTGTAATCTGGGTCGGCTAGTGTGATGTCTGTCACATGAGCCCAAGGTTTCTTTGCAAATGTAACGTTAGGCAAACTGTTTACTACCCGTGTCATGATTAACGCTTCCGTTGTAAACTGGAAGTCGTTGTGTAAGGACTTGCAGGATAGATGGACCTTTCCTTTACTCCTGTTGGATAAAGTACCGATGCCGCTTATGTTTGCACTCACCTGTTGACGCTTTATGCCCAATCTTTGAGCTGCATTCTCCGCTATCAACGTAATTTGTGAGCCTTGATCAACTAGAGCCCTTAGTGTAATGTAGTCACCTCCAGCTGTGGCTACTTGCAATAATGCTGTTGGTAATAATATTTCATCATCATTATTTGATGCGAAGTTGTTTTGCAGATTTTTATTTGACCTAGTTGAAGTCGATGACGACGGTTTAGGTGCTGTTTGTGTTGCTGAGGGCGTTTGCGCTGACTTCACAATATCGCTGTGCAAAAGTGTGTTATGTTGTTCGTTGCAGTCTCTGCATCTTTTCTGTGATGCACAGTAACCCTTAGTATGCACATACAAACAATTTTTGCATATTTTATTGTTTTCTATAAATGCAATTTTTTCCGGACTCAGCATGTCAGCGAATTTAGAACATTGAAATAATGCATGATTCGTATTGCACAATGGACAAATAATCTTGCTGAATTGTCCAGCGTTTGACGCATGTAAATTGCGAGAGTAGTTTGATGAACTTTTATTGGGTTGTGACTTGGAATTTTTTCCGAACGGATGTGGCGTCTTAAAATGTGGGTTTGATGCAGGTTTATCAACGTTTTCTGGCTTTTTCCTGTGCAATGGTTCTAATGCCATAAACTTGTTTTCGACGAAATCCATAAAATGATTGTATGTTGGTATTTCGCGCGGATCCGACCTGGACTGCATGTATTCCGAATACGTATCGGAGTCTAATTTTTCGCATAACACGTAAACTAGAATTGGATCCCATGAGCTTGTATCAATGCCCAAGTTGTGTATCGCGTTTATGGTTTCATTGGTAGTGTCATATAACCGCTTGAGGTCGAACGCAGATTGTTTTTGCAAATTAGGTTGACGCCTAAATACCTGGAAATTTCTGGTAAATAGCAGAAACTTATTATTATATCTATGGTTCAAAATTTCCCAACACGTGTCATAATTTTCGGGTGCTATGTGTAAATGCTGCACGAGCTTTTCCGCTTCACCGCGAAGTCTGCCCTTTAGATGCTGCATTTTCTGAGTTTTTGCAATCGCTGAATTGTTATGAATCGCTTCTACGTAGAGATCCATAAAAGTAGGCCATAAGGTATAGTTGCCGTTAAAGATAGGTATGTCAATTTTTGGCAATGTTTGCTGTTGATGTATAGAAGCGTTTAATTTCGTGTTCAGCGCCCGTTTCATCTTTGTAAATTCATTTTCGTGGCGACAGAACTCGTCATAATAGTCCTGTGAATTCCCCTCTAATATGCCATCAATTTGTAAATGTAATTTGTCAATCGCAGTCCACCGAAAGTCTACAGTCTTAAGCATATCCTCAATTTCCCATTTCTCCTTAACCTCGTTTAGGCTTCGATTTACTAACCTAGTGAATGCACGGAAGTTAGCTTGTTGCAACTGCTGTAACTCGAGTAGCTTGTCTTCTGCTCCTACAGATGTTTCGAACAGGGTTTTGTCGAACTCAATGTTTAACTTACTATGGCCGGCGTTACTGGGTCCAGCAAGAGTCTTCATCTCGAAGGCTGCAATCTCCTGACGCGTTCCATGGTACCAGCTTTTAATGACCTCATAAATGTTACCGGTGAAATATTGATGATTTTTCTCCTCTACTGCACTCAACTCCCGATTCTTCTCTTCACATTCCGCCCATAGTACATCTAACCCCTCAAGCCTTTTACGAATGTAATCGGTGGTCTTCCTGCTCGCTGAATCCTTCTTAAAATTAGAATGGATTCTCTTCACTTCCTCGAGGATCTCCGCTTGACGTACGATGAAACCCTCCATTGTAAAGCCGTAAGATAAATAATGAACGATCTTACTTGAAATTCAGGAACTCTCCCTGTATGCAAATGCAATGCAATGTGACGCTCTGGAACCTGGATCGCTGCTACCTCCCCGAATGCTCCTGCACGGCAACACACGTGGCACGGTATGACACGACACGACACAGATCCCGCGCGGCGACTTATCGACCGACGTATCGGACTGTATAGTACTTGCAATAGTTACGAAGGACCAAAAAACTATGTAGGTAGTTTCGAAGGACCAAAAAATTATGTAGGTAGTTTCGAAGGACCAAAAAACTATGTAGGGTGCTTCCCTAACATAAGTGATGTCAATGCAAAATGTCAAATTTAAACTTAAATGCAGAAAATGTCAGTGAATGCTCAACGGGATGAATCTAAATAAAAATGCAAGTTGTCCGACTCAAACCACGTCTAATTGAACACTAAAATGTAATATACATAAAATGCATAGAACAATGCAATATGTCAGTGTCAATGCACTGCCAAATGTAGGTCGCGTCCAAAGTGCAAATACGCGAGCCTACTGGCTAACTTATTGTAATAAATATATTTTAAAACCCATGTACGTGCACCGTACAGTAGGTTTTTTTTTTGTATGCTGTTAAATTGTGGTTTGGCGTGGAGGGCACGAGCGTGCGTTTATGCTCTGGCGTTCAAAAGGTAAACAACTGAAACTTTTACCAGCCGCTGCCGCAACAAGTGTGGTAGATTCAAGAAGTGTCGACGCTGTGACCGACGCTATAGTGTCAGGCAGCCATGCTGCAAGCCTCGGCGATGTCCTCGCCGGAGGGCACGCAGGAGGGGCCGTTCCTGCGGACGTCCACGGTACGAATACCGGTATCTTTCATAGCTGGTTTGTTCCTTAGGGGCTTGCTATCGATGCCGTTGAAGTAGTCATTTTCATTCATTTCATTTTTTCATCAATAATTTACATTGTGTCGAATATACACATGCAATATACATTCAAATACAAATAACTATGAATAATTAATGATTAAGAAACGTACCTAAATATAGTGCCATATTGTTCCAAATATTATGCCAAGTAGTTTAAAATACAATGTCAAACAATTTCAAATATAATGTCAAAATAGTTATAAGTATATTAAATTAACACAAAAGTTTAAAAAATAATGTTTACAGTTTGAAATATAAATCATTTCACACAGTTTTAATGGCAAAACATATAATAAATATAATGGCAAAACATCCTAGATTATAAGTTAATGTCAAATGATAAAAAAAAAACAGAATTTAATTCTTTTATTATTGTGTAACATTAGTTCCGATATAATTATGATACATACATTTTTCTAATAAAAAGGCTTTAACTTTGCTTTAAACAAATGGATGTTATATAGATCAGGATTTTTAGTTTAGAAGGCAACTTATTAAATATTTCTACAGCTTGGTACTTCGAGTCAACGTCGTTGGTTTATTGTACGCAAGCGCGAGTGATGAGTCTCATGCTCAGCCATGCCAGCGAAATCGGTGTAAATACATTAATTTGTGGTGGGATACATAAAAACTTTTTTGCAAAAAAAAAACCGACTCCCAAAAAAAAAACACAAAAAAAGTGGAAAATAACTTTACTTTCGGAAGTCGGTGACTATTGTTTGTTTCATTGACTTTTTTACCACCGACTTCCGAAAGTAAAGTTATTTTCCATTTTTTTTGTGTTCTTTTTGGGAGTCGGTTTTTTTTTGCAAAAAAAGTTTTTATTTTACCCTTTTTAGTTAGGTTACTAAGTTTTCTGGGAACTGATACTTTATGCTTAGACCCAATGTCAGGGAAAGTAATGTCCTCGTAAGCGGCGAGCGTACAAGAGGGGATGATTTTGTGGGCGTCCATTTTTGCCCGACCCGGGAATCGAACCCGGGGCCCCATGAACAGCAGTCGCGCTTGCGACTACGAGGCTAACGGAGCAAAGGTAATCGATGCAGTTAATTGTAATTTTTAACTGACTTCTAAAAAGGTTTAGCGGAGGTGGTTTATGTATTCCACCAGCTTCGTTTTTTTTTTCACGTTTTACATCGATTTCTCTGTGATTAACTACGAGTAATTACTGTCCGATATTCGTGATGCTTTTTCATGTGGTAGAGGAATATCGCGCGATAATCCCATATTAATTTTATTAATTTTGTAAGTTTATGAGTTATCTTCTATAATACGTGTGTTTTCTTCTTCGTTTAAGTTGATAACATGGTGGTATCATGATAACTTCTCGTTACAAAATAAATTAATATACGACAGGAATTTCTGTAGGATATCTCAAATGAAACGGGTAAAACAAAAAAAAAAAATTGCAAAAAAAAAAAATTGCAAAAAAAAAATAGACTTCAAAAAAAAAATAGACTTCAAAAAAAAAAACACAAAAAAAGTAAAAATTCACTTAATGAAGTCGGAAGTTACTTTTTTACTTTTTTTTTTTGCAAAAATGTTTTTTTTTTGTTTGTATTCTACACGAGCTACATCAGCAGGCACGCGGTCACTTTTAGCTAGCCATCTACATTTATACTCCGGAGTTTTCCTCAAATCATGTTACTCATTCAACATCATCTAAACACTAGCCGCGCTTGACTCGGTGCAACACAGAGCTGAGAAGCTCATTGGCGACGTAAAACTGGTGGATGCCAAGCTTCACAGTTTGGCTCATCGCCGCAAGTTTGCCTGTTTGTCGGTCTTCTACAGATTGTACTTCGGTGAGTGTGCCCATGAACTCCACAACCTCATCCCACCGGCCCCCTTCTACCATCGGACATCTAGACGCACTGCAGGTTACCATCCCTACCTTGTTGATATTCCGCCAATTCGCACTAAGCGTTTCCAAACGTCTTTTATTATGCGCACAGCAAAGGAGTGAAACTCTCTGCCTGCGTCTGTGTTTCCGAACGCATTTAACCCTAATCTCTTCAAAGTTAGAGTAAACAGGCTTCTTCTGGGTAAGCTCGCTCCATCGTCGACTCTGTTTCTGTCACCTCTGACCTAGACTAGAGTCAAGAGCAAACCCATCTCAAATTAAAAAAAAAAATCTTTCTCCTGCCCTTATACCAATTAATTTGGGTTCGGCGCAGCATGTCTTCTTCTTCCATGTTCCTCTATTACTCGTCATCTCAGCAGTCACCTCCATTCTTGCCATATCATCCTCTACTCTTATACCCATCCACATTCATACTCAAAACTTTACTCATTCCTCCGCATCTAATGTCCGTGTTTGACGGCACGGTTAGCGCAGTGGCTGAGCGATTGGCTGCTGCGTTGCGTGTCGCGTGTTCGATCCCCGCACGGAACAAATATCTGTATGACCTACAGCTAGTTGTTCCGGCTCTGGCTGTTTGTGAGTTTGTAGCGGTCATCGCTACACCGGCATTTAAACGCTAAATTAAAACTTAAAATCAATCACCCGTTACACAGACTTGGCAAATATGAACTAATGTCAAATTACCATAGACATCAAACACAAAACACGATCATTGTCTTTGGATAAAAACTAACATTTTTATTAACAGAAATATGTCTACACATTTGTTTAATTGCTATATTTGTATCACATAAAATACCTATTTACAAATTTAACAATACTAATAAATATTTACACTGTACAAAAT
The DNA here is from genome assembly GCA_964057025.1 of Standfussiana lucernea. Lineage (NCBI taxonomy): Eukaryota > Metazoa > Arthropoda > Insecta > Lepidoptera > Noctuidae > Standfussiana > Standfussiana lucernea. The sequence goes on from OZ059811.1 coordinate 2,077,289, forward strand.
ATAATCAAACATTGTAAGTAATATGCTGGTCGCCACCTTTCTGAACGCAACTTCGGGTGCGTTCGGCTACTCGACCTCCGTCGCTACTAAATCTAGACTTACTTCATAGACCTAGATCCACCTAATGGACTCGGTATCGTCTCCTTAGCCTATTATTAGATATCAAGTAAATTGTCCTCCGTGGTCTTAACTTATTTGTAATAACTAGAAGTGTTGAGAAATTTATAATATACCTAGAAATTTATACCGCACGCTGTTTCATTCACCGTTTACTTCATACACTTCAAGTTTAAATGTTTGCAAACGCACCCACGGTACAGCAGACATTCCTAGTGTGGCAACGTTTTTTTTTTTTAAGAATTGATAGAGAAAGAAAGAATGTCTATGGTATTTACTTTTTGGGAATAAGCTCCACTCTGTGTTTCCTAGCTACCTCTGGCGTTGCCGTTCACGCTGCGGGTCCTTCAAGCGATGTAGACGCTGCGACCGGCGTTACCGCATCAAAAGATCCCGATCGTGTCGGTCATGATGCCGGCTGAATGAAATACATAAATTCGGTAAGTAAGATACATAAATTCTCGAAGCCGGCTCCATACAACAAAATGAAAAGTGCTCGCACACATACTTTTATTTTTTGCATGGAGCCGGCTCGTAGAATTTGTTTTAATAAATTTAATACCTTTTAACAAAATCATTTTTTTTTTAATTTTTGTCTGTGTCTGTCTGTCTGTTTGTTCCGGCTAAACTCCGAAACGGCTGGACCAATGTTCACGGGGGTTTACTTGCAGATAGCTGTTATAAGTTACGGCTACTTTTACTTTATAAAAGAACTAGCTTTTGCCCACGACTTCGTACGCGTGGTATTTAGAATCTAAAAAAAAATGGTAAAATGTAGCTTAAATTTTAAGTTAGGCATCTTGCAGTACGAGCGGTGTAAACTGCGTTAAAATCCATCCATGCAGTCGTTTTTGCGTGATGCGCGTACAAACATACAGACAGAAAGATAGACAGACAAAAATTTTAAAAACTGTTGTTTTGGCTTCTGTTGCTCTAATTAAGACCCCCCATGTATATTTTTTTTCAACACACAGACAGCTATCGGCCTGTTACAATTTTATTATATGTATAGATAAGGGTTCCCTGCAAAAAAAAAAAGCCATGAAATTGTTAACAAAATCCGATTCAGATAGGGAAGTAACATTTTTATAATAATTTCACGCGGGACGAGGGTCGCGAGCAACAGCTAGTTCTAAATATCTGTTAATGTGTCTGTGTCATCCGATGAGAATAAATTTATTGTTCTGCAAACGATCTCCCTATAAAATAAAAATAAAATCCACGTCACGCAACACGAAATAAATACAAAATCACAATATAAAAATAAAAACAATGTCATCAAGTCAGAAATATAAACGTCAAAAAAAAATCAAATCCATGTCAATGTCAAATAAAAATAATTGGAAATTAATCATTTTAAATACTAATTAAAATAAAAGTTAATTGGAATTAAAAGCAAATTTTGGATACAATACAATAAATACATAGTTAAAATTAAGTCGTTTTATTCCTCCTAAGGGGTCATTGTACTCATTATAACGAACAACTTTTACTATAGGACCAACCCCGAAAATGCAAAAAAAAATCGGCTGTTCAGTACATTTATGTTCGCCTAACTCGTCAAAATGTACTGAACAGCACATTTTTTTACGCGATTTCAGGGTTCGTCCCATAGTAAAAGTTGTTCGTTATAATGAGTACAATGACCCCTTAAGAGGAATAAAACGACTTAAATTTAAGCATGTATATAAATTGATAACCGAAAACTTTTTCCTGGACGCCCGGAATATCTAGGTTAAGTACATTATATTGGACGATGTGTTGGCCACAAATCTAACCGATCATCCCGTTCTAGAAATGTGTTTGGGACACCTAACAAGTGTGACTAGAGCCAGACTAATCGATTTTCATATTCCCATAGCTCTATCCCTTTCTTTCACACGGCCATTGATAGAGCGAGAAGGAAGGAGCTATAGAATAAGCCCTGCAATATTGAGTGCAGGCGTTTGCATGCTATCTGTCTCGCTCTTGTGCAGGATGTTTTTTTAGCGAGAGAGAGAGGGATAGAAATGTGGGGTCTGGTTCAGTCCTTCCAGAATTCCTTGTTTTTCTCATTTACACTACTGCTGCAAAGCTCAAAAGGATGGGGAAAATATGGAATTAAATTTAATGAGCAAGCGTAATTTGAGGTGATTGTCGAAATCTTTAAGGTGGAAGGGACACCGACGCACAAACGGTAACCACGTATTTAGTACGTCAGTCTTAACCCCCCAACATTGATAAAGAACAATGGCAGGCTTTCATACATTAAAATAGGTGAGAAGAAATTGTAGTGTCTACATGTCAAAAATATATTAAAATGTTAAGCTTCAGACTCTGAATAACTTTGTTTAAGAATTATGTCCTGATAAGGCTCCAAAAAAAAGATATATAGATTTTAACTTTTTTAGGTTATGTCTTATGTCACTTGAAGAAATTCATACATTCAGTGGTTTTTTGTTGCTATCCTAATGAATTCTCAACATAACATACCTAATTATCTAGAGTTGAGCATTTTAAAATATTATTCCTTTAATATTAATGTATTTTTTGAACCTTCAATTGTCAGTCAGTCAACCTGTAGGTACTGTGTACTAACAAATGATACGTATATAGGTACATCGCTGGGATTTCTACTTGTATTGCACAAAAGTACAGAGGCCTAGAAGATTTCTTTGACGGTCAATGGTTACCATGTAGATTCATGAATGGAAAAAAGAAAAGACGAAGTCTATGTTTTCTCTGCCTACTTCTACGGGGAAAAGGCGTGATCTGCTTAGGTGCAGCGTACTTCATACTTTAAAAAATAAAAAACAATTCTTTTTTTTTACCCTTTTATTCGTCCTCATCTTCTCGTACAATAATTGAATCTAGAAATTCTGCTGGCGCTGCGATACTAGGTGACTGATGTCTGGCCCATCCTAAATACCACACCAGAGTGATGACAGAGAGACGAGAAGCGCAGAAGCATCAGTGACAGGCCGCGCTTCATGTGACATTGACATTTTATTTTAGCTGGTGTTGCCATAACATTAAATAGAATTGTTACATAGATTATGAGTGTGGAGTGCGATAATGTTTAATTATTCCAAGAAATTCTTTTTAAAATACGTGTTTTTGGAAAAATATCAGTTTTATTAGTACCGATAGTATAGTTATTTCAAAAATATATTTTGTATTGTGTGTTATTTTGGTGGTTCTAAAAGTTTAGACGAAATTGAATAAATATATTACATTGCAACACTTGGATAGTGTAAAAGTCATTTGATTGTCCTAAAAATGTATGTTTTTTACTGTGGTTTTAAATAAAATACATTTTTATTTGAAAAATAATAGAAAAATAATTAAAGTCTTTTTATATTTAAGACATTTCTAGACGCAATCATTTTTGTCACCTATTATTCTGCCATTCTCCTTTTAATCGGTAATTTAAAAACACTAAAAAATTTAAAATAACTTTACTTTCGGAAGTCGGTGATTATTGTTTGTTTCATTGACATTTTTGCCACCGACTTCCGAAAGTAAAGTTATTTTCAATTTTTTTGTGTTTTTTTTTTTGGAAGTCGGTTATTTTTTTGCGAAAAAGTTTTTATTTTACCCTTTTTAGTTATCGTATCAAACACAAAGCCTTGTCTTGTCAAGTATCAATTTCGCAATTTCTTTTACTTGGATAATATATTTTTACCAGATATTTTGATTTAAAAACCAAACTTCTGAACCGATTTTGATGAAATTTCTATGGGATCAATCGGGAAGTGTATCCATTCAGATGCAAGAATAATTTTTCAAATCGGTTCATAAATGACGAAGATATGAGGTAACAAACACAAAAAAAATACAACCGAATAAAGAATCTCCTTTTTTTGAAGTCGGTTAAAAAATAGACGTGATGCTCGTAGGAGTACAGGGGGTAGTCTAAAACATCACGACGTATCACCAAGGGGGAGGTAGGCTATAAAAGTGGACCAAAATTGCAAAAGTGGATAAAAGGATGGCCCCTTACAAGACAAATTCGGCTTTCATATAGCTCGTGTGAATTATCAAATTCAGTACAGCATCTGCTCGGCTCCAATCTAATTAATACGAGCAGCTTATTAAGAGCACCCCCTTACATGTGTGGTAGGGAGCCCGAAAATATCGATTTTCATCTTCCCAAAGTTCCATCCCTTTCTCTCACACAGACACTTCCTTTATTAGAGCGAGAAGGACGGGGCTGTAGTGTAGTATGAACCCTTCTATGTTGAAAAGTATCTATCTTTCTCGCTCTAGTTGAGGAGATTTCTTAGTGGTGAACAGAGAAAGAAGTATCTAGCTCAACACGTGGCATCTGTTCCCCGTTGACGAAGATGCATTTGCGAAGTTTGTTTTTTTAATCAGCCCGTGTTGTCCCACTCCAGGACAAAGGCCTTCCTTCCACTTCTTCTTGTTAGCGTGACGATGGCAATCTAAATTTTGTTGGCCCAGAACTGAGCCACTAGTTTGGCGCCTTCAGTAGCGTCCATCAGTTCCTGTAATGAACTAACAACAGGACATGCAGGACACGATATTAAGTGCTCCATCGTTTGTGGAACAGCACCACATTAAATTTACAATCCAGGGCAGAGTCATTAATCCATCTGAACATCTCCATCTGAGCAGGTTTTCCTTGCTGCGACCAACCTGGGTCCGGAGTCTATTTAAAGACTTTAAGCTCATGTCCAGGTGGGAGATTCCTTCCACTTTGCACGATGGTGTGCTTCTTCGCGCGACTTCCTAAGGAAGCCATTCAAGGCGTCCTGACATGTTTTGCTCGGTCTGCCGCGACCCCGTCTGGCTGTCTCAGTTCAGCTAACTTATTTAGTTTGACCGTGTATGGAGTCCTGTCACAGTTATTATGCCTTTAACTTTTCATCACTTTCAGGATCACAGTGATCTTTATCCCTTAATCGGGCAGAACAAAAAAAAACAGCTTTTCATGGTTTAACTGTAAATTCTTGTGTTATGTTAGATAGCAGTGTACATAAAATAAAATATAAAATCCTGAAACTGAAAAAAGGAAGGTTTTTTCGGGTGGGAAATTATTTTCCTTTGCCCTTTTAAGGACAATCCAAGTGAGAAATTATTTCCCTTTGCCCGATAAATTTTTTATTTTATTTTTATTTTATTAGAAAAATCAAATCCACACAAATATTATGTTTCGGCATTGAATATCATAATAACGTTGTACAGAATAATATGATAAATTAGTCAATAACAAATCAAATATCTACTTACGAGAATCTTTTTTGAAGAAACTTATCAGAATTGTGTCTCCACTACATTAAAACCGCGCAATTTTTTCAAAAGTGACGTTAATCTGATTCTGACGTTGACATTTGACATTTGAAAGGGTTGTTATTAAAATAAATCAGTAATTTTCCAAAATTATATTTGGGTAAAAAATAAAGTCTGGGGAGTTTGCCATTTTAAAAATATTGATGTATTGAACTTGATTGACGGGGTGGGAAAATAGTTTCCTCTGCCCGATTAAGGGTTATCAACACGCTGTTATTAGTTTCAGCTGTAGCATAGTGTAAGATTTATTTACGTAGTAGTATGTGCATAAATAAATCTTAAAAGTCAAAGCCACTTCCCGGTTTCCGATTGAGCTGAAATTTTGCATACACATTTAGTTTGGATGACAATGCATGGTGAGCTAAGTGGTGTCATTCTAAATCCAATATGGCGGACTCCCAAAGATGGCGGACTAGTTATTTTTTTATGCATTCCCAATCAAATGAAATGGTTTGCTGAGAAGAATACGAAAAGCGCGTTTATAAGGTTTTTTTTTAAGCATTTTAAAATTACTGTCGTATAATTATTAAGGTTGTTGCGTGACTGTCAGTGGTTTTTTTTTTCAGTTGCATTTTTTTTGTGTTTGTTACCTCATATCTTCGTCATTTATGAACCGACTAGCTGTTGCCTGCGACTTCATTCGCGTGGAAATTTTGATGTGTAAGTGTGACAAAAAAAAGTATCCTATGTGCTATTCCAGACTATAATCTATCTCTGTGCCAAATTTCATCCAACTCCGATCAGCCGTTCTTGCGTGATTGAGGAACAAACATCCATCCAAACTTTCGCATTTATAATATTAGTATAGATTTGAAAAATTCTTCTTTTATCTGAATGGATCTACTTCCCGATTGGTCCCATAGAAATTTTATCAAAATCGGTTCAGCAGTTTGGTTTTTAAATCAAAATAGCTGGAAAAAATATGTCATCCAAGTAAAAGAAATTGCGAAATTGATACTTGACAAGGACTTGTGTGTGATGCGATAACTAAAAAGGGTAAAATAAAAACTTTATTGCAAAGAAAATAACAAACTTCCAAAAAAAAACACAAAAAAAGTGGAAAACAACTTTACTTTCGGAAGTCGATGGCAAAAAAAGTCAATGAAACAAACAATAGTCACCGACTTCCGAAAGTAAAGTTATTTCCCACTTTTTTAGTGTTTTTTTTGGAAGTCGGTTTTTTTTTTGAAAAAAGTTTTTATTAAATCAAAATAGCTGGAAAAAATATGTCATCCAAGTAAAAGAAATTGCGAAATTGATACTTGACAAGGATTTGTGTGTGATGCGATAACTAAAAAGGGTAAAATAAAAACGTTATTGCAAAGAAAATAACAACTTCCAAAAAAAAACACAGAAAAAGTGGAAAACAACTTTACTTTCGGAAGTTATTTTTTTTGCAAAAACGTTTTTTGTGGGAAACAGAAGATTTTTTTATCGATGTAAATTCCTATGCGGGGGTGGAGTTGTTCAGAATGATGTAGGATGAATACATGGTAACCGTTTTGGCGTCGGTGTCCCTTCCGCCTTGTAAATAAATCACAACATATTTAAAAAAAAAGTCCTTCGCCGCGTCTGTCTGTCTGTCTGTCTGTTTGTCTGTTCGCGATAAACTCAAAAACTGCTGGACCTATGTTCATGCGGTTTTCACCAATAGATAGAGGGATTCATGAGGAAAGCTTAGGTATGAAGCTTGTCAAGGTTTTGCGTATATTGGTTGAAATATGACGATAATTGATGGAAGTGTCGGAAAAAGTAGAGCCGCCTAATATGCTCTACTACCCGTGCGAAGCCGGGGCGGTTCGCTAGTTATAAAATAATTATGACTTGACTGTCGCTTGATGTTTGTCTGTGTGTTGTCAGGCTAATTAAAACCAGATTTTATTTTATTTCCAGGTGTTGTCTCGTTGGTGATTCGCCCCCATTCTCTATGTGATTGTCAAATTATGAAAGTGACTCCATTCTATCCGAAAATATATTTAGGACATTTATTTTGAAAACTCAATTGTTTGATTTCTTCACTATCATCCATCATGCCCCAATCTAACTTCAATGTGGGAGAGAGATGGAGATATACATGAAGTATACAAGGTGGCGCCGACAATACGACAATAATTGAAAACACTGGTAATACTAGTTCATAGGAATATTTTTAAACTATCAAAACAATCGTAACATTGAAATGAAAAAAAAACAAACTAAATAGCATAAAACTTTTAACGAAATACAACACCGTTTATAAATATTGGTTTACTAACATTAGGAATAATTTGCACTAATTCGCGTCTGGAAATAACATAAGGAACGAATATGGTAAAGGTTTTTGAAATAGCGAGTTGGCAACATGTGTTTAGTGTTTATACCGATGCGGGGGTCGTTAACCTGTCGGTGTTAGCCTATTAATCTACATCTGTAGAAAATTCCGAATATGAAAAATAATGTCCTGTGACTAAACCACTGGATATATTCGAATGAATTTTTGTACGCAGACTGGGAACGTCATGAGGTATACGTAGTTTAATTTACTGTCGTATTGTCGGCGCCACCCTGTATATCCATCCATCCCTCCATCCCGTCCATGGCCCATCATTTTTTCAAACTGAAGTAAGTTAAAAATTATACTGCTCGTAGTTAGTTACAGTCTAGAAAAAGAATGGACCTGGTGGGACCCTTGAACACCTAAATGAACAATATTGGGGTTCGCTTCCAGTCTAACGAGATGTAGCTGTATACGTCTACGTCAGGATGACTGGCCAAAGAGAGATGTTGGAGGTTTGAGCAATACCAAGTTTTTGTGTACCTGTTTGGTACCAGAGTTTAAATACAGATGCCATAGGTTCGTATTCCTTAATTACAGAAATAAAAAACAACAAATGATTACACCAAGATTTTTATTAGAGATGTCATATTTGTAATTGTCGAACGCAAAATATACAAGAATTAATATAAAAAAAAACTATATAACCTCCTTCGATTTTCGAAGTCAGTTACAATTTACATTATGAAGTAATTTTAAATTACAACATTTTACATTAATTTTGAGATCACACATTTCCTCCCTTGATTTTACATCACGCTTGTTTTCCTGTTAGGGTAGGCAGACAGGCGGCTAGCGGTGTATTACACCCTTCGACAGATCGTTTAAGTCCCATGTGACACGTTGAAAACAAAGACATTTACGTCTTTGGTTGCAAATTATTACATGTACAAAACTTTGTACCTGCCTGCATTTAAAACATTTATAACTCATCGACTCGAATTAACGTCAACCGCATCAAAATTGTCGAAGAATGTTCTCAATCGAGGACAGTTTTAGATAACTTCGTCAAAACAAAATAGGGGCCAATAAGATATTTTAATTAATAGTCTTCAAATGCTACATTTAGAGGTGGAGGGAACAGGGTGAACAGGGTCATTCTCCATTGAAAAGGGTCATCCTCCGACAAGACGGTTGATGTGTCTGATAGGCTACTGCCTGACAGTTGCTGTCGGGTTTCTTTATAACCTTCCTAAGGTGCCTCCTCGAGATGGCAAACTCTATTAAAAAGGGAGGATCCTCCGACGGTCTCGTCGGAGGAGGGTGTTGTATCTGGTGGGCTAATGCCCAACAGTTAGCTGGATTGCTACTCAACCTTCCGTTGCTGACAGAGCCTACTGGCAGAAAATTCTGATTGCCATTTTGTAGCAAAAAAGCTTTTTTCTCTTAAAATTCGATAAAACCGGTAAGGACAAATAGAAGACTTGATACCGGGCACTGGACACTCACAGATACTTAATTATCTGCCAGAATACGATGTCCTATATCAGTTCCTCGATTTGTACGAACTGTGCTGGTAGTATGAAGTATGGTGTAGGTACTTTCCCGGACGAGCTTCTTTACTAAGCCCACGTGGTATTGAGAGGCAACTGAGGTGTGCGTTTCAACGGTGAAGTAGCTGGCTAAAGAGATGGCATACCTATACGAGGTCCGGAGGTGGCTTTTTTGGAGGCAAGTGGAACAGGGTGTAACACCACCACCACCATAGGAAACAGATCCTCCAACCAGACAGGTGCTGTGTCTGGTGGGCTACCGCCCGACGGTTTGGTCGGGTTTCTAATACTTATACCTACATATGTCAGCGTAGTTTTAGTCAAAAGAATTTATATGAACATTCATATTGGAGACAATGGTGACAAACCTTGCAAATGTGCTTACCATGACCTCATACAGAAGTTGTCCATTAATCTTACTTCGGTGTGAGAGCGAGACGGAGCTAGACGTTACGTGTAGGTCCGTCTCTTATCCACACTGAAATAAAAATTAAACAACACGACTCAAAAGGTCATGGTTGGCCAATTGGTTTAGATTTGTAACATTTAAAGAGTATTTAATTAGCAAATAACTTATTGGTCCTTTTTTTTTTTTTTTTTTTTTTTTTTTTTTTTGATAATGGCCACTCGCAGTTTTCCAGCTCTCTACGGCTGGTTTACTACTTAACCGGACTATCCTGTGGTGACCTCAAATGAATTTAAGGCCCCCAGCCAGGGCTTACAAGCTAATTTATTCTATTAATGACCGCTCGCTAAGGGCACCCCCTGTGGGGCTCGGACCTCGGCTTAGGGCGTCATTTTGGGGAGGGCAGCAAGTAGGGACAGGCTGGGTCGTATTATTATTAATTGGGGAATTTAACGTTACTTGCTCAGCAACGCGGGCTGGCTCGTTGGGCAAGGGTCGGGTGGGGGTGTTACGGGGGCGTCGCGATGGGCCTCGGCGGCGGGGCCGGAAAACGGAACGCGGTCTGTGTTTGTTTTTCCTTAAAGTGCTGGTTTCCCTACGGCTTTCTTGAAGGAGGGTGATGGGGTCATCGGGCTCAGCTAGAGAGTGCCTGGGACGGCGAATTTTCCCTATTTTGGTGGGGACGTATCGGGCAGCCGCAACCACTAGCGGGTTGCGGTGTTTTTCGGCAGTGTCAAAGAAGCGTTTGGTAATACGCTTTATGAACTGTTTTATGGTGGGAATTTTGAGGTCGACGTGGAGTCGCTCATTCCTGACAAACCACGGAGAGCCCGTGGCCTTTCGGAGAAAACGGTTTTGGAGAGTCTGCATTCTATGAGTTTGATAGGACTTGGCGTGTGCGAAGACTGGGCAGGCATAGGTCATGATGGGGCGGATGCACGCGGTGTAAATACGCAATTTGCACTTGAGTGACAATTTGCTGCGTGAGTTTATCATGGAGTGGAGCCTACCAAGAGCGAAAGCAGCACGCGAACGTACTGTCTTTATGTGCTCATTGAAATTTAGGCGTCGGTCGAGTATTACTCCTAGATATTTGGCTCGCTCTTCCCAAGGGATCGGCTTGTCAAACATGGTGATCGGACTGGGGTAGCGAGGGGGGGGTTTCTTCGGTCTAACGAAGAGGACCGCCTGGCTCTTGTCGGGATTAACCTCGATTCTCCATTTCCGGAACCAATCGCCCAGGGCGTATGCGGAGGTTTGGAGATTATGGCTGATGGCAAGCGGACTCCGGCCGGAGCAATAAATGGCCGTGTCGTCAGCGAAAAGGGCTAACTGAGTCTTCTTGTTCTTGGGGATGTCGCTGGTGAACAGCGTGAAGACGAGTGGGGATAGCACGGAGCCTTGGGGGACTCCGGCTCGAATGGTACGGGGGGAGGAAAGCGCACCTTCGATGCGATACCGAAAGGTGCGGTTCGACAGAAAGTCCCGTAAGATGAGCACGAGACGGTCAGGCACGCCGAGTTGATATAACTTGTATATCAGACCATTGTGCCAGACCTTGTCAAAAGCTTTCGCTATGTCGAAGAAGAGGGCCCCAGTCATCATACCGCGCTGGTATTTGTCGCTGATGTGCTCGACAATGCGGTGTACCTGTTGGACACAAGAGTGTTGGGTTCTAAACCCAAACTGCTCTTTAGGTATTAGGCTCTTTGCTTCGGCATAGTCTTTGAGACGCTTATAAATAAGCCTCTCGTAGATTTTGCCTAGGACATTGAGCAGACTGATGGGGCGATAACTGCCTGGGGAGGACTTGGGCTTGCCCGGTTTGGGGATACCGATGACGGTAGCTTCTTTCCACGACTGTGGGAACATGTTGTGGGACAGGGCACAGTTGAAAATGGCTGTCATTAGGACTATAAGAGGGGCAGGGAAGAGCTTAAAGACTCTATTGTTGATTCCGTCCGAGCCAGGGGCTTTTCTGGGTTTGAGATTTTTGATGATGTCCTGTACCTCTTCTGAAGTGATAGGAGGTAGGGGTTCATCAGGGTTCTCGATAGGTGGGAGAGAGGCCCTTCTTTCAACTTCAGCATCCACCTCATCGAGGTGAGCTTGGTCTACAGGTTGGGTGCTAGGAGTGCACTGGGACTCTAAACTGTCAGCCAGGCATTCTGCTTTTTCGTCGTCTTCGAAGGCGACGCTGTTATCGGGACGTTTGAAGACTTATTGGTCCACATTAAAGTAATACTGGTTGAAGTTTAGCAGAGTCGAATAAATTTTTCGAGGACATCGACTTGGCTGGACACACATTAACTAGATGCTATGTCGTATTAACCATATCCGTCAACGGAATTTTGCTAGCGAATTCAATTTGATCTACACGCGTGTAGGATGTAAGGAACTGATTAAATCGTAACTTTTACACTGCGGGGATAGCACTGTTCATACATCTCTTTCTCGCAGTTTAAAAGTGTTGAATTATCAGTTGGTACGCGTTCGCCGAGTAAGGAGGCAAAAGTGCTGTGCCCTGTAGCTTACACAACTAGGGTGTCACTCAGCAATAACAAAACAAGACCTCAGCGGTATTGTTTAAATATTACTTCAGCGTGAGAAAGGGACGGAGCGTGACGTTCTGTATAGCTGCATCTCTTTTCCACACTGAAGTCGTACGTCGTTTTGGTGGTACGGGTCGAGTTTTTACGCAATAATTATTTTTACTTTGGCAGCCGAAATCCAACAATTTGTTACGATAATGAAATCAATATAATTCTGACAGGCTCGTCAATGACAGTATGACCACTTTGAGTGTGCAGCTCACGGTGGCGTTGCTTGTCAAGAAAGTTCTGTGTTTCCCGCCTACACAGATAACTTGGTTGAAGTGCTTGTATTAGAATAACTGTCATTTTGATTTTGTCAGTGATGGAGTCCAAGTCAAAATAACTGTGAAAGCAATGTACGGTGCCGTACAGTTCTTTTACAGTTGTCTGGCTCTGAGATTTCATAAAACACCAACAAAAACAAAGAAATAACTAACATTTATGTACATCTTTTTTTTTTGTTAAAATAAAGTTGCTTTCGAGTTGCTGTCATTGGCGAGTCTGTAAAAATAACATTGAGCCCTATAATCGTAATTTTAAAGTTGGTGTTGGTTTGCTGTTGCCAGAGGTGAAATAATTATGAAGGAACTGCAGGTCGCTGTACGCTGGTTTGTTCGCTTTAGCAACCGGTTATTAGCGCGAGCATCTAGCCAATGTATTGCCAGGCGTAAAATTTGTCGATTTCTCCAAGGGAGGATCTCAAGAAAATCTGAGCAATACACATTTTCAGTCCAATTACATTAATTTTTAAAGTCATTTTAGACTCGTTAAAAAGTAGATTTTTGACACCTGTCTTCCGAAATTTCAGTCCTTTTTTTATCACACCCTATATTGGAATAATTCCAATTTTATGGATCATATTCGCAAAAAATTTAAGTAGCAAGTGGCTTTACGGAGACAAAGCTGAATGATGTCTTATCTGTCTGCAATTTCCCAAGCCCTTACTCAGTAAATCTGATTGGCAGCAGAAATGGATAGTTGTTCAATTTTAAAATCTATTTCCTGAGGCTCTGACTCTTCCAAAGAGGAGACGAGCGGAGCGGACAGGAGACGCGCAGAAACAGAAAAATAAAATTGGTGGAAATCTACGTCGTGTGTTTATTTTCTCCTGTGGTTAGTCGCATCCACTTGTCTCCGCTTTAACGGAGTCCGGGCCTAACTCTTACTTTGCGAGTATGACCCATCATTTTAACATCTCTCCCAAAGTAGTAATTTCGCATAGGCCTTTCCAAAAAAACTTTTTTTGAAACAATGAAGTTTCTCTTTGAGCCTCTGACATTTTGGCCTAGGTGAACGTCAAATTGTCCACCTAGATTTTGCCTTAGATATATGAATTTGAAAGGCCCTTCTATACAAAACGCTTCACGCTAGAATTATACAAAAAATGATAGTGTAGTATTATGACAACTCTTTTAAAAAGAAGTCCTACGTACTAACACTTAGAATTGATGAAAAATCCTAGCTGTGTTTTCATTTGTGACAAATACGCGTGACATAATCACAAACAATCGCTCTAGTAGTAGTCGTATGTGCTTTTGGCGCTAGAGGGCGCTGTTGGTGAACATTAATTTGTGAAATTGTGGAATAGACAAGATGGCGGCGGGATGTCATACGTCCCGGTACACCAGGACATGTCCCTATTTGGAACTTTGTGTCCCGGTTATTAAGTTGGTTGTCCCCGGTACTAGTGGTTGGCCCATCAGATAGGAATCATAAAATTTCTTCCTCGCTCCATTCGTGTTAGTGTTAAAGATACGGTACTGCTGCCGTATGTGTCTTAACCGTTTTTAAAAACGTGGCTGTGTTGCTATCTTGCTAGCCCCAGTCTGGGCACTATTCATCGCCCCCTCCCCCAAATACAAATCCTGGCTACGCCCCTGCTAAGCAGATGATAAAATTGACTTAGGTTTGTGTTAATAAACAGCCGATTAAAAATGTCTTCATAAAAATGTATCTTGCTCGTATAAGTCATCAATTCATCATCCATGGTTACAAATGACCCGGTCGGCATTTCAGCATTTATGACAACCCTAGACTACGACGTAATATTATATGGATTATTTTCAGTTATACGCCATTTTTGTTTCAGTACATCTGAATGACCGCCAATTTAGACCAACTTTGCGAGTACTGGCTTCCCTCGAGGCGACTGACCCCCAATGTCACGGAGTTTTTTCCGGTGTAATGTCACAAATGTGAACACAGCTTTCAACAAGTAGATATTGATATTGAATACATGATTTTAACGATACGACAAAGCGAAATACCTAATGTATTTTGAATGCAACTGAGACATAATTCGTCACCGTTGAAAGATGGTTAATAGTCTAATTGAACACAATTACCTATAACAAATAATTTTATAATGCTGACGAAAAATAATCGGTGACGCTTCTTGCTTGGTGAATCCGAACAGTTATAGCTTTAATGCTTAAATGATGTGATGATGAATTAATAAATCGTAGACTAGCGTCCACTAGTAGCAAATTTACTTTTGACAGCTGTCATTTCTGACAGTTCTGATGGTAAAATTAGCAGCAGGTGAATTGCTGGCTGGAAATTGCGCAATAAAAATTTGATAGTGAACATTATGCCTTATATTAAGTGTTTTATACCCTCATCAGTTTCATGGTTGTCCATATGTAGCTGGATTGGAAGCGCCTGGCACCGCCATCACAAGGTAGAAGCAGCCAAACCGCTCCGTGGTTCAGCTTGCTTCAAATCGTCCTCTTTCTTCTGGATCTCTGAGATTCCCTGAAGATCTTGACATTTCTGACTGCAATCTTCATGATGGTTTCACTTCCCCGTCCGCGTCCAACGCTTTACATTGTTTTTCTTGACGACATCTTCAACTTGCATTCTGGCATCTTCTTCCAATGGTTGTTATCTTGACCTATGTTGTCTTGCTTCTAATGAGGGAACATTTTCTTCAATAAAGCTATTTCTGTCCGGATTTTCTCCAAGAAGGTTTACAGCTTGGACCAACACTTAGGGGTGTGGGTCACATGCGCTGTAAATGTGTGCGATTGAGGAATATTCCGTGGGCGATTCACACAGAAAGGCGACTGTATGATCAGATGGTTCAGCAGCTCAATTGCCTCCTCTATTTCATCGTAGGACTTCGTAGCCACAAAGTCTTCAATCGAAGCGATATCCTTCCTCACGAAGGCTTTAAGGAAGTTTATGTATTGAGGCTTCTCATGCAGCCGGCCTCCTCGAAGAGTGAAGCTTTGGTGCGTCTGCTCGTCGTAAATGGGATCGGCCAGCTCTGATTGCACACTCATTTTGCTCAAGTAAGTCACGGGTTTTTTGGGAAAGTTTCGTGCGCTTGGTACAGCGGTAGGATCGAGACTGGTCCAGGGGCTGATGCGGGCGTGATGGATCAATAAATCAGGGGAAGTGGGGAGGGGGTGGTTTGCGTCTGCGTGTCGCGCCCTGTGCCTGTGAAGCTCCACCTATAAAGCTAGCCATTCGTGGTGTTTTGATTTCGATTATGGGCGAAATGAAAAACGGAGTGTAGGTACTTATGTTTTTGGTGGTGGAAAGTGGCGATTATTAAATAAAATATTTTAAAAAAACCAGCTGTTTCCTACAAAACTGCAATACCTACACGTCAAAATGTACTGAACAGCTGATTTTTTTTAATAACCTACGAAAAATTTCTGTGTCTGCGTCGCTGTCCCTTCCACCGTAGTATCTAACTACTAATGTTTTCAGGCGCAAAATATCGCGCCTGTAATCGCCCGAAGGCTGCACCTGGTGTACCTACCTAATAATGCACCAACATTTTGTCAGTCCAGTTAAGTCCCACGTAATAGAGAGCGAGCCCATTGTCATCAACCGTGCACAAATACAGGCTCCGTGGCTGCTACTGAGAAATTCCTAATGGAAAAACCCAATAACACTTTGCCCGACCTGAGAATCAAACCGTGTCTTTTATAATATAGCTTATTCTTACCATGAATTTATTGAATACATGAATTTAATTAATCCTTCTATTCTTAAATGGTATGGTTGTTTCTGACTACCACCACATACACACACACGTTACATATGGTTTTTTCTATTTCATGTTCGTGCAGTCCATCCAAAGGTTGTCTGGAAGAGATCGCTATCAGCGATAAGACCGCCATTGTAACCATAAAATTATCAATTTTTGTAAAACCGTTCTGTATCAATTTTGGTGTACAATAAAGTATATTCTATTCTATTCTATTCTACCACCATCGGAAAAAAAGCGCGAGTTTTTGTTGCAGGCAACACGTAGTCGTGAGTGGGGCGCTTTACACTGTTGCTTCGTCCCTTGCTCGCTGCCATCCCCTCGTTTGATTGATTACCTGCATTGCCGGTGTACCTTTATAGCCTCTAAATAGTGCGACAATATGCGAGAGAATGATGCTGTAACATCACGCTTTATGCACCGAAGGCGTAAGCAGACTACAGTTATGAGTAATAAGTATTTATATCAATTAAATAGGGTGAGGAGTTCGTGGCTAAATAAATAACAGCCGCTCGGGTCGATCTTCAGGTTAAAGCGCGCTTGCTTAGGTTGGTCCGTGGATGGGTGACCACACATACTGAGTTTCCTCCGTGCCTTGGAAAGCACGTTAAGCCGTTAGTCCCGGCTGTCGTTAAAGGTAGTCAGTGGCCTGAAAGTCTGAGAACCAGTCTTACCAAGGGCTATCGCACTAACTGGGTTGTAGAGGTCAGATAGGCAGTCACTCCATGTAAAATAGGTACTGGTATTCAGCTGCATCCGGTAAGACGGGAAGCCGACCCCGACATAGTTGGGAAAAAGGGAGGCAGATGATGAAATATTCGTTTCACACATTTTATTTTCATAATTCTAAGAATTTATTCATATCTACGGTGGATACTGATAGTACTTATTGCAAACAATTTAACACGTTCACTGTCAAATGACTCCAAAGGAGTCACATTTGTACCAAACTCATATAAAAACGTTTTTTCTTTCTTTCTATATGTCCATGACTCTAATTGGAGTCATAATCCAAGAGTAAATTTGATGTGTTTTATTTGACTGGACGTATGAATAAGAAGAAAAAGATTTTCATGGACGTATGGTTTTAAATAACAAGGCTACCGAAAAGGCCGTATTAGTATAAATGTAATCCCTTAGAATGATTATTGTCAAGTTAGTGCGAGATTGTAGGTGACGTACGAATACATTTTATAACTTTGTACTGGGACAGGGAACGTGTTAACTAAAACTATATCTTCGATTCGAAAATCGACTTAGGTATTTACGTTACGTCTAGGTAGGTACACCACGCGCTCGTGGTAGGACCTCTACTCATACACGCTCACCGGTTGCGATTACTATATATACCTGACCTTTCTGAAGAACCTCACCAATGTATGTCCTTGGCAGCACTAAGGCTAGGCTAGGCTTCTTAAGAGCCCTACAGACTCACGCCGAGAACCCCCGAGAACACCCGAGAAGCGTGAATGTGATTGGTTCATAATCATAATCATTTATTCATTTGCAAACATGGGTTAATATACAGGTGTTTCATTTATAATAAGTCCTCCATATTCTACCGTCACATGGGCATGCAAATTACAAAAATTGCAATTGCATTTGGTTCCTCGCCATCTCGTTCTCGCGCTCGCCTGTTCTACGATTGGTGTCGTCTTTTTGCCCGCTTCAAAGGATTGCTCCGCTCTCGGGAGAAAGTCGCATGAGAGTAGAGACCTTCTCGGTTCTCGCTCTATGTCCCGGCGAGCCTTCTCTCGTGAATCTGAAGGGCGTTTTACCATCTCTACGAATACTTGATTCGATACGCGCGATGACGCAAGTGTTGACAAGCCCTACCTGCGTATGTTTTAAAAATAACATAACATGACGCCAATGACTCTAACGGGGATTCCGTTAGAGTTTAGACGAGAATTTTAAGTATCTACTTTAGTAGGTACAACTTTCGTCAATTATGTTTAGGTCCCATGAAATAGGGGTGGTGAGCCTATTGCCATCAACTAGGCATACCTAAGTCTTAACTCTGGGCTGCTACTGAGAAATTCCTGATGGAAAAACCCAGTAACACTGCCCGACCCGGGGATCGAACCCAGGACCAGTCAATAAATATATACAATACATACATACAATCATTACTACACGTACACTTTGTCCTACCAGGGAATTGAACCTCGTGCTCAGCAGTACTTGCGACAAGACAAGACAAAAAAGGCAGAAAGGCGGTTTTACATCCTCGTCAAATTCAAGGAGTAGTAGTAGCTATGCTAATGATTCTCGACCCGAATCAATAATAAAATGGGTAATTTTTATAAATTATTTTCTTAACAACGAAATCGGTAAGTGTACACCACCCGTATTAAAACGCGGCCCGTCTAATACTAGCCCTATAACCGCGCTTACACACACACAAACAAACGCAGACGTTTATTCGATAAACAACGGGTGATTCTATTATTTTGAGAAGGGCTTCATTCTGAAATAGTGTCAAATAAAAACAACAAAAAAAGCAACGTTTATTATTATTGGGCAGGTACCATAATTTATATTGATTATTTACGTCTTCTATGACAACCTCCTGAATTTTGACGAGGATGCAAAACTACACCTTGTATGTATGTTTTCGCCAGGGATAACAGAAACTTGGAAGACGACACGCTGCACCGATGTCAAACAAATTGTGTTATGCTGCATATAAATGGTGGAATCCCACACCGACGCTGAAACGGCACGTATTCAGTACTTAAATCGTTCTGAACCCCCCCTTATAGAAAATTTTCGTCAGATAATTTAAAAAAAACAGCTGTTTCCTACAAAAGTGCACGCAATGCCTACACGGTCAAAAAGTATGGAAGAGCAGTTTTTTTTTAATTATCTATGAAAAATTTATTTATCTATGAATGATGTACTGAATACGTGGTGATCGTTTTTATTATTTTTTTTATTCTTTTTTATTTAAGGGATTTTTGTACACAAATGCGACGATGTCAATCCCATCGTACTTTTACATATTTCAACTTACTTCCTAAACTAATTTAGCTTATTAAAATTAGACAAAACAGAATGAACTAAATCTAATTACTTTTACTTATCTAATAAAAAAGTATATAATATTTTTGCTGCTTCAGAGGTAGGCTTAGCTAAAATAACATGGAAAACTCCAACATCCATTACCGACAATTTCATCCTATTGAGGTGGTGACAGTTGTAGCGTCGGTGTACCTTCCACCTTACTATTTTCGCCACGAAGCAGATAGGTACGTTTTTGTTGATTCAGCGAAATAGGATTCCTTTTACTTGGCACAAATATAAGTACCGCATCATTAACACGTTCAGACCGGCGTGTACCACCGGTGGAGCACGGAGTATTTGCTGACACTGCGAGGTGTACCACCGGTGGCCGAGTCACACTATACTTCCAATATACTAAGAAATTCGCGCCACTTTGAGAGAAAGTGTTGTATTTACCGTCCCCGCCTAGTAAAATTGACAAATTTTCATAGTGCAGCTCAGGAGGTGGATATTATTTCGAAAAGTAAGCAAAAATCAATGTTGAAAAATTGTATTTTTAATGTTGTAACTTTGCCATCAGCCTGACCCCCGTGACCCCCGTGCTATTCAATGCATCCATCAGCAAATTTTTTCGAGTGCGTTACTTTGGAGTCCTACTGTACGAGGTCAGAATCGCCTGGGCTCGTCATCCACCAGGCAGACTTTCGTTTGGTAAACGCTGCAAAGAGCGAGACTCGAACTAACAAGTCTGTGGACCAATGCGCCATTCAACTGGATATAGGGCCATGTCAAAGAATAGAATAAAAATACAAAAAATAGAATTGAAGTGTCTGTTTGTAATTTCAAAATAACAGCTTATTACCGAATGCATATGAAAATATATACGGTACCAGCAAGTTTTTTTAATTGTCTGTCTTTACCGGCTTATCTTCGAAATGGTTGGACCGATTTTGACGGGACTTTTACTGGCATCTGCTGATGTTATAAGAAGTAACTTACGCCACTTTTATGTTAGAAAAAGGACTAAGTTTCCGTGAAAACATAATTAAAACCCTTGAAATTGTTAACAAAATCCGATTCAAAGTAATATTTTTATAATTTTGACGTAGACGAAAGTCGACAACAGCTATTTAAAAATAAAACGCCAAAAAAGTATCGATTAATATAATAATATCACAATTTTTCTTAATATGCTTTTATTGCTTGAAATTAATTTTGTATCCCTTCGTTTCGGGGTCTTGCTCCATCTGAAAATTTTCCGTCGACAAACCGAATGGCTTCAGAATCATATTGCCCAAATCTTTGAGTTTTCCAAGCATTTCTGTCTTTAATTTTTCGTTCTTCTCTTCTATTAGTGGGGGCAGACGAATCGTGGCCATTTTGGCGTCTTTGTGTGAGGGGTCCAGTTCTAGAATTTTCTTGTAATCCGCTAAGGATTCGTCCAGCTTTTCTGTTGCCTCGTATGACTGCGCTCTCCTGAAATAGTACAATTTGATATAAGTGGGTAAAGTTTGTGTGCGGGACAATAGTGATTGTAAACAGACAGTGAATAGTAAATAACAGTGCAGTGCGCAATAACAAGTGTTAATAGTGCTGAACACAGACAATATAGTGCGTAGAATAAGACTGATCTCGTGTAGTTGTTTTGTATAAATTCTTGTGTAAGAAAGTCAATTTATATAAAGATTATTGCTTTAATTTAATATTTTGATAGTTTAGTAGCACATAAGTAATTTCCAATAAGAATTGTTGCCTTATTAGCCTGATTCGTGTAAGATTTCGTAACTCAACTTGTTGTATATAAGAATTTTTATGTTCTAATTTCCGCTTAGAAATATTTTTCTTATATAGGTTAACTTATGTAGATTTAGAAAATATAAACTTTATTATAGGTTACCATAGAAAATTATGATGTAAATCGCATTTAAAGTGTCGCGGCTCTCGTTACGGTAACGTTTCTTTGTACTTAAGCCCACTGTGTCGAAATCTTTGTACTTATCTGCTTCATTCTGATTGGTCGAGCCCTTACCTGCCCCATTCTGATTGGTCGACTCAAGATCGAATCCTTAGCCAAAATTGTATAAAAGACGGGCCATTTTTCACAATCGACACAGTCGACGGGCAGCTATACTAGGAAGAACAACTCAATAAAGAAGAAACTCAAGACTCCAATCAAGCCTCTTTTATTTTCCCACCAATCCAGTGATAGCAAGTGTACCCCGTACATTTAATGGTCCTTCGATAGCCGGATTTAGTGGGAAAAATAGTGTTTCAAGAAGCCAGTGCTTGAAGAATCGTCATAGTGTTCAAGAAACAACCTGCGTCTTGAAGAATCGAAAAATAGTGTCATAGTACTTCAAGATCATCGGGAATAGCGTCATAGTGTTTCAAGAACGGCCTGCGTCTTGAAGATTCGAAGAAAAGTGTTATAGTTATTCAAGATCGCCGGCATTGAAGATAGTACTTCAAGACCGTGCTACAGTGAAGATAGTTTAAAGAGTTTCAAGCCCGTCGACTGTCAACTTCGCAGTCAACATGCCCGTCACGCGCTCCGAAGGAAGGGGACGCAAGGCGTCGAATCAACAGAAACCGCCATCGTCAGAGGCTACCCCAGAGACCTCCGCGACCGGTACCAGTACGGAAGCCACATCAGAAACGACACAGACGGGGACGACCGCCACGGAGAGCTCCGAACGAACTCGTACCTCCGCGACAACAGACCCAACCACCGTGACTTCCGCCAATACAGCATCGACGGCCGCAACCGCCTCAGCCGCCAGCGCCACCGCGTCGGCCGCCCCCCCCGCCCCCTCGGACGCCGTCCACGTGCCCGTCGCCTCGCAACCTGCCGGCACCGCCGTCCCGTCTGTCGCACCCTCCGCCGCGACGACGCTAGAAGCAGGAACGAATACGAGACAATTAATGAAGCCGCCCGCCGCCGCCACAGCAAAAGAAGTTCACCAGGAAAAGGAAACTTCGACGATCAAGCGAGCGGTCAAGAACACCGGTGCCTCGAAGCCGACCGGTACACAGCTACCCCGCCCCCCTAGCAAGAAGGGGGGAGAGGGGGGATCAACGCACAGCAGATTGAAGTCACAGAAAATAGCTAAAGCAAAAGAAGATTTACTTCGACTTCAAGTAGAACTCGCCGCAACCCGCCTCGCCGCGTTGGAGAAGGGAGACTCCGACGACGAGGAAGAAGAAGATGACAATGACAACGACTCAATATACTCCGAAGTCAACGCGAGAGTGGACAACTGGCTGGAAAATCAAGTCGCCCGCCCCGTCCTAGCCATCGCCAACGAGCCTCATCGCCCGCCAACAGAGCCGAGAGTGGTCACCAGCGAGCAACCGAGACAAGAAGAGACTCGTCAGTCACCGGCGGGAGGCCAAGGAGACTTGGCCCTCCTAGCGGAAGCGATCACCAGGGCTGTCAGCTCCGCACAGAGACCCAGGTTTGTCGATTTGCCATTATTTAGTGGGTCACATCAAGAGTGGCTACCTTTTCGCGCCGCGTACTACGAGACCGAAGCGTCGTTCAGTGCCGTCGAGAACACGAACCGGTTACGAAGAAACCTGAAAGGGAAGGCGAAAGAAGCAGTTGAGGGACTGCTCATCACCAACGCGCACCCATCCGAGATTATGAAGACATTGGCATCCAGATTCGGGAGGCCAGAATCAATCGCCATGCTCGAGATGGAGACGCTTCGTGGACTGCCGCGCCTCTCCGAGTCACCGAGGGACATTTGTATCTTCGCCACGAAAGTCGCCAACGTCGTAGCCACATTGAAGACATTGGGTTGTTTCAACTACATGTACAACCCGGAACTCGCCAAGACGCTCGTAGACAAGCTGACGCCGACGCTACGCTACCGATATTATGACTTCGCAGCCACACAGCCCAGAGAAGATCCCTGCCTCATCAAGATAGAAAAATTCTTCAAAAGAGAAGCCGAACTGTGCGGACCTTACGCGCTACCCGAACAGGTGGCAGCACCGTCGGCAGCCACACCACAGAAAAGGACGCAGCGGGTCAACAACGTCACTGAAAAGTCTAGCGCATCGAAGTGTTTCGTGTGTGAAGAAGCGGGTCACACCAACGCGGCCGAGTGTGAAGTCTTCAAGAAACAAGAAGCAAACTCCAGATGGGACACAGCGAAGTCCAAGCGCCTCTGCTTCAAGTGTCTACGCTACAGGAGCAAGACACATAGCTGCCGACCGAAGCCTTGTGGGATCAACGGGTGCAAGTACACACACCACAAGTTACTTCACTATGACAAGAAGACAGAAGAAGCGGAGAAGCCCAAGAGGCCTGAAAAGGAAGAAGCATCAGAAGTCATCAACTCGACGTGGACTGTCAAGAAGCAGTCCTACCTCAAGATCCTGCCTGTCCAAGTAGTGGGACCGAAAGGGGCCATCGACACCTTCGCCCTGATGGACGACGGATCAACAGTAACGCTCGTCGACGACAGCATCGCCACGTCCATCGGCGCTACGGGACCCATAGATCCACTGAAGATAGAAACAATCAACGAGTTGAAAACAGCGGAGAGTGCATCGAGACGGGTCACCATCGGCATAAAGGGGGTCAACGACCGAGAAGAACGAATGCAAGCGAGAACAGTGAAGAACTTACAAGTGTCGTCTCAACGGGTACCGCAAGATTTAGTGGAGGGCTGCCCACATCTGTCAGACATCAAGGGACAACTCACCTACTCGAACGCGAAGCCACAGGTACTCATCGGGCAAGATAATTGGCATCTTCTGCTGACTGAAGAAACCAGAAGAGGAGATAAGAACCACCCAGTGGCATCTCTCACGCCGCTAGGTTGGGTTCTTCATGGAAGCCAGACCAGATCCTTCGGACAGAAGATAGACTTCGTCTCCCACATGAAGGAAACAGAAGATGACCTCGAGAACCTGGTGAAGAAGTACTTCGAGATGGACGCCCTCTACCTCAATCCCAAGAGACCGAAGACAGACCCAGAGGAGAAAGCTCTTCGTATCCTAGAAGAAAAGACAGAGAAGATCGAAGAGACAAGATATCAGACCGGCCTCCTCTGGAAGAAAGAAGACGTCAAGTTCCCAGATAACTACGAAAACTCGCTGAAGAGACTCTTCAACATAGAAAAGAAGATTGATCGCGACCCAGCCTTGAAGAAGAAGTACGTCGAACAAATGGACGCCCTTATAGAGAAGGGGTACGCCGAGCCTGCACCGCCTCAGAAGACTCCAAACAAGACTTGGTACCTGCCTCACTTCGCGGTCATCAACCCCATGAAGCCGGCCAAACTCCGTGTGGTGCATGACGCCGCCGCCAAGACCCGAGGGGTGGCACTCAACGACGTGCTCCTCAAAGGTCCGGATCTGCTCCAGTCGCTGCCGGGCGTCGTCATGCGCTTCCGGCAACATCTCATCGGGGTGACAGCGGACATCAAGGAGATGTTCATGCAGGTCAAGCTACGCACCGAGGACAGAGACGCGCTACGGTACCTATGGCGCGGGAATCGACGCGACAATCAACCACCAGAAGAATATAGAATGACTTCATTGATCTTCGGGGCATCGAGTTCGCCATCGACGGCGATATATGTAAAGAACCTGAATGCCAAGCAGCATGAGAAGACTCACCCAGAAGCAGCAGCCGCCATCGTCGACAAGCACTACGTCGACGATTATCTCGATAGTTTTAGAAGCCTAGAAGAGGCTATAAAGATAACAAGCGATGTGCGTGAAGTACACAAGAAGGCCAGCTTCGAACTCAAGCAGTGGAAGTCAAACTCAACGTCACTCCTAGAAGCACTGGGAGAAGAGAACCACATAGAAGACCTAGAGTTGTACAAGTCGGAAGAGCAAACGGAAAGAGTATTGGGCGTCGTCTGGAAACTCAACACGGACGAGCTGACGTTCAACCTCAACTTAGCAAGAATCCCGTCGACACTTATAGAAGGAAAACAGCCTACGAAGAGAGAAGCCTTAAGAATCGTCATGTCACTCTTTGACCCTTTAGGTTTCGCCTCACCAGTCACGATCAGGGCGAAACAACTACTCCAAGAAGTATGGCGTCGAGGAACAGCATGGGACGACCGCATCGACGAAGACCTGGCGGAGCAGTGGGAGTCGTGGATGGGACACCTGAAAAGTCTCCACGACATAGCAATTCCGCGGCAGTACCTGCATTACAGCGACGCCGCCTCCCTTGAGCTACATGTCTTCAGCGACGCCAGCGAGTCGGCCTACGCCACAGTCCTCTTCTGGAGAGCAGTGACACCAGACGGCGAAGTCGGCACCTCTCTCATCATGGCCAAGGCGAAAGTAGCACCGTTGAAGTTGACCTCCATCCCAAGATTGGAGTTACAAGCAGCAGTCATGGGAACCAGACTCGCCGACGCGATCATCGAGGAGCACGAGAGAAAACCCGATAGAAGAGTATTCTGGACTGACAGCAAGACAGTACTCACCTGGATCAGAACTGGATCACGCTCCTACAAACCGTACGTGGCTCACCGACTCGCAGCAATAGAGGAAAGCTCCAAGGTCAACGACTGGCGCTGGGTTCCAACGAAATTGAACGTGGCCGACGACGCAACGAGAGACGTACCAACCGCCTTCGGCAAACAGCATCGGTGGTACAAGGGGCCGGACTTCCTCTACCTACATGAGGACTCCTGGCCAACAGAACCTGAGAAAATAGGACCCGAAGAACCATCGGATGAAGAAAAGACACACCACATGACCGGCGGGAGAAGCACGAGATTGGCAGAAGGCCTACCTGACCCGAAGAAGTTCTCCAACTGGGACCGCCTCCGATACTCGACAGCCCGAGTTCTGCAGTTCATCGACCTCTGCCGAGCTCTGAAACAGAAGGTCAACTACCGGAGAACGAGAAAGAATAAAGAAGCGGACCCGACTTGGAAAAGGATCAGACCTGCAGCCGCGAAGAAGCAGACGCCTACACCAGCAACGAGATCGACGGTCAACTACCTCCCGGTCACCGCCGAGCTACTCAAAAGGGCCGAGGAACTACTAATGCGGTGCTCACAGGAAGAAGCCTTCATCGAAGAGATACAGCTCTTGAACAGCGGGAAACCGGTCAACAAAGAGAGCCGCCTTCATCAGCTCAGCGTCGAGTCCAGGAACGGCACTCTCTACCTCAGAAGTCGCATCCAAGCAGCCAAAGACGTCGAAGAGAAGGTCAAGCATCCACTGGTAGTTAACGGAGATCATCCCACCGTGAAGCTGTGGATACAAAGCGTGCACCGGCAGCTCCATCACACAGGCGTAGAGGCAACCGTCAACGAGTGTCGCCAGCAGTACTGGGTACTGCGATTGCGCCCCACTACGCGCGCAATCATTCGACGATGCCTGTTCTGCAGAATGAAGACGCAGACGCCGCCACACCCTAGAACCGGGGACCTGCCAGCGTGTCGCTTAGCTCATCATAAGCGACCATTCTCCTTCACCGGTGTCGACTACTTCGGGCCTCTCTCCGTGACCATCGGGCGCACCCGACAAAAGAGATATGTAGCCATATTCACATGTCTCACGACGCGAGCTATTCATCTAGAAGTCGCCAGCTCGCTCAGCGCCGACTCAGCCGTCATGGCGGTCAGGCGCATGATCGCGCGACGTGGCTGCCCGACCGAGATCTGGTCGGACAACGGCACCAACCTGAAGGCTGCCGACAAGGAACTTCGACAAGCCATCGACGCGGCAACCGCCGAAGAAGCTGCCAAGAGGACCATCGCCTGGCGCTACATCCCGCCTGGCGCTCCGTTCATGGGCGGAGCCTGGGAGCGCATGGTACGCTCTGTCAAAACCGCACTCACTGCAACCCTACATGAGCGCCACCCGACCGAAGAGGTGCTCAGCACTCTACTCGCTGAGGTAGAGTACACCGTCAACAGCCGCCCGCTGACCCACGTGTCTGTCAGCACTGAGGATCCAGAGGCCCTGACTCCTAACCACTTCCTGCTGGGAGGCCCAGGACGCGTGCCACAGCCAGGCACATTCACCGAGCAAGACGCCATCTCCAGATCCAGCTGGCGAGCCGCGCAGAGACTCGCTGACGTCTTCTGGCTCCGCTGGGTGAAGGAGTACCTTCCCGAGCTCCAACACCGGCGGGAGCCCCACGGACGAGGTCGCCCAGTGGAGGTGAACGACCTCGTACAGATCGTCGACCCCAACCTGCCCCGCAACGTGTGGATCCGAGGGCGAGTCGCCGCGACGTATCCCGGCCCCGATGGCATCGTGCGGACGGTGGACGTCCGAACCAAGGGTGGTGTCCTGCGCCGGCCTGTGAGGAAGCTGGTGATCCTGCCCCTGCATGCAGACGACGTGCCCGCACCGGAACTAGATGCGACGCGGTCGCACGGCGGGAGTGATGTGCGGGACAATAGTGATTGTAAACAGACAGTGAATAGTAAATAACAGTGCAGTGCGCAATAACAAGTGTTAATAGTGCTGAACACAGACAATATAGTGCGTAGAATAAGACTGATCTCGTGTAGTTGTTTTGTATAAATTCTTGTGTAAGAAAGTCAATTTATATAAAGATTATTGCTTTAATTTAATATTTTGATAGTTTAGTAGCACATAAGTAATTTCCAATAAGAATTGTTGCCTTATTAGCCTGATTCGTGTAAGATTTCGTAACTCAACTTGTTGTATATAAGAATTTTTATGTTCTAATTTCCGCTTAGAAATATTTTTCTTATATAGGTTAACTTATGTAGATTTAGAAAATATAAACTTTATTATAGGTTACCATAGAAAATTATGATGTAAATCGCATTTAAAGTGTCGCGGCTCTCGTTACGGTAACGTTTCTTTGTACTTAAGCCCACTGTGTCGAAATCTTTGTACTTATCTGCTTCATTCTGATTGGTCGAGCCCTTACCTGCCCCATTCTGATTGGTCGACTCAAGATCGAATCCTTAGCCAAAATTGTATAAAAGACGGGCCATTTTTCACAATCGACACAGTCGACGGGCAGCTATACTAGGAAGAACAACTCAATAAAGAAGAAACTCAAGACTCCAATCAAGCCTCTTTTATTTTCCCACCAATCCAGTGATAGCAAGTGTACCCCGTACAGTTTGTTATTGCGGCCGAGGCGAAATACACACACGAGCCGCAGGCGAGGGTGTTATGGAGCCGAGAACTGCAGTAACAAATGCCCACGTGTATCAAACGACGTTTTTCAACACACTTTTAGTTTTTTGGTCTTAGTTTTTAGTCCAAATTTGTTCAAAGTCCCCAAATTGATTCAATGGAATAGAAGAAAAATAAAAATGACTGTGCGGGCGAGCGCCTCACCACGTGTGGAACATTTATTTCCGCACTATAGTGCGGGAATATAAGAAGAAAACCACGAGGGTGAAATCCATAGCATGTTGAGCCTAATCGTAGTGCGATAAGAGCCAGTTTTCGAGGAAGTGTATTGAAAAAGATTTTTTTGTCATAACTTGGGTTAGACAAAAATTCGAATTCATTCATTCTCCTGCCCTTACCCAAACAAACTGGGATAAGGGCAGTGGAATGATGATGATGAACTTGGGTAAGACCCAGAAAGAGGTGACGAGATGGCCTGGATGCGCACTGCGGTGACTGGTTCGAGGTGGTGCGCGGAAAGAGTACCTGAAAATATATGGGGAGGCCTTTACCCAGCATAGGGAAATTAACCTTTTGAACGCCATTGTCGCCTATACGTGACAAGCAAGCGCGTGCCTTGTACGCCAACGACACAAATATGTGACGAAAAATGCGATGCACTTTAGGACGAAATAAACAATTTAAACATTGCTTTTGTGTGTTTTTATTTGTATAGGTACCTTAAATATTTAAGCTTTGTCTTGTCTCTTTAACAATATTGTTTCTTGATAAAGTTTTAGAATCCCTATTGTTTTTGAAGTTTTTTTTTTTGTATGCCGTGAAATTGTGGCGTGGCGTGGATGGCACGCGCGTGCGTTTATGCTGTAAAGTTCAAAATGTTAAGGCGTCGCGCGCGAAAAAAGCTTCGGTAATATTTTTAATTAACCTAAGCCATTGGTCCCGGCTGTCATTCGTAGATCTTTGACGGTCATTACAGGTAGTCAGTGGCCCGAAAGTCTGACAACCAGTCTTACCAAGGGGTATCGTATTACCCAGCACTAACTGGGTTGTGGAGGTCAGATAGGCAGTCGCTCCATGTAAAATACTGGTATTCAGGTGCATCCGGTTAGACTGGAAGCCGACCCCAATAATGCTGGGAGAAGCCTAGGCAGAGCTAGGAGTAGTGGTCACTTGCATTAGTACACGCAAGCTCAAGACAAGCTCACCTGATATAAGCCTTAACATATTTATCGTCCAGCTCAATAGCTTTCGTGCAGTCTTTGGCAGCTTGTGCATATTTCTGCAGTTTCATCTTAGCCGCACTTCTGTTGCAGTACAATATTGAGCGCTGCTGTGAGAACTGGAGCGGACATGTCCGTAGACCTGGAACATTTAAATGTACAAGGGTACAGGAATCTTTAAGGAATTGAATAAACCTGGTAGTTAGTTAATTAGTTAAAGACATTGCATTGCATGCGCTTTTGATAAATATTTGAGAAAATGTCTTTGGAAATAGTATTGAAAAAATGAGAAAGTGAAGTTTATTCGACAATGACCATACGACAAAAGTACAATTAATACAGGCACAACTCAAGTCATCCATGTGCAATTTTTTGTTACTTGTGTAAGAATTGTAGCTGCAATAATAAACTAAAGATCTATAGAGTGAATTTTGGCTTAACTCAAGTTTAATACCTTCAGTATATTTCTCAATGCTCCGTTCAAACTCTCCAACTTTAAACGCCTCATTTCCAGCTTTCTTCAACTCATCAGCTATGATCTTCCGCTCCTCCTTCTGGTCATCCGTGAGGTCTACTTCAGCATCCTTTAGAGACTCCTCATCGATATCTGAATCGCTGTCATCTTTGGCTCCGGTATCCTTCTCTGCATAATCTTTGTCCAAATCATGATCTTCAGTTGGCTCGGAATGTGTTGGTGTTTCTAGAAAATGAAAATTATTCATGACCTGGATGGAAAGATAGGTTCTAATTTTTCACACATACATACATAAACTCTTGCTTTATTCTCTTGGGAGTAGAATGTAACTAAAGATGACCGCCTACTACAATACTTACATACTATTTTCTCCTCGTCCATATCCATACATCTAGCTGTACATGCCGATGCAAGTACTAAACACCTGACCTTTATAAAGAACATCACATAACCAAGATGTCATTCCTGGGTGTCCTCTCCCACGTTTTCAATCACTTCTTGTAAATTGTAAATACCTTTTGCTAGTCTCCTTTCACTTATCTTCTGAATGCATTGTTCAGAAGTTGAGCATTGGGTGGTGTTTCTGCCCACCCCCTTGAGAAAAACGCGTGAATATACGTATGTTAAAAGATCGCGTTAAACGATAAGGCCGCTCAATGTGTCACCCTATGTAATATGTCCATTTTTTTAGTCATACTTGTGATTTGTTTAGTGTACATGAGGAGTGTAACGTTTAATAAATAAATTATGTGAGGTAGTTGTGCTGTGGTGGGAAATTACGTGGTGGGTGGAAGGCACTGCACGCCAGTCTTGGCGTATTAGACGTGGGAAAAACTGCTACTTTTCGATCACTGCGACTGTTGTTACAGTTCCATAAAAATCACAGTGAAAAATCACTGCTATTTTGTCACTTCATTCACTATTGTCACAATACACGATTTACGTCACGACATGTGCTCCTGAATCTTTAGTTCGTTTCCTTTAGAAAGCGCGCCGTGAAGTTCACAGCGCTTCACGTCAGTGGCGGGAGCAGCGATCGCATTCGGTTCTTTCTTTCGTTCGTATTCAATGTGTTTGTGACTCGAGTGATCGAAACAGCGATAGTTTGGATTTGGAACGAAGTGACTTTTTCACATTGTTATTTCATAACCAGTCACAGCAGTCACTGCGTATGACAGATCGCAGTGATTTTATCACTGTGACGTTACTTTTGTCACAAGTCTATGGCGTATTACTCGAAGCGGCATCACATCTAGGCGATAGTATTGAAACCAATATTTTGTTGTGTACTTATTCCTAAGTGAACCTAAGCCCAAGACGTTACAAGGATTATTCTGCCTACCTATCTATCTATGTATGTTTTCTAATTTTACAACGGATGAAAGTACTTAGGAAGAGCGTGACAATGGCAGCATGATTTAAAAATTAATTAGAGCCTAATTAGAAAACTATTGGCATTGAATATTAACAATTTCTCACCAGACTACGCCCTAGACAAGATGTAATAAAAAACATACCGCTAGCGTTTGCGGCGTCCCCGCCAGCCTTAGGGAAGTCTTCAGCACTTGTACCAGGGCTTATAACAAATTCTTCAATAGATTCATTCGTTTTCAACGAAGTTTTTAAATCTTTCGTTAAATCCTCTATTACCTCTTCATTAGCTGGACCCGTAGTTTTTAGCCTATCTGACATTTTTGATTATGTTCTCAATATGTTGAAACCTGTAGTATTATGTGTAATTAAGATTTGGAATCCGAAAAACTAGGGAAAAAGGGAAAATCTCGAATATTTTAACATATACGAACTATGATGGCAATTTTGACAGTTGTGCGGAAGTAGCGTTCCAGCTATAGCAATAAAGCAATGTCATGCCTGACTGTGTCAGGGACAGTCCACGACATAAAAACATTTATCCGTTTATCTTAACATAATTAGCGATAACTTAAATTTGCTTTGTCTTAGCCCTTAAAAATTGGTATACAAGTATTGTTATGAGATATTTACTGGCAACTACCTATTTGTTTATGAATAGGAAGAGTAACAACATTTTAGTCTAATGCTTAAATATGCTCAGTGGTGTCACTGAAACACTCTGAAACACGGCTTTTTTGTTTTTGGTCGAATCAGGCACAAGGAACTCTTGTCAGCCTCAAAGCCATGTTTTGTTATTTGGAAATACCATGAGATTGAAAAATAAACACTTTTTATTAGCTGCTTTAGTACAAAAATGCTTATACAGTTTAGCGTTAGCTGGACGATTATTAAAGGAGTCTGATGAATGAAATTAATAAGCAGCGTAAACTAAACGTATAGTCAAATTAGTCGTCAAATTGATAACGTCAGTCAGGGGCACGTCAGATGTTAGGTTTTTCTTTTCACTCAGCTAAATTGAAAATAGGAAACCTGAAATATATAAAATAAAATGTTACTCAAACAACACTATATAAATATATGCTATTCCTAGTAATTTTTAAAATATAAACAATAAAAGACCGTGACATATCTTTAACTTGAAATTTAAATCAACTAAACGACGACATCATTCTTACCCACCTTACCATTCAATGTCACAAACGGAACGTATCTTGTGTAACCTAAAATTCGCAAGGTCAAGAATAAATTGTGAAATTATCATATTTTTATTATCATAATCTTCGAGACGCTATCTCGCTGAATTACTTAATATACGGTAGTGTAACAGGCGTGATTCAGCATTTTTAAACGGTCCTGCGGCTTAGAAATAAGATAAAATGTTACGGAATTTTGTGAAAAATTTGTCCGCAAGAAATCTACGCTGTTCGATAAAGAACAGTGGTGGATCGTCGAGTTTCGTCAATCGGAGAAGCATAGCGCCATTATCGACGACTGAATTAGCATTGAAAGACGAAAAGTAAGTAAATATTTGCTGTAAAATACCAACAAAACGTAAAGTTGCTTAAGTTATGCTTAGCCCGTTTTTCATAATATTATGCCTTTATGGAGGTCTGTTAATGAAATCGATAATTGCGGCTACAGTTTCAACCCTACATCGAAAAATACCCTCAAATTTGCGTCGCTGAGACTTACATTGGGGCTCACTGTCAAATAGGTAATACTGTTACCTTGGTAATAATTTTATTAAAGGTACTCATGTTGTTACAACTGCTGTTAACCATTTATCTGCTCACTGTAGTAAAACCTGCAAAAAACCATTTTTAATTAAATTACTAAATTTAAAATACTTAGTAAGACTGCAAACCAACTCTAGCATAGTTCAGAAAAGGCTGAGCAACTGACGATATTAGTACTATTTTAGAAGATTTCTAAGTAAATTATAAAACTGGCTGAATCTGAATTTTACTAATCATCCCTAAAAACCATATTAGCTATGATACTATTGTTTATAGAACAGAAAAAAAAATATAAATAAAATGTACGCTTTGGACGTGGAGTTGCGGACACCAGCCCGTGATACAATACAATACAATAGAACAGTATCACAATGATTTATATACCAGGCAGGAATAGTCAAAACCAGGGAAACTGGCATTTAGAGATGTACTTGACTATATTCCTAATAAATACAATAACAGTGAAAATCGTTTTTTTTTTATTGATATGCCTTCATGCCTTACTGGCTCAATGATATTTGGTAAATGGTTGGATATAAATCCCCACATACATAAACTTATGCCTTATTCCCTGAGGCGGTCGGCAGAAACTATAAACACCTGTTGTGGGTAGTTGCACTTAAATTTATATCAACTTAATATCCAAGTACCTGCAGATATAATACATCAGTTGCTAACTCAGACTGCGGTGTTTCATTACGTTACATGGTGACAGCGGTGCAAATAATTATAAAACACGTAATAATCGTGATTTGTTGTGATAGTTTGGGCGAACAGTGATGAGAAGTTGTGAATAACTATAGAACATGCGTGACTACCATTGGAATTGAGTTTGGAAGGCAGCTCTGTCAGCCGGGCTTATGCGTGGAAAAATGGAAAACGCAGTTCTCTCTATTTTTGAAAGCATCTGGGGTGCATAAAGAAAAAAAAAAATCACACTACATAAAATCACACACACGATTACACCATCCACACAGTATAGCTCAAATCTCTCATAGACAGTAGTATTTTAAATTATATTATAACACATTTGCTCATAAAGGGTGTCTTATTTCACCAATTTCAATGTCGTATTGTACCTCATTACCTACGTACTTGTGCGTTATTGTAATGTAAAACGCACGAGTTTCTTTTTAATAAGGTAAAACGCACTGTTTATCAAGATGCTCCGTCTAAAACGAACGGTACTTTTTTAAATCTTAGCAAAGAGTTTTATGTCAGAAAAGTGGGCAACATTTTATGAATAAAATTAACTTTGGGAGATAAAATATAGTAAATAAAAATTTAATTCTTTAATTTAATTAATTTTTACAATAAATTACAACCATTTATCTCTAACAAAAACACAAAAATATTAATTTACTTTATTAGTAATAACTACTGGCTGTATTTGTGCCTTTGCCTTAATAAAAAAGCTTTGATGCGCGCGCATCATTAATTTGTGAACAAGTACAAGATTTATTAGTTTAAGAAAGTCCGAGTTTTAGTTATTTCCTCGCAAATATGTTATAAAACGTCGTATTACATGAGATACGTGCGCTTTGATAATTACAGCCTCTGCTTTCTTGTAGCCCTCGCCTACGGCTCGGGCTAGCAATATCGCCTCGGCTGTGATTTTCAACTTACCGCACTTATATCATAATGTACTATAATGCACTGAACTTATCAGGCCAACCCGGAATTATGTATTTAAGCAATAGTTTTAAAGATGTATCCTTCATTGTTGCCTGTTTTACTAGAGTTTTGCGCTGTGACATCGGCACATTATTGACGATCATTTTAATTTGGCTATGAATGGCCCGACTAATACTATCACTATATAAGTCTCCTGTAGTGGCGCTCGCGACAATGTGTCCGGTATATACATTTACCTACTTCCTAGGCTTATAAGTAACTACCAAATCATAACCTTGAACTTTTAACATATACGCAACTGCCCATTCTTCTTGGCAACAATCACTTATGAATGAGTTTACCCAAGGAGTTGGATGAGTCACCTCCCTAATAACTTCCAACTCAATCATTCTATTCAACTCGTCTTGCAACTTGTCGCGCCATCCTAATAGGTACTTTAAGGATATGATACCTGTCTCTATATCAGAGTTGCCGTGGAATAAATTGGAACTGACATATTTGAGTATGGGAGGAAAAGTTATTTAATTATAATTGATTACTTTCCGGTTTCATAGAAGTAGCACAGTTGAGAGATATTACGTCTAACTCGGTAATCAATATTATGAAGGAACATTTTGCACGATATGGAATACCAGAGCTGGTTATCAGTGACAACGGTCCACGATATTCTTGTCGTAATTTCAATAAATTTGCATCGGAGTAGGGATTTCAACACGTCACGTCGTCTCCAAGTTATGCTCAATCAAACGGGAAAAGCGAAAGAGCAGTTCAAACTGTAAAGAAAATGTAAAAAAAATCAATAAGAAGCAACACCGATGTTTATTTAAGTTTGTTAAACTATAGACACACCGCGGGAAAATTTGAATTCTTCTGCACGATTAGTGATGGGGCGGCGATTAAATTGTAGATTACCACTGCATTCTGATCAAAATTAATCAAATTAAATTAATCTAATTTCTGATTCTGGTTATTTTTTTGAAAAATGTTTTTGCAAAAAAATAACCGACTTCCACAAAAAAAAAAAAAACAAAAAAAGTGGAAAATAACTTTACTTTCGGAAGTCGATGGCAAAAAGTCAATGAAACAAACAATAGTCACCGATTTCCGAAAGTAAAGTTATTTTCCACTTTTTTTGTGTTTTTTTTTTGGAAGTCGGTTTTTTTTACCCACCAATATCTTTCATCAATATCTTAGCTAGCCACGCTCCAAAAATGTGACATGATGACAAAAACACTGACTTACTAAACTTATACTTATACTACACTATTTGCAGTTGTTTACCCCAAGGAAAAAAAAAGTAACTATAAAACACGCCAGAAAAACTGAAAACCTAAAAAACAAACACATTTTAACTTAAAGTAACAAAAGTTGGAAGCAGGCGAGACCCATTTGAATATAAAATTATCAAAATAGAATGTATTATGAATATATTATATGTGTTAAACGGTATTTTTTTCTGCCGTTCCCAGAGTAAGAATAACATTTGTCCTGTACGACGGCAAACGCCTGGAAACACAAGCTAAAGTCGGCGACACACTGCTCGATGTGGTCGTGAACAACGACCTAAATATCGAAGGGTATGGCGCGTGTGAAGGCACCCTTACTTGTTCCACTTGCCACGTGGTATTGAAGCCCGAGGATTTTAATAGGTAAGTTAAGTTTAAGAAAGAAAGAGAAAAAATCAACATCAGTCTCCTGCCCTTATCCCAACTTATTTGGGGTCGGCGCAGCACGTCTTCTTCTTCCATACTTCTCTATTACTCGTCATCTCAGCAGTCACCTCCTTTCTAGCCATATCATCCTTCACACAGTCCATCCATCGTTTCTTTGGTCTTCCTCTACTCATATAGCCATCCACATTCATACTCGAAACTTATCAACATAATTCAACATCATCTTTCTGCCCTTGTCCCATGTTACTTGGGGTCGACTTCGATTCTCCCCTGTCAGCTGCCACGCTATCATTTACTCCTCTCTCTTTCATATCATTCCTCACACAATCCATCCATCTACTCTTTAGTCTTCCTCTCCCTTTTAAACAAAATTCATTATCTTTCTCCTGTTCTTATTCCGATTCATTTGGAGTCGGCGCAGCATGTCTTCTTGCATAGGTACCTCATTAGCCATAACTATCATCTTTCACACAGTCCATCCATCGTTTCTTTAGTCTTTCCATGTTCTAAAATTTATATTATTAATTCATTAAGTACAGACACAGTCCATACATTGTATAAAATTTGAATCACATGAAACACCTGTACAAATAAATTATAGTCGTCTACATTCGTACTCGAAACTTTCCTCACGAGATTTTTCTCATTCCTCCGCATCACATGACCATACCGTTACGAAACAACTATTCAGTCGCCGGTGCCAATTTTAGAGTTTCTCTTATGTACTCTTTTCTTATCCACAACCCCCGTAGCATTCTGATCTCAGCCACGTGTCGCCTTTCGTCACCCCTTTTCTGGCCCAGCATTCAGATCCACACAGGACAGCAGGTCTTACCATCGTATCTTACCTTACTATGATACGATAAATGCGAATATTTGTGAGGATGGATGTGTGGGTGTTTGTTACTCTTTCACGCAAAAACTACCGAACTGATTTGGAGGAAATTTGGCATAGAGATAGTTTATAACATTGATTAACACATAGGATAAAACGATCTCGTGGGACAATAACAGTACACTACGCAAGCGAAGCCGCGGGCATAAGCTTTTTTTATTGTTACTTTTATTTAACTTGCAATGTTTATATGTTTGATTAGGTCAAATCTTGCAACTGAATTTTAAAACAGTTGTCCCCAACCGATTGAGCTGAAATTTTGCATACGCGGATCATACTCATTTGTATTAACACACTTTTATTAGCTTCACTTATAACAGTAACTAACTATGTAAAAAAAACTTAGAATTTAAATTTGACCTACTTCCCGGTTTCCGATTGAGCTGACATTTTGCATAAACGTTTAGTTTGGATGACAATATATGGTTAGCTAAGTTCTGTACGTTATTCTAAATCCAATATGGCGGACTCACAAAGATGGCGAACTAATTATTTTTATGCACTCAATTATCCATTATAAGAATACGAAAAATATAACGTTTTTTTTTTTTTTACTCTAAGCTTGGTTTCTAAAAATCTTCCTAGTTCTATTATTCTTATTCTATTCTATATTTCTATCTCTATTTCTCCAGATTACCAGACGAGGCCTGCGATGAAGAAAGGGACATGTTAGACTTAGCCTACGGTCTAACGGACACCTCCCGTCTAGGCTGCCAGATAACCCTGACAAAAGAAATGGATGGCCTAGAAATTACGGTCCCAGAGACAATCAACGATGCTAGAAGTTGATGTAGAGAGTTACGTAGTCTATGGACGCTTTCATTTAAGAGATTTTTGCAGCAAGACTGCGAGCAACTTTTGGTGGAGTAACTTTTGGGCAACAGTTGCTCTGTCCCGCCAATTAAAAAAAAAACTGCATACGGGCAACATTGATTGCCCAGTTCAGGGTAATATTGGTAATATAATGAAAATGACAAGCAATTAAGAACTTTGTAGCTTATTGAGTTATTAATATAACACAATAAGCGTATAACGTGCACAGTCTTGGGACGCAGGCTTCCTCTTTAAGAGAGAGAGTGGTCTGTTATCCACAACGCGGGACAAGTCGGGTATTGAAACTATTAGAAGCAAATTATAGGCATTGGGATCAAAATATACAGGGTAGAAGGGACACCGACGCTTAAACGGGTAATACGTATGTATTCAGTACAGTCCGACCGAAAGATAGAAACCTTTCGTCGGTTATTTGAAGAAAAAATTGCTGTTTCCTACAAAACTGTAATACCGTTTGTTAGCTGTTTTATTTAAATTACGGCTGAAAATTTTCTATGTGGGGGATTCAGAATGATGTGTTGAATACGTTGGTAACCGTTCTAGCGTCAGTGTTCCATCCACCTTGTATTGTCCGAATCCACTACTTCGGCAACAACTGTTGCCGGGAAATAATTTCCCAAAAGTTGCCTGTATCGCGCAAATGTGAAACAAAAAGTGTGACGACATCTAGGCAATTTTGGTGCTACTGGGATGTAATATTTTTCGTAAATTATTTTTTACTTTTGCTTGCAAATATCGCTTAAATTGAAAGTTCCTAATAATAATACAAAATTAGTCCGGTCATTTTACCTTTTTTAAACCCCCGTCTGCGGAAAAATTCTTAGTGATTTGAATTTGGGTATACACCTTTAAAAATCGACATTATTAATTATGGAAATTATCAAAATTACTTAAATTTAGGCACTTAGTGTCGATTTTTCAAATTGTCATTAAAACACTGTATTAAAGTATACCTGAATTCAGCTCACTAGGAATTTTTTTTTAAATGAAACCTACAATGACTGGATTAAGTGGCGAATTTTGGCTACACTGATGACCTTTATTTTACCAAGTATCTGATAGCAAAAGAATATATGTATATTCGGAAGTCGGTAGTGAGCTATTTTTGCCCTCGGCTACAAATAAGTTTTAAATTGTGTCTATATTTTTGGAAAACTGAAAATAAAATGTTAAATTTCGTATGGTCACTTAAATTTCATTTACAAGTAACGATTATAATTCTATACATATAAAGGGTGACCTTTATCAAATATTGTATACAAGGTGTTTTTTTTTAAGTATAAGTAGGTACTGGATGTTTTTTTAGTTACTTGCATGACAAAAAAATTGTACACAGATTGTTTTTTTATTATGTATACAGGCTGACTATTTTTTTAAAGGTTTTTTTTCAAAATAAAATGTATAAATTCTATGACTGACAGACCACGCACAATCTACATCGCTAGATTTTAATGAATGCCCAAGATTTCCTTGTATATCGTTAAGTTTCTGAATCATGCTAAGAAAAAAATAGATTATTTTCCAAAAATATCGACAATACTTTATAGTTTTTCTATAAAAAGATTTATATTTTCTATTTTTTATTAGACAAAAATTATATACAAGGTGGAAGGGACACCATACAGAAAACGAAAGCCACATACTCAGTACATGATTCTGAACACCCCCACATAGAAATTTTTCGTCGGTTATTAAAAAAAAAATCAGCTGTTCCATACATTTTGACTGTGTAGGACTTTTGTATTAATTTTTTTTTTTAATAACCGACGAAAAATTTCTATGTGGAGGGTTTCAGAATGATGTACTGGGTATGTGGTTTCCGTTTTCGCGTCGGTGTCCCTTCTACCCCGTATATATTTGTATTTATTTTTAGAAAGAAATCGCCAAAACTACATAATAATATATACCATTTATATAGTTATACACAACATCACGCCTCTGGTCCCCTAAGGGTTAGGCAGAGGTGTACCTACTAGCACACCCACTTATGTTTAAGTCCCATGTAATAGGGGCGAGCCTATTGCCAACAACCGGGCACGAATACAGACTCCGTGGTTAATTAAAGTATAACTTTGATTTTAGTTTTATTAGAAGCTATGGGCAGCTAATTTTGTTAGATAAAAAATACTAGTGAATTTGTTAAATATATGATTATAGTAGTCAATAGCGCCAAAAGGGTTTCAATATTATGGTATGGAGCTAACTGTTCGCCATAATTTTATTATATTAAAACAAGCAACCATATACAAGGTGTAGTTTTGCATCCTCGTCAAAATTCAGGAGGTTGTCATAGAAGACGTAAATAATCAATATAAATTACGGTACCTGGTCAATAATAATAAACGCTGATTTTTTTAGTTGTTTTATTTTGACATTATTTCAGAATGAAACCCTTTTCAAAAGAGGAGAATCATCCGTTTATCGAATAAACGTCTGCGTTTGTTTGTGTGTGAAAGCGCGGTTATAGGGCTAGTATTAGACGGGCCGCGTTTTAATACGGGTGGTGAACACTTATCAATTTCCGAAATTAAGAAAAAAAAAAAAACTACCCATTTTATTATTGATTCGGGTCGAGAATCATTAGCATAGTTACCTCCTTGAATTTGACGAGGATGCAAAGCAACACCTTTTATATCAAGAAACAGAAGGATCTCATGGCTAATAGTCTCATCCGCAAGGGTCAGCAGTCGCTTCATGTTAAATACCGATACTCAGCTGCATCCGGTTAGACTGGAAGCCGACCCCAACATAGTTGGGAAAAGGCTAGGCAGATGATGATGTCAATAAATAGAAGATTTTGCCTCATACAATACTTTTGTATTTATGCCAGCTATTTTGTATGAAAGCAGGGGGCCTAAAATGACCGCTTTAGCAGAATCTTATTAAGATAATAATATGGATCACTTTAAAATTCTTAAAATGACCACAGTCGCAGTTTAATATTATGGATTGTCACTTTTTGACCATTTTACGAATTGTAACGTAATTCTTATTAATAAGATTCTGGCGGCCATTTTAGTCCCCTAGGTAACGAGGCTTTTTTTATTTTTTGGGGTGGGAAATCATCAAATGACCTCTCCCGCTCTGGGTGGAGCGGGAGGGCGTGTCAGACTCTTACTGACTAAAACCCACCCGTGTTCCTTCAGTTGCCTGTGCCAAGGTGCCAAGGGCCACGGTAATTCTTTCGAACAAATCCGCAACCCTGGTAGGCATCGGTCCTAAAGGACCCCGTTAGTTTGTGCTGAAGTCTCTTTGAGGCGCGCGTGGAACACAACGCGCCATCGACCCGGGCCTGGTCCTTACCGGACGGCGAACTACCCATTGCTCGCCGTCCGCAAGCACGCGCCTACGGTGGCCGGAAATCCTGGGATTAGGTAATAAGGCTGGGGTGACCGCTATTTAGAGAAAAAAAAATGGCGGACGAACAGGCCGGCCAAAGTATTCAAACCCTTTTGACTTCACAGTAGGTACGCCTAGAAAACGTTGGTGGTCCACGGCTGAACGGATTTCCATGAAATTTTTTTTTTTTTATCACGGTAGTTCGTTACCGTGGGGTAATTTATGTATATAAGTACCTACCCGTTTTTGTTCCATACCACGGTAAACTGGGCGGACTGTAATCGTTTTTATTATATTTATAAATACCTTTCAAAGACTGAAAAGTCGAAATTGGTGATGGATTTTACCTTCTGTACGTACATATCTATTAGTGTTGTAACGGAACCTCGCCTCCGCAAATCCGGAACCTCGCCTCCGCAAATCCGAAAGTTCCGTAAGACAGTACCTCTGCCTCCGCTTATGCCTCCGTAAGTTCTCGGAATTACTGGTACTGGTAATTAAAAGTATGAAGAGGCCTTCTTAATTTTAATTACCAGTCAAGTATACTACGTTAATAATAATAATGCATGCCGATTGTCGTGACGGCCAATGGCCTTATGGCCAAGAGCCTCGACGAACATCTTTCGAGGCTCTCTTTAGGCGGTTGGATCAAGGGCC
The DNA here is from genome assembly GCA_964057025.1 of Standfussiana lucernea. NCBI lineage: Eukaryota > Metazoa > Arthropoda > Insecta > Lepidoptera > Noctuidae > Standfussiana > Standfussiana lucernea. The sequence goes on from OZ059811.1 coordinate 2,119,463, forward strand.
TGATTCAGAAGGCAGTACTCCTCGATACGGCTCGCATTGTGAGGAGGTTCCTGTCTCTGGAGCCCTAACCACCGGTAGCTTGGACCCTGCTCCCGATACCGGCGGACAACTATTTTTTTATATTTTTAAATGGTTTTTTTTTTATGTATTTTCTTTTAAGAAATATTTAAAAATGTAAAAAATGAGATGATAATTGAATAAAGGAAATAATACATGTACTATTTAATGTACTAAGATTTGAATAAAGACTTTTTGAACATGATTGGGCAGATTTTATTTCATTAAAAACATTACCCTCCTTCTGAGGCAGTCGGGTAATAAACAATTATTGATCTTTTTCCCTACCACCGTATCCGCCTCTACATCCGCTAAAAAGACCTCCGTTACAACTCTAATATCCATTTGTAATATTTTGTCTGTTGTATCACAGAACTTATTTCTTGAGCAAATTGACACCCGCTATTCGCATTATTCTAATTCCCCAATGACTGAGCAGTGGTTAAACGGCAGTTTGTGGTGTTAGGTCCCTCGCTGTCTATGAATGGCAGTCAATTTGCTCAACAATTAATTTCCTTACTTTATGACACAGAAATGTCGAAAACGAACCATAACTGTTACGTAGGCAATTATGTTATCTTTGTTAAATTTTATTTAGTTATATAAATGAATTTTACGAATAAATGCATCAAATCAGTGTTTTATTTTATTTCTGATTCATTCGACGAGCAGTGGTCCACATTAGGGGTCATCCTTGAATCACATGAGTTTTTTAGGCCCCTTTTATAGCTCCCCCCCTCCCCCTTGGGGACACGTCGTGAGGTTTTAGGTCACCCCTCCCACCCCCTTCTAGCATGACGTGTATTTTTTATTTTTGAAAACACCAGATAGTTTTAGAATTTGTTATAACAAAAAAAAAAATTGGAAACGGTTTTTTTTTGTTAAGAAAAATTCGCTTGCTCGAGTTTTTTAGACAAAAAATTGCTTGCTCAGGTCTTTAATCAATTATTGGTAAGAAGTATTTTAAGCGTCACACATTCAATTATTGGTAAGAAGTATTTTAAGCGTCACACATTAAATTCATTTTTTTAGTCCCACGAAAAAATACACGTGATTTTCACATTATACCCTCCCATCGTGATTAATCGTGATCTTTTTCTGACCCCCTCCCGCCCCGTCAAACCTCACGTGATTAAAGGACGACCCCTTAGCTCTGACCTGTTGGATTATGACCTCTTATAGGTGAAGCGCCAGGGCAGCCCGCGAAATTCAAATTTACTTTAGTTTTTTGCAATTTGCAAGTCAGTGTCGGTCTGTAGGTATATTGATTAAATAATCATTCGCGGCCGTAACTAGTAAAGTTTTACTAAAATAGTCTTTTTCATAAAATAGTCATTCAACGGGTTAAAATGAACATAGAGGGTTGTTTTGATGATTTTAATGATTAATGATTATAATTCTGTAAATACATACGTGTAAACCGCGAATAATATTTTGTTCACTATGCCCGACACTGACCAGCAAATTGCAGAAAACGTAACAAAATTTGAATTTCGCGGGCTACCGTGGCGCTTCCGCGTTTTGTATTATTCCAGTGTGACAAAACATTCCTGCATTAACACGCCATGGTAGGCCACCAGTGGGCCACATTAGCTCTGGATCGAAAGCACAAGAAGTCATCGGGATAGACCTTTTTCCAACAGTGGTATGACGAAGGCTAAAATTAATATTCTGCCATATAGGCAAAGGAGTGAATAGAGTGATGATTGATAATCGTGAATGGGAAAACGACAACAGTACCTACATTTTGATATAAGTGGGGAAAGTTTGTTATTGCGGCCGAGGCGAAATACACACACGAGCCGCAGGCGAGGGTGTTATGGAGCCGAGAACTGCAGTAACAAATGCCCACGTGTATCAAACGACGTTTTTCAATACACTTTTAGTTTTTTGGTTTTAGTTTTTAGTCCAAATTTGTTCAAAGTCCAAATTGATTCAATGGAATAGAAAAAAAAAATAAAAACAAAAATGCGTGTGGGGGCGAGCCGCCTCCACGTGTGGAATGTTTATTTCCGCTCTATAGAGCGGGAATATAAGAAGAAAACCACGAGGGTGAAATCCATAGCATGTTGAACCTAATCGTAGTACGATAAGAGCCAGTTTTCGAGGAAGTGTATTGAAAAAGGACGAAGATGGGTGATCATTCTGCATTATCCCAGACTTACAGTCGTTACAAGTAGTATGTGGCTCAAAAGTCTGACTACCAGTCTTACCGAGGGGTATCGGGGACCCAGGTACCTGGTACCTGGGTTGTGGAAATCAGATAGACAGGTAATGAGGTTACATGAAGTAACCACATTTATTGTGCGATCCGCCAGTCTGTGGAATTCACTGCCGGCTTCTCTGTTCCCTGATCAAATCACTACATAGTATAAAACAAAGTCGCTTCCCGCTGTCTGTCCCTATGTATGCTTAGATCTTTAAAACTAAGCAACGGATTTTGATGCGGTTTTTTTTTAATAGAGTGATTCAAGAGGAAGGTTTATATGCATAATCCATGCATATTATTGTAGAGAAAACATTAGTATCTACATTACACCCGCGCGAAGCCGGGGCGGGTCGCTAGTAAATAATAATCTGGAACTTCAAAGTCCGAGTGAATCGGTTTCTACTAGGCGCGCGTGTTCCACACTTCACATCAGGCGAGTTGCGGCCAAACGCAAGCCTATACATGGTGAGAGGGGCACCGACGTTAAAACGGTCACCACGTATTCAGTACTCAACATCATTCTGAACCCCCACCCCCCCACGTATCAATTTTTCATCGGAAATTTAAAAAAAAAACAACTTTAACCGTTTTAACATCGGTGTCCCTGCTACCTTGTATAATGTAAAAAAAACTTTTGATACGATAACTAAAAAGGGTAAAATAAAAACTTTATTTAAAAAAAAACCGACTTCCAAAAAAAACACAAAAAAGTGGAAAATAACTTTACTTTCGGAAGTCGGTGACTATTGTTTGTTTCATTGACTTTTTTGCCACCGACTTCCGAAAGTAAAGTTATTTTCCACTTTTTAGTGTTTTTTTTGGAAGTCGGTTTTTTTTTTGCAAAAAAAAAATTATTTTACCCTTTTTAGCTATCGTATCACATACAAATCCTTGTTAAGTATCAATTTCGTAATTTATTTTACTTGGATGACATAGTTTTTCCAGCTATTTTGATTTCAAAACCAAACTGCTGAAACAATTCTGATGAAATTTCTATGGAACCAATCGGGAAGTAGATCCATTCAGATAAAAGAAGAATTTTTCGGTTCATAAATGACGAAGATATGAGGTAACAAACACAAAAAAAAATACAACCGAATTGAGAACCTCCTCTTTTTTTGAATTCGGTTAAAAAAGTTAAATACTGATTCAGCTCTATCCGGTTAGACTGGACGCCGACCCCAACGTAGTTGGGAAAGGCTGGGTAGATGATATCACACTTAGCGATAATTAACTTATCTTCAAAACATCGCAAAGAAATTAAAAACCTTATTTCTTAATTTCCTTCAATTCATGTTTTACTTTAATGGTTGAGTTTATAATTTAATCAGTAGAATTAAAAGACTAATGTTCCAGACTTCATTTTGCTAATGTTATAAACTAAACACATAAGTAAGTACCTAAATAAAATAACGAATGTAGGTGTACTATGTATTAGGTACACCCCTGCCTAACCCTTCGGGGTTTGCAGGCGGAATGTTATGTCAAATAATATATAAGGATATAAAATTCAAAGACCCCAAAATGACGCTCTAAGCCAAGGTCCGAGCCCCACAGGGGTGCCCTTAGGTAGCGGTCATTTATTTTTGTATCTTAGCTTGTAAGCCCTGGCTGGGGCCTTAAATTCATTTGAGGTCTCCACAGGATAGTCCGGTTAAGCAGTAAACCAACCTTAGCGAGTTGGCAAGTTGCGAGTGGCCATAACTAAAAAAAAAACTGCCAGTAATCCTCGAAGCTCGTCGCTAAATAATAACAGCCGCGCTAGTCGATCTTCAAGGTTAAGCCGCGCTTGCCATAGTCTGTCTGTGAATGGGTCACCATCCCGAGTTCCCTCCGTACCTCGGAAAGCACGTTAAGCCGTTGGTCCCGGCTGTCATGTGTAGATCTTTGGCAGTCGTTACAGGTAGCCAGTGGCCCGAAAGTCTGACATCCAGTCTTAACGAGGGTTAACATATGTCGTATGTCTCAGTACTGAGTTTTAGAGGTCTGAGCAGTCGATCCATGTAAAATACTGGTATTCAGCTACATCCGGTTAGACTGGAAGCCGATTGGGGTCGGCTAAAGTTGGGAAAAGGCTAGACAGATGATGAATCGCCCACAAGGTTGTGTAGGTATCATATACTAGCTGTTGTCCGCGACTTCGTTCGCGTGGAAATTTTCTGTCGCAAGCGCGATCGGAATCTGGAGTTGTGCCCGGTTGATGGCAATAGGCTAGCTCCCTACTACATGGGACTTCAACATAACGGGCGAAATGTGGGTGTACGATTAGGTACGCCTCTGCCTAACGCTTCGCGGATTACAGGCGTGATGTTATGTTATGTGTGAGAACTGACAGACTGATCAAAATGTAATAATGTTGGTGATGACTACAAAAGGCGTCCTTTTTAGGCGCTGTAATTCTGGGCGGCAGGGGTCCGACACAAAATTAAGTGGCGTTGAGGAGACGATTTGGTTTAAAAACTGGAACATGCTATACAACTTTTTTTGAAAATGAACAGTCAAACGCCTTGCTGGGCGCTAGTTATTTATTTATTCCAATACCGTTCTATGACTTATTATTTTCCGTCAGCACATGTAAGTTTTAGGCACTTGGAAACACGTGAACAACCAACATATAATTGACCATGTTAGAAGCATTGAGTGTCCGAATTAATGCCTGGCACTTTAAAGGTTTGTCCATGGTTTTGTTGATCGTAATAGTAAAAGCCAATTATTTTAAGTGAAATTGCAACCTCTCTAATTGAAATTGCAAGTTATATGGAATAATGGGTATTCAGGGAATTAAAATGCTCTCTCCTTTAGCAGATCCTGTACAATAATAATGGTGGCTTTTATAATGTTACTGCCCAGCTCTTTGATACGAAGCCTGGTGCCGTTGCACACCCGGGGTGCATCCACGTTTCGCATCAGCAGAACTGGAACGCAACATAAAGCTAGTTAATATAATAAATAATAATCCAGTTAACCGGAGTTGTAAACAGTACTATCATCATTAACCTGTGTGAAATTGGCACCCGAGTTTGAAAATAATGTTTTTTTTTTAGGTTTTTCGGAAGATTTCAATTAGTAGTGGATAATAGTGAAGCTATTTTCGTAACTAGTACTACCGAAAAAAAAAATATATTGTAGTGCAATTTTTTTCGTAAGTAGTAAAATAGTTTTTTTTTAATAATAAAAAAGGTGGTTTTTTTTTCAACGGTTAGTAGTGGATAGCAGTGAAGCAATTTTCGTAAGTAGCAATGTCGAAAAAAATTTAAATTCTCTTCCCGCACTTGCATCGGAGATCTTGGGAACCGATGCGCAACGATCCCCGGCTAGTAACTACCTAGACTAAACATTATCTTTTCAGTAATCGGGGAGCCTAAACGCACCAGACGACGAAAAGACAGGTCTGAAACAAAATATTACAAATATTACGAAGGCATGAATTACGAAAAATAGAAAAGGATCGATCAGTTCCTTATAAACGGTGCTCCAGTCCACACTGACACCACGACGGCTTATGAAAAGAGGGTCAAAACTAGCATGGGTAGACCGCCAGGTGAAAAGACTAAAACGACATCGGAGGCCTACACACATGTAATATCCTGAGAGATATCCAAGCAGCAACGGTAGATCGTCGACCAGACGTACTAGGACTACGCCACTGGGCAGCCATACAACGACGAAGTCGACGTATCGAACAACCAGACGTGCTACGACGGATTGGAATACCGACACCGACGGTAGATGGTCTTGCTCCCGACATACCACGACTGCTGCTCAAGATTGGAACGCAGACACCGAGGGTAGATCGAAGCGCTCATGACATCCTATGTCTACTCCAATTTTGAAGCCGTTCACGACACGTTCGAGGACTTCTCGGGGTTATCACTCATCGACGACATGGAGGTCAAGCACCCATTGTATCGAATACGGGATTAAAAGGTGCCCTAAAGACTGACAGACAAGACTACTACAACATCCCATGTTTGGAGTTGGCAAAAAGATACGAAATTAAGAAGATGAGTTTGTTAATGTATAGGAGTTTTACTATTACATGTTGTGTCCATATTCAATTAGTGTTGTTTTTTTTTTACCTCAATTTAGATTTCCTTTATTTATTTTTCTTAGTTATTTATTACATTTTTATAATGTGTAATAAATAAGTAATAATTATAGCCTGCATAATAGTAGCCCACCGGTATCGGGAACAGGATCCAAGCTACCGGCGGTCAGGGCTCCAGAGAGAGGAACCTCCTAACAATACGAACCGTGTCCAGGAGTACCGCTTTCTGAATCAAGTCCTTGATCCAGCTGCCAAGCGAAAGCCTCCTCAGATATTGGCTGAGGCTCTTGGCAATTAAGCCATTAGCTGAAAAGACTACCGGCACAATGATCGCTGAGTCCACTTTCCACATGTCGACAACCTCGCGAGCCGAGTCAAGATACTTGATTTGCTTATCTTTCTCGACTTTCATGAGGTTTTCGTCATGCGGGACCACGGAGTAAATACAAAGAGGAGATGGCCTAAGCAACTGTGCACTGTGATTCTCAACTAGGTCCTGACGTTATCATGTGGGCGTGGCCTTAGTCAGTGTATTGTTGGCGTTCGTCCTGTGCACAACTTTGTGAACGTTCCCATTTTACAGCATTGTTCGCGCTAGACGAAAAAAAGAATGAAGTGTTGTGTTTTGTCTTGTAAAAATTACTCGGATAGACGTTCTGATGCTATGGATGGCATCACATTTCATTTGTAAGTAATTTTATGCGTAATTTATTAAAATAGTTCTAGAAAAATCTCCTAGCGTCGGCGTTTCCAAACATAATTCTACCCGACACTAGATGGCGACACTTGGTGTCATGGAAACTAAAAATATTTAGGTATGTAGAGCTCAGAACTAACATATTTTAATAACATTAATGCTGAAATATTTTCAACATTCATTCCTAAAGACCCTTTAATGGCCAAAATGTTATTTTTGTAGTTTTCATATCATTTTGTAAACAAGCCGTCATCTATCGTCAACTATGAACAACAAACATAAACAACAAAAAGACAGGGCCGTAATTAGAAATCAATTATTTTACTGAATGTCCCGCGGATGCGGCTGTCTCATAAATGGAAAGTACTTAAAACATTAAATACGCTGGACATAAAAATAAAATCTCCTATAAATTAAATATTCTATCTACAATAATATACAACATGATGAGTACAATGACCCCTTTTCGGGTTTAGTGTAAACAAAAAATAATGTTGTATAACAGAAAATCTAATAATCTTCATTCGTCATTCATCAGAAACCTTTTTTTTTTCATTATAAAATCACAATTTATATTAAAAAAATACGCATCAAGATGGTACGCAAAATTAATTTAAAACAAAACTACTCCCCGGTACGAAAATTCTGAGTACGACCCTGTTGCATCCTGCACTTAGTGACATCTAGTGTGAGATAGTTACGTAACTACAAAACAAAATCGACAGAACGAGCGATTAGTTTTGCTATTGACCGGTAGATGGAAAATAGAGAAGTGGGCGGGATCTAGCACCCCCTCACCCCGTAAAGTGTCACGCGTTGTTTCCTAAGGAAATCGAATTAGAACATCTCCTCTTTGTACACACATCAAAAGTATCTAGGGATCAACATATATTTTTGCAATAACTTTTCTCCTGATTGATATTAATTAAAATTTTCTTTAAGGATTCATCAAATAAAGTGTTTTCGTTTGTCACAGTAACGATAAACCAAGTCACCTTTGCATTAATAAAGAAATTTGCCATTTTCCTAATAAAGGGATTTTTGACATTTGAACCACTAACATTAAAGTTCGAAAAAAAGACTGAAATAACAGTTTTCTTTAAAATTTTATTGGGTAACTTAAACAATTAATAATCCGTGTTTCTACCGCGAACACTAACAACACAAGAACATCGGTTTGGCATACTCAAAATGAGTTCATCCAAATCACGCTGTGGAATGGCCGCCCATGTTCGTTGCAACAACAAAAAAAGGTCTTCTTGCGACTGGATACCCTCCATATTCGGCAGAGCTCTTCTCTGTAGCATATCCCATGCATGCTCAATCGGATTCAAGTCTGGCGACTGAGCAGGCCAGGGCAGGACATTGATGTTAGCTGCGGCGAGAGTTTGTCTTACAACTCTTGCGGTGTGCGGTCGTGCATTATCATGCATTAACTGAAATAAGGGACCGATTTGCACTTGTAGAGGAACGATGACGTCTGATACAATCGTCTCAGCATAAATTTGAGCGTTGAGGTTGCCTCTGATCCAAATCAACTCAGTTCTTCCGCCGATCCAAATACCCGCCCATACCATGATGGTTCCACCACTATAAGGATGGACTTCCTGGCAGGATTTTAATCGCTGTTGGCGTCCAGGGGTTCTCCAGTGTCGTATACGTCTTGTATCCGGTCTCATACCAAAACGAGACTCATCAGAAAAGCACACGAAACGCCATTGTTCTTCTGCCCAATTTCTGTGTTCAAGAGCCCATTGATATCGAATCCTACGATTGTGCATTGCTATAGGTGGTACCCGTAGCGGTCTTCGGGAATGAAGGTTCACTTCATGCAAGCGGTTTCTGACTGTTTGGTCGCTAATTAAGTTCCCTGAAGAGTGATGAAGCCTCACGGCTAACATCATGGCGGTTATTGTTGGAGCTCTTCGAGTTAAGATTTGAATGTATCGGTCTTGTCTCCGTGTGGTGCAGCGATACCGTCCTCCATGGCGCTCAGCCACGGTACCAGTGCTTCGGTAACGTGTCCAAAGTCGACTGATAACACTCTGACTTGTATTCAGAGCTAAAGCCACAGTACGTTGCCGGGAACCAGCTTCTATCTTTCCCACGGCTCTGAGCATTTCTTCCCTGCTTAAATGACGTCGCCGCTCCATAATAACGTTGGTTTTAATCAGTAGTAGGGAAACAGTAGCACTAATAATGTCTTCAATGCGTTGTATGTTTTTATAGGGAAAATATTGACAGCTTATTTTCATCTTTTACTCGAATTTGATTGAGAGTTCCTGATTCAAATTATGAAATGCACCAAAAAGGATCCATATAAATTTATAAAATCATAAATTTATTACAAAGCCACATCTCAATCTCAAGAAATCCGCATAAAAATGCTTGATCCCTAGACACTTTTGATGTGTGTATTTACTCCGTGTGCGGGACCGTTATATCAACAACATTGCGCGACGCTCCAATCGATCTATCATCACAATGTCAGGCTTATTGGCAACAATAGTCCTGTCAGTGACGATAGGTCGATCCACAGATATAATAAATACAGGAGATATGATTTGTAAACAAATGTATTCGAGTTCGGATGTCGCCGTGTTCTCCCCACTTAATTCACTAACACAAAAGCAAAAACTATAAGAACGGCACACGAGCTCATATTTCTCCCGCACACAAAGAAACTTACAGCAACACTAATAAACTCACTAATAGAACACAGGCATACATAGGGCGGGGCTTCTACCTGTAGCTACGGACTCAGAATAAACACACATCGCAACTAGTGATGTGAAGAGGTAATCGTAGAAAAAATAGTATCGATGAAATTCAGTTACCTTTAATCTGCCCTTTTTATATATAAAAATATAGTACTATTTTTGCACCTGAATTCGAGGTGGCTGAAAGTGAGACGAACATATCGTGTTATTTTTTGTGGGAAACCAGTTTGGACCTTTTCGTGTCGCATTTATCCACTTTTCTTTTATTTTTGGATACTTCGGATAGCTAAAATGTTAAAATAAAACCAAGGTGTGAATTGTGATGATGATATCAATGATACATGTGTAAGAGTACCGCAATAAATTAAAAACCCATACTTGATTCAATAAAAGATAAGTCGAGTAATCAAGAAATAGTAATGAATTGTATTTTTCAGTAATTAATTATATAATTTTTATCATTAAGTACCTCACATTAGTAAACAACAGCTATAAAGTTCCATGTAACATAAATAGTCTAATTTTTTACCCTTGTGTAATCATTCGTACTAAGGGATCGTATAAAATATCGACAACCACAAAAGTGACATCACCTCTCTAATTATCTACCTAAAACACACCCGCTTCACGAAACTATCGTGTGAGTGAGAGTATCAGTAAAACACTTATCCATTGCACTATTAGACCAGCCGATTCATTGATCGATGTGTATTAAGCAAACAATGGTTGTTGTTCCTAATGAAAATAATTGCTTTTGGTACTTTATCGTGTTTCTAGTATCACGAAGTAATGTTTTAATGAATTTAATAAGAAAAACAATCATATTTTAGTATTTACGTGTGAAATGAGATGCAATCTTTCGTATAATTCACAATAGAGGTGTTATTTTTGCAAACAACCTCTGTACAACGCGGCATTTTGTAAAAAATCACAAGCAGTGAAGACGTCGCAAGTTGACATTCGACTAATGGCCGAAACTGGCAACAAGCCTCTTTGCAGCTAGATGCGTTCGCAAGCGCCACGCCTCCTTGCCATATCTCCTGTATTTATTATATCTGTGGGTCGATCCCAATACAATGTGATATTACCATTATCGAGAACTGGGTCGGGCACATACCTATAGTACAGCACTTCCGATTCCACAAGGCTGTATTTTAGATCAAGTTGCTGATAGATAATCCTGGCTACAAGGTTGTGTCTATGCAAGACTTGACAGAAAAAGGCTTGCCTAGCATTGTAGAGCTTCTTATCTGCCACTCATTTCTGCGTGATATTCTATGTTTTTTACAGGTATATGTATCTCGCCTGGATACATGCATTCATATATAAAGCCAGGCAGAAACTATATCAAGAACGCCACCTGCTACGATCCTTACATAGTCCTTTCGCCTCGTCCACATTAATACATCTGTTCTACATTATCATCTAAGTATGCTGCAGAATCCAGTTCTAAGTCAAAGCCGAAACTTTTATTGAAATAAAGGCACTTTTGAAAGTCAAATACGGAAATAGATTTGAATTTATTTATTTATTCCATCATAAATATAAACTAAGAAGAGGAATGGATCCAAAATTGATCCTTGAGGAACGCCCATTTGTCATTCCAAACCCTAATGGTTTCATATAGTTTACCTGAACTTTAACCTGTCTATCTTTCAGGTATGGTCAAAATCTAAATGGAAGTAAATCGAGATCTGTTTTTCTAGTTCCATAGTCCTCCAATTTCAGCAGAAGTGCCTCATGGTTTACGCATTCGAACGCCTTTTACAGGTCTCACAAGATTAATTACACGCCAATGGCGTCTTATGCTTCTTCCCAGGCGATCTTTAGTAGGGTGACACCGGCGTCAGTTGTGCAACGCCCTTTTCTGAAACCGTACTGTTTGTTCATAAAATATTGAGTTTTTATTAAAGTGACGTAACGTTTGATAGAGCATTATTTTTTCTAACACCTCAATGAGCACTGGCAAATTTGAGACAGGCCTGTAATTACTTTTCCTGAACACAACTTTTTATTTTCTGATCAGTCTTCCATCCGCAGCATTTTGCTTCGTGATCGTTTGTGTTTACCACAACGCGAAGTGGTCGGTTTTTGCGCTCAATGAGCGTTTTCGGCATTTGAGCTTACCAATTACATTACAGTGATAGCCAACAACCCGCACTGAGCCCGCGTGGTTGATTACAGCCATCTCGAGGTCTATATGAGAGGGTGAATCTCCTATGTAATGTTAATTTTAGTCATAGGTCAATTTTGTGGGGCAAAGTATACTAATCCCTTATTGAGGTAAAAAAAACAACACCAGATAAAGTTACACACAAAATATAATAGTAAAACTCCTATCCTATATAAAAAGCATCATTTTCGTAATTAGGACGGAAACCCGTGGTGGTTCTGTACCTTTTTTTAGGTTTAGTAGTCCGTCTACGTTTCGTGGTAGTTGTGTACTCATCGCATTCTGGACTGTCGACCTCTTCATATGACGGTATAGACTGGCTACATTCGTCCTTCTCATGTTTCCGCGTTCTCGTCTCAAAATGCGGTCTACCTTTACTGGTAGTGTGTGTGTACTCATCCGATCCTGGAGTGTCGTCCTCTTCATTTGACGGTCTAGTCTGACATTCTTTGTTATTCTTTTGTTTCCGCGTTCTCGTCTCAAAATGCGGTCTACCTTTACTGGTAGTGTGTCTGTAGTCATCCGATCCTGGAGTGTCGTCCTCTTCATTTGACGGTCTAGTCTGACATTTTTTGTTATTCTTTTGTTTCCGCGTTCTCGTCTCAAAATGCGGTCTACCTTTACTGGTAGTGTGTCTGTACTCATCCGATCCTGGAGTGTCGTCCTCTTCATTTGACGGTCTAGTCTGACATTTTTTGTTATTCTTTTGTTTCCGCGTTCTCGTCTCAAAATGCGGTCTACCTTTACTGGTAGTGTGTGTGTATTCATCCGATCCTGGAGTGTCGTCCTCTTCATTTGACGGTCTAATCTGACATTTTTTGTTATCCTTTTGTTTCCGTGGCCTCGTCTTATACTGTGGTCTACCTTTGGATGTGCTGGTTCTAACACGATTTTTATTCATCTCCTCGATCCATCTCTCCTTGTATTTATCGAAAGCATTAATAGATTGTGCAACTTTTTTTAATTTACGACCAGGGTTGTCAGGCTCCTGGGTAGCTGAAAGATAATCTTTAGTTAGGGTAGATGAGCTAGATACTTTTAGGATCTCTTGGGATCACGTGGGACCTCATTTGTATGGCCCCGCAGTCACACTTTGTTACCTCGGAATACCTCCATCTGATTATTATGATCGGCTTAGAGATACACAGGTGGGTCATGGCTGTTGGTTACACGCTGGAAGTTTTTCTGCAAGCTCAGTATAGTCATAGTGATCATGATCGCCATTGATCTCGGCTGTCACTTGATATATTTTTGACAGTTGTTTTGGTTAGTCATAAGCACGAAAGTGTGATATGGTTGTTAGACTTTCGTGATTTTGACTAGGAGAAACCTGGATGTTGCGATCATGCATTTAGGTTCGAAGGCCAAAATTATCGGGACGCGTTTTCGCATCGTCCGCTTTTGATTAGTACGCGGCTTTTTACTGAGACATCGTCATGAACAATTAGCCTAATTTACTTGGGGTCGGTGCAGCATGTCTTCTTCTAACATACTTCTTTATTTGTCGACATCTCATGAGCAGAGATCGGAATAGGTAGATTATATTTGCCTAAACTTCAAGGAAGTAAGTGACATGTAGATAATACCACCCTCTAATTTAACAGTTTCATTTCTAAACTTAACAAGTTCAGAACGGCACCTCATGAGTAGGTACTTGGTATCCTACGGCGCAAATCTTCATATGGCCACCGGTGATACATCACCGCCCCATGAACCAAAATAAAATTTTTCAACATTGATTTTTGCTTACTTTTCGAAATAATATCCACCTCCTGAGCTGCACTATGAAAATTTGACAATTTTACTAGGCGTAGACGGTAAATACAACACTTTCTCTCAAAGCGGCGCGAATTTCTTAGTATATTGAAAGTATAGTGTGACGTGGCCACCGGTGGTACACCTCGCCGTGTCAGCAAATACTCCGTGCTCCACCGGTGGTACACGCCGGTCTGAAAGTGTTAAAAATCATTCCGGGATTTTATACGGAGTCATTATACACATGTTACTTACTTCCTTGAAGTTTAGGCAAATATGCTCTACTTATTCCGCTCTATGCTGATGAGTCACACCCTTTCTATCGATAACATCTTTCTCACAGTTCATCCATCATTTCTTTGGTCATCCCGTACTTTGATAGCCATCCACATCCACAATCAAAACTTCAATTGAATGAAAAAGCATAATTATTACCTGCTAGGGTCGCCAGAAAAAATATGACTAATGTTTTCTTCATTTTTATTGGGTTCAGAATCAGATTTTCTTTGAAGATAATATCTTGCAGGGGTTTCTTTAAAATTGCAGACCTACAGCAAAAAATCTACAATAAAATAGGTAAGCATGTGGCATGTCAGGTACGGTAGGCCGCATGTCAGTGATAACAAAACTAGTTTGAGCATTAACGCTGTCAGCATTGCCACGTTGGATGGCCGCTACAATGCTGATTCTTTGGCCAAGTAATAGGCCAGCTCTCTGGTCACGTGAAGAGTCGACCAACTGCTTGGTGATGTGCCCTAGTGTTTCAACCAAACGGCACAAACTACTACTTATGCTGTTGTATTTGTGCCGTTTGAGGTTTTCTGCGCCTGCAGCAGCCGTACCAGCTCGACCCACCGTGCTAGGAAGATGGGGTGGCACAAGGTTTTCGACACATGTTACATCCCACACCAAATGTCTACCCAACTTCCATAGCATTATGGTTACACCATCTGGTCTCTTAATCAGCGTGGGCCAAACTATTAGCTTCTAAATTGGCAGGCAAGAGCACGACGTATGACGTTTTTAATGCCAGCGTGCCGTGCTATCCGACCTGCACTCTTGATGAAGGAAAGGCCATGGTGTCCGAGGCCGTTGACTACTTCACCAGAATGAAATCAAACCCAGAACCTAATACTAAGCAAGTAGTATTAGCGACCACTAGGTCAACAACACTTATGGCGCAATTACACTTGGTCATTAGCCCGTATTCGGTACCTCAAAATACTTACCTAATTGTATCAATCACGATAGAACCCAGGGGTTGTTGCTGGGGAGTCTGTTGCGCCACTTCTCCTCAGCAAGAACACTAGGAAGTGGCGCAGGACGAGTGTGTTGGTAGGACGGCCTTATGTCATTTTTGACGTTCTAGAAATGCAGATGTACAGCTTAATATGAATTAATACCTTTCAGATTTGATTTTGGAGAAGTAACCGAAGACTTGAATTCAGATAAATAAAGTAAATACTTAACTGTTTAATAGGCAAGTACTGATTATTGGCGGTTCGCGTGCAATTTCAAGAAATTAATGTTCTTGTTTATAAACTATAGTTACAAATTAATTACTTACTTGAGAAAATCGGTTTTTTGTCCGTTTGTTTTATTTTCCATTGCAAATAAGTGTGAGTTCGTGGCTACATAATTACAGTCACACGGGGTGATCTTCAAGGTTAAACAACGCTTGCCAGGGCCAGTCCTCGGACGGTTGACCATCGATTACATACCGAGTTTCCTCCGTGCCACGGACAACACGTTAATCCGTTGGTTCAGCTGTCATTTGTAGATATCTTTGACAGTCGTTACAGGTAGTCAGTGGCACGAAAGTCTGACAACCAGTTTTACGAAGAGGTATCGTATTACCCAGTACTAACTGGGGTGTGGAGGTCAGATAGGCAGTCGCTCCATGTAGAATGCTGGTATTCAGAGGGACTCATCTGCATGGTTCTCATCCTTATTATAATCTGACCAAGATTATGTCTGTATTTGATAAAAACTTTTTTGCAAAAAAAAACCGACTTCCAAAACAAACACTAAAAAAAGTGGAAAATAACTTTACTTTCGGAAGTCGGTGACTATTGTTTGTTTCATTGACTTTTTTGCCACCGACTTCCGAAAGTAAAGTTATTTTCCACTTTTTTTAGTGTTTGTTTTGGAAGTCGGTTTTTTTTTGCAAAAAAGTTTTTATTTTACCCTTTTTAACCGACTTCAAAAAAAGGAGGAGGTTCTCAATTCGGTTGTATGTTTTTTTTTTTTTATACCTCATATATATCAGCAAAAAAGTCAATGAAACAAACAATAGTCACCGACTTCCGAAAGTAAAGTTATTTTCCACTTTTTTAGTGTTTTCTTTGGAAGTCGATATTTTTTTTGCAAAAAAGTTTTTTTGTAAACAAAAAGCCTAACACTAACACTATACTTCAGTTCAGCAAAATGCCTCATCTAGTTTATAAACATACCACAACATCAAGCCTGTACCCCCGGGAGAGTAAGGCAGAGGGCCACCTAAAGGGCCCTACAGACTGACGCCGGAAACCTCCGAGAAGCGTGAATGTGATTGGTTTCTCGCCATCTCGTTCTCGCGCTCGCCTGCTCTCCGATCGGTGTCGGTCTTTTGCCCGCTTGCAAAGGGTTTCTATGTCCCGGCGAGCCTTCTCACCGAGACTTCTTGCGTGAGTCTGTAGGGCGTATAATACACCCACGTTTCGTCAGCTATGTTGAAGTCCCATGTAATAGGAGGCGAGCCTATTGCCATCAACCGAGCACAAATCAAGACTCCGTGGCTGCCACTGAGAAATTCCGGACGGAAAAACCCAATGACACTTTGCTCAACCTGGGTTTCAAACCCAGGACCTCATGCTGAACAGTCGCGCTTGCGACGACTCGACCACCGAGCCAATAAGAAGGATGATTTAATATAGGGATATTTAAAAAAACTGGCCAAAGCCAGGCCAAACCATTAACATAGGATCCTATTAATCTTTTAATTCGACAGATTAAAACCTCATGTGTGAAATTAAAACATGGATTAAAAGAAATTAAGAAATAATTACTACCAATAATTCTGATTGGCCAGAGAAGGCAAAACAACGGGAGAGTTTTTTTTTTAAATTATTATAAGGACTTTTACACATTGTGCATACCAATCCCATTATACCCTAACCACATCTGACTGCCAATAGCTTATACTAAAAATATAAATATTAAAATTTACTTCGATGCCATTCATTCAAACAGGCATTTTGCTACTTTAGAATTGGGTTGACTAAGAATCACATTGAATGTGCCAGCATCCAGTCTGTTTAATTCAAAGGCATTTGCTAGATATGTTCTCCCAGACTCAAATCGAACCCATTCCAGCAATAAATGATATAGATCCTCACAGACGCCACAATCTTCACAGTTTGGTGAGTCAGTCTTCCTCATCATAAAATTAAATTTATTGCATGGTATGTGTCCAGATCTGAGTCTGTGAGCTGTAACTATCAGTTTTCTATTTAACTTAGTGTTTGTGAACCAGGGGATATGAAGGGGCTGACATTGGATGGTTTTGTACCATATTCCTTTTTCTAATGAGCGCTTATTGAAATACTCCTTCCAACTTTCAAAACATATTTGTTTGTATTTAGGTAAAAACTCTGAATAAACTGACCGGGAGAGTTGGAAAGGATTGGGGCAGGCCTTTGCCCAGCAGTGGGGCATAATAGGCTAATTAAAAAAAAAAATTACCTTCCTGCTTTAAAAAAACATAAATCCCTACCCTTCATCTCTTCCAGGGCTCAATCTAGGAGGAAGAATACCTAATGTCGCTCCAGAAACTCCAGTTAAAACCGCATTCGCTTCGAGACAATATACAAAACAATCATCACACATATACAATATGAATAAAAAACAAAAAACTGCATAAAGAACAAAACATATATTCCATGACGTACCACAACTGCAAAAAAACACTCATTCAATGGCTCACAAACAAAAGTTACGAAGAAATCGAGTCAATCCTACATACGATCACATAATTCGCAAGAAACATACATTGACACAATCACACACACACTCACTCTCTCTTAGACACACATACACCCTGTGCGCACACTTAACTTTGTTAATTTAATTTTGATTATGTTAATTTGTATTTCGATTTTAATTTGGGTTTTGATTTTGATTTTAAATTGGTTTAATTACACGTAGATTTTTGATTTTGGTTAGATTTGACATATATTTTTGATTTTGGTTTGTTTTTAATTACATATAATTTTTCATTTTGATTTGATTTGAATTATATTTAGTATTTGAATTTTGATTGTGTGATACTAATTTTATTTTGATTTTTGATTTGAATTTTGATTGTAATTTTGAATTTTAATTTGATGTATTGTTTAAATTTCTCACATTTATGTATATGTGTAACCGGAAGAGCGGAAGTACCTAACACAAGCAAATTTTTGCTTAAAAGGTCCTTCCTATCTATATAATGTTACTTACATAAGTGGATGAAATAAAAGTATTTTTTTTTACATTGTGACGTTTTGAAGTTACCTACTCGTAATGATCGTAAAGCCACACATAAGTGGTAAACCATTTGCCTAGACTTATCACAACTATTTATTTATTTAATGCACAATGTACACAAGCATAGAGATACAGCTGGGCTTAAAACTAGTGCGTACATGACCCTGTTAGGGCGCAGCAAGATAACTTAAAACTATCATTATTGTAACGAATATCTATTATTATCTAATATGGCGTAAAATAGGAACTTTGACAATAAGATATTACATTCATTAAAATTAAATCTAGCTTTATACTATGTTGTGGCCGGCTTCCAGTCTAACTTCAACCTCAACTCAAATAAGGTTTTAGGCTAAGTACATGTAAACATTTAGAGAAAATTAAATAATACCTTAGCAAGAACATTATTCCATAATAGTTTTCATAATTATAGTTTACCAAAATGTGTTTCATACAGATTTTTTTTTCAATATTAAACACACATTTTATTTAACTGACACATATTTAATAAACTATAAGTATCTACGAAAAGTTTTTATTTAGTATTTGGATTTAGTATTTTATTTAAATTTTCGGAATTTATGGCCTTAAACAACATAAAATACAATAATTAATACGATTATTAGTTTCTTTCATTCAGAGGAGATCGTGGGTAAATAATAACAGCCGCTCGGATCGATTGTCAGGTTAAGCCGCGCTTGCCTGGGTTGGTCCGTGGATGGGTGACCACTCATTACATACCGAGTGTCCTCCGCGCCTCGGAAAGCACGTTAAGCCGTTGGTCCCGGCTGTCAATTTAAGATCTTTGACAGTCGTTACAGGTAGTCAGTGACCCGAAAGTCTGACAACCAGTCTTACCAAGGGGTATCGTATTACCCAGTACTAACTGGGTTGTGGAGGTCAGATAGACAGTCGCTCCATGCAAATTACTGGCATTCAGCTGCATTCGGTTAGACTGGAAGCCGACCCCAACCTAGTTGGGAAAAGGTTAGGCAGATGATGACTTTCTTTCATTTGTGTTTAGCTAAAAATTCGAAAACTTTTAAAAAATTAGCTAAAGCTCTATAAATTAGTGATCAAATAAAATCAACTAATAATAAAACAAAAACTACTTGGAAAATACATAATAACGAATGAAACGATTAGAATTAGATGAACGAATAGATTTCTACATCGTTCTCACATGTATGTTTAATCTCGACATGAATGATGTAACCGAGACTTTGTAACAACAATGATTTAAAAGAGTGTCCATGGAGTTTCTTGCCCATTCTTCTCCATAGAGATCTACGCTTTCGAATGGGCAACTACAGTACTTTCACAAGTTATTATGCCCTGTGACTGGGACTGTAGCTTAGTTTGTTTTTTGTGTTTTGACATTCAAAAGTGCCTGTAATGGTCTAATTGAAATAAATGCTTTGAGTTTGAGTTTGAGTTTGAAATAAATAGCATAATAAAATTTAGAGACTAGACAAGTACCGGCTGCAAGCTTTGGAAGCTATTGAGCGACGACGTGCCAAGAGACTCAATGACAACGACTCCCTTGTCAAAGCTAAGCCCAAATCCTTGAACATCCTCAAAAGCTCTACTTTTCAACCCACCTTAGTTAATTATTTTATATTGTTTACCATTCAGTTTAGTGAGTTTTATTTTTATTTGTTCTTAAGTTTACTTTTTCTTTAATCTTGTTTTATTGTCAAGTTACCATTTTGTTTTGTCCAGTGCGAGACTAATAAATACTCTTTCTTTCTTTCTTTCTTTTCATATACAAGGTGGCGCCGACAATACGACAATAAATTAAAAAACTGGTAATACTAGTTCATAGGAATATTTTTAAAGTGTCAAAGAAATCCTAAGATCGAAATGAAAAAAAAAAATTCAATCAAACTAAATAGCATTAGACTGTTTAAAAAATAGAACACCATTTATAAATGATTAGTTTACTAATCTTAGGTATAATTTGCACTAATTAATATCTAGAAATAAAATCTAAGGAACGAATTTGCCACAGGTTTTTGAAATAGCGTGTTGGCAACATTTATTTAGTGTTTACCGATGAGAGGGTCTTTTAGCTATCGGTGCTAGCCTAATAATCTATATCATATTGAAAATGAAAAATAAAGTCCTGTGACTAAACTACTGGATATATTCGATTGATTTTTTGTATGCAGAATGGGAAGGTCATGATGTATACGCAGTTGAATTTATTGTCGTATTATCGGCTCTTAAAAATCGTCACAGACACAGTTACCTAATTTGTTGAATTATCAGTTTGTGACCATTTTACGAATTGTAACGTACCTAATTCATATTATTATCATAATTTTTATGTTCAGCTAAAGTGGCCATTTTAGACCCTCTGAAATTTAATTTGTCTATCTTTCAGGTATAATCTAAGTTACTCCAAAGCTGTATTTTTAATTCAATAGTTCACGAGTTTCGGCAGAAGTGTCTCATGGTTTACGCAATCGAACGCCTTTCAAAGGTCACAAAAGATTCGAATGACGTCTTATGCTTCTTCACAGGTTTATATTATTATGTATTATGACTGGGTAGGAGGTTTTGGGGAAATTATGAGGTTCCTCTCTCTGGAGCCCTAGCTTGGACCCTGTTCCCGATACCGGCGGGCTACTATTCTTTATATTTTTAAATGTTTTTTTTTTTTTATTTTGAATTTTATATAGGAATATTTAAAAATGTAATCAGTAAGATCGAAAAATAAACAAAGGAAAGAAAATAAAATAAATTGTAATAATTTAATTATAATATTGTTAACTATGTTTTGTAAATTATTAAATGGTTGTTGATAATAAAACGGTTTTACATCTTTTTGTGGCTGACTGATCTGTTTCATTCATTATTATTTTTCAATTAGTTTTTGTTTAGTCATCACTTGATGTTATTGTATTTGTTTATAGAGCTTTAGCTGTTTTATACGAACTTTTAAAAGTTTTTGTATTTTTCGCTACACGCTTATGAAAGCTATTAATAATCATAATGTTGCACAAGACGATAAAGCCCAAAAAAAATAAAATCTCAGTTTTTACGAATACACGGTTTCGCCCAATTAATAAATAAGAACTTTGAATAGAATAGAATAGAATAATATTTATTTGTCTAAAAACATGGTATAAAACGATGGTAACATACAAAAAAAAAACAAGGACATTCATTTATTTTGCTTAGCTGTGATAAGCGTACAAATTTTCACAAGCATATTTTTAATATTTATTATCTAAGAAGTCTTTGACACTATAAAAACTATGACTTCACAACCATTAATGCAATTTATTTTTAAATAATCTCTAAGGTCTTGAGATGACTTGGTATCTTATTATATAAACGTACACACATAGATACACAACTGTGAAGATACTTCTCGTTCTTAGTGTGAAAATACGAGTAAATTGTGTTTAATATTGAAAAAAACTTGGCGTAACTCATTTTGGTAACCTATATTAATTACATAAATAAATACACATTTATTTCAAGTTTCACAGACTCATTAAATTAAATAATTATACGCACACAGTCACATTACATAATCAAATATAGAATTAAATACTTATAGAAATTATACTCAAACAATAAATAATTCAAACAAAACAACAAATAGACTTGACCTGCAGTGTTGCCACATTACCTGCGTTCAATGTGTAGCCTACAGCAGTGATTAATGTTACGAGCTGGGTATGGGATAAATTAATTACTACCAATCAGACAATTTAATAACTTTATTAAACACAAAACACTTAAATCTTAATCACAAGTACACTACTGATCACTATTCGCTTAGATATCGCACTTCTAGTTCACTTCGATTCGCTCCGTTGTATCGCCTGAATCAGACTACTCCTCGTGTGTCGGCGCTTCTGCTTTTTATACTACCCCATTATTCACGAACATTCCGGCGATGTGTAGAACGGTTCGATAAAAACATCAACAAAAAAAACATTACCGAGTAGTAGGCAAAAAAATAATAACCTACTTGTACCGAATAAAGAAGTAGGTACTTTATGCCCTCGGCGTACGGTCGAAATTACAATGACAATTCCTAATATTTTTTATAAGTAGTTACCTACTTAACTTTGAACTAATAATAATGGCACGCTTCTCGAAGTTTTTAGCGCCAACACACTGAATCACGTCCTTTCTCGAAAGATCTCGTACGTACGACGTAACACTGCCCCCTCCTTAGACATGCTCGTCCCGAGCATCATTAGCCCCGTAGTATCGGGCCAATCGGTCTACATGGACAATCTTAGGCGCACCTCGTAGACCCTTCTGTATTCGGTAGGTGACATCGTTGATCCTAGTCACGACTCGGTATGGTCCATCCCATTTTGCTTGCAATTTCGGAGACCTCCCCTTGCTCCGCACTGGGTTATGTAACCACACCAGTGAACCCTCGTCGAAAGCCCTACTGTTTGCCTTGCGGTCATAACGGGTCTTCATCTTCTCAGACATCTGTTGGCCGGATTGTCGGATATGCTCATAAACATCATTCAACTTGTTACGCAAATCATGTGCGTAATCTGTTACACTACGTGGAGCATCAGGGGAAGTTCCAGTGATTAAATCTGCAGGCAACCGTAATTCCCTTCCAAAGTTCGCGAATGCTGGCGTCACAGTCGTACTTTCGTGGACTGCGCTGCGGAAGGACAGTAGAAACGGCTGTATGTGCTTGTCCCAATCCCTTTGCCTGCTTTCCACGACTTTTGCCAGATATCTTTCCAACGTTTGGTTGAATCGTTCCACCATTCCATCAGATTGTGGGTGGTAAGAGGTGGTTCTGGTTTTGTAGGTACCCATCAATCGACAAGTTTCCTGAAATACTTGCGATTCAAAATTCCTTCCTTGATCGCTATGTATTTCTAAGGGTACTCCAAAACGACAGAAAACTTCCTGAACTAATTTATCTGCGACAGTTGTAGCCTCTTGATTAGGAATGGCGAAGACTTCTGGCCACTTTGTGAAGTAATCCATGACCACCAGGAAGTACTTGTTTCCGCTCTCACTTTCTGGAAATGGTCCCGCAACGTCTAGTGCTATCCGTTCCCAAGGGGCTCCAACGTTGTACACTTTTAATGCACCTCGGCTGCGTGTGTGGGGTCCTTTCACGGCCGCACAACTGGTACATTTGCGACACCAGTCCTCCACATCATCTCGACAGTGGATCCAGTAAAAGCGTTCTCGAATTTTTAGTAGAGTCCTTTTTACCCCCATATGTCCTCCTGAACATCCATCATGGTAGAGCCGTAGAACATCTGGTACCTTAGCTTTAGGGATAACCATTTGTAGATGACAGCTGTCCCCTCGAGCGTTTTCCCATTTACGGCACAAGACTCCATCCTGGATCACCAAGCTGTTCCATTGCGCCCAATAACTCTTCGTGATGGAACTCATCGCAGCCACATCACTCCACTTAGGTTTAGGAGCACCAGCTTTGATCCACTCGAAGATCGGTTTGATGTCCGAGTCATTTTGCTGAGCCTGCTGTAGGGTTTCCTTCCATTCATCGCTGAGATCTGTTCTAAGCATCCTCACGGACACTACTTCCTTAGTCTCTTGCCTGGCACAGTGCTTACAGTCTTCAGGACAAGGTCTTCTTGACAAGGCGTCTGCGTTACCGTGAGTTCTCCCACTGCGATGTTCAGTTATGAAGTCAAACTCTTGTAGTAGTTCAATCCATCTCGCCACTTGCCCCTCTGGATTCTTAAACTGTAATAGCCACTTCAATGCAGCATGGTCAGTTCGTAATTGGAATTTACGTCCCAGCAAATATTTACTGAAGTGCTGCAATGTCTTTACTACGGCGAGTAGCTCCCGTCTTGTAACGCAGTAATTTCTTTCTGGTTTGGATAAAGACTTGCTGAAGTAAGCTATCACAACCTCTTGGTCTCCTTTCCGTTGAGACAGCACGCCCCCAATTCCAGTATTACTTGCATCTGTGTCAACTATGAAGTTATTTTCAGTGTCAGGATATCCCAAAATAGGTGTATTGCACAGACGTTTCTTTAATTCCTGAAATGCGACGTCGCAGTTCTCGTCCCAACAGAATTGCCGCTTTTCCTCAGTGAGTTTGTGCAGAGGTTTCGCAATGTCGGCAAAATTCTTGACAAACCTTCGATAGTAGGAGCACAAACCCAGAAAGGCTCTGACCTGTGTCTTGTCTTTCGGAACTGGCCAATCCTTGACGGCGATTACTTTTTCCGGGTCTGTTTGAACACCTTCCCCCGAAACTATGTGTCCTAAAAAGTTTACTTGTTGTCTGAAAAACGAGCACTTTTTCGGACTTAACTTGAGATTTGCTGTTTGGATTTTCGACAGCACTCGCTTGAGGTTTTTAAGGTGATCTTCAAATGTACGGCCCACGATGATAATGTCGTCTAGATATACAAGACATGCGTCTCCAATCAATCCGGCGAGTACTTGCTCCATCAACCTTTCAAACGTCGCAGGAGCATTGCACAAACCGAATGGCATAACTTTAAACTGCCACAACCCTTTTCCTGTTGAAAATGCAGTTTTCTCCTTATCCTTGGGGTCTATTTCTACTTGCCAGTAGCCACTTTTCAGGTCAAGTGTGGTAAACCACTTCATACCAGTCAGCGTATCCAGTGTGTCATCGATCCTAGGCAGCGGGTAGCTGTCCTTCTTCGTGACGTCGTTCAGTCGTCGATAATCCACACAGAAGCGCATACTGCCGTCCTTTTTCTTTACCAGGACCACAGGAGAACACCATGGACTCGATGAAGGCTCTATAACACCGTCCTTCACCATTCCCTCAATCATGGTTTCCACCTCTTTTTCTCGTGCAACTGGCAGTCTTCTTGGTCGCTGACGGATTGGTAGCTCGTGGCCTGTATTAATCTTATGCTGAACAAGTCCAGTTCTCCCTATGTCAGCATCGTTTGAAGAGAAAGTTTCGGCGTACTGAAGTAACATCTTCTTAGCCTTGTCCATTTCTCCTTTAGTTAAATCGCAGTTTTCCAAAAGCGTTGACACGTCAAATTTTGCACTACGAGTTTTATTTCCGGTAGGCGGATCCTGCAATTGACGCATCCAAGATACTTCCTCGCAAGTACCGATCAAGGTACCCTTCTTGATCACATGCTCCTTGTAACTTGGATTCAGTATGCGTACTGCTGAGACGTTGGTGGCCTTGACCAGAGTACGTGCCATCTTCCATGGGAAGTCATTGTTCACCCTTTCTATCAGAACACTTTGATCTTTGTGTCCAGAATTCTGTGGTAATCTAATTGGCACAATTGTTTCTGATCTGCGAGGAAGAACAATCTCTTTCAAGCAGTACACTTTTCCTGATGGTGCACCTTCCATGAAGACTTCATGTGAACCACATTTCAATACTCCTTGATCAACGTCGATCTCGCAACGATGTTTCCGCATGAAGTCCAAGCCCAAGATGCAATCGTCCACTATATCGGCCACGATGACATTGTGCTGGTAAGTTCTATCACCCAATTTTAACTCCACCTCCTTTTTTCCTCGGACGATTATGTGCTGACCGGTAGCTGTTAGTAATCGTATACGGTCGTGGTTATTGACGTAGTCCCCAAGGAACCGACTTGCTAGGTGAGAATTGACGACCGTGTGAGAAGCTCCAGTATCCAACGTCAGTTTGCATGGTGTTCCATTGACTTCGCCTTTGATGGTCAGGCTGTTCCCATCATGTGCTTGCGAGATCAAGATTCTCGGGGCCTTTTCAATACCAGCCAGCACTCGCCCCCCAGTCCTGGCATCTACTCGTTTCCCTGCTGTGGCTGGGCAGTCACTTCAGCCACCCTTCCCTGCTGATCTTCTCTCGGAGTGCCGCGCTTAGGACAGCTTGACCGAAGATGACCCCTTTCTCCGCAAGTGTAGCACCTAAGACTGTACCCCTGCGGCCGGTCGCGTACAGGAGATGCTACAACCTCTCTGACGCGGTGCGTTCGGTGGTCCTGCCTCACTGCCTCTACTTCTAAGGCATGGGCCAAGGCGTCTTTCAGCGCCTCATGATGCCCAAGTCTCACAGCGGCTCTAACTTCTAGGTCGCGTATTCCATCAACGAACGCTTGTACCAGATTCCCATCGATAAGTGCAGGGGCAGACTGGTATGCTTTCCGAACCAGCTTTTCAACTTCGAGGGCCCACTTCTGTAGATTCTCGCCACTACGTTGAACACGATCTTTCAACTTTGCACGAAATACGTGCTCCAGGTGCGCGTCACCGTATCTGGACTCTAACGCCTCCAGCAGCTGCTCGTAGGTTACATTCTTGCCGAGCGCCTCAAGAATATTAAGGGCCTGGTCTCGGAGGGCCAAGGTGAGCGCGGTCATGGCTTGCGGTTTTGTCCATCCATTCGCCTTTATAACGGCCTCAAATTGAATTTTATAAGCCGACCACGAAGATGTGCCATCGAATGGAGGCACCTTAAAGCCCCGCGCTGAAGGTGCAGCAACTACTGAAGCTACAGTCAAGTCTCCAGTCTTCAGTTCCCCCAAAGCCTTCTTCACCCCAGCGATCTGAACTTCGGCTTCTGAGAGGCGATTCTCGTGCTGCTGTACCTGATCCTTCATCACCTTTAGGTCTTTGCCAAAAGTTGCATGAAGATCCTTTATGAGGAGCATCTGCTCGTCTTGGCGGCGGACCTGCTCCTCTTGGCGGCGGACTTGCTCCTCTTTGTCTCGCTGCAACTGCTCTTCCAACCGGCGAGCCTGCTCTTCTTGACGGCGAGCCTGCTCTTCTTGACGGCGAGCCTGCTCTTCTTGACGGCGAGCCTGCTCCTGTAGCAGCGCCATTAAAGCTGACAAGTCTGGCGCCATTGATGCTGTAGAAACTGCGGATGGGCCAGCGACTGGCACTGACGTAGGCTGGACACCACCCGGTGTCTGTGTTGGGGAATCTCCAAACCGCCTTTGGTCCATGTCCTGCTGTCGCTGACTCCTGGTACGGATACCGTCCGTGTCGTCCTTCGGTAGAATTGGCATAATTTATCCCACTTCTGACACCAAATTGTTACGAGCTGGGTATGGGATAAATTAATTACTACCAATCAGACAATTTAATAACTTTATTAAACACAAAACACTTAAATCTTAATCACAAGTACACTACTGATCACTATTCGCTTAGATATCGCACTTCTAGTTCACTTCGATTCGCTCCGTTGTATCGCCTGAATCAGACTACTCCTCGTGTGTCGGCGCTTCTGCTTTTTATACTACCCCATTATTCACGAACATTCCGGCGATGTGTAGAACGGTTCGATAAAAACATCAACAAAAAAAACATTACCGAGTAGTAGGCAAAAAAATAATAACCTACTTGTACCGAATAAAGAAGTAGGTACTTTATGCCCTCGGCGTACGGTCGAAATTACAATGACAATTCCTAATATTTTTTATAAGTAGTTACCTACTTAACTTTGAACTAATAATAATGGCACGCTTCTCGAAGTTTTTAGCGCCAACACACTGAATCACGTCCTTTCTCGAAAGATCTCGTACGTACGACGTAACATTAATATAGGCGCAATCGAACCTTTCCGCGAGCGTGGCCAACATGCTGTTGGAGCTCCCCCGCACTCGCCGAACCAGCGAGGTGCCTCTCTTGCGCATTGTTGTATAAAAACAATCTATGTGCGCCTCCGCAAAACATTGTCGAAGCGCTGCAGTAACGGGGGAGACCCAACAACATCCTGAACGCATTGTTGAACTGGACTCGAAGGGCGCTGTACGACCTTTGCGTGTACTTAGTCCATAGGCTGCAGGTGTATAATGTAGTGCAGTTGGCTCGAAAGAGAGTAATTTTAACTACTGCTGAGCATCGTGCGAACCTTCGCTCCCGTTCAATGTCTGCATCGTCTTTCAAGTCGGGAGTAAGTAAGTGGCCTAAGTACTTAAAAACATCTACTCTTTCTATGGGTGTGCCATTCACCTTTATAGCTGGCATTTCAATATTAAAGCTATTACCACATAATGTATGCTAAGGTATTAGTTAAATTGTAATTGGCTTAAACCTTATTTGAGTTGAGGTTGAGGTTGGACTGGAAGCCGACCACAACATAGTTGTAAAAAGGTTAGACAGAAGGCTTAATACTTAAATGTTGGCATTACGATCATTAGGTAACTTCAAAACGTCACAATGTACGTAATTAAAAATCTCACTTCGTAATTTCTTTAAATCCATGTTTTAATTTCACACATGACGTTATAAATCTGTCGAATTAAAAGATTAATAGGATCCTATGTTAATGATGACCTGGCTTTGGCCAGTTTTCTAAAATATTACACCTGTTTAAAATTATTTATCGGAAACGTGATGTTTAAGAAGATTTTGTCTCATACAAAACTTGTTTGTATTGATACCAGCTAATAATTGATACATGTTTGCGCGGCCGTTATTTTGAAAATGAAATAAAATGGCGGGAGTTAGACAGGCCACGCTTTATACAAAAATCTTCCAACTCCTTTTCATTAAACAAACACAGATTTATTATAGGACAGAGTTACCGTAACTATGTTTTCTGACCTCCACAATCCAGTTAATACTGGGTAGTACGATACCCCTTGGTAAGACTGGTTGTCAGACTTTCGAGCGAGATCTACAAATGACAGCCGGGACGAACGGCTTAACGTGCGTTCCGAGGCACGGAGGAAACTCGGTATGTAATGGATGGCCACCACCACGGTCCGACCTTGGCAAGCGCTGCTTAACCTTAAAGATACTCGTGAGGCTGTTATTATTTAGCAATGGAAAACAAAACACACGGACATAAATCTGATTTCTACAAATCAATAATTTATTTACAACATACACAAGTATAGTTGATAAACCAGAAAATAAATTTCTTGAGAATACACGTGAACCGTCAGTAATCAGTACGTGACTGTAAAATAGTTATTTACTTTATTTATGTGAATTCAAGTCTTGGTTACTTCTCCAAAATCAAATCAAAAAGTCGTTAATTCATATTAAACTGATCATTTGCACTTCTAGAACGTCAAAAAGACATAAGGCAGTCCTTCCAACACACTCGCCCTGCGCCACTTCCTGGTGTTCTAACTGAGGAGAAGTGGCGCAACAGACTCCCCAGCAACAACCCCAGGGTTCTATCGTGATTGATACAATTAGGTAAGTATTTTGAGGTCATTATGGCGCAATCACACTTGGTCATTTGCCCCGTATTCATTACACTAGTCACCGCATTGGAAAACAGGCTAACGACTATGCGTAGTTTGAATAAAGTCAAGGAAAACTGGCGTCGACCCCTTTCATTTATTTACACATGGTCGTTTTTCCCGAGTTCCATATGCAATCGAATTCAGGGGAGCTACCAAGTGTAAGTGCGCCATAAGTCTTGCTAGCCTAGTGGTCGCAAATGCTACTGCTGAGCAATAATTCCTGGGTTTGACTTCATTGCGGTGAAGTAGTCGACTGCCTCGGACACCATAGCCTTTCCTGCAGCAAGATTGCAGGTCGGATAGCACGTGGCTAGCACTAATGACATCATCCGTAGCGCTCTTGCCTGCTATAGAAGAAACCAATGACTTGGCCCGCGACGATGGAAAGAGACCAGATGGTATGAAAGTTGGGTAGACCAAAGTTGGGTAGTTGGGTATGGGATGCAACATGTGTCGAAACCCTTGCGCCATCCCATCTTCCTAACACAACGGGCTGTACTAATGCGGCTGCTGAAGGTACAGAAAACTTCTAACGGTGCAAATACAATGGCACACTTAGTAGCTATGTATTTGTGCCGTTTGGGGTTGAAACACTAGGGCCAAGGTCCGAGTGCCCACGTAGTCTTTCGGGATATCGCCAAGCGGTTGGTCGATTCTTTACGTGGCTGGCCTATTTCTGAGCCAAAGTTCAGCATTGCCATCCAAAGTTACCTGGCAATGCTGCCAGCGTTAATGCTTAAGCTGACCTCTTATTTAATGTTGCAGCAGAGAATAAGAGATCAGCTTAAACTAGTTTTGTTATCACTGACTTGTGGCCTACCCCTCATGACATGCCACATGTTTACCTATTTAACTGTAGATTTGTTGCTGTAGGTCTGCAAGTTCGTTTCTGAAAATCTGATCCCCAGAGGAAACGAGACAAACAAAAATGAAGAAAACATTAGTCATATTTTTTCTGGCGACCATTGCAGGTAATATGATTTTTCATTAAGTTGAACAGTATGAATGTGGTTATAGATAAGAGATATATAGTATAGTGGCTATAGGAGTCAAGATAGAGATTGTCCGCCCCGCATTAGTCTGAATTGCACGTATAATTAGGCAACGGCCATTTTGTCAATCTGTCCTTTATAGATCCTGAACCAAAATGTCTTTCCATAACATTATCATCTGCCAAACCTTTTTCCTAAATATGTTGGGGTTCCACGCAAATCTGACGCAACTGTATTGTTGAATACCAGTATTTTACATGGAACGACTGTCTATTTGACCTTCACAATCCAGTTACTGTGTAACACGATACTAATCGGTAAGACTGGTTGTCAGACTATCGCGCTTCAGGTTACCCGTAACGACTGTCAAAAATATATCAAGTGACAGCCGAGATCAACGACGATCATGGTCACTATCACTATACTCAGCTTGCAGAAAAGCTTCCAGCGGGACATCAACTGCCCCCTGAAGCCGTAGGTACAATTAAATCCGATCCAAGTATTCCACGGTAACGAAGTGTGACTGCGGAGCCAAACAAACGAGATCCCACCGCATGTCCTGTTCTGGAATTCCACCTGCACTTCAACCAGTCCGAAGGTACAGCTAGCGACGTCAGTGTTGCAGAGTTCTGGTCGAAACTCGTCTATCATAAATAGAAATAGGTTCGCGGGACTCGGCAAGTGTAGTCGATCCTTTGATCGACCCGTGCAGCTGTTGGTAGTTAGCCAGGAGATCCCAAAAGTATCTACTACCTACCCCGACTAACCATTGTCTTTTCAGTATCCAGGGAGGAGCTTGACTTCAATTTGGGCTTACAAATCAAAGTATCACCTTTTAAAACTTTGTATTACTACAAGAAATGGATCATAGATTTGATTAAAAATAGTGTTCAAGTCCACACTGAAACCACGACAACCGGTAGACCGGACTGTGATACGACGTCGAGAAAAAAGTGCAGAAAAACCAAAATACCAATTCCTTTACCAGTCATAATAATGAATACTAGAGCCACAAGGCCAACCACGACACAGAGTTCAAGTTCGAGGACTACACGGGATTATCGCTTACCCACAAGATGGCCACAACCCAAGTTTTGTTTCGAATACGGGATAGAAATGTGCCCTAAAACTCCAATGACTGAGAAGACTACTACAACACGTCATCATTGGAGTTGGGAAGACTATCAATTAAATCCAGAAGATACATTTACTAAAGGTTAGGAGTGTCACTATTAAATGTTGCGTGCATCTGGTATTGTTTTTTTGACCTCAAAAATTCTTAGTCACAACATAGAATAGCATCACGCGTAGAATCCCCGAAGGGGTAGACAGAGGTGTACCGAATAGTACACCCACATTTCGCCAGTTATGTTTAAGTCCCTTGTAACGGAGCGAGCCTCTCGTGTTGTGTGATTGTGTGGTATCAAGCGGGCACATATTCAGACTTCGTGGCTGCTACTGAGAAATTCCTGATGGAAAAACCCAATTTGCCCGACCCGGGAGTCGAACCCAGTACCTCATGCTCAGCAGACGCGCTTGCGACCGCTGACCCAACGAGGCATTCAAATTAAGCTGATAATCAGCAAAGGGAATCGACTGTCTTATATGTCGTATGGACATGTGGTGAGGAGGGATGAATCGCATGTGACTAAAAGAGTGACGAACATAAATGTTGATGGATGGAGAGGGAGAGTGCCTAAGACCCTTGAAACGATGGATGGATTGTGTCAGGAACGATATGAAGGAAAAATGTGTAAATGATAGCGTGACTGTTGACAGAGGAGAATTGTGGAAAAAACGTGTTGCGCCGACCCCACGTAACATGGGACAAGGGCAGGAAGATGATGTGGCAGACAATCAGCATTTTTTAACAGACTGCAAAATGGAGGAGGTTCTCAATTCGTCGGAACCTTTTTTTATGTATGTTTCCCGATTACTCGAAGATGGCTGGACCGATTTGGATTTTTTTTTTTGTTTGAGACGGTATACGTCCCGGATGGTATAATAGAAATTTTATCAAAATCAGTTGAACAGGTTTGGTTTTTAAATCAAAATATCTGGTAAAAATACGTTATCCAAGTAAAAGAAATTGGGAAAATGTATACTTGAGAAGGCTTTGCGTGTGTTGCGATCACTAAAAAGGGTTAAATAAAAACTATAGTGCAATAAAATAACCAACTTCCAAAAAAAACAAGAAAAAGCCTCGTCAAGTATCAATTTCGCAAGTTCTTTTCGCGTTTTTTTTGGAAGTCGGTTATTAGTTTTTGCCACTCCGGAAACGCCCGCTCTTGCCACTACCTTGTGTTTTAGCTAAGGAGAAGACACTCCCCTCCAAAAACGTTGATCTACCGTGGGTGATAAAATTAGGTAGGTTAATTTGGAGACAAGACTAACCTCGCAGAGATTAAGATTCTAAGAATTCTAATTTCGTTTCGACAAGGCTGCTGTGGAGTTGCAACCGCCAGAGGTGAAATAACTGTCTTCCTGGCTAGCTATTAATGGTGCAAGAATCCAAGACCACCAGACCTATGTACGTCATTTTACAGAAGCTGAAACTTTTCCTGCGGCGGTATCAACTTTAGTTCAGTTATTTTAAACGTGTCTGACGGCGGTTGCCACCACAGAAAGTGACTGGCAGTGGAAGAGGTGAATCATCGTACCTTATCACTCCATAGTATAAAGCTAAGTCGCTTCCCGCTGTATGTCCCTATGTATGCTTAGATCTTTAAAACTACGCAACGGATTTTGATGCGGTTTTTTTTAAATATATAGAGTGATATTACCATTATATAACTTTTTGAGTTATTCAATTCAGACATTCCATTCGAAAGATATCACGAGTTCAAAAATGTAAGTATTAAAAAAAAAGTCGCGTGGTCGCCGCTCACTCCGCTCGGCTTACTATGCGAAGATAAGGCGTCACTGAGGTACGGGAGGGGAGTCAATGTTAAGAAATTCGGCTCCTTAGGCAGCGGTCAAAAAATGTAATAAATAAGTTTTATGGCTTTTGTTTGTAGTTGTGATCTTTATATAAACATTAGAAATAAAAATTAAATAATCGAATATAAAAATAATAAAAAGTTAAAAAATATATCCAAACTTTCTATAAAATGTACACTTTTTTAGTAACCCGGCGCTAAGAGAAAGGTGTCTGTGAGTGAGTGTGTATGTGTTAAAATTTATAATTTTAGTTTTTTCTTTTATCTATAACAACTGTTGTGTATTACTCATATCTGAAAAATAAATTCTATTCTATACTATACTATCCTATCCTGTCCTGTCCTGCGATGTCAAATCATATCCTGTCCTATCCTATCCTGTCCTCTCCAGTCCTGTACAATCCAGGTCCTATCCTATGCTGTCCTGTCCTGTCCTGTCTTATCTTCTCCTGTCCTATACTGTCCTGTCCAGTACTATCCTGTCCAATCCCGTTTTATCCCATCCTATCCCGTTTTATCCCGTCCTATCCCGTTTTATCCCGTCCTATCCCGTTTTATCCCGTCCTATCCCGTTTTATCCCGTCCTATCCTGTTTTATCCCGTCCTATCCCGTTTTATCCCGTCCTATCCCGTTTTATCCCGTCCTATCCCGTTTTATCCCATCCTATCCCGTTTTATCCCGTCCTATCCCCTTTTATCCCGTCCTATTCCGTTTTATCCCGTCCTATTCCGTTTGATCCCGTTTTATCCCGTACTATCCCGCCCTATCCCGTTTTATGCCTACCTATCCCGTTTTATCCCGTCCTATCCCGTTTTATCCTGTTTTATCCCGCCCTATCCCGTTTTATCCCTAGCTATCCCGTTTTATCCCTTCCTGTTGCAATAGTTATATACCAATATGACAACCAGGCCAAATACCAATAAGACAACCCGGCCAAGTACCAATGTGACAACACGGCCAAGTAGCAATGTGACAACCCGGCCAAGTACAAATGTGACAACCCGGCCAAGTTACAATGTGACAACACGGCCAAGTAGCAATGAGACAACCCGGCCAAGTAGCAATGTGACAACCCGGCCAAGTTACAATGTGACACCCCGGCCAAGTAGCAATGTTACATCCCGGCCAAGTAGCAATGTGACAACCCAGCCAAGTAGCAATGTGACATCCCGGCCAAGTAGCAATGTGACAACCCAGCCAAGTATTAATGTTACATCCCGGCCAAGTAGCAATGTGACAAACGGCCAAGTAGCAATGTGACAACCCGGCCAAGTAGCAATGTTACATCCCGGCCAAGTAGCAATGTGATAACCCGGCCAAGTACCAATGTGAAAACTCGGCCAAGTAGCAATGTGTCAACCCGGCCAAGTAGCAATGTTACATCCTGGCCAAGTAGCAATGTGACAACCCGGCCAAGTAGCAATGTGACAACCCGGCCAAGTAGCAATGTTACATCCCGGCCAAGTAGCAATGTGACAACCCGGCCAAGTAGCAATGTTACATCCTGGCCAAGTAGCAATGTGACAACCCGGCCAAGTAGCAATGTGACAACCCGGCCAAGTAGCAATGTGACAACCCGGCCAAGTAGCAATGTTGCATCCCGGCCAAGTAGCAATGTTACAACCCGGCCAAGTATTAATGTGACAACCCGGCCAAGTATTAATGTGACAACCCGGCCAAGTATTAATGTGACAACCCGGCCAAGTAGCAATGTGACAACCCGGCCAAGTAGCAATGTTACATCCCGGCCAAGTAGCAATGTTACATCCCGGCCAAGTAGCAATGTTACATCCTGGCCAAGTAGCAATATGACAACCCGGCCAAGTAGCAATGTGACAACCCGGCCAAGTAGCAATGTGCCAACACGGCCAAGTACCAATGTTACATCCCGGCCAAGTAGCAATGTGACAACCCGGCCAAGTACCAATGTGACAACACGGCCAAGTAGCAATGAGACAACCCAGCCAAGTAGCAATGTGACAACCCGGCCAAGTAGCAATGTTACATCCTGGCCAAGTAGCAATGTGACAACCCGGCCAAGTAGCAATGTGACAACACGGCCAAGTACCAATGTTACAACCCGGCCAAGTACCAATGTGACAACACGGCCAAGTACCAATGTTACAACCCGGCCAAGTAGCAATGAGACAACCCGGCCAAGTAGCAATGTGACAACCCGGCCAAGTACCAATATGAATTTTTCAATTCATATGTACTTTGCAAGTTTATCTTGGACATCACAGTCCCCACGGAGTTGGGCCCACAGAAGATTCAGCTCAAATGCAATGTGATGGCACAGTTGGCGAAGTGGCTGAGGGATTGACTGCTACGCTGCGTATCGCGGGTCCGATCACATTAACAATGTAGTGGATTTATCCAAATGTAACCGGCCAAGTGTGAAATTGGACTCGCGCACCGAAAGTCCCATACAAACTTTATTTTGTTATTGAACTGCATATTTACATTTTTCAGATTTTTTCACATACATGTGCTGTAAGACATTACTCCTTGCCAAATTTCATGGTTCTAGGTCAATGAAAAATACCCTATAAATTTTGATTCCCTTGAGAGTGTAGACGAAACATACGTTTTTTGCGGCATAAACGGCCGTATTTTTTTTTACTTCAACATAGAAGTTTGATTTTTTCGTAGCTTCAGGAGACTGTAGACCTGAGTACACGGTTTCAATTTCAACTCGTGACCTCCACGCGTTCCCTATATAAAGGGTATTGACAGACAGTTGGATGACAAAGTGATCCCATAAGGGTACCGTTTTTTTTTCCTTTTGAGGTACGGAAACCAAAAAATTTAATTTAAACTTTAAAGAGACTTTTTTTTGGTACTGTTTATATTGGTCAACTTGTCAAACAACAAAAATCAAACTGTCCTATAAATGGTTAAAAAAAAAAGTATATATTCAACTATTTTGTAATGATTTGAAAATCATAAATAATTAAAATAAAACAAATTACCTATTCAAAGAAAGTGGAAACCGGGGATCGAACTCGGGTACCATGTTTATTCATTTTGGAAATCGTAGAGCTTAAAAAAAAACACAAAAAGTGTATACGAGTATACTGGGTCATGTTCGTGAACGGGCGCTGTCAGTTGTGACTGGTCATCTCTTGGTTGCCACAGTTTATTTGAACTAATTATTTTGTTTTTTTAATTGCCTTTTTTTTGTACTGTGGACACTTTTAACGTGCACGTCTTGCTACATCGTTCTCACATAATGTACCATCTCTACAAGAATGATGTATCCAAGATTTTTTGTAAAAACATTATGATTTAAAAGAGTGTCCATGGAGTTTCTTGCCCATTCTTCTCCATAGAGATCTACGCTTTGGAATGGGCAACTACAGTACTTTCACAGTTATTATGTCTTGTGACTGGGACTGTAGCTTCATTTTTTATTGCTGTCTTTGTTTCGACAATTCAAAAGTGCCTGTAATTGGCCTACTTGAAATAAATGCTTTGATTTTGATTTTGATTTTGACTGGCTGCGAGTCCAACCTGAACCCTGGCTTACAAGGCGGTCGCTAAACCGTCAGACTACTTACTTCGGTGACAGTTGGTCTAAACTAGGTGTTCTATTCTAATTTTCTAATGCACGTTATGACAGCTGTCAGTTGTCAAACAGTTGAGGAATATGGATATAATGCAATATTGCTCATTCCCCTAAGTTATTAGCGTGAAAATATATAGCCTATGTGTTATTCCAGACTATAATCTATATCTGTTCCAAATTTCATGCAGATCCGTTCAGCCGTTCTGGCGTGATTGAGTAACAAACATCCATCCATCCATCCATCCAAACTTTCGCATTTATAATATTAGTATAGATTTACGTCTTCTTTGACAACCTCCTGGATTTTGACCTATATGACATTTTGAAATGTGACGTCACAAAATTCAGTACCCCTCCCACCCTTTGTCACACTTCGTCGACCCCCTACCCCCCCCCCCCCCTTAACGTGTGACGTAATTTATGGATGGCCTCTTATGAGCGGAGCCTTTCCGCTCCTAGACGTAAGATGGTAGTCCAAGTTCACTCGCAAACACACAAAATTAATTTATTTTACAAAACCAAATCATTGAAATTGTATTCTTTATCGTGTTGCTCAATAAAACGCCTCGACACATTCTGTTTAGCTAGTAGCTGCTTATTTAGTTCCCGATTCACGAAAGTTCTTAGAGCCCTTATATTCTTTTTGGAAAGTTCATAGGCTGAAGACCTCCTGCTATCCGTGACCAAGTTTGCAATGCTAGGCTCTTCATATCTGTTCACCTTCGGATTTGTTATATAAATCATGCCTCTCTCATTAAATAAGTTCTCGAACAACGGCGCC
The DNA here is from genome assembly GCA_964057025.1 of Standfussiana lucernea. Lineage (NCBI taxonomy): Eukaryota > Metazoa > Arthropoda > Insecta > Lepidoptera > Noctuidae > Standfussiana > Standfussiana lucernea. Next base: position 2,157,095 of record OZ059811.1, read on the forward strand.
CTGTCCTCAAGAGTTCTTGCACCAGATTTTGGACCGATTAATAAGTAAACGGGAATTGTATGAGCGTAAGACTTCCGCACATTTGTGTTTTCGTATTTTTCTTTCTTTAAACTCCGTACTCTCATTTGTAGTGGTGAATGTAAGTAGCTTCGTATCCATTTGTGGTTTGCCGATGGGCGTGGCAACGCTAGAGCTTCTGATTTTGATGGTAACACTGAAAAAAAACTGATAATTTATTAAGTACCAGTTTTTGCCCGCCGCTTCGATTGCGTTATTGTCGGATATTAACCCACGGGAACGCTTTAAATATGGCGTATGACACTCGGGGATAATGTAGCTTTTCGTTTAGTGAAAGATATTTCGGAATCGGATCGGTAGTTCCGAATATTACTTCATGATTAGATTAGAAAGAAAGAAAAAGTATTTATTAGTCTCGCACTTGACAAAACAAAGTGGTAACTTGACAATAAAAACAGGATTTAAAAAAAAGTAAACTTAAGAACAAATTAAAATAAAACTAACTAAACAGTCCTGTACGGGGCCAAAAGGCCCCTATCTCAGCATGGTGCTGTAACATTAAAAAAGTCACAGCGCTGGTATTCTGATAGGGCCCAAAGTGATGCCACGGTTACTAAGTTTAGCTCTTCAAATTCTTGCTGTCCTTGTGCGGCTATTATTATTTAAAAACGAGCTCCTTTTGCTAACTTCAGTTTGTGTGCTAATAAATAGGGGGTGGAAGGGACACCGACGCGAAAACGGAAAACAATTGACATACAAATTAAAAACGAAAAAAAAACACCGATTTTATGATTGAATATTAAATTAAATTAAAATAAAATAAAAGTTACAATAAAATTACGAAAGTACTAGAGTACCATAAAGTGATTGTATTACAGACATCAGGTCGGGCAAAGTGTTATTGAGTTTTTCCAGCAGGGATTTCTCAGTAGTAGCCACGGAGTCTGGATTTGTGCCCGGTTGATGGCAATAGGCTCGCCCCTACTACATGGGACTTAAATATAACTGGTGAAATGCGGGTGTACTATTAGGTACCTACACCTCTGCCTAACCCTACAGGTATGATGTTATGTTAATTTAAATGACATCTCAAATCTTACCTGATACAAAAATACTAAAAACAATCAAAAAATTAAAGTTCTTCATATTTGCAATTTTCGACCGTGTGTTTCAAAGTTTTCTTTTTATAAAGAAATAAACACAAAAAGTTATCAAAAAGAATCGCGCGGAAGTCATGCCGCGAAATTGAATCAATCGATAATGTATTGTCAAGAAGAAATGAGTTTGTACGTAGTACAGTCGGCCAAGAAAGTGGTGTACCACCCTAAGGTTGAATATCGCTTGCAGATTCATAGGTGATAAAGATTAGTTTCGCTTGCAGATCGATCTGACAACTTCTATTGCTGTCTATATCTGATTATTGATAACGACTATTACTGTTTGTAACGTGACAGCTGTTCTTAGTTTGAACTTGATGGAACCAATGACGTCGTAAAATCAACGGCGGGGGGCTGTAGATTTTGATGACAAAATTGTATCTACAAATTCAGAATTGTAATCAACAAGTTACATAAAATTGTAAAGGCACAAGGCGAGTCCACAAACCTACAATTTCTGTAAACTTGTAATTACAATATCAATAAAAAACAAGCTAAAAATAGATTTATCCTTTTATTAAATTTCTACAATCAATTTTAAAATACTTATAACAAACAAAAACATAGCATATATAGTAATATTTAGAAGATATTGAAAATTTTTAAAAATTAGAAACGGGTGTAACCGCCGTTGGCCTCTATAACCTCTAAAAGACGAGACCTCATTGAACCAACAAGCCGTGAGCGAATATCGGTTCCCCGCATTTCCTCCCAGATATAATTACAGTGACTAATAAGAGCTTGTTTGGTTCTTTCATTTTGATGCGACCATCGTTGGACCATAAGGCCCCAAAGATTTTCTATCGGGTTGAGGTCCGGCGATCTTGAGGGCCACTGAATTACCCTTACGTCAGTGTGTGAACGAAACCAGGCTCTTACGATCCTCGCATTATGAATTGAACAATTATCTTGAACAAAATCAAATTGTGGCACTTCGTTCTCCGGGTAAACATTACGGACTGTCGGTAGCATTGCATTCTGAAGCACGTCGATATAATTTACAGCCGTCGCTCGAGGAGGTAGAGAACACAATTCTCCTACACCATCCGTACTCATCCAGCCCCAAATATTTACGGAAATTCGACCTGATTCTCTATTTGGCATTACATGATCATCTTTATACCGTGTTGAATTATATCGCCAAAGGTGAAGACGTCCATGCTGACTGTATTTAAACGTTTTTTCATCACAAAACACTGTATTAGACCAATCAAACTCTAAGTGCTCTCTGGCGAAGTTCAGACGAGCAAGTCTGTGAGCATCCGTCAAATATATTTTCTTGGCGTAATGCCTGTGGTGCAACCCCATGTAATGTAGATGATTCTTTATTGTTTGGGCACTCACATCGAACATCTCCGCAAAATGTTTTGTGGGCTTAAAACCATTGATTTCATATTCCCGTCTCATGAATTCTCTATCGTTATTGGAGAGTGCAGGCCGGCGACCACTTCTTCTGTGATCCAACAAACTTCCCTCCTCTCCTTCACGACGAATCCAAAAGCGGACAGAACGCCTCGATATATTCAAATTCCGGGATATCGCACTGATACTGCTTCCCTCATTAAATTAGGCAATTATTTGTGCTCTTTCGGCAATGGTCAAGTTGGCAGGCATTGAGATGATTTTATATGCAGTTGATTGAAAAATAACACGGAAAATATATCGATTTTTTGCATATATTTGACAAAATGTCAATTGTCAGTTTTCTTTTTCAAATGGAATTCGGTTGTCTAAATAGTTTTTATTACTTTTGTTTGGAAACATTTCAATTGCTTTGTAGAAACTAATGTCCTTTTCATTTATACTAAAGGTTAAAATGTCATGTACTTATATGTGACATATGACGTATGAATACTAAATACATAGGTTTACGTCATGATAATGTTGTCTCTTTCAGTAATATCTTTTTATAACGAACCTTGTTGTAATTTTCGATGACCGGGAAACTAAATCAAAACTGGTACACCACTTTCTTGGCCGACCGTACATGTTAGTTCAAAGAGATCTAAAAGACTAATAGAGCGGACATTGGGAATATTTTCATCCAAAAATTTTGATCCCGAACATTTTCGATTTTGACACACGAATGCTACCTGACAAGCGGGCATTTGACACTAGACAGAACGATTTGTTACTAAGCAGTAAAAAGTTTTTGGATGACGATTTTCTTCGTCTTGTCCCGTCTATCGCTCGTAAATATTTGAATGTCTTTGTGTTAGTTCTATGAAATGAAACTGACAACTTCGGATTCTCGCTGGTCGGGTGAGACTTCGTATAGGTATTCTACACTTTGTTAGAGCCAAAGGGAAACCAGTACAGTTCAGACACAAACATGGACCGTGTTCCGGCCTCGCCGCCGAGGACCATCACGACACCCGCGCCGCTGAGCAAGTAGCTTTAAATTCCCCAAATAATAATATAATGACCCAGCCTGTCCCCACTTGCTGCCCTCCTTTTAATGACGGCCTAAGCAGAGGTCAGAACCCCACAGGGGGTGCCCTTAGCGAGCGGTCATTTAATTTTGTAACCTAGTTTGTAAGCCCTGGCTGGTGGACTTAAATTCATTTGTGGTCTCCACAGGATAGTCCGGTTAAGCAGTAAACCAACCTTAGCGAGTTGGTAAGCTACGAATGGCCATTCATAAAAAAAACTCACCCAAACAAGTGAAAAATAACTTTACTTTCGGAAGTCGGTGACTATTGTTTGTTTCATGGACTTTTTTGCCACCGACTTCCGAAAGTAAAGTTATTTTCCCTTTTTTTGTTTTTTTTTTGAAGACGTTTATTTAAAAAAAAAACGTTTTTATTTTACCCTTTTTAGTTATCGTATCACACACAAATCCATGTCAAGCTTGTATCAATTTTGAAATTTATTTTATTTGGATGACATATTTTTTCCAGCTATATTGATTTAAAACCAAACAACTGAACAGATTTTGATGGACTAATCGGGGGGAAGTATATCCTTTCAGATAAAATAAGAATTATTCAAATCGGTTCATAAATGACAAAGATATGAGGTAACAAACATAAAAAAGAAAACCAATCGAATTGAGAATCTCCTCCTTTTTTTGAAGTCGGTTAAGAAAGGGGCTTGGATGGTCAGATCCGAAACTATGAGGAATGGCAAAACATTCTCAAAGGAGTCCCGGCCTCGATTTTTATTAAAGACATTCAAATATTTACGAGCGATAGACGAGTGACAAGACGATGAAAATCGTAATCCTCGATTTGTTACCACTTAGTAACAATTCGTTCTGCCGTAATTTATATTGATTATTTACGTCTTCCATGACAACCTCCTGAATTTTGACGAGGATGCAAAACTACACCTTGTATGAACATGTGAAATTGCAAAATATGTGACGTCACACTAGTGGAGTGCGAGGCCCACAAATGTGACTAGCTGTGACAAAGAAGGGGGGCCGGGGGGTAAAACAAGTCATGTAATTCATAAGACACGAATTTCATAATTATTTTATATATTATATTTTTTTCTAAGTAAATGGATAAATAAATAAATAAAATAAAAACAACAGTAACTTATTATTTTTCATATTCAAAAGGAATGAACGACTTGTCTTTACTTATGGATACAATCTGGTTATTTAATTCAGCGTTTATTTGTTTGGCCGCTATTTGAGATTTCGCTTTTTTGAAGTGGTTATCAATACGGCTTATAAAACCCATTCTAGCTGCATGCTTATTTTTAACATTTGTCAAATATTTTTGACTATGTTTATTCTTCTTTTGTCCATGTTTATTTGACGTGATGATGTATATGGGAATATTGTATCGTTTATTCAATATTCTCAACTCTTGGATTAGGCTGTTCCTCTGAGGTTCTTGTCGCGGTTCTGGCATTGAATTCAAATAGTTTTCTAGTGCTATTGAGTGTCTGCTCTTGTTTGATGGCTTCGCGTCGATTGTTGCAACTGAAAATGATAATTTTGTTATACAAGATGGAAGAGGCACCCGAAGGTAAACATGGTTACTACGTATTCAGTACATCATTTTGAACTGGGTAAGGTTCAGAATGATGCTCCTCATATAAATTATTCATCGGTAATTTAAAAAAAAATACAGCCGATTAGAGAACGTCCTCCTTTTTTTGAAGTCGGTTAAAATTAGCTGTTGGATAGGTACATTTTGACCGTGTAGGTATTGCACTTTTGTTGGAAACGGCAGTTTTTTTATTCTGATATATAAATAGTACGTAGCGAGATGAGGTGAGGTTCTAACTTACAACGAACGAATATGTGGTAAGCGTTTCCGCCTCAATGATACATCCACCCTGCCTACCTGCAATCATTGACCAAAAAAATCATCAAAACTTTTTTTAAATTACCCTCATTTAGATATCGATAGATACTCATCACATGTGCGGAGTTTCGCTAACTAATTTAAATAAACCTTCAGCAGCGTGTATGAGAAAGGTGTGGCCATATTTGAGTGTGGTAAAGACCATCAAAGGAGCTCGTGGCTTAATGATAACAGCCGCTCGGTTCAATCTTCAAGTTAAGCCACGCTAGCCTAGGTTGGTCTGCGGATGGGTGACCACCCATTACATAACGAGTTTCCTTCCGTGCTTCAGAAAACATGCTAAGCCGTTGGTCCCGGCTGTCATTTGTAGATCTATGACAGTCGTTACAGGTGGTCAGTGGCCCGAAAGTCTGACAACCAGTCTTACCAAGGGGAAACGGGTGCACGGAGGAAACTTGGTATGCAATGGGTGGTCACCCATCCATGGACCAACCTAGGCAGTACGGCTAAACCTAAAGATCAACCCGATCAGCTGTTATTATTTAGCCACGAATCCCTCACATGCCGTTTTAAGCACTTACAAATTGAAAAATACGTTACCTACCTGTAACAAAAATAATAAACGTGAAAAATACGCTATGTTTCTTCATTTTACAGTAAAATATGAATATTAATATTAAAACGTTTGTAAATCAGAAACTCAACGCCTGATCAAAATGTAGGTAACTGATGAAACTACGCGATTTTGATTACCAAAACATAATATTGACCAAACTCATACCGTGAAATTAAAGAAACATGAATTGCCAAGATGACTTTATGAAACAATAAAAATATCTAGGTACTTATTACGATCGACTCGAACTATTCATTGTGGGATCAGCAGGGTTACCATGACGCCTGAACCTTTTGAACGCCACAACATAAACGCACGCGCGTGCCCTCCACACCAAGCCACAATTTCACAGCATACAAAAAAGTACCTCCACAAAGAATAAGAATTCTAAAACTTTATCAAGAAACAATATTGTTAAAGAGACAAGTCAAGAGCTTAAATATTTAAGGTACTTATACAAATAAAAACACACAAAAGTAATGATTTCATTGTTTATTTCGTGTTATAGTGCATCGCATTTTTGTCACATATTTGTGTCGTTGGCGTACAAGGCACGCGCTTGCTTGTCACGTATAGGCGACAATGGCGTTCAAAAGAAACGTTTTAGTTCTATTTCAAAAGAGAGGGGTGGCGCTAGACAGCTGTCTAGGCCACCAGATAGGCAGTCGCTCCATGTAAAATACTGGTATTCAGCTGCATCCGGTTAGACTGGAAGCCGACCCCAACATAGTTGGGAAACGGCGAGCAGTTGATGAGTATTGTCTCTCCCTCTGCCAGTAACTCATCCAAAGGTTGTCTTGAAAATATTGCTTTTAGCTATAAGGCCGCCCATTGTGTCATCCTATGTGAAATTATCACCCGTATCTATAGTCAAGTTAATTACTTGAGCTTTAGTAAATACTTGTGCATTTTTTTTATGCAATAGGCTTTGATTATATAATGTCTAGATGGAGCGTCAAGTGCGCGCAAACGTGTCAAAAAGTGTCAACCAACTATCGGTTCACAAGTGCTTGCCCGCCAATCAGTGCAGATCGTGTCATACACCTAAAACTTATCTTATTTAATAATTAATAAGTCTATTTTTTTATGTGATTTATGGGAGAATTGTAGTAGCTGGTATCATTATTTACGCACACAAAGACATAGACGCATAGTGTAAAACGACGCCTGCACGCACACATACTTGAAAATGTTGACTCGTTTTCTTTGATACGATTGTAGGGCGACGCTCTATCTAGACATTTTATAATCAAAGGCAATAGGCAAGAATTTAAACGAAGTAAGAACCGTCAAAGAAAGCAAAGCTAAGAATGATAACTTTTTACAGTTCTAACATCAAGCATTTACTAAACTACATAGTAAAAACCCTATCTTAAATAATGACATTTCCTCAAGTAATCACTTTCGACTCGTTTACATACGGGTGTATGTCTTTTATGAATGTTACTTGTATTGTATGGCTATGGTGTGCATAATAATTAATATTCTATTATTATTCCTTTACTTATTCTTCTTACATGCAGTTGACATTACATTGTTTAATATTTCTTTAATAAAAAAAAACATATAAAATAGTAGCACAGCGGTATCGGGAACAGGGTCCAAGCTACCGGGCGGTCAGGGCTCCAGAGAGAGGAACCTCCTAACAATACGAGCCGTGTCCAGGAGTACCGCGCACTGAATCAAGCCCTTGATCCAGCTGCCTAACGAGAGCCTCCTCAGGGATTGGTCGAGGCTCTATTATTGTTAATATAAGGTTGATATTGGTTCGCTACTGTCAGAAATAAATAAATAAACTAGGATAGGACCGTTTTTGACATAATGTATCACAAAACAAAATAAAACACAATGCAATAATAATATCATATATTTATTTCTAGTCATATAAAATATTCATCAGCCCTTAACATATTTTCTACGCCACGCACGTTTAAAACAACTCAATAAGTCAATATTAATAATAAAATACTGCGATCAGTGAAAATTATTTTGTGAAAATAAAAAGCTTTTTCTTCAAGGTTTCATTCAGACCGCAGAATTAAAAAACCCTGATTCTCTGGCCCATAACTTACAACAAATTCATCATTAAAAGTACAGCGTTTTTATGGAGACATGCTAAAAATACATAGGTATTAAATTCACATTAAATTTTCATGACAAACCGAAGCGAATTTAATTAATTAAATGATGATACAAATGATTTACTCATACTGGTATTTTTTTAATACAAGTAGAGTCGTCACATAATACAACTTATGACCGCACAAATTTCTATACAGGGTGAATCAGAAATGTGTGGTCATGTTAAAGGGTGTGGTACAGACCATCAAACTGAACGACTTTGTCTATGGTACCAACATCGTAATATCGAAAGAATAATCAGATGTCTCATACAAAACTTCAACATGACCACGTATTTCTGATACAAGCTTAATTTTGCCGTCAAATGTAAAGATATTTTCACAAAGAAATAATTTAATAATAGTATAAAATAATTAGGAAACTACCCCATTGTATTCAGGGTTCTATTCGTTCACGAGCACAGATATACCTAGGTAACGCAAGGGCACCACTTCGCGTGCCCGGCCTAAGCATCTTATGCTTAACGTGGCTACTGTCGCAGCAAGCTGATTGGTTTTAAAACAACAACGTTACAACTCAATACTTAACTCTAGACATTTAAAGAACAAAAACGTAGGCTATTTTATATAGTAAATTGTTTGTATAGTGACTAAATAGTGCTTTATGACGTCATAGTAGGTAGTCAAAAAATGGCAAGTTGCTCTTCGTAAGGATCGTGATACTTGCGTTATCTAAGTATATCTTTATCTGTGTTCACGAATAATTCAAGAGCGTATCACAAAATAAGACGTATGAGAGGGCAAACACATGATTTTAATTCAAATTACATTATTGTACAGGGTATCATCATACAATAGGCTCGTGGCTTAGTAAAAACGGCTGCACGGGTAGATCTCCAAGGTTAAGCAACGTCTGTCGGGGTCGGTCCGTGGATGGGTGACCACCCATTACATAACGAGGGTTCCTTTCGAGTACACTGTTGGACCCGGCTGTCATTTGTAGATCTTTGACAGTCGTTCCAGGTAGTCAGTGGCCCGAAAGTCTGACAACCAGTCATGTCTCGTTCAGTTGCATCCGGTTAGACTGGAAGCCGATCTCAACATAGTTGGGAAAAGGCTAGGCAGATGATGACCTTTAAACCTAAGTGTCTGCGCCCTAATTCTAACAAAATCATACAACCCACCCCTATTAATCTAAACACGAAATAATTTTCATTTTAACATTGAAAACAAATCAATAAATAACTGGCCACCGTAATGGATAATTATTTACATGAAATAAAAATTATATTTTTCATTATTTTCACTTAGCTGTCAAGGCTATTAAGACAACATAAAAGATTTTTATTTTTTAATTAATTTAAAAAAAAATCTTGGTATAAACAGTAACTCCACAGAGTATAAATTAAGTATAATTATGTTACTTGTCAAATCCAAATTCAGGCCAAACTTGTCTTACCTAGACCATAGTTACCAGGAGCTCATCACAAAAAGAAGTTAAGGGCACCCCGACTGAATGGTCTAAGGTGACAGGCGCCAGGGTAGCCCGCGAAATTCAAATTTTCTTACGTTTTTGCAACGACTATTTCCTGAAAAAATCACTATCATCATCTGCCTAGCCTTTTCCCAACTATGTTGGGGTCGGCTTCCAGTCTAACTGGATGCAGCTGAATACCAGTATTTTACATGGAGCGACTGCATATCTGACCTCCACAACCCAGTTCGTACTGGGTAATACGATATCCCTTGGTAAGACTGGTTGTCGGACTTTCGGGCCACTGATTAGCTGTAACGACTGTCAACGATCTACAAATGACAGCCGGGACCAACGGCTTTCCGAGGCACGGAGGAAACTAGGTATGTAATGGGTGGTCACCCATCCACGGACCAACCCAGACAAGCGCGGCTTACCGTCTGAGATCCTCCATAAAAAAAAAAACATTAAATGGGATTAAATGAACTAAGAGGGTTGTATTGGTGATTTTAATTATTATAACTCTGTTAAACCATATTAGTTATGGCCACGCATCATCTTTCAATCAACATACAACATGACACTGACCTGCAATTTGCAAAAAAACTTAAGAAAATTTGAATTTCGCGGGTTATGTGGCGCTTTCACCTTAAAACCGCCTGAACTAATAACATAATTTTACAACTAGCAACCCAAGCGTTTAACGCAAAATTCAACAAAAATACTCGCATACATAAAAATATACTAAAAACTAAAAAAAAAAGTTTTGTGCCAAAGGAATTATTACATAGTTTTTATGTATATCGTAGCATCGCGCCTCTACTGCGAGAACAGGAAGGTAGAGGTGTGTAGTACACCCATATTTCGCCAGTTATGTATATTTAATCGATATCTTTATAATAATGCGGTGTAATGGACGACATTCTTCTCTCTCTACATAGCGTCAATATACTTATTATGATTTTTATTTTAAGAAAAAAAAACAGCTTCAAACATTAAATTTTAGCTTTAACACGATTACAATAAGAACTATTTTGGTCTGCACAGGATGTCGTAACTAGTAAATGCTAAAAGGAGCTAACAGGACCATAAATCAAGATTTAGTATCTTAGGAGAAACGAAATAATACAATACAAAAGTATTTTCTTAACAGTTTTTGGAAGAAAAACACCTATTTTAACAGGAATGATAGATAGTAAACTTGTATGCGTCTATAAACATTTAGGGAAAACGCTGCATATACGGATGTCTAATTTTAACATTATATAATATATAAAAACACGATCGAGACAGTATACTTTGAGTTACAAATATGCAATATCGTGAGGAAACCAGCATGTCTGTGCATGTGAAGCAGAGAAAACATTTTTTTTATTTTAACACAAGGTAGAACGGATACCGACACCAAAACGGTGGCCATGTATTCAGTACGTAATTCTGAACTCCCTCCACATACACATTTTTCATGGGTAATGTAAATGGTTTGACGAATACGTGGTAACCATTTTGGCGATCGTGTCCTTCCACCCCGTATGAAAATCACTTGTCACCATGTTCGTACACGCTTATCTCCGAAACCTTCCAACCGACTACAATGAAATTTGTATAGTTTCTTACAGCTTGAAAGATAGTTTTGGACACGATAGATGATGCCGTGCGAAGCAGGCGAGTATCTATATTTCACACCCAAAATACACTGCCCAATCATTTATTATTGCTGACATTACTATATCAATTTCTTTATAAATAGCACAGCTATATCTCAAGGCCTAATTCAATAAATCACTTCAATTTGATAAACTCGAAATACCGTGTTGCTCAATGACTGGGTTGTGGAGGTCAGATAGGCAGTCGCTCCGTGTAAGATACTGATATTCAGCTGCATCAGGTTAGACTGGAAGCCGACCCCAACATAGTTGGGAAAAGGCTAGGCAGATGAAATTAAAGCGATTTATCAAAAACGTACCTTAGACGGTAAAACGATTTATTGTTATACAATGATTTTTTTATAAGATTTCAAAAACAGTAAATAATTAGAATTGCCGAAGAAGTATAAATAAATGAAGAGCGAAATTGAGAAAAACACCCAGTTGCTGCACATGGTGGAGGGACATGGACGCACAAACGGTCACCACGTATCGAGTGCATCTTTGTGAACCTACATAGAAATATTTAAAAAAAAAATAAGCTTCAATCACATTTTCTCCGTGTAGGTATTGCGATTTTGTAGTAAAGAGCAGATTTTTTTTTATATTACTGATTGATGAAAAATTACTACATGGAGCAATATCACAAAAAATATGAAAGTGAGTTGGTTTGTTTGTTTGTCACGCCTTCAAGTTTTAACGGATGAAATCTGGTATTCACATAGACTAACATAACATAACGTCACGGCTGTAATCCCCGAAGGGTAAGGCAGAGGTGCAGGTACCTAATAGTACACCGACATTTCGCCAGTTATGTTGTAAGTCCCATGTAATAGGGGCGAGCCTATTGCTTTCAGCCGGGCATAAATCCAGACTCCGTGGCTGCTACTGAGAAATTCCTGATGGAAAACCCCAATAACACTTTGCCCGACCTGGGAATCGTCACCAGGAGCTCATACTCAGCATGCACTGGACCCACGAGACAGTTAAGACTATAAACTGAACAAGAACATAGAGAATTCATTAGCAGTAAGTTATAGGAACCTAGTGAACGTTGAAAAAATCAATAAAGAAATAAACAAAACCGTTCTACCGTCATTTCAATACAAATCATTGCAAAACATATAATATAAACAACCATATACATATATAATATTATGTATACAACATATTATCTGAAAAAACGGTTTCTAAAAACAATATCGACTAAGGGAAGTTACACAGAGGTTCTGGTCGGCACGGTCGGTACGGGCGGATGCAAAACCGAATATACATATATTCCGCCATCGACCGGGCACACATCCGATTATTTGTAGTAATTACTTCGGTCGGCTTTCTAGTTCAACGAATACTACCGAAACCACAGATATAATAAATACAGGAGATATGATTTGTAAACAAATGTATTCGTGTTCAGATGTCGCCGTGTTCTCCCCACTTAATTCACTAACACAAAAGCAAAAACTATAAGAACGGCACACGAGCTCATATTTCTCCCGCACACAAAGAAACTTACAGCAACACTAATAAACTCACTAATAGAACACAGGCATACATAGGGCGGGGCTTCTACCTGTAGCTACGGACTCAGAATAAACACACATCGCAACTAGTGATGTGAAGAGGTAATCGTAGAAAAAATAGTGTCGATGAAAATCAGTTACCTTTAATCTGCCCTTTTTATATATAAAAATACAGTACTATTTTTGCATCTGAATTCGAGGTGTTGGTATGTAGTCTTTCTTCAATGGTTGAAAGCACTTAGGCTCAAAGTGAGACGAACATATCGTGTTATTTTTTGTGGGAAACCAGTTTGGACCTTTTCCTGACGCATTTATCCACTTTTCTTTTATTTTTGGATAGGTGTGAATTGTGATGATGATATCAATGATACATGTGTAAGAGTACCGCAATAAATTAAAAACCCATACTTGATTCAATAAAAGATAAGTTGAGTAATCAAGAAATAGTAATGAATTGTATTTTTCAGTAATGAATTATATAATTTTTATCATTAAGTACCTCACATTAGTAAACAACAGCTATAAAGTTCCATGTAACAAAAATAGTCTAATTTTTTTACTCTTGTGTAATCATTCGTACTAAGGGATCGTATAAAATATCGACAACCACAAAAGTGACATCACCTCTCTAATTATCTACCCAAAACACACCCGCTTCACGAAACTATCGTGTGAGTGAGAGTATCAATAAAACACTTATCCATTGCACTATTAGACCAGCCGATTCATTGATCGATGTGTATTAAGCAAACAATGGTTGTTGTTCCTAATGAAAATAATTGCTTTTGGTACTTTATCGTGTTTCTAGTATCACGAAGTAATGTTTTAATGAATTTAATAAGAAAAACAATCATATTTTAGTATTTACGTGTGAAATGAGATGCCATCTTTCGTATAATTCACAATAAAGGTGTTATTTTTTGCAAACAACCACTGTACAAAGCGGCATTTTGTAAAAAATCACAAGCAGTGAAGACGTCGCAAGTTGACATTCGACTAATGGCCGAAACTGGCAACAAGCCTCTTTGCGGCTAGATGCGTTCGCAAGCGCCACGCCTCCTTGCCATATCTCCTGTATTTATTATATCTGTGACCGAAACCGACTCGAAAAAGTGTGTAACCCCCTCGAAATAATACAATAATATTATAAATATGATTTTATCATAATTTTAATATAAAAATTGCCTCGAGTGCTCTTTGTATGTGCGTGTTTTAATTCTCCTTTACAAACGTCCATAATAACATGACGCCAGTAATCCCCGACGGGTCATGCAGAGGTGAATGGTACGCCCACATTTCGCCAGTTGTGTTAAAGTCGCATGTGATAGGAGGCGAGCCTATTGCCAATGTACAATTCAAATTTTTGGGTCAATTAAGTGATGATATAAAAAAAAATTGTTTTTAAAAAAACTTGTGAATTTTACCCTTTTTAGTTGTGGTTTCTCACACAAATCCTTGTCAAGTATCAATTACGCAATTTCTTTAACTTGGATGACATACTTTTTGAAGTTCATAAGTGACCAAATGATGAGGTAACAAACATAAATAACTTGGACCTCCAATATCTCCGTAACTACAAGGTTCCCAGATATGGACTGGGAGAACAAGACGGCCAACAGAAAAACGAACCCACACACATACAATCCCGTGGTGTCGCGAGGCGGCGACGCTATCAGAGCCGCAGGCACGGCGCGCGCGCACTCGCTCACCTGTGCGCCGCGGCGCCGCCCGCGAGCTTGCGCCGCGGGCCGTGGTTCGCGCTGTCCAGGTGCAGGAGGCAGCCGACGGCGCCGAAGTAGCTGGGGGGGGAATAGAGGAATTACATTCTGTACCACCACCATCCAGCGGGACCTCAACATAGAGGACTACTACACTACGGCCCCTCTGCCTGGCGCTTAGCGGCTAGATCTGAAAGCGCGCCAGGCGGGGGCCGACAGCCGCGGCAGGGAGCGCCGAGCCAGCTGCGCCGCTGCTCGGCCCCCGCTGGGCCTCTCCTCTCCCCGCGTGACAGGCCGCGTGAGTCGCGTCTGTCATTGGTCAGGCCTATAGGGACGCTGTCCACATACCGCCAGCCGCGCCTCCATGCGAGGGCGCAGCGACTACTACGAGATGGCGTGTGCTACTACGCCATAGTGCATCTTCTTCTTCGGGTCGATGATTCCCTATTATTTGATTTCGACCAGAGTTCAGCCACTTCGACGGCGTTCGTAGTGGCATTGGTTTAGTCTAAAACCATCTTCGCATTATTGCCTTTCTAATGAAACCGGTTCGGGTCACATTGGTTGGATGAAGTAATAACGAAAATCTATAACGGACATAGGTAGAAATAGTTATAGTGCTATATACGCAAGGTGTAGTTTCGCATTCTCGTCAAAATTCAGGAGGTTGTCATAGAAGCAGGGACCATATTGGTTACCCATTGATAGGGTTTTTCGAAGCAGTTAATCAAAAACCCATACGATGTGGCTAACCCTTTTGAACGGCTTAATTGAACATTTTGGCTACCCATTGAAAGTATTTTCGATAGGGTTTTTCTAGCAGTCAATCAAAAACCCATACGATTTGGTGTGGGTCACCGTTTTGAACGGCTTAATTGATCATTTTGGTTACCCATTGAAAAGGTTTTTGATAGGGTTTTCTAAGCAGTCAATCAAAAACCCATAATATTTGGATAACTCTTTTGAACGGCCTAAAGGACCATTTTGGTTAACCAAATCGAGTATGAATGACATCGCACCGTGCGTTCAGTGACATCCAATAACAAAACAACAACAAAAAATATCTCGAGTTGGCGGAACAGTTTCATTTATGTGAGTGAGCTTTCACGCTGCAATTTATGTGACATATAACATATTCAGTAAAACGCTATCTTTTGCAAAGAGCTCTAAAGAAAATGATTAACAGATGGCTACTTCTATGGGATCGAATTGATGTAAAGCTTCATTTATCTTTTTTTGTACAAATTACGTGATTTATGAGTGAGTAAACAAGGAAGTTTTGATTTTTACTTATCTTACTTCAGTCAAAATCTGCCATTTAACGTATTTTAGTGATTGTTCGTTTCATTATAGTTACCTATGCTATAATCTATGATTTTCTTTACATGACTAATTATAATTTGTTCGAGTTTAGACCCCATGGTAATATGATCTCTCGTTGAAGGGCATAGGTTACAAAACGGAATAGCATGCGTTGTCCGACCGCGGCAGTGCGGCGGCGGCACCTTTGTGGCTACTTACCTAGCTGCTTGTAAACAGGGATCTATGATCATTATTGTTAATGTTAATAGAATTCATTTTAGCTTCGCTGGCCGGATACCGAAATTACTTAATATTATTATTTTGATTTTTTCATGTCTGTTCTTGTTTATTACTTTATTACTAATGTAAGCGCCAGATAAACGTGGAATAAAGTTCATCGCCCTTTCCTTAATTTCTCTGCGTAGGTACGCGGACAATCAATTATGAATCATTTTTCATTAATAAAAAAAGGAAAGGATCACGATAGATATCGATTCAGGACAGCTTTATGTCATTATTATTGTTTTCGGAATTAAGTATGTCAATAAATGTATGTGGGTCAAAGACCGTTATTCCACGTTTATCTAGCGCTTATTATAGCGACTCGCGCAACTTCGTCTGCGTAACATTTTTGATTGATGTTCTGGTCCTATTGGTCGCAGCGTGATGTTATATCAAAGTTATATCAAGAAAAAAAAATCTCAAACAACATTAATTTTTTAATCTCTCTTACAACATGTTGAGTTTTCATTATTTTTATTATAAGTTGTAAATCAAGTATCCTTATGGCCGGTTACAGTGCTCCACCAACCGTCAGTCCGTTTGTAACGTTCAGTGTTCTCCAGACTGACCAACTAACTGTCCGGACTGGTACAGGCGGCACACTGAACATGGTCGAATACATATTATGTATTTGAGCAAGTTCAGTATGAAGTCGCTTTTTGATGATATAAAACATCCGTACGGTCGGTCCACCGATCGGTGCAGCACTGAACGCGTTCATTTTGTTTCCATAGTGCATAGGTCGACCAACGGCATGCATGCGGACGCGTTCGACCGACGCGCGACGGTCCTCGTAAACAGTGCGTACCAATAATACCAATATACGCGTACGTACGGTCAGTCCACCACGGTAACGATTTATGAATTTTCATAGAAAAGATAAGCGTGAATCACGTATGCACCGACGGTCGGTCGAACCATGTAACCGGCCTAAGGGGAACCGTCAAGGTAGCCCGCGAAACTCAAATTGTATTATGATTTTTTGCTAATGGCAGTACAGTAATAGGTCATGTCGTATGTTTGCCAAAATGTGATTCGCGATAGGAATGGTAGTATAATAAATGATTAATAATAAATAAACATGAATAAGTAAAAAAAAATCCCATCAAATATAACTAAGAGAAATATGTTGATAAAAATCAGTAAATATACTACTATTGCTTCAGCGAATCACATTTTGACAACATACTACCTGGTCTATTACGGAGCTGCTGGAGCTGCAATTAGCAAACAACGTAATACAATTTGAATTTCGCGGTTTTCCTTGTCGGGGGCGGGGCGGGGGTGCCATTAAGAAAAAAATAAATCTGTTTTGTGTTGTGATAGCTGATTACTTTGAAATAAAATAATAAAACTGGAAATTTACAACAACTAAAACTCAGACTATCTACAAAGTACTTTAATATTCAAGAAAAAACTAAGTAACTACCTTTGCTCATTTTGAAGTGTGGACCTTATAAATTAATTAGTTTGAAACACGCAAACGCATCCCAATTGATAAAAAAGTCTACACGATAATTTCGGCGCGGATAGATCAAAAGAATGCAGCGGGCGCCTCAAAAACTCAAAATACGCAACTATAGTTATTGGAGCTCTCGCTCGTACCTACTCTCGCTATTTGTATAATACCGTCTAGTGAATTATAGGCAATGAGCGCCAGGCCGCCATCCCCATACCACCGACCTAGCACAAGTTTATTGAATAACCAGCATGGTTACCCGAACAAAACCCTTTTAATATATGGGTTATTATAATGAAGGGGTAACCCTTTCACTGGGTTTCTAGTAAAGAACCCATTCAATGGGTTATCATGTAACCCTTTCACTGGGTTTCTAGTATAGAACCCATTCAATGGGTTATCATGTAACCCTTTCACTGGGTTTCTAGTATAAAACCCATTCAATGGGTTATCATGTAACCCTTTCAAAGGGTTTCTAGTATAAAACCCATTCAATGGGTTATCATGTAACCCTTTCAAAGGGTTTCTAGTATAAAACCCATTCAATCGGTTATAATGTAACCCTTTCAAAGGGTTTTTAGTATAGAACCCATTTAAGGGGTTACATAATTATAGAGGTAACCTCATAAACGGCTTACCCCTTCGAAAGGCTAAACTCTTAACCGGGGTTGTACGGTCCCTGCATAGAAGACGCAAATAATCAATATAAATTACGGTATCTGATCAATAAAAATAAACGTTGCTTTTTTTAGTTTTTTTATTTGACACTATTTCAGTATGAAGCCCTTCTCAAAAGAGGAGAATCACCCGTTTATCGAATAAACGTCTGCGTTTGTTTGTGTGTGTGAAAACGCGGTTATAGGGCTAGTATTAGACGGGCCGCGTTTTAATACGGGTGGTGTTCAGATACACTTACCGCTTAAAAAAAATTTACCTACCTATTTTATTATTGATTCTTCTTAATAGTTACCTCCTTGAATTTGACGAGGATGCAAAGAAACAGCCTGTATGAATAGATTACAGTAATAAGTATGTAACATATCTGCTCACCCCTCGTGCTCCAAAAACAGCGCCTTGAGAGCCCCCCGCGACCAGTACGACATGGCGTAAGATAACAACTTCATTGATAACGGGTTCACGCGCAAAAAGTTCCCGCAGAATACTACCTGTGGATACAAAGAAATATTCAATTATAGTTTTGCGTTGACTGCGAGGAACTCGTGGCTAAATAATAACAGCCGCTCGGATCAATCGTCGGGTTAAGCCACACTTGCCTGGGTTGGTCCGAGGATGGGTGACCACCCATTACATACCGAGTTTCCTCCGTGCCTCGAAAAGCCGTTGGTTCCGACTGTCATTTGTAGATCTTTGACAGTCGTTACAGGCAGGCAGTGGCCCTAAAGTCTGACAGTCAGTCTTACCAAGGGGTATCGTATTACCCAGTACTGACTGGGTTGTGGAGGTCAGATGGGCAAAGTCGGTTCATGTAAAATACTGGTATTCAGCTGCATCCAGTTAGACTGGAAGCCGACCCCAACATAGTTGGGAAAAAGCTAGGCAGATGATAGTGACTTTTTCAGGAAATAGTCGTTGCAAAAACGTAAGAAAATTTGAATTTCGCGGGCTACCCTGGCGCCTGTCACCTTAGACCATTCAGTCGGGGTGCCCTAACTTCTTTTTGTGATGAGCTCCTGGTAACTACGGTCTAAGGAAGACAAGTTTGGCCTGAATTTTGAAGTTGAAGTGAGGTAGATGATGATTTATTCTGAAGCGATGGATGGACTTTGTGAAGGATGACATAGCTCGAAAGGAGGTGACTGCTGAGATGACGAGTATGGAAGAAGAAGACATGCTGCGGCGACCCCAAATACATTAGGGTCAGAATAGGAGAATGATGCTGATGTTGTATTCTACTCACCCTCTCAATATTCTCGTTGGAGGCACACAGTCTGGCTATGGAGCCGATGTTGTTGGTGATGGTGACGACGGTGGCCCGCGCGAGGTCTGCGCGCGACACCTTCGCGCGACGTTCCGCCGAGCACATCTGACCGAAGCTGTGGACAACAATATTATTGTATAAGTCATTATTTCTGTTCCGATTTCCGAGATACAGGTTCTGTACCAAGTTTGGAAGTCAGGCGTTCATTTAGTTTTAGCAGCCTTTTTGTTGGTATGTGTTGCATACGAAAGTGACAGGGGTAATGTACGTCAATCGAACTCGCTAGTTGGTTGCACACTAATATATTCAAGACGTTACCGGCGCGGCGCGGCGGGGAGGTGCGGAGCGCAGCCCGCATTCCTGCACTATGAACTTGTACATACATAACAGTATAGACATAAGTAGACAAGATATAGATTGTATTGGGCTATGTTTTTACCGAGTCCAATAAACGATCATTTATTTTTAAACGATAATTTATACAATGTGGAAGAGACACCGACCCTAAAACAACAAAAAAAACTATGTGGGGGTGTTCAGAATGATGTACTGAGTACGTGGTGACCGTTTTAGCGTGGGTGTACCTACCACCCCGTATAAGAAACCTCGACATCATTTTTAACCGACTTCAAAAAGGAGGTTCTCAATTCGTCGGAACCTTTTTATGATTACCTACCATTACATGAATTATTATCAATGTAAAATAAATGCATGGCAAATATTTGTACAGGATATTACAACTAAAAATGGATTCAAAAAACTTGCAAAAAATAAAACCGTCTTAAAAAACACAAAAAATGAGAAAAATAACTAGCTTCAGAAGTCGGTAGCATAAACCGTATCAATAAAACAAAAGTCACCGACTTCTGAAGCTAAAGTTATTTTTTACTTTTTTGTGTCTTTGAAGTCGGTTTTATTTTTTGGAAAAAAGTTTTTTTAATTCAAATGAAGTAACATTTTTAATCAGCTCATCCATACATTTTGACCGTGTAGGCATTGCACTTTTATAAGAAACACATGGTAACCGTTTAAGCCTCGGTGTCCCTTAACACCCTGTATGTATAGTGATAAAACTATAATAATTATATAATATTTTATACTATGTAGAGATTGACAATCTAACTAATTAAAACACTATTCATTTGGACCTAAAACACGTACTAATAACAAAGAGAGCCGATTTCCATACGCACATACTTGCAAATAGGTTCACCCTCTTTGAACAAAAACTAGCGATATGTGGATGATAAATGATAAATGAATGATAAATGATGTTTATTTTGCAAATAGGTTTTTACAAACACTTTTACAAGTCTTCTTTTTTGAAACTAGATGAGGCCGGTGTTTCGTATCTGACTACTCTGAGAAGAAACAGCCGAAACAAACTCAGAGGTCATAGTCTCTTTTAAGGTCCAGACATAATCTTGATAAACTCACATAAGGACTATGCAGATGAGTTTTTTTTTGCACAATTTAAATTGATTTTGGTTTGACAATTGTAATATTGCTGACATTGTATATTCTTTTTCGTGCGATTTTTTGTACTATTTCATTTCATTTTTGACAAATTTAGTTGCTGACATTGTATTTTATGAGATTTTTTACTTTTATAATTAATTTAAATTTGATAATATTGACTTTAGCGACACTATTTTGTATGCCTCTTGGCGGAACATAGGTTGGACCAAACTTTTTTATAAAACATCATTTGTACCCTGTGTTCACAAAATTAATAAATGAAGTCTGAGATGTGTACTGAAGACACGTCTGCCTATCCCACAGCCGTGATGTTACACCTCACCTGCTAGCCACTAGATCACCGGGCAGACCGAACCGCGCGTAGTCCCCACCGTAGATGTCCCTGACCAGCTTGTCCACGGTCGTGTTGTCTCCTGAAGCGGCCAGGGCTATGGCTTCCTCGAAGCTGCTGCAGCCGGTGAGCAGGCAGCACAGGCCGAGGAACGTGCCGCCGCCGAGACTGTGCCACGAGATGAAGTGTTTATTATTATTATTATTTTATTTTCAGGTAATAATAATACATAGTATACACAAAATATTAATCTCAAATAAAATTGTACAGAAATAAAATTAAAATGAAATTTTACAGAAATAAAATAAAATTACACCAATTAAAATAAAAACAAAATAAGTTATATATAAATCAATATTCAGGAAAGAAAAAAAATTAAAAATAGGAAATTTTTAGTACTCCAACCTTGGTTGGTCCCGTAGAAGTATTTGATCAGTATTAGATAAAGGATCGATTGGAATCAAAAAAATACTATGTAAAATTGCCATATTTTGGCTAACTGTAAATTTTTATGAAAATCTTTAATGGGGATAAAAATTTCACAAAAAATTATCGATAGTCTCCTAATACCATGTTTGTGTAGCTGCATCCGCTGAAAGTATCTTCCCTTTATAGTATAGCTTATGCCCGCGGCTTTGCCCGCGTGGAGTTCGGTTATAGTCCCACGGGATCGTACTACAGGGATAAAAAGTATCCTATATGTTAATCCAGGTTATAAACTACCTGTGTACAAAATTTCATCCAAATCCGTTCAGTAGTTTTTGCGTGAAAGAGTAACAACACATCCATACATACAGATATTAGTAAGGATTTATTAGCTTAACTAGCAACCTGCCCCGGCTTCGCACGGGTACAATGTAGATATTAATATTTTCTCTAACATAATATGCATGTACGAGTATTATACATATAAACCTTCCTCTTGAATCACTCTATCTATTAAAAAAACCGCATCAAAATCCGTTGCGTAGTTTTTTTTAAAGATCTAAGCATACATAGGGACAGACAGACAGCGGGAAGCGACTTTGTTTTATACTATGTAGTGATATACAAGGTGTTGCTTTGCATCCTCGTCAAATTCAAGGAGGTAACTATGCTAATGATTCTCGACCCGAATCAATAATAAAAAGGGTAATTTTTTATATTTTTTTCTTAATATTGGAAATCGGTAAGTGTACACCACCCGTATTAAAACGCGGCCCGTCTAATACTAGCCCTATAACCGCGCTTTCACACACACAAACAAACGCAGACGTTTATTCGATAAACGGGTGATTCTCCTCTTTTGAGAAGGGCTTCATTCTGAAATAGTGTCAAATTAAAACAACAAAAAAAATCAGCGTTTATCATAATTGACCAGGTACCGTAATTTATATTGATTACTAGCTTATGCCAGCGGCTTCGCCCGCGTGGCGTTCGATAATTGACCGACGGGATCGTTATGCCGTAATGAAAAGTAGCCTATGAGCTATTCCAAACTATAATCTATCTCTGTGCCAAATTTCATCCAGATCCGTTCAGCAGTTCTGGCGTCATTGAGTAACAAACATCCATCCATCAATCCAAACTTTCGCATTATAATATTAGTATAGATTTGCGTCTTCTATGACAACCTCCTGAATTTTGACGAGGATGCGAAACTACGCTTTGTATAAGCTAGTCACCTGGTCCCGCTGACGCGGTAGTAGTCGTCGGGCGCGTTGACGACCAGCACGGAGACGCCGCTGCCGATGTTCACCAACAGGAACGGGTAGGGCGACGAGAAGTCGAACGGCTTGCGCACGTACTGCGACAGCGCCGCTTCCGAGTACGGCGGCTGCGGGAGACCAACGTTATAGTTAGAGCAGTCTGTTTGTTGCGTTCGTACGTACACGGTGGAAGACATCGAGTAGGTATTGCAGTTTTGTAGGTAACAGCTGTTTATTTTTCTATAAATGTCTAGAATTTAAAAAAAATGTTTATTGAGTCTCTAAGATTTACATATGTGAATGAAACAGCCACAGTAAGTGGGTAATAACACTTGTGTCGGGGTTGTCTCGCTCCTCACCTGAATTGGTAGACAATATAGAGACTATGAAAATTAAAATAAATTAAAAACAATATAAAATAAGAAATCTATTTTAAGATTAAATTCAAAACAAAATCAAAATTAAAATTCAGTAAAATTAAATTTAAAAGCAAATACAAAATCAAAATTAGATCAAATTTAAAATTAAGATCAGAAACAAAATTAAATCAAAATCAGAGTTACAATCAAAAAGAACTAAGTGCTCGAGTTGTTTTAAACAAATTAGCTTGCTGCGACAGTAGTCACGTTAAACATTAAATGCTCAAGTTGGGCACGCGAAGCAGGTGTCTCTTGCCTTATCCAGATATAGCTATCTATATCTGTGGAGGCGTCCATAAATTACTTACGTCAGTCGATTATTCGAGCGCCTTAGTGAGATGTTGTGTGATTTGGCTTGACCCCCTCACCCCCCCCCCCCCCCGACCCCAAATCTTACGTGAGATTTTTCAAAATGCGCATTTCAGTATAAGTACGTTAATCTGTGCTTTATTGCGTATGATTTATTTAAAAACATAAATATCTTAATTATTTTGAGTATTTATTTGAATATTATTGTGTAGGATTTAGCCACATTTTAGTGGGGAATCGTGTAGACTTAATTAAACCCAGTTTTATCGCAATTTTTAATTGTTACTTGCGGGGAAAAAACTACGTGATATTTGCCGAGACCCCCCTCTCTCTTCTGAGATTGGGTGAGATTCGGCCCAACTCCCCCCCCCCCCTCTTAACCGCCTCAAAAAATTAATGGACGCCCCTTATTGACTCCAAAAAAAATCATCAAATCTTTTTTCCAGTTTCGCTAGCTAACTACACCCCCCCTTATATAACTGACCCCATCACTAACATGTGTGGGCTGCGCGCTCTCGTCGGGCGGCGCCCAGTAGTAGCACTCCTGCGCATTCATGCAGTCCACGTACAGCACGCCCGCTATCAGCGCGTCCAGCTCGTCCATCTTCGAGAGACGCATGTTCACTTCCTGTAATGAAAAGAGAGAGCATAGGTTAGTGAAAAAAAGTTTAGTAAGGAGTGAGAGCCTTGTAGCGGCACTACAATAACTACAACAGCGCCATCTATGACAAAAATAAAGAACTAAATTCCTCAATAAAAAAAAAATGCTGTTCCATACATTTTGACCGTGTAGGTATTGCAGTTTTGGAGGAAACAGCTGTTTTTTTTTTAATAAATGACGAAAAATTTCTATGTGGGGGGTGTTCAGAATGATGTACTGAGTATGTGGTTTCCGTTTTCGGTACGGGGTGTCCCTTCCACCCCGTATAGAAAAACCCGACAACAATTACTATCGTACAGTAGCCCACCAGACTCAACACCCTTCAGGTCGGAGGATCCCCCCTTTTCTATAGAGGATGAAGAACTTTACACCCTGTTCTTCATACCTCTAAAGCCTGGTCTAGTCTAGTCTGGTGTGACCGTCGGACTTCCAAGTCATAAGTCTCGAGTTGGAACCCAAGACATGTGCCATGTGCAGGTCATGTGCGTATTGTATAATTATCACTTGCTTTCGGTGAAGGAAAACATCTTGAAGAAACCAGCATGCCTGAGAGATATTTCTCGAAGGCATGTAAAGCAAAGTCAGAGGTCCATGGGCGGCATAAAAACTCTCGACACCAGTTTAGGCACTAACCACACGATAAAGAAGAAGAAAAAACGTTTAAGTTGGTTCAGGATTCTTAGAGAATTCGGCAACATACATGCATAGGTGTAATATAGAATTTAAGCGTCTTCTGGAAGTTGATTTTGATTTTGGAGCTTACATATACATATATTTTTAACCTATTCAAGTAGAATCCTACCTGACGTTTGCAGATTCGTGGACTCAAGAACAGGTTTAACCACACCGTCATCGGATAATAATACGTGATTGGCCCAACGGCCCGTCATATTAGCCGTAGAGCCAAAGCCGAAGCTTTCAAAGTAAAGCTTGCAAGCTGAAATGGCATTGGTAGTAACTCCATTTTTTATCAGACTACGGCGAAGCCAAAAAGTAAGGGTATTAATCAGATGCTTGTCATTATGGCTGACCCCAAATCCAAGTTGTTGAACAGTGTATTGTGTTTAGCTTCCTAATTCTGCAAGCTCTGGTGGAAACTTCAGAACTATTTAGGATCTTGTCCCAAAGGTCAGGTATTTTCCATGGAGCGACTGCCTATCTGACCTCCATAAACCAGTTACGTGTCTAATCTGCAAGCTAAGGTGAAAACTCCTCAAAAATATCCATGAAGGGTCTGTCTTCTCCCAAGGTCTTAACCTGAATCCGTGAGGTGGATTTTACTCTGTTACAAGCCCCTAAAATGTATTGTACCTTAATAAAGTCCTCCTCAAACTTGTAAGCGCCGCCGCCGGTCGCGTATATAGTGTTGACGAGGTCGGCCATGCCCTTGGAGCGCGCCAGCTGAAGGAAGGCGCCGACCTCCGACGTGGGGAAGCGGATGAAGTGGAGGGTGCCGCGACGCCCGCGGATTGTTACGTTGTCCATCTGGTAGTGGGAGAAAAGGTGGTAAATACAAGGTCAAAATTAAGCTAGCTAGGTTCCGAAGACGCGTTGGGTATAACGGTATCATCATAATCATTAAGCAGTGATAGCCTAGTGGTGTGACCGCTGCGCAGCCAAGTTCGAAACCAAGACACGCACCTCTGATTTTTCGGAATCATGTGCGTATTGTATAATTATCACTTGCTTCGGTGGAGGATATTATTTTATATGTCTATTACGGCTATTTATTTTATAAAATTGTTGTGCCCGACAGGGTCCATGTGAACTATAACAATTTTTAAGATCTTGTAAAACAAATGTGATATGCAATAAATAATTGAATTGGATGAAAACACCGTAAGGAACCAGCATGCCTGAGAAATATTTCTCGACGGCATGTAAAGCCAAGTCAGAGGCCCATGGGTGGCATAAAAACTCTGACACCAGGTTAGCACTAACCACACGATAAAAAAAATCATCATCTGCCTTGCGCCAAACTATGTCAGGTCGGCTGCCGATCTGACCGGATGGGGCTGCCTCTGTGGTTTCCACTGCTCAACTCTTAATGCAATGAACATTTTCATCAGCCTATAGCAGTCCATTGCTGGATAAAGGCTTCTCCAATCCTACGCTATTTAGAAATTGATCCTGGTCTACTATCTACCAGCCACCCAGCAAAACCCGCCGCTCCTATATCGCGAGGGAACCACCCACCCAGCTGCTTTCATGCAGCCTGCGAAGATCGTCACCCCAACCATCCTGGGGCCTCTTACCTTACGTTCGTCTATCCGCAGCGTCCTCTAAAGAACTCATCAGGCCCAACGGCCATCAGTTCTATGCCTACTAAAGGGTGTAAATGAAACCTTAAAGAAGTCGAAATGCACTTGTTCTCCCAGTGATTGCGATCATTTATTTTTTGTGGAGCGTACCTGGGAACTTTTTACTTACAGAGATATATGAGGTCAAAGCTGTAACTTTTTCACAATTTAACAAAAAAATACTAGTTTTTAAGGTTATAACTTTATTTAAACCTCCATGACCTGTTTACTATGCAATGCACCCATCAGCACATGTTGTTGAGTGCGTTACTGTAAGTTTTACCGTAAAAGGTCGTTTAAACAAAAAGTCGTTTCCTAGCACTGATTTTTATGTAGGGTTTCTTATTTTGATGTACAGAATCTTTGGTTGGCGACTTCGTGAAGGGTCAGTTTACACCTTGCATGGTTATGTCCTACCTGCAGATGCACATCCCGCCTGCCAGTCTTTCCGTAGGCGGAGTTCCTGGTGAGGTAGCGACGGATATTCTTCAGCACTTCGGTCTCCTTGTCCAGTTCGCGACGGTTCGTCTCGCGGGGCTCGAAGTAGACCAGCTTCGTGAGGGTGCCGCCGATGTCCATGCCGAACCAGGGCATTGCTGGAAAGGGGTAAAGTTAGAGTGAGAATGGGTAACAATCGTCCTCCAGATCGAATTTCCATCATGTCGCCTAAACTCGTCGGGGACTAGCCATCGACGAAGGAGATATTCTTCTTTATCGTGTGGTTAGTACCTAACCTGGTGTCAGTTTTTATGCCACCCATGGGCCTCTTACTTGGCTTAACATGCCGTCGAGAAATATCTCTCAGGCATGCTGGTTTCCTCACGATGTTTTCCTTCACCGAAGCAAGTGATAATTATACAAGACGCACATGAATCCGAAAATTCAGAAGTGCGTGTCACTTGGCAGCGCGACGGTCACACCACTAGGCTATCACTGCTTGCAGGAAGATATTATACAAGGTGTACGTACGTTTTATGAAAGTACCGCCACTACATAACCCGTGAAATGTGGGTCCACCGGAGATGACGTTATGTTCTGTGTAAAGAAGGTTATTGTATACTCACGGGGGGCATCGTTATCCGGCGGCGTGGGAGGGGTGTCCTCGCACGCCTTTGCGCAGTTCTCTTTCCTAGTTTTGTGTCTTCCAACTGTGCAACAATATTTAGGCATTAATTTAGATTTTTTGACCAAGATAGGGAGTCTGTTCCGCCACTTCTTCATCACAGCTAAGACACTAGGAAGTGGCGAAGGGCGGGCGTTTTAGGGGCCTGTCTCTTGTAAATTTTTGACGTTCAAAAAGTGCGGAATATCAGCCTAGTTTAAGAAAGTGCTTTTGATTTTGAAAAGTACATGTTCCCGACTCTACACATACAATTGTAATTTTAAAGGAGAAAGGTTAATACGGAAGCCCACTAAATTCAAACTATATTTTGCAATTTGAAGGTCAGTGTCAGGTTGTATGTCAATTAAAATATGATTTGCGACCGTAACAAATATAGTATAACAGAGTTATAATCATTATATCGTCAATACAACCATCCCAGTTTATTTAACCCATTCATTGGGATTAAATGAACTTAGAGGGTTGTATTGAAGATTTTAATTCTTGTTAACCCTGTTAAGCCATATATTTTGTTCAACATACAACCTGCCAATGACCAGCAAATTGCCAAAAAAATTCGCGGGCCACCGGGCGGTTCGACTGTGATCAACCATATCATACGAATGAGAACATTAACTACATATATGCGAATAGGGTTAATTTTTGGATGAAGCGCGAATAAGCTAAGCTTACCTACGTGCTTTAACGTTTTTACTTTCTCAAAAAAAAACTCTAAATTAATGCCCAAGTATCATTTCACTGTTGGAATTCCCACCAACTTGCACTAAGTCGGCATGGTGGATTACAACCCACTCCTTCCCACAGAAAGCAGGGGGTCTAAAATGGCCACTTTAGCAGAACATAAAATGATAATAATATTAATTACGTTACAATTCGTAAAATGGTCACAAACTGATAATTCAACATATTAACTGTGTCTGTGACCATTTTAAGAATTTTAATGTGATTCATATTATTATCCTATTATGTTCTGATAAAGTGGCCATTTTAGACCCCCAGGTCTTTGTCGCAGCAGCAGTGAGAAGTGGAACGGCATCGGTTTATCATATTACACTTACGAGGCGCATCCTTATCCGGCGGCGTGGGAGGCGTGTCCTCACACGCCTTGGCGCAGTTCTCTTTGCTCATTTTGTGTGTGTATGGGGCGATCCTGGCTTTGGTTAATAGTTTGGTTCTGAAATATAGAGAAACAGTGCTTTATATGAGGGATAAACTTTTAATTATACGGAGATAACAGTTTAGAATATAATAACTCATGGAATGGTTAAAAGGGACTTAGGACCGAGGTGCCCTGATGTGGACTTCCGAAGTCACCTTATCGCATTTAAATTTTTCGGCAACAGGTTGACTACAGCTTCCATTGAAAAAAAGTTCAAACCGCAGTTTTGCATATTGTTGAGACTCGCGGAGACTTCGGAAGCATAGCACTAAAGGAGTCTTAGCCTAAAAACACATTTACACGTACAGATCAGCATTTTCATGCATCTTCTTCCCTTTCTGTCACTTTCAAATGCAACTCGATAAAGTGAGAGGTCCAATCGCGCGTTAAACTGGTTCCTATGCGAATGAATGCTGATACTTGCGATCGGACGTCTCGCTCCACCATATGAGGTCTTCACGTGACAGAATGAGATACTCGAAAACGCTGATCCGTGCGTGCAAATGTGATTTCATCGCTATACTCAGCACCGGCAGAGAAGCTCTTCGCTAAATAATAACAGCCGCTTCGATCAATCTTCAGGTTAAGCCGCACTTGACTAGGCTGGGCTGTGGATGGGTGACCACCCATTACTTACCGAGTTTCCTCCGTGCCTCGGAAAGCACGTTAATCCGTTGGTTTCGGCTGTCAATTGTAGATCTTTGACAGTCGTTACAGGTAGTCAATGGCCCGAAAGTCTGACAACCAGCCTTACCAAGGGGTACCGTATTACCCAGTACTAACTGGGTTTTGAAGGTCAGATAGGCATTCGCTCCATGTAAAATACTGGTATTCAGATGCATCCGCTTAGACTGGAAGCCGACCCCAACATAGTTGGGAAAAGGCTACGCAGATGATGATGACTCAGCACCAGCAGTGAGTGGAACTGGCTACCGATGATGATGACCAGCAGGTACATACCTGGCTATAGTCCGTGGTAAGGTATTGAGCGGCGTGGCGCGGCGCTGCCGGCCGCACGCCGCAAGACACCCCTCACACCGGTGCAAGCGCATCTGTAACAACAAGACGTTAACATTAATCATTTGAAGTTATATTTTGATTATCAAACGCAAGCTTGCCAAAAATCTGAAACAAAACAGGCTTATCCCACAATGGGTTAGAATGCGCACTGGGAATAATAATAATAATTTATTCAATAAGTAGTTTGTACATGGTATAAAAAGTCGTCTTATATAATTAGATGTTATAAATAAATCTATTTCCTGCATTAAATGATACGAGGACGCGAACTACTGCCATGAGATCAAAATATCATATAACCTTTTGTGTACGGGTAGATATAACACTGCTTTGCTTAAAAAAAAAACATTATTGGTATTGCACCTATTATATTTAACTAATTGCCAAATTGTATTAAGGATATGCCCTTAGTAAAATTCAAGAAACTCCTGTCGTCGTTCCTGAACGACGACAGGAGTTTGTCAGGGACAGAGAAATGTTATTACTCTGTTACCGATTTTATAAATGATAAATTGTAATTTTAGATTTGATCCATGATCTCATTTTGAATTTTAGTACCTAGTTTTTATATTATCTGTAAGTCAAAAACTATATTTTTGTATGCCAGCAGGCAGAATGTACTGGGAATATATCTGAAACTAACACCATTATTGTAATACCTGCATTCTGTACAAATAAAGGAAATTAATTATTTATTTAATAGAACCAGTACAACACATTATGTAATGGGTCATAGGACTCCCTTTCTTAAACTAGGAAAGAGTATCCATTCACAGTGAGTCTTATTACAGTTACAAAAATATTGGTACGTGCAGTAATACTATTCACTACATCGCTAAGAGGCGTCACTGGAGGAGGACTGAGCTCAAACTGTAAGCTTGAAGCTTGTAGTATAACAGTTTAAGCTAAATAAATTCCCTTTACAACACATATGTACAGAAAATATAAAATAAATATTCAATGTACGGAATGCTTGGTTGGCGGCTTCGTGGAAGGTCCGTTTACCCCCCCCCCCCCCACGCCCCCATAAAAATTATTCAATGTACAGAATGCTTGGTTGGCGGCTTCGTGAAAGGTCCGTTTACCCCCCTCCATAGAAATTATTCAATGTACGGAATGCTTGGTTGGCGGCTTCGTGAAAGGTCCGTTTACCCCCCTCCATAGAAATTATTCAATGTACGGAATGCTTGGTTGGCGGCTTCGTGAAAGGTCCGTTTACCCCCCTCCATAGAAATTATTCAATGTACGGAATGCTTGGTTGACGGCTTCGTGAAAGGTCCGCTTACCCCCCCCCCCCCCACGCCCCCATAGAAATTATTCAATGTACAGAATGCTTGATTGAGGGCTTCGTGAATGGTCCGTTTACATCTTGTGTAAACGTGTATGAAGCAAAAGGACTTTGTAAGGATCGTAGCAAGTGTCGTTCTGTAGTTACTCAGCTATACGTGTGTTTATATTGTAGCCTATTAATATTACGAAAGCCTAGACACGAGACAGAGTATTTATACTTTTATACTAGAGGTCTAGGTCAAATTAATACAAGTGCTATTATTACGCGATAAAAATATACTGCAGTTTAATTGGCGTAAATTATATAATGGTGTGTAAGTGTTAATGGAATGTAAAGTCAGGGATATGAAGTGTTCAGCAAATTGTTAAATTATCCGTATACAACATTAGTTTTCGTATATGCAAACCCGAAACACGTATATAGTATGAACGAAGAATCCATGTACAAAATTTCAAAACTGTGTCATGAAAAATCACAAAGTTATAAGCTTCTTATGTTGCCTGGTTGTCCGTACAAAAACATGCTCACCACGCGGCGCCCCGGTGTGCGCCCGCGGCCGCGCCTAATGCCCGTGTTGTGCGCGTATGATTGCGGATAGATACTAAGTGTAGCTCGGTGTCCAACTCGTAACCTTTTTTAAATATTTTTGGGACAAAATATAACATGATATAAAAATTATTGGAATCGATTCAGTTACTTATTCTGAACAAACTATATACTGGTTTCGCATATCCTTCACGAAGCCATCAACCAAGCATTCTGTACATCAAACTAAGTCATCCTACGCAATTTTTTTTTTTTTTTTGGAAACGTTTAAAATCACGTTTTACGGTAAAACTCAATGTATAGCACTCAAAACATTATGCTGATGGATGCATTAAATAGTAAGCGGGTCATGGAGGTATTTAAAGTATAGTCCTTACCACCTTAGACCTTAAAAACTAGTATTTAAAAAAAAACTAGTATTTAAAAAAAACTAGTATTAAAAAAAACTAGTGAAAGAATTGGTACTTTGACCTCCAATATCTCCTGAACTAGAAGGTTCCCAGGTCTAGTCCAGAACTAAAAAATTATCGCGATGATGGGGACAACAAGTGCCTTTCGACTTGTTTAAGGGTCTATTGACACCCTTTATATTCAAATGACATCTTTCACTATTTCACTGTCATCAGAAGTTCACAGAGCGGTGGCAAGCTCTAGCGCGAGAGCCAAAATGGCTGCAGATACACGACACCCTTTGCACCTAAATACCCTCGTGTCGTAAAGGCTGAAAAGCCGAAACAGCTTTCAGAAGTGTGTCACCCCACTCACTGGCGAGCGGTCCACGGAAAGACTGAAGCTATGGCGAGGTAGTACATCCCTACCAAACCTATTCGTTCCCTCTGCTGAAAATCTCCGACCTGGATCTGATTTGCCATGGCTGACTTGGAAGTCTTTAAATAGACTCCGGGCCAAGGTTGGCCGCAGCAAGGACGACCTGCTCGAGTGGAGCTTCATTTCAGAAAATGGATTAGGATCCCGTGAAATTGTTAACAAAATCAGTTTCAAATAGGGAAGTAGGTACTATTTTTATAATAATTTCACGCAGCCGAAGGTCGCGTCAGCTAGTACATAGTAAAAGTTCACGATCACGATAATTACCTCACGCCGCGTATAGGTAAAATCGTAAAAGGTCATAAGTCCACAACCTTACTACCACAACAAATAAGTTATTTTCGTTAATAATTTGCGTGACACAATGCGTGCGAATTGATAAACGGTTGTTGAACCGAATAATTGTTTTAATAAATAAAGCAAGCGCTTCGTTTACGAGCTTTTGATTAATATCGGCGGCCATTTTGGCCAATTAGTCTCTGAGGCGACTTCTTTACCGATATGTATGAACTACCTTGAGGCGTCGTCCTAATTGGCTACGATCGTACGAGCAAACGATGCGATTTCATCGCACGACGAGATTAAACAGAGACATTTCTTTAGACTGTCCTAATTGAAGCTTGCAAATCACCGCGCGAGCACTGTAAATGCTTAATAACGATCGCACGATGCGTTTGATCGTACGATCTTGCAATCAAAGAAACAAAAGTGTCCTATTTGGTCCCGCGTCATCGCGCGACCACAGGAAAGAGAGGGGCGAGGGGCGGCGCCGGTGGCTCGAGTTCGTCGAGTTAGAGGCCTATATTGTGTCTTTTTTCAGTCACTTGTAATTGTCAAACCAATATTGCCCGGCAGCAAAAAAAGTACATTGCTTTAAACAGCCATTGTTGAAATAGCGCTGTTGCGGTGAAGGCGCGGGCGACGGCATCGCATGATGGGAATCGCGCGAGCTATTAGGACACCTGTTGGACCATCGCACGTTAATTTTCATCGCGCGACCAAATCGCATCGTTAGCTCGCACAATCGTCAACCAATTAGGACAATGCCTGACATATCTTACATCGCAATGTCAGAGTTATTTGCGATATATACAGATGTAAGTTCAAATTAAATTAGCTATTGAAACTCCATACATTAAAAAAAAAACATAACATCACGCCTGTAATCCCCGAAGGGTTATGCAGGAAGTGTACCTAATAGTGCACCCACATTTCGCCAGTTATGTTTAAGTGCCATGTAATAGGGGGCGAGCCACAAATCCAGACTCCATGGTTGCTAATGAGAAATTCTTAATGGAAAACCCAATAACAATTTGCCCGACCGGGAATCGAACCCAGGACATCATGATAAATTTTTTTTTTTTTGCAAAAAAAAACCGACTTACAAAAAAACACTAAAAAAAGTGGAAAATAACTTTACTTTCGGAAGTCGGTGACTATTGTTTGTTTGATTGACTTTTTTGCCACCGACTTCCGAAAGTAAAGTTATTTTCCACTTTTTTTAGTGTTTTTTTTGGAAGTCGGTTTTTTTTTGCAAAAATGTTTTTATTTTACCCTTTTTAGTTATCGTATCACACACAAATCCTTGTCAAGTATCAATTTCGCAAAATTTCTTTTACTTGGATGACATTTTTTCCAGCTATTTTGATTTCAAAACCAAACTGCTGAACCGATTTTGATGAAATTTCTATGGGACCAATCGGGAAGTAGATCCATTCAGATAAAAGAAGAATTTTTCAAATCGGTTCATAAATGACGGAGATATGAGGTAACAAACACAAAAAAAAAAAAAAACAACCGAATTGAGAACCTCCTCCTTTTTTTGAAGTCGGTTAAAAACAAAAATATTTGAAGACTCTCTTCATCGGTTCAATGACCGCAGCTGGCGTAG
The DNA here is from genome assembly GCA_964057025.1 of Standfussiana lucernea. NCBI lineage: Eukaryota > Metazoa > Arthropoda > Insecta > Lepidoptera > Noctuidae > Standfussiana > Standfussiana lucernea. Next base: position 2,191,617 of record OZ059811.1, read on the forward strand.
ATATTTAAGAGATTATCCGTAACTTTTTTTTTGTCGTGTTTAATTATTCATATCCATCGCAATGCCTGTCATGGTGACAAAAAAAAACTGATTCTTAAACTGATATTTCAAGTGTTAAGTGTCTGCCTAGTGGTCGCAAGAGCGACTGCTGAGCATGAAGTCCTGGGTTCCATTCCCGGGTCGGGCAAATTGTTATTGGGTTTTTTCATACGGCAATCTCAGTAGCAGCCACGGAGACTGGATTTGTGCCCAGTTGAAAGCAATAGTCTCGCCCCCTATTACATGGGACTTACAACATAATTGGCGAAATGTGGGTGTACTATTAGGTACCTAAACCTCTGCCTAACCCTTCAGGGATTACAGGCGTGTTATGTTATTTCAAGAATAACAAAAACAGTTGTTTATTAATTAAAATGCCTCGACCAGGCAGACAACGGTCAATTTCTAACACCCGTATCTATAGTCAAGTTAACGTAATCACTTGAGCTTAAGTAATTACTTGCAATTTTTTTTTATGGAATAGACGAGAATTTATACGAAGTAAGAACCGTCAAAGAAAGCAAAGCTAATAATTCTTTTTTTTTAATTTTTTTTTACAGTTGTAACTTTAAGCAATTACTTACTAAACTACATATTAAAAATTGTATCGAAAAAAATGACATTTACTCAAGTAAACACTTTAGACTTGTTTATAGATACGGGTTGTAAGCAGTTTGGTTGGGTAGAAAATAGTCCAGTTCATGACCCTCCATTTAATTCATGAATAGTAACAATGCATTTGAAACGCAGGTAATTATTTAATTCTAAATCTTTACCAACATCAAATTAACTCCGAACATTATTTTATGAAATCGACACCTGCAAGGAATAACATCGTAACTAATATTTAGCAACTTTAGAGGAGAGCGCGTTATAGATTTAAAAAAAACCCTTTTATTAACTACAGTTGACTCTCACTTACAATGTTTTGACACTATAAATTTTTTTACGGAATTTAGCCGCAGGGGTGAGTGCAAAAAAATCTGCATTTTTAACCGACTTCAAAAAAAGGAGGAGGTTCTCAATTCGGTTGTATGTTTTTTTTGTGTTTGTTACCTCATATCTTCGTCATTTATGAACCGATTTGAAAATTCTTCTTTTATCTGAACGGATCTACTCCCCGATTGGTCCCATAGAAATTTCATCGAAATCGGTTCAGTAGTTTGGTTTTGAAATCAAAATAGCTGGAAAAAATATGTCATCCAAGTAAAAGAAATTGCGAAATTGATACTTGACAAGGATTTGTGTGTGATGCGATAAATAAAAACGTATATATAACGATAAATAAAGTTTTTATTTTACCCTTTTTAGTTATCGTATCACACACAAATCCTTGTCAAGTATAAATTTCGCAATTTCTTTTACTTGGATGACATTTTTTCCAGCTATTTTGATTTCATAACCAAACTGCTGAACCGATTTTGATGAAATTTCTATGGGACCAATCGGGAAGTAGATCCATTCAGATAAAAGAAGAATTTTTCAAATCGGTTCATAAATGACGGAGATAATTATGAGGTAACAAACACAAAAAAAAAACACAGCCGAATTGAGAACCTCCTCCTTTTTTGAAGTCGGTTGAAAAGGGTAAAATATTTTTTTTTTTAAAAGCAGCAAAAAAGTCAATGAAACAAACAATAGTCACCGACTTCCGAAAGAAAAGTTATTTTCCACTTTTTTAGTGTTTTTTTTTTTGGAAGTCGGTTTTTTTTTTTTTTTTTTTACAAAAAAGTTTTTTTGCTACAGCAAGAACGTGATGGTAACTCAAAATTGACTAAAACTGAGTTACGATGTTATTCCTTGCAGGTGTCGAAATTACACTGCTTACGGGATATCTTCCGGGATTTCCAATTATTGTGAGCTCCCGATATTTCGTCGGTTTTATATTAATTGATTGTTAATTAAGTATAATCATTTTCGTTTGAAACGCAGATTGAACTTTGCTGGAGTCCAATCTAAAGTCGCTTTATAAATTTCAGTCGAAGACTACATTTGGCAATACATTTCAGCGTGAGCATATTTATAGAAAACGGGAAATGAAATATGTTAAATGTTTAGCAAAAAAAGAAACCTCCTATTTTTTTAAGTCGGTTAAAAAGGGTCCAGTTTTCAAAATATCTTTTCACGAAAAACAAAGCACTTTTCTAACTTCGACAATTTTACCCATAGAATTCTCAAAACTGCACTATTACGACACAATTTTTCAGGCAAAAATGATAACTCAGTTACGATAACATGAATTCTTGGTTTATCTGATTTTCATAAGACCACACCCGAAGACAATCTTATTTACCCTACTTCATAACGATAAAATTTACAGGCGCATGATGAGACTTCAACTTTTTTGGAATACAAGTACAAATCTGTGACTAGCTGTTGCGCACGACTTCGTTCGCGTGGACGAATTTTCATGCAAACTTTCAACCCCTTAAGGGATGAATTTCCAAAATCTCATGCTTCACGACCCAGCGGTTTCAGCTGTGCGATGATCGATCTGTCAGTGAATCAGTCAGTTTCTTAATTGATGTGTGATTTTTCACCACAAAAAAAAAGTCATTTCCCAGCAATATTTTTTGCGTAGAGTTACTTAGATTGATGTTGAGAATGCTTGGTTGACGGCTTCGTGAAGGGTCCGTTTATTTACACTTTGTACCTATACAGGGCACAGGGTGCCGGACACCGATGCGAAAACGGTTACCACGTACCCAGAACATCATTCTTGCAATTGGATCTTTTTCGAAGCTATCTCTCGGATCGCGCGCAAATGGTTAGTTTAGATACCCATAAAAGCGAAGAGCTTCCCATCTATTACGGAGTGCCCCAAGGAAGCATATTGGGTCCGACACTTTTTTTAGTTTTTATAAACGATCTATGCAACCTGAACATTACAAATGCTAATATAGTAACTTTTGCAGATGACACTGCAATATCATTTGTTGCTGACACCTGGTCGGAACTTGAGCACATTGCACAATCTGGTTTCAACAAAACCCTAAACTGGCTCTATTCTAACTCACTAACACTCAACACCTCCAAAACTAATTTTATCACCTATTCAATAAGTCCTGCCACTCAGCCAAGATTTCCTGTATCTATTAAAGCGCACAAATACAGGTGTCTACAAGGAAATGTCTCTTGCCTCTGCCCATCCCTAAATGTAGTCGATCATATTAAATACTTAGGTGTATATATAGACAAAAATCTTAATTTTAAAACTCAAATTAACCAACTTACCAGTAGAGTCCGCAAGTTAATTTATATATTCAAAACCCTCCGAAGTATCGCAAACCCAAATATTATACGTGTAGTTTATTTTTCCCTGTGTCTATCTATTGTTACATACTGTATCACATGCTGGGGTGGTGCTGCGAAAACTATACTAAAACCACTCGAGATTGCACACAGAGCGGTACTGAAAGTAGCAACTTCAAGACCTTTCATGTTCCCTACTGATCTACTGTATAGTATTTGTAATGTTCTTAACGTTAGGCAACACTTCATCCTTCAAACGGTTCTCCTACAGCACCGTAAAACCCCTTATAAAATAGTAACAAAGCGTAGGAAAGACTTAATTTGCACTCTTCCACAAGTACGCACATCATTTGCAAGTAGATTTTGCATCTGCCTAGGACCGACTCTGTACAATAAATTTAACAAAATTTGCATGATATCTGGGTTATCTAACTTTAAGTGTAAAAAGATTCTACGTTCTTTTCTTCAAAATAAAAGCTATGATGAAACAGAAAATTATCTCAGTAGGTGTCAGTGACAGTGACAGATTAAATATTACCTCACTCGACTTCAATCAAAACAAATACACACTCTCTCTTTCACTCCATCACATACACATTCTTACACACGCACATACCACTTACATACACTCATACAATCACACACACACACACACACACAAACACATACACACACTTGCACGTATTCAATTATAAACATTATTGTATGTATTATGAAAGAAAAATATTGTACTATTTTATTGTAATTTTTTGTAAGGGACAGGGACTGCTATTCCTTAATACAGGCTATTCTATAACCTAGCTAGGAAAGCAGAACTTCACCCACCAGATTGTGATTGACATGGTACAAACTTATATGTATAACATTCTGAACCCCCCACGTAGAAAAATTTCATTTAAAAATCAGCTGTTCCATACCTTTTGACCGTGTGGGTATTGCATTTTTGTAGGAAACAGCTGTTTTTTGTTAAATAACCGATGAAAATTTTCAATGTGGGGGGTTCAGAATGATGTACTGAGGACGTAGTAACCGTTTTCGCGTCGGTGTCTCTACCACTCTGTATACGTGATGCCATGTCGTCTCCGAGTGTAAATACAACGGATACATTATACGTCTTCAATGGATGAAAACTATAAAGTGTAATAGGAAATCTGCCAATTGATACCGTCACAAAAATTTCTCGAGAATGTATTAGACCGAGCCATGTAGGGAACACGTATAAGGCAGGTGTCACACCGCCGACGAGAAGCGAGAAGCTAAAGACTATTTTCTCGCTCAAGAAATTTACAGGATTGTGAGTGTCGTGTACCTAAGCAAAAGCGATACATAATTACAAGGTGCAAACGGACCCTTCACGAAGCCGTCAACCAAGCATTCTGTACACCAAATTAAGTAAATCTGCTGGGAAACGACTTTTTTTTAGGGGTGAATATCACGTTTTACGGTAGGACTCAATGTGACGCACTCAAAACATTGTGCTGATGGAGATTCGGCTCGTCGCCCGCCCCCAAAAGCCTCCCTAATTAATGGAAGCCCTCGTAGTTTTTCTCCCTTCTCGCTAATCGCCGGCGCTAGGACAGTTGCCTTAGTTTGACATAGTAACACGAGTATCTACGCTAGACAGAAACATCGCTGATGACTTTGATATCGGAACGTGTAGTCGAAAGCGTAAGTGGAATCGTACTGGTGAAATTTCAGCTATGACATGCCAAGCATTTGAAGCATCCGCTACCGCGTACATCACTGACGTATCCTCCGAGTGCAGTTACTACTAAAGATTTATGTTCCCGATAAAGTTTTTTGACTTGCAATAATTTGAAGCCGCCAACTTGCTATAGACAACAAAATCGCCAAACATCGTTGGTGGGTCAGCGGCTTTGGTGGGTAATACACTCACTGGGTACATACAAAAAAAACACAGCTGGTGGCGCCTGCAGCAACGTCGAAATATCGGGCTCTCCGAATATTTGAAAATAACGGAATATATTCCGTAAGTGACAGTGTATTTTTGAATAGTACTGTCTCGCTAAATAAATACTTCCAACTCTATCTGTCTGTATGAACATGTAAAGGGTTTCGAATTATTTGGCTTGCCTAACTTCCGCCATTTTCTCTGTTTTCAAAATAGCGGCCACGCATAAAACATAATATATCAATCAATAGCTGGCATCAATACCAATAAGTTTTGTATTAGACCAAATCTTCTATAGCGTCACGTTTCCGAGATATGAGCCATCAAAGTTGCAATCTTCGACATCAGCCGAACTTTGAAAGCTTATATTTCGGAAATGTGACGCTTTAGAAGATTTGGTCTCATACAATACTTGTTTGTGTTGACTTCAGCTATTTATTAATACATGATTCATGCTTGGCCGCTATTTTGAAAATAAAATAAAATGGCGGAACTTAGGCCAGACCGGCCAAGCTTCATACAAAAATCTCGACACCTTTTGAAAATATTATGTGACGTGACACAAAGGAGAGGGGAGTCTCATAAATGTGACCAGCTGTGGCAAAGCCCGGGGGGGGGGGGATAAAAAATTTATGAAATTTATTCGTTTTTTTTTTTCTCGACCTTTATTGAAACCCGGAAGACTAAGTTGGTATGCAATACAAAAACATTTTCATATCAGAAATTGATTTTTTAAGTAGCCATTAAACAATTTATGACTGTTACGTATTCTGTTAGAATTGCAGAGAAACAAAGTATCTTGATAAAAATAACGTACAAAGTCCAAGATTTTGTTTGATAACTTCACGTTATTATATTGTATAATATGAAAATTAACTACCCATTGTGTTAAAGATATGTTTTATTATACGGCTTGGAAGAGCCATCGACGCACAAACGATTACCATATATTGCGTACGTCATTCCGAACCCCCACATATAAATTTTTCATGGCCAATTAAAAAAAAAAACCAGCTGTTTCCAAAAAAAAAATTATGGAACACCTGGTTTTTTTTCTTCAATTGACGATGAAAAATCTCTATGTAGGGGTGGGGGTTGTTCAGAATGTCGTACTGAACACGTGGTAACCGTTTGCGCGTCGATGTCTCTCCCACCTTGTATTACTCACACACACAACAGACAGGGACAGAGAGTTGACAGTTGTCAGGGAGTTTGAGGGGGGGAGGGGGTTGAGGGGGGAGGGGTTGAGGGGGGGGGGTTGGGGGGGGTTGAGTTGGGGGTTGACAGGGTGTATTTGTCAACTTCTTAGGCATGGTGTATACCCGTCACCATGTCCTTCGAACAAAATTTCCCCAGCAATGTCCCATTCAATAGGGGCGAGCCAGCAACCGGACAAAACAACACTGTGACCAACCCGAGAATTGGCAGTCCGTCTTGTGACCTACGACTAGATCGCAAGCGCGGCTGCTGATTTGGTTGTTGATTTATATTGTGTTTTATAAAACACAGTATTTATATATATTTTATTTTTATTTTATTTATATGCATTGTATTTATATTACATGATAAGTAGTGAATAACTTGTATTATTTTAAATTTTGTATAGTATTAGCAGTACACCACTGACTACCCCCCCTTTTTTCTATTTCATGTTCGTACAGTCCATCCAAAGGTTGTCTGGAAGACATCGCTATCAGCGATAAGACCGCCATTGTAACCATAAAATTAACAATTTCTGTAAAACCGTTCTGTTTCAATTTTGGTGTACAATAAAGTATATTCTATTCTATTAACCAACGCCACTTAGTATATGGTAGATGTAGCCAAATCTGAAAGATAAGTATGGAAGAAGAGGACATGCTGCGCCGATCCCTAAATTGGAATAAGGGCAAGAGAATGATGATGTAGATAAATCCCAATTACGTCAGCTGCAGGACATAATAGGTCACGAACTACCTCAGACAGCGACAAACCCGCGACCTAGATTATTTTATCGAGGTACACTGTCGTAGGTCAACGGGTTTCCTTTTAAGATAGTAATACAATATTGATTATTCTGTTGGGCTAGTGTTCGCAAACGCGACTGCTGAGCACGTGGATTCGATTCCCGGGTCGGGCAAAGTTTTATTGGGTTTTTTCCATCAGGAATTTCTCAGTAGCAGCCACGGAATCTGGATTTGTACGCGGTTGATGGCAAAGGCTCGCTCCCTATTACATGGGACTTAAACATAACTGGCGAAATGTGGGTGTACTGTTAAGTACACCTCTGGTTAAACCTTCGGGTATTATAGGCGTGATGTTATGTGAACAGCAATTGTCCCTACTACCTGTAACAACTGTCAAAGATTTACAAATGACAGCCGGGACCAACGGCTTAACGTGCTTTCCGAGGCACGGAGGGAACTCGGTAAGTTATGGTACCTAGGCAAGCGCGGCTTTATCTGAGGATCGACCCGAGCGGCTGTTATTATTTAGCCACGAGTTTGTTGAGGTCTCAGGCATTGATGCTGATGCCGGTTGCATCGCGACTGGAGCGCTGTAGCAGCGATACAGAATCGTGGCTACGAGGGCGAAGGTATGCAGTCAGCGACAGCTCCGCAGTTATTTTACTTTTGCATGGCCGCAAAAGTCGTCGTGGACGAAGTCAAAGTCACTTTGTGACTATTTTTTTTTATCGTGTGGTTAGTGCCTAACCTGGTGTCTGAGTTTTTATGACTCTCTGATTTGGCTCTACATGCTGTCGAGAAATATCTCTCAGGCATGATGGTTTCCTCACGATGTTTTCTTTCACCGAAAGCAAGTGATAATTTTATACAATACAATTACAATTATAAAAATCAGTGGTGCGTGTCTTGGGTTCGAACTCGAGACCTATGATTTGGCAGTCCGACGGTCGCACAACTAGGCTATCACTGCTTACTTTGTGACAAATGAAGCGGAATGTACACATCATTAATTGACTTATGAACATAAAACGGTTTTGAGAATAAAACTGCGACATTTGTATTAATTAATAATCTCTCTTTATCGTGTGGTTAGTGCCTAACCTGGTGTCAGAGTTTTTATGCCGCCCACGGGCCTCTGACTTGGCTTTACATGCCGTCGAGAAATATCTCTCAGGCGATAATAATAAATAATGATTGTCAAGGTGAATGTTGAAAAGTGGCCATGACAACCGGAAGTTACATTATTTACCGTGAAACCGCAAATATTTTGGATACACACATCACTACGCCTGTAATTTTCAAAGGATTAGGCAGAGATGTAACTACAGTGCACCGACATTTCGCCTGTTACATGTAGGGGCGAGCCTAGTGTCATCAACCGGGCACAAATCTAGACTCTGGACTGCGACTTGGAAATTCCAGATGGAAAACTCCAATCTCAGGTCCTCATGCTCAACAGTCGCGCTAGAGGCCACTAGACTAGACCTGACATAAATTACACAAAGTAATTTGCCAGGCTAGCCACAGCTTCGGACAGAGAAAAGTGGAATTCTTTGGAGGGGTCCACACACTAATGTTATTTTATACTTTTAAATGAAAATATCGAAACACAAATTACTACATATATTTTAATTTACAATTATATTAAATGAAACTCAATAAACTTAAGTAATTTTTAAAATGTAAATAATAATGAATGTTTTTAATTTAATGTAATATATTTGTTGATTTTATAATTAAGGTTATTTTATAATTGTAAGTGTTATTTGATTGTGTGGAATTAATAAAGCTTTATAATAATTAGCCTGACTGGGACTGAACCCACGAACCACGTCATGTATGTCGAAGGGGCTACTGTAAACCACTGCTGTACTACGTCAATAAAACATGAATTATAGCGGATAGTACAAAAAGTACTACAGCGCCATCTAGGACACAAAAGAAGAACTAACAACAAAATTCTGAATCACGCTATTGAAGTTATCCGCGACTTAACCATAAATAGGAAAAACATGAAAACAACTGCACTACATGTTATACAAGGTGTAGTTTTGCATCCGCGTCAAAATTCAGGAGGTTGCCATTGAAAACGTAAATAAACAATATAAATTACGGTACCTGGTAAGTAATAATAAACGTTGCTTTTTTTAGTTGTTTTAATTCGACACTATTTCAGAATGAAGACCTTCTCAAAAGAGGAGAATCACCCATTCATCGAATAAACGTCTGCGTTTGTTTGTGTGTGTGAAAGCGCGGTTATAGGGCTAGTATCAGACGGGCCGCGTTTTAATACGGGTGGTGTGTAACACTTACCAATTTCCGACATTAAGAAAAAATATAAAAAATTACCTACCCATTTTATTATTGATTCGGGTCGAGAATCATTGGCATTACCTCCTTGAATTTGACGAGGATGCAAAACTACACCTTGTATTTACCATCTTTTGTAACACACTTAACGAAAATAAATAACTTTGACTTTGACAGTAGCCAACCAGACACAACACCAGTCTGGTCGGAGGACCCTCGCTTTTCAGTGGGCGATGAAGAACTTCACACCGTGTTCTTCATACCCCTATAAATGCAAAAATATAATATGAATAAGAAGGCTAAAGCCGGTTCTTGTTCATAGAAAAAAAATCTGGGCTTTTGACCTACAGTGGGTCAAGACAGGTTCTAGTTTTATTATATTTATTTTAAATCGGCCCGTTGGGTTTTTTACGATTGCTTGGTAAAGGGCAAAACCTGGGATGGGGGAAATACCGTATTTATATATCTTGACTATTGACGTTTTTGTTTACGCACATGTTGAAATATTTTTTTTTTTTTGCAAAAAAATAACAGACTTCCAAAAAAACACAAAAAAATGGAAATAACTTTCAGTCGGTGACTATTGTTTGTTTCATTGACTTTTTTGCCATCAATTTCCGAAAGTGAAGTTATTTTCAATTTTTTTGTGTTTTTTGGAAGTCGGTTTTTTTTTTGCAAAAAAAAAATTACCCTTTTTAGTTATCTTATCACACACAAAGCCTTGTAACTATCAATTTCGCAATTTCTTTTACTTGGATAACATATTCTCACCAGATATTTTGATTTAAAAACCAAACGACTAAACCGATTTTGGTAAAATGTCTATGGAAACAATCGGGAAGTATATCCTTTCAGACAAAAGATTTTTTTTTCAAATCGGTTCATAAATGACGAAGATACTTATGAGGTAAAAGACAACATAAACGAATTGAGAACCGCGTCCTTTTTTTGAAGTCGGTTAAAACGATCATTATTTGCTCGTTTTACACAAACTTTTAAACTTCGTCATAGCACTGCTTGCATATTATTTATTTTTAATGTAATTGTGCAGCAAAATGCGTGCCTCGTTGATCTTGGGGGCGCGACCCCCTCACATAGAAATTTTTCGTCGGTTACTAAAACAAAAAATCAGCTGTTCCGTACATTTTGACCGTGTAGGTATTGCAGTTTTGTAGGAAACAGCTGTTTTTTTTTTGTGTGTATGTTACCTCATATCTCCGTCATTTATGAACCGATTTGAAAAATTCTTCTTTTATCTGAATGGACTTACTTCCCGATTGGTCCCATATAAATATCATCAAAATCGGTTCAGCAGTTTGGTTTTGAAATCAAAATAACTGGAAAAAATGTCATCCAAGTAAAAGAAATTGCGAAATTGATACTTGACAAGGATTTGTGTGTGATACGATAACTAAAAAAGGTAAAATAAAAACTTTTTTGCAAAAAAAAACCGACTTCCAAAAAAAAAACAAAAAAAGTGGAAAATAACTTTACTTTCGAAAGTCGGTGGCAAAAAAGTCAATGAAACAAACAATAGTCACCGATTTCCGAAAGTAAAGTTATTTTCCACTTTTTTTAGTGTTTTTTTGGAAGTCGGTTTTTTTTTGCAAAAAAGTTTTTTTTAATAACCGACGAAAAATTTCTATGTGGGGGGTTCGGAATGATGTAAGTACTGAGTATGATGTGGTTTCCGTTTTCGCGTCGGTGTCCCTTACACTATATGTTGATGAAAATATGAGTCTCGCGAGTGATATTTTCATCAACGTAACAAATTTGGCTTTACAGTTATAATTCTTAAAATCACCGATACAATCCTATAAGTTTATACGTATAATCCCATTGTATGACTTTTCCATGAAATAGTCATGCAATGGGATTTTTCTAAATTTTAATTTCGCGGGATACCCTGGCGCCTCCATTTTAAGGAGGCCAAGAGAACAGGCTTGAGCACTAATTGTTTTTTTTACCGGACCACACCTTCTAGTTACGGAAATATTGAAGTTCCAACTTTTCACACTTTTTTTTTAAACAGCTTGGTACTTTATAGGATTGGATATTAGGATCTCGAGGCTTAATAATAAAAACCGCTCGGGCCGATCTTTAGGTTAAGCCGCGCTTGCTTAAGTTGTTCCGTGGATGGGTGACCACCCATTACATACAGAGTTTCTTCCGTGCCTCGAAAAGCATGCTAAGCCGTTGGACCCGGCTGACATTTGTGAATCTTTGACAGTCGTTCCGAGGGGTAACAAATTACGCAGTATTAACTGGGTTGTGGAGGTCAGATAGGCAGTCGCTCCATGTATAAAAACTTTTTTGCAAAAAAAAACCGACTTCCAAAAAAAACACTAAAAAAGTGGGAAATAACTTTACTTTCGGAAGTCGGTGACTATTGTTTGTTTCATTGACTTTTTTGCCACCGACTTCCGAAAGTAAAGTTATTTCCCACTTTTTTAGTGTTTTTTTTGGAAGTCGGTTTTTTTTTGCAAAAAAGTTTTTATTTTACCCTTTTTAGTTATCGCATCACACACAAATCCTTGTCAAGTATCAATTTCGCAATTTCTTTTACTTGGATGACATATTGTTTCCAGCTATTTTGATTTCAAAACCAAACTACTGAACCGATTTCGATGAAATTTCTATGGGACTAATCGGGAAGTAGATCCATTCAGATAAAACAAGAATTTTTCAAATCGGTTCATAAATGACGAAGATATGAGGTAACAAACACAAAAATTTCCAGCTATTTTGATTTCAAAACCAAACTGCTGAACCGATTTTGATGAAATTTCTATGGGACCAATCGGGAAGTAGATCCATTCAGATAAAACAAGAATTTTTCAAATCGGTTCATAAATGACGGAGATATGAGGTAACAAACACAAAAAAAAAAAAAAAAAAACATACAACCGAATTGAGAACCTCCTCCTTTTTTAGAAGTCGGTTAAAAATACTGGTATTCAGCTGCATCCGGTTAGACTGGAAGCCGACTATTACTCGTCATCGCAGCACTTCCTTTCTAGCCATACCGATCCTCACATCACACAGTCTATGCACGGTATGAAACGATGAGAATATTATTTTTTTGCGAAGAACAAAACCGACTTCCAAAATAAAACACAAAAAAAGTGGAAAATAACTTTACTTTCGGAAGTCGGTGACTATTGTTTGTTTCATTGACTTTTTGCCACCGACTTCCGAAAGTAAAGTTATTTTACACTTTTTTTGTGTTTTGTTTGGAAGTTGGTTTTGTTTTTTGCAAAAAAGTTTTTATTTTATTCTTTTTAGTTATCGTATCACACACAAATCCTTGTCAAGTATCGGTTTCGCAATTTCTGTTACTTGGATGACATATTTTTTCCAGCTATTTTGATTTAAAAACCAAACTACTGAACCGATTTAGATGAAATTTCTATGGGACCAATCGGGAAGTATATCCTTTCAGATAAAAGAAGAATTTTTCAAATCGGTTCATAAATGACGAAGATACCTCATGTAACATACATAAAAAAAAGGTTCCGACGAATTGAGAACCTCCTCCTTTTTGAAGTCGGTTAAAAATTTTTTACTGAACTCATATTTGTAAAATAACTTCACTACAAGTCGCCTTTGATCCCGTAATCAGCTGTAGTTACTAAAACATTATTATGACTTTGTTAATTATTATTTTAGATAAATAATAAATACTCATTACCATCTTTGTTTTTTTTTATGAATGAATTTGATTTAACTAGTGTAACTACCAGATTTAAGTATGTTAAATCAAATAAAAAAATGCTTAGGCAGATCAAAAGAGTCCCATAAAAACCCATTTGTTGTAAATGTAAACAAAAAATAATTTTAAAAATATAAAGGTATAACATTAAATACAGTTTTTCTTAAATCTATGTCAAGTGCACCCATGATTTGTGCCTGAACTAGTTAATCCTGTGTTTCAGGCGATTAGAGGTATCATTAATTGATTAAATAATCACATAAATATCATATTAATATTGGTATCTATGTAAAAAGGTGTATAAAATATATTATCTTAACTTAGCTTAAGTAATTAAAAAATAAAAAGCTCATTTATTGAGATGATTTAGTACAAACCTGTTAATTTATTTAAAATAACGTCACACAGTAGCTAGTTAAGATAATAACTTTAAATTAATGGGATCTTGTCACATAAAACTCCGTTTTTGTATAAAAAAAAACAGATAAGTAGATTAAATTTAAAAAAAAATAATCTACCGCGTGATAAAAATAAATTATCCGATCCTCATCATCTGCCTAGCCTATTCCCAACTATGTTGGTATCAGCTTCCAGTCTAACCGGATGCAGCTGAATACCGGTATTTTACATGGAGCGACTGCCTATCTGACCTCCACAACCCAGTCAGTACCGGGTAGCACGACACACCCTCGGTAAAACTGGTTGACAAAATAAATTTATTACATTGTCTGATTATCATGACATGACTTTTCATGACACATATATAATACTCATCAGTCAATAATTTTGATAATATGCCAATTTATTTGCTACGTCCGCATACATTACATAGTTTTTATTTACTGTCGCATATTAGGTTATTAATAAATGGACAAGTAGATATGGCTTTTTCGAACGCCTTAATTTTAGGTCTCTATAGATCGGCGACCATCCACTACTTACTGGAGATCCTTTAGTGCCTCGGAAAGCACGTCAAGCCGTTAGTCCCGGCTGTCATTTAAGCCGTGCTTGTACCTTACATACCGAGTTTCCTCCGTGCCTCGGACGCACGTTGAGCCGTTGGTCCCGGCTGTCATTTGTAGATCTTTGACAGTCGTTACAGGTAGTCAGAAGCCCGAAATTCTGACAACCAGTCTTCACAAGGGGTCAGTCGTATTACCTAGTACTAACTGGGTTGTGGAGGTCAGATAGGCAGTCGCTCCATGTAAAGTACTGGTATTCAGCTGCATTTGGTTGGACGGGAAGCAGACCCCAATATAGTCGGGAAAAGGGCGGGGTGAATGATTGGGATTAATAACGTGGACCTCTCCACGCGGTTTTGTTTTTTTACGGGTTTGTTCGAAAGAGTTACCGTGGCCCTTGGCACAGGCAACTGAAGGAACACGGGTGGGTTTTAGTCAGTAAGAGTCTGACACGCCCTAAGGTCATTTGATGATTTCCCAACCCAAAAACAAAAAGGACCTCTCCATAACCTTCGTCATCATCTGTCTCGCCTTTTCCCAACTATGTTGGGGTCGGCTTCCAGTCTAACCGGATGCAGCTGAATACCAGTATTCTACATGGAGCGACTGCCTATGCGACCTCCACCACTCAGTTAGTACTGGGTAATACGTTACCCCTTGGTAAGACTTGTTGTCAGACTTTCAGGCCACTGACTACCTGTAACGACTGTCAAAGATCTACAAATGACAGCCGGGACCAACGGCTTAACGTGCTTTCCGAGGCATGGAGGAAACTCGGTATGTAACGTGCATGCACGGCTTAACCTGGAGATTGATCCGGCTGTAGCTACGGGCTCCTCTTCATCTTTATTGACCTCAAGGGTCAACAAATACGTAGATTGTATGAAGCAGTATGTGTCGTCAATCTTTTACTGATAACATTACATATATGGTCACGTTTTAGTCATTCGTTTATTTTAAATGTTTGTCTTTAATAGTCAATACAAAGTGTATACAAATTATGCCATTAGTGGTTTTTGTTTTCCGGGTCTGGTTCGTTTTTATGTACTTATAGAAGTATATACATACATTATGTACATTGTATAACGCTATTTTTCTGTAAAAGGCCGGCAGAAGGGCTTAGGACACTCAATTTGGCCCGCTATGTTATAAGACCTATCATATAATGTAGAACGAGCCTATTTCAAGAGACTCAGAATTCTGGCTGTATTTAAAAATCCCCTTAATCCGATCTCCCGAACACTAAACTAAACGATCTGGGGATCGAATCTAGAACCCAGGCTAAGTACGTCGTGCTTAAACACCACTAGACCAACAAGGCAGTCAAGATTGAACCCTGACTAATCGAATACAAAGTGTTGAAAATAAGAGAAAAAAAACTTACTTGATGAATAGTAATGACTCCAGCTTGTTCCGTCATTGTCAACAAAATAAAAACTAAACACAACTACAACACTAATATCACAGATTGAATAAATAAATTCAGTTTCTTTAAAAAATCACAACATTATCACTCAGTCGTCTTCAATATCCAAATCCCATAGATTGGCTATACCACTTAATAATCTTCGTATAACAGAATCAACGATGGTGTTTAAAAAGATGCAATAATAAAATAATATCCACCAGCATTCGATAACGATACGAAAGTCTGATCCAGACATCGACACGGAGCCACGTGCGAACCGCGCGGCGGTCGAGTACTGAATGCGGTATTGGCTGCCGGGAATTCGTATTTGGAATCTGCGCAAGCGTCGATAAGCGGTTATCAATGTAGTTATGGGGTGACGATCATGAATAGTTATTGGACAGTATGCAGTGCGATGCATAGCATATGCATGATCGGCATATTATATACTTATATATTTTATATTACATGGGCTTCAGTTATTATGTTTTCAGTCCTGAGTAACATGTCTCCGCTCTATGAGGAGTGCAGTGCAATGGTTCATATTAAATTGTGTTATAGGACACCTAATTATAATCAGTTAGAATGAAGCAGAATGTTAATAATAATATTCTCTTGACATTATAAGTTGGAATGGATATAACGTAACATCACGCGTGGAATCTCCGAAGGGTTAGACGGAGGTGTACCCAATAGTACACCCACACTTCGCAAAGTTATGTTTGAGGCCCATGTAATAGGAGGCGAGCCTATTGCCATCCACACAAATCCTGACGCGGTGGCTGCTACTGAGAAATTCCTGATGGAAAAACCCAATAACCAATAACCCAATAACCCAGGACCTCATGCTCAACAGTCGTGCTTGCGCCCACAAATCTGTTCATCATCATCTTCCTGCACTTGTCCCGTTCCACTCGGGGTCGGCGCAACACGTTTTCTTCTTCCATTCTCGCCTGTCAGACGTCACGGCCTCATTTACTCCTCTCTCTTTCATATCATTCCTCACACAATCCATCCATCTTTTCTGTGGCCTTCCTCTCCCTCTCCATCCATCAACATTTACATCCATCACTCCTTTAGTAACATGCGAAAATCTATTACTATATCTATTTACTTTGAAGAATATACATTTAATAGACTTCAATTAACCGGTAGGGCAGCGCTACAGTATCCGTCAGTAAGACGTCACGCCGAGGGTCAAAAGATCAGGTATTGATGTATTCAAACCGTTCACACATTGCTGGCAAATGTTTTCAACTTAGAGTTGTTATTTGTAGAATGAAAATAAAACGTGGTGTAAGAGACACCGACGCACAAACGGTTACTGCGTGTTCTGTACGTCATTTCGAACCCCCCCAAAATGTTATAGGTCATGGAGGTCAAATGAAAGTCAAGTTATTATAACATTAAAAACTTGTATTGAAAAAAAAAACTTGAGAAAACGTTGGAACTTTGACCCCCAATATCTGCGTAACTAGAAGGTTCCCAGGTATGGTCCAGAACAAAAAATTTATCGCAATGACGGCGAGAACAAGTGCCTACAAGTGTTACACCAATTATTAATACGTATCCGTGGATTCCAGTTCGTTATCATCTGCTCCTAACGAAGTTGGGAAAAGTACCTTCGCTTGTCAGAGGTAGCATGGTACCCAGAACGCTTGGTGGAGGTTAGATAGGCAGTCCCTCCATGTAAAATACTGCTATACATCTGAATCTGTTTAGACTGGAAGCCGACCCCAACAAATTTGGATAACAGGATAGGTAGATGATGATTTAAAGCACGCGTTTCAAAATGATCTTGATTTAATTGTGACATAATTTATCGCGAATTTTAGCCAAAAAAGCGATAGGCCAGCGCTTAACTAGTTTGGCCTACTCAGACTTTTATCATATTAAAGCATTTATTTAGTTATTTATTTATCTACTTACATTTACTATTAATGGCTAACCCAATGCGATAAATGGGCCTTAATTAATAATAACTTAATTTATACTTACAACTAATACCTTATACTAACTAATATCTATGACTAATGACAAACAATGGATTCCTTGTGAAGATATCTAATTTTTATTGTGATAGGTGTATAATTTATGGCCAATTAATTAAGCTAGAGAGCTCATGGCTAAATAATAACCACTAGGGTTGCTCTTTAGGGTAAGACGCGCTTGCCTAAGTTTGTCCGAGGATAAGTGATCACCAATTATATGCCGAGTTTCCTCCGTGCCTCGGAAAGTACGTTAAGCCGTTGGTCCCGGCTGTCATTTTTAGCTCTTTGACAGTCGTTACAGGTAGTCAGTGGCCCGAAAGTCTGACAACCAGTCTTACCAAGGGGTATCGTATTACCCAGTGCCGACTGGGTTGTGGAGGTCAGGTAGGCAGTCGCTCCATGTTAAATGCTGGTATACAGCTGCACCCAGTTAAACTGGAAACGGACCTCAACAGTATATAGTTGGGTAACGTTAGCTTTGCAAAATGCAGATGTTGAAGCCGTGTGTTTTGACGTCGTTTTAACATTTTGACCGCCACGGACGCCTATGGACGTCAAATCAAAAAGTGGTCACGACGCCACGGACGGCTTAACGTCTAATTTGGATGCGGTGAAATTGTGGCTTATGGGACTGACATACGCATTGCGGTTATAAATGTCCCTAAATAAATAAAGAAAAAAAAAATTGTGGCTTGGCGTGGAGGGCACGCGCGTGTGTTTTTGCTCTGGCGTTTAAAAGGTTAATAATAATAGCCAACTAGCTATGTTGGTGGAGCTAGGCTGACTACCTGATGGGTGTAAAAGTACCCTTTACGAAGGCGAAAGATGCTTTTCTGGAACATACCTGGGAACCTTCTAGTTACATAGATATTGGGGATCAAAGCTCCAAATTTTTCTCATGTTTGTTTTTTTTTAATACAAGTTTTTAAGGTTATAACTATATAACCAAAAGGTTATAAGTAATAGGTTGTAAGGTTATAGGTTAAGGTTTTTAAGGTTATATATATTGAGTTATAATATAATAATAATAATATAATAAATTTATTTCATAAAACTTTTTTACAAAAAAAAAACCGACTTCCAAAAAAAACACAAAAAAAGTGAAAAATAACATTACTTTCGGAAGTCGGTGACTATGGTTTGTTTCATTGACTTTTTTGGCACCGACTTCCGAAAGTAATGTTATTTTCCACTTTTTTTTTGTGTTTTTTTTGGAAGTCGGTTTTTATTTTTATTTTACCCTTTTTTTAGTTATAGTATCACACACAAATCCTTGTCAAGTATCAATTTCGCAGTTTCTTTTACTTGGATAATATTTTTTCCAGCTATTTTGATTTCAAAACCAAACTGCTGAACCGATTTTGATGAAATTTCTATGGGACCAATCGAGAAGTAGATCCATTCAGATAAAAGAAGAATTTTTCAAATCGGTTCATAAATGACGGAGATATGAGGTAACAAACACAAAAAAAAAAAAACAACCGAATTGAGAGCCTCCTCCTTTTTTTGAAGTCGGTTAAAAAGGAGATTGTAGTACATGAGGCATACATAAAGTTATACATATAAGTTTGTACCATGTCAATCACAATCTGGTGGGTGAAGTTCAGTTATGAGTCGAGCTACACGATAACTGACAAATGGTTGCGCTGGCTGGACAGTTCCACTCAAATCTGTGTGGTTCTTTCTTCAAAAGACCATCTCAGACACTCATCTGCATAGTCCTCATGTGAGTTTATCAAGATTATGTCTGGACCATAAAAGAGACTATGACCTCTGAGTTTGTTTCGGCTGTATCTTCTCAGAGTAGTCAGATACGACACACCGGCCTCATCTAGTTTTAAAAAAGAACGACGTGTAAGTGTTTGTAAAAACCTATTTGCAAAATAAACATCATTTATCATTTAACTTTACTTTAAATACCTCCACGACCTCTGTACTATTCAATGCATCCATCAGCACAATGTTTTGAGTGCGTTACATTGAGTCCTACCGTAGTACATTATTTTTCACCCAAAAAAAAAGTAGATACCCAGTAATTATATTTTTGGAGTTACTTAGTTTGATATACAGAGTGCTTAGTTGACGGCTTCGTGAAGGGTCCGCTTACACCCTGTATACAAATAATAATAAATAAAACAATTTTTTTTTTAACTCAAACTCAAAGCATTTATTTCAATGAGACCATTACAGGCAATTTTGAATGTCAAAATACAAAAAATAAACTAAGCTACAGTCCCAGTCACAGGGCATAATAACTTGTGAAAGTAATGTAGTTGCCCATTCGAAAGCGTAGATCCTATGGAAAAGAATGGGCAAGAAACTCCATGGACACTCTTTTCAATCAATATGTTTTTACAAAATCTTGGTTACATCATTTATGTCGAGATTATAGGTACATTTAAGTGAGAACGATGTAGAAAGACGTGCGAGTAAGAGCGTCCAGAGTAAAAAGATAAAATCAACAATTCAAAAATACAATAATCCATGGCAGATGCGAGATGACCAGTCCCTACTGACAGCGCCCGTTACGAACATGACGCTTTTTTCGCTCTTTTCACAAGTTATGTACTACATCTAGTGGTTGAAGCGACCTTTTAGACAAAAATTGCCTGTGTTAGGACACTTGGCTCTTCCAAAGCTTAAAGTTACGTGGTGTATCAACAATTTCGAATCTAATTATCTTAAGAAAACAATTCAAAGTAATTTTATAATGAGAAAAAAAAACATGTACAGTGTAAAAAATGTGTAGTGTGTATAATGTATAGTGCGAACGCACTTAAGTATTGCCTTTTATTGAGGTTCTAGCAATAAACTCGTAATTAATAAATCCAATTAAAAGCCAGATCGCGTTCCCCGATAAGAAAGAACACGTGAAGGCTGATCAAGTTCACGTTTAGATGAAGCTAACTGAACTTGCATAATGAACATCACGCGTACAATCTATTAAGGGACAGGCAGAGGTGTTGTTACGATCCTTTTGCCATCAACCAGGCACCGGCCTACTGAGAAATTCCTGATGAAAATCCCAATAACATTTACATAGCTGAATGAATGTAGGTGTTCCATCCAGCATGTATCAGAAATGTCTAGTCCTATTTAAGGGTGTGGGTTTTGGCTGTCGCTTCGGCCGTGGTCGCAAGCGCGACAGCTGAGTCGTGGGTTCGATTCCCAGGTCAGGCAAAGTGTTATTGGGTTTTTCCATTACGAATTTTTCAGTAGCAGCCACGGAGTCTGGTTTTGTGTCGGGCTGTTAGCAATAGGTCCACCCCCTATTGCATGTTACTTAAAAACATAACTGGCGAAATGTTGGTGTACTATTGGGTAAACCTCTGCCTATCGCTTCGGGGATTACAGGCGTCATGTTATGTATGTACTAGCTTATGCCCGCGGCTTCGCCCGCGTGGTGTTCAATTATTGTCGCACGGGATCGAAACCGGAGATAAAAAGTATCCTATGTGTTAATCCAGGTTATGAACTACCTGTATGCCAAGTTTCGTCCAAATCCGTGCAGTAGTTTTTGCGTGAAAGAGTAACAAACATCCATACATACAAACTTTCGCGTTTATAATATCAAGTAAGGATGTATTGATTTTGTATTTGGTTACGATGACGGTCATACAGAAAGTTGTTCCGTTTGATTGTCTGTTCCAACATCATTCTCCTGCCCTTATCCAAATATATTGTGGTCGGCGCAGCATGTCTTTTTATTTATTTATTTGAAACACATACCACTATCTTCACAGGCTTACCTAATACAATAGTCTAGTTATAGTTATTAGCTTAATAAGATTGGACTTACAATTATATTATCTCAACAACCAAGAGTAATTTTACAAAATGCGGCCCGTGTGAATTCACTCGAAGCAGTCAATCTGTTGTGACACCATATTGAGTGCTGCAGCAGATTGGTGCGAGCGGGCGGCACCCACAGCAGCGGCGGCCGCCTCCGTCGACCCACGTACCCATCAGGTACACCATCTTCCTCTTCCATACTTCTCTATTACTCGTCATCTCATCAGACACCTCCTTTCTCACCATATCATCCTTCACACAGTCCATCCATCGTTTCTTTGGTCTTCCTCTACTCTTATACCCATCCACATTCATACTCAAAACTCTTCATGACATGCCCTTACCAAGCCAACCGATGACCGACGGTCTGTACCACACTCTTTATGTATGACAACACTATACTGATACACGCTGTAGAGTACACCTCTGCCTATCCCTTCGAGGATTACAAGCGTGATACATCATCATATGCGAGTTTCTTGATAAGATAGAACACGTGAAGAGTTTATCAAGTTCACGCTTCGATGAAGCTAAATGACCTTGCCCACGTGATATGGAGGTGTAATCTTTATCATTTACTGTACATGTTGGTGATAACGTGACACCTGCCCGCATGGCTAGGCAGAGAAGAGAGACACGGCAGTATTTCAGCCGGGGTTTTGAGATAGAAGTGCTAGGGTAGCCCGCGAAATTCAAATTTCCTTACGATTTTTTCCAATATGTGAAGCTGCAGCCAATTGGTGCCAGTGGCGTGAATCTGGCAGGGTGTGGCAATTTCTCAAAGTATCCAGAATATTCGCTGGAACGGTTGCGGCCGTCAGTGATGTTGAACAAAATATGATTCGCGGCCGTAACATAAATTTATGATCATCAAATATTGTCGACTCGCATACCGAACGAGCTGTTTTGAGTGGTGAAATCCTCATGGATGCCCTCCGTCTGGGGCGAGCGGAGGGTTATGTCGGACTCTAACCGACTAAAAACCCACTGTTCCTACTACTACCATGTGTCAAGGCCCGGGAGATACACGTACATTCGCGCGCACCGCCGACTGGCATTAGCCCGTGATATGGGGGTGTAATCTCATAGTTTAATACTGTTCATGTGGGTGATAATGACGCAATTTAAGTAGGTTGAGATGTCAGCCCAAAATGTAGCCATCTACATTTTAGGCAGTATCAGTGGTCCACCTTAGCTCTGGATCAGAAAAACTGGATGTCATGGGGAGATGCCTTGCCCAGTGTGTGTCTTACTCTGTAGGGCCATGTCTTGTAAAGCCATTGCAGTTTTGAGTTAACCTGTACCGACAGACGGTAGGACATCTGTGTCACAAAAATAGTAGGTTAGGAAAATTCTCGATAACCCAAGGCCAAAGCTGGGTTGATTCTCTCTTGTCCCTATTAGGTAAAAAATATTGGGTGCGTCCATGAACCTTTAGCAAATTTTATGCTATTTACTAGATAGAGATGAACCGAATGCGGATTCAGCCGAAGGTCGAGTTCGGCCGAACATTCGGTTGAAACATGCGCCGAAGCCGAAGTTCGGTTGAATTTCGCGCTCCTTTAGACGGTGGCAGGTTCAATCACGTTTGTTACGTAATGAGTAAGGGGTCCCTGGATGGATGATGAAATTTTGTTTGAGTGGCAAAATTTCTTCAAAATCGGTCCAGCAGTTAGGAGCACTTCAGAGACTTACACATATTGTATAGAAGAATTACATATAACTAGCTTTACCCGGCATGCGTTGCAATGCACTTTTCTCTACCTACCTACCACCTACCTACCTACCACCTACCTACCTACCACCACCTACCTACCTACCTACCAACACCTATTAAACTTTCCCTGGACTACGACAAACATTTCAAAACCAAAATCAGCTAATTTGGCCCAGCCGTGCTCGAGTTTTAGCAACACAAACGAACAGCAATTGATTTTTATATATGTATATAGATTAGTATTATCTTCTGATTTCTTTAACTAGCAGTGAGTTCAGTTGGCAAAATGCAGGATATATTACTAGTCTGTCCTACATACATATTAGTAAAGGTTTGTTCAACCGAATGTTCGGTCCATGAACCGAACTTCGGCCGAATAGCGAAATTCGGTAAAAGCAGCCGAATTTCGGTAAATTACCGAATGTGAAACGAATTTCGGTCCATCAACTACACCCAAACCCCGAATGCGACAAGCCCAAACGAAGTATTATGTATTTCGCCATGAACTTCATGGTAAACAAACGAGTTACATTCGCACATTTCCGAGGCCCGTACAATAAAGTGTCTACGCTGAATGTATCATTTGCATTCATTAGATATTCAATGCTAACTATTACGATGGTTGAGCAACGTTTCTATGTAATGACTAGGGACATATCTTTTAATTTCGTCGTCATCATGTGCCTAGCCTTTTTCTAACTATGTTGGGGTCGGCGGAGGAGCTCGTGGCTAAATAATATAACAATAACAGCCGCTCGGATCGATATTAAGGTTAAGCCGTGCTCACCTAAGTTGATCCGTGGATGGGTGACCACCCATTACATACCGAGTTTCCTCCGTGCCTCGGAAAGCACGTTAAGCCGTTGGTCCCGGCTGTCATTTGTAGATCTTTGACAGTCGTTAAAGTTAGTCAGTGGTACAAAAATTCTGACAAGCAGTCTTGCCAAGAGGTATCGTACTACCCAGTAGGTACTAACTGAGTTGTGGACGTCAGATAGGCAGTCGCTCCATGTAAAATACTGGTATTCAGCTGCATCCGGTTACACTGGAAGCCGACCCCAACATAGTTGGGAAAAGGCTAGGCAGCAGATGATGCTGATGTTGGAGTCGCAAATGGAGCGCCTGCTTATCTGACCTCCACAACCCTCTCACACAACACTCGGAACGACTGTCAAAGTTCTACAATTGACATACGGGAACATGCTTTCGGAGACACAGAGGGGTCTTGGTATGTAATGGACGGTCCCCCATCCCCGGACCAAGCAAAGCGGCAAGCGTTGCTTTTTTCTTTCTTTCTTCTTTATCGTGTGGTTAGTGCCTAACCTGGTGTCGAGAGTTTTTATGCCGCCCATGGGCCTCTGACTTGGCTTTACATACCGTCGAGAAATATCTCTCAGGTATGCTGGTTTCCTCACGATGTTTTCCTTCACCGAAGCAAGTGATAATTATTCAATACGCACATGATTCCGAAAAATCAGAGGTGTGTGTCCTGGGTTTGAACTCGAGACCTATGACTTGGCAGTCCAACGGTCACACCACTAGGCTATCACTGCTTTTGCGTTGCTTATCCTTGAAGATCAACCCATGCGGGAGGTACTTCTTCTTCTCCTTCGCGTGTCGATGACAATTCAAATTGAGTCAGCCCAATATTTGGCGACGAGTTTGGCACTTTCAGTAGCGTCCATCAGCTCCTGTGATGTGTAAAAAAAACAAGACAGGCAGGACACGATATCAAGTGTCCCATCGTTTGTGGGGCAACACCACATTTACACTCCAGGGCAGAGTCATCTATGAATCTCCACCTGAACAGGTTCTCGTTGCTTGGGCCAACCTGTGTCCGGAGTCTATTTAGAGAGACGTCCAGGTCGGCCATGGCAACTCGTGTCCAGGTGGGAGATTTTCAGCAAGTTGCACAAAAGGGTTGGGTAGGGAAACACTTTCTCGCCACAGCTTCAGTCTTTCCTTGGAGCGTTCGCCAGCGAGCGGGGTCACACACTTTAAAAAACTATTACGGCTTTTCAGCCTTTGCGGCACGAGGATGTTGTTGTGAAAAAGGTGTCTAGCGTCGGAAACCATTTTGGCTCGTTCACTGGAGCTTGCCACTGCTCTGCGAACTTCTTGTGGCGCTATGCCTGCCAGAAATAATCTGGCACGTTTCATTCAGAGCTGTATCCACTAACTTTGCATGGGCTGAGCGACTCCACACGGGGCACGCAAACTCACTCGCAGAGAATGATAGCGCCAGCCCAGTAGTCCGTATGATGTCAGGCCCTTTCAGCTTGTTACCACGCTGGTATTATAGATGTATGACCAGGACGACTATTGATCAATGATTAGTAACATCAATATTGGCATGATCTAATGTTTGAATACAAGGAGGATTGGCGACAATTTTATTAGCACAATTATAAAATTAGATATGAGATTTTCCAATATGGATATTTCTATCATCTATCATCTATCTATATATATATCATGCCAAACGGCAAAAAAGAAACCCTTATAGTTTCGTCCTGTTCGTAGGTCACAGCCTCTGTGTGTACTCAGGGTTCAAGAAAAAATCTTCCTTCATTCATGTAACTGAGGGTTGAAAAACATTTTCTACGTATACAACTGTGTGCGCTGTACCTATATCGATAGCTCTGGAAAAATGATAACGAAGTTCCCAAAATACTTTTCTTTCTTAAGTCAATGGTGGATGAGTGCTCCACATTAGCCATAGATCGGAAGATGTGGACGTCATGGGGCGAGCCGTTGCCTAGCAGTAGGATATTCGCTTCCGAAGCCGTAAAAATTGTTGGGCATACAGAAGACATGAGCACCATCATCTGCCTAGCCTTTTCCCAACTATGTTGCGGTCGGCTTCAAGTCCAAACGGTTGCAGCTGAATACCAGTACTTTACATGGAGTGACTGTCTATCTGACGTCCACAACCCAGTTAGTACCTACTGGGTAGTACGATACCTCTTGGCAAGACTGCTTGTCAGAATTTTTGGGCCACTGACTACCTTTAACGACTGTCAAAGATCTACAAGTGACAGCCGGGACCAACGGCTTCACGTGCTTTCCGAAGCACGGAGGAAACTCGGTATGTAATGAGTGGTCGCCCATCCACGGCCAACCCAGGTAAGCACGGCCTAACCTAAAGATCGACCCGAGCGGCTGTTATTATTTAGCCACGAGCTCCTCGCATTACATGAGAACCGTCAGTGTTTTTGTGTTTTGAGCGTCAGCCTTTTCAATGTCATTGATAAAATCAATTTACATGCACTAAGAATGCTATGATTACTGCGCAAATATTTTGACCGATTTCTTAATAACAATACTAAGTGAGTTGTGACGTAATAATCAAAGAGACACGACATGACGGTGTACGGAGACACACCCACTTAAAGATAACACGTTTGTGTTGACTGAAGTTATTTTATGTGTTGTGGAGGTAAGGTAGTCGGTCTATGTAAAATACCGGTATTCAGCTGCATCCGGTTAGACTGGAAGCTGACCCCAACATAGTAGATTGATCAGAGCGGCTGTTATTATTTAGCTTCGAGCTCTTTTTCTGTTTCACCTCGTGGCAACAGCCGCCGCTCGGGTCGACCTTCAGGTTGGTCCGTGGATGGGTGACCACCATTACATACCGAGTTTCCTCCGTGTCTCGGAAAGCACGTGAAGCCGTTGGTTCGGGCCTTCAATTAATCTTTGATAGTCGTTAAGTAGTCAGTGGCTCGAGGCCCGAAAGTCACACAACCAGTCTTACCAAGGGGTATCGTATTACCCAATACTAACTGGGTTGTGGAAGTTAGATAGGCGGTCGCTCCATGTAAAATACTGGTATTCAGCTGCATACGGTTAGATTGGAAGTCGACCCAACTTGGTAAAAGTCAGGCAGATGACGAAATAATTACCATCACCGCCGTTCTGACAGTGTCATTTAAGCGCTTTACGAACAAAGCTGTACAATGACAATTCTTTGACATTGGCCACGGCATGACATATGCTTCCAAGGCTGTTTTTATGTAAAATTCAAATGAGCCATGAGCCGTAATATTTGACATCATGGCTAACAAAGACATAACTATAACTAGCTGTTGCCCGCGAAGTTCGTCCGTGTGATATTATTATAAAAAATTTTCTTCCCTAATTGAATCGGATTTTGTGAACAATCTCATGGGTTTTTTTTTTACGGAACCCTAAGATTTTTTCCAAAATAAAAGTTAAGTTACTCCTTTAAACGTCAGCTATCTGCCAGTAAAAGTCGGTCCAGCCGTTTCAGAGATTAGCAGGAACAAACACAGGCGGACAGACAAAATTAAAAAAAAAATGTTTTTTTTTTGTCGTAATTACCGTATATACTTTCATAATTACGTATTCAGTAAAAAAACTGTTATTCTGAAACTACAAACAGACATTTCAATTGTATTTATTTTTATAGATGTTAAAAAATAATACGATATAAATCTTCATCTCTTTGGAAATCAATAAATTCGTTACCTGTTTCCTTTAAACCGGGGTCACTAAACTGTTTAACTGCCGCACTCAGAGATGTCACTTAAATTACTCTCTTTCTGGGGCAGTCGGATAAATTACCCCGAGATCATCCATTTTGATTCAACCGTCAACTTTGATTGGTGCAGGCAGGTGTTTCTTTTTCAACTCCTGGCCAAAGGTCTCCCTCCACTCTTTCCATTTCTCGCGAACCCGAGCGTCCTCCTTCCAGTTCTGACGGAACCTGTCCAGTATGTCCCGCCATGTCCTTCGTGGCCTGCCGCCACCCCGCCTCACTGTGTCAGGGCACCAATTTCCTGCTATTTCGGCCCATATTTTGTCCTGCTTGCGGCAGTCATGTCCTGCCCAGTCCCATTTGAACCGGGCAGCCTTTTGAGCCACGACAGCTATATTTGTTTTGGAGCGCTGTATTGTGTTTCGAACACGAACCGTTAATTAAACGCCTAGTTACTTTGTGTAATTTACTTCATCACTTCAGTCACTTCTGCTCTCAAAACGGTGAAGAAAGCGTCATGTCCAACCAGCACTGGACCCCATGGTGGTAGCTCCCACAACCATCTTAAAGAGGAGGCTTGTGTGCCAGCAGTGGGTACATAATAGGCTGTTTTTTTTACTGTAAATAGGCTTGCGTTTGGCCAGAACTCGCCTGATGTGAAGCGATGACGCGGCCTAGGGTGGAGCACGCTTGCCGAATAGAAATTCACTCGAACTTTGAAGAGATCCAGATTATAATGATCAGGGAACAGAGAAGCCAGCAGTGAATTCCACAAACTTGCGGTTCGCACAATAAATGTAGATGCAAAGCGCTTTGTTTGGGTCCGTTGGACTTCAACATAATTATGCTTATGCATTGATTGGAATGTCGTCAGTTAAAAGTATGACAGATTCGAGATCTTTTCAATTTCGCCACACGATGGTCAATTCACAAGTGACTAAAAGATTGATGGATGAATTATGAATGCTGATTGATGGAGAGGGAGAGGAAGGCCAAAGAAAAGATGGATGGATTGTATGAGGAATGATATGAACGAGAAAGGAGTAAATGATGCCGTGACGTCTGACAGGGGAGAATGGTAGAAGAAAACGTGTTGCGCCGACCCCGAGTAGAATGAGACAAGGGCAGGAAGGTGATGATGGTCAATTAATTTTTAAGCCAGATTTATGAACGTGGACAAAGCAAAAGGCGTATGTACCTAAGGAACGTGCGTTCCGTAGGTTCTGCCTACCCCAAAGGAATAACGTCGTGAGTGATGTCTCCGAGTGCGGCCGTAACTGCTTAACAAAGTTCGCGTATCACTGATTTATTTATTTACGTTTTTTTATGCAAAAAATGCTATAAATAATTCATAAAGCCATGTTGTTGACATTGTCCTAGTTTTCTGAAGTAATCTGTTGTGTAACACTAACCCCCGTATCTATAAACAAGTCAGTTTTCACTTGAGTAAATTTCATTATTTAAGATACCATTTTTATTATGCAGTTTAATAATTGCTTGAAGTTAGAACTGTAAACAGATAGACTTCTTACCTTTGCTTTCTTTGACGGTTCTTACTACGTTTAAATTCATGTCTATTGCATAAAAAAAAAGTTGCGCAAGTATTTACTTAAGCCCAAGTAATTACTTTAACTTGATTATAGATACGGGTGTTAGATTAATGTGATAAATATTATCTTAAAACGTTTAATCATCAAAAAATATATTTTATTCTGTTAAGTGCCTCGCTGCAGGGTACAAGCCGCAAAAGGCCTATTTTCATACGGAAGACACGCGCATTGAACACTCAAGGAGCGGGCGTGAGACGGATGTACGGCCGGTGAAAATTTCATGTATTTATATGGACAACATCACGCAGACAGCGTGCGCTGGACGGGCGCGTGTCGGGCATAGAGAACCACCCCTATTTTTGTGGTATCACTTTTGTGGCTCCAACAGTCTCAGAGTAAAATGGCTGTGACATACGGACGGATAGGGAGAATCTATACGGGTTACGTTTTAGCCATTTTGCTACGGAACCCTAACAATTGCGTCTATCTTGAACTATTACTAAAGTTAGATCTGTTAAGCAGCCGACAACCTTTGACCTGTGAGATGACATTCAGACAAAAACAAGGAATGAAAATGACGGAAACATGGTGATGAGTCTATCCAAGACCATTACAAAGCTAACGCTCTTTCGTCCTGTGAGCTAGGTCGAATTTAGATTATCTTTTGTATTAAATAATCACAATCGTTGACCCCAAGATTGCTACTTCGAGTTAATTGGTCTCGTGGTGCATTTAATTACTTAATTAAAAACTTAAGTCGGTAGTTAGATGGCTGATAACCAGTAGACGGATGGTGGACGTTGTTTGGATGCCGCTCTACTTTGGGTCGGTTTCCACCAATTCCACACGGAAACATTCTCGCGCACTTTGATGTTAGTGTATGTAGGACACACATCAAAATTGCCAGCAAGTTTTTTGTTCATACTAAATAGGCTTGCGTTTGGCGATGACGCGGCCTAGGGTGGAGCACGCGCGCCTAGACGAAACCGATTCACTCGAAACATGCTTATATCCAGATTTTAATGATCAGGGAACAGAGAAGCCGGCAGTGAATTCCGCAGACTGGCGCACAGTGGATCCATATTGAAAATTAGTGGACATGGGCAACAAAGTTCCAATATCGATTCGATATTTTTTTATGTGATTCTTCATGATATTCCAGACAACTTTTACTCTTGTGAAATTTCTTCTAAAGTTGATCGTTTGTCTGAAAAAAAATAAATTAGATTTTTTTGTATGGAGCGAATCACGTTTATTTTTTTTTCTTCAATTGTACGAATATGTTAGGTGTATGGCGTGAGTATATGATAGCTAGGGTCATTCTCTATCCACGAAAAAATATATCAGCGCCGGCCATCCGCGGCCGCGCGAGTATTCGGTAAAAAAATAATATTTTCTATGAAATTTTTTGCCTTTTAAAATCAATTCAAAGTCATATTTTCTGTCTCACTTGGCTGTTTTCACCTTTTTAGTTAAATATATAGTTTTAATAGCACATAGGTACTCACAACTAGTAATTCTGGAAGAGGTTAAGTTATTATTGCATGTTATCGGTGGCACCTGCATTGTGATTGATGACTCATTTGTTTGTGCGCTCGTCTAAGCGCATAACTAATGAGTCATCGAAAAATGCTCGTCTCTGATTGGCTGAATAATTTTCAGTCATGCTAATATGTTCACTACTTGAGTAATTAACACTGACTATAAATACAAAGACATTCACTAAGTCCCTCTAGTTTCGCTCTTGTCGCTTATTTGTGAACACAGTGAAATACTTTTATTTTTATATTTACTTTAGAACTATGGCTGGATTTTGTACCAACCTAGATCTTTTTGTGAAATTAAGAAGTGGTGGTGATCTGAAAAATTATATGTTTCTATATGAAAGTATAATTTCTGTTTTGAATACCACAGTTTCTGAAGAAGACAAAAACCTAATCAAGGAGTTCTGTCGGCTTTTTTGTGTAAGCCTAAATAAAAAGTGGATAGAGTCAAGTAGAAATCAAAAAACTTTTATGAACCGTGTAAATAATCGCAAGTGGTTGGAAAAAAACATCAACTGGCCTGTTTGTGACAGTGTTGACCTGAGAAGTGAGTTGGGCTTTTCGGACACAGCCTTATCTGAGCCAGTGGATATGAATTCCCATGTTCCTAATCTTGCAGTATGTACTACGGAAGCGGGAACATCTACAGAAAAGGAGCACAGAAAACCGTTCGAAGACTTAAGTAATAAGCAAAAAAAAAGACGTTCTACTTCCATAGTAGAAGAAAATTCCGAGGAAGAGTTGCAGCACTAGTACTTAACAAAATTGAAAGACAACGGCAAAACGAATCTGGCAAAAGTGGTCGAATACCTTTCCAGTAATCCAGAAACGCTATCCGAAGTACACGAGCGACTATTCAAAAAGCAGAGCCTAAGTACTGTCTCTGAAGATAAGTGTTTAGCTCTTTACACATCACTTGCGCTCTCGAGATGGAAGTACTTAGCTCTTCGACAATTTCTGAAAGAAGAAAACTGTGCTGCCTTTCCATCTTATCCAAAGCTCGTTAATGCCAAGAAAAGATGTTATCCACCACAAGAGAGTATGGAGATTACCGAAAAAGGAGCTCAAATTAAATTGCAAGCGCTATTGGACCACACTGTGGAGAGGATTTTACTAGATGTGAATTCTGTTGATAGGTCTCAAAATGAAGAACTCAAGTTGACCTGGAAATGGGGGCTTGATGGTTCTTCGTTGCAGAGTAACTATAAACAGAAAACGTCAAAC
This sequence comes from Standfussiana lucernea, assembly GCA_964057025.1. NCBI lineage: Eukaryota > Metazoa > Arthropoda > Insecta > Lepidoptera > Noctuidae > Standfussiana > Standfussiana lucernea. Next base: position 2,223,477 of record OZ059811.1, read on the forward strand.
ACAGCTACAGAGTTCGGTGATTCATCAGTAGTCATGATAAGCATCGTCCCTCTTCGGCTAGTGTCTGGCTCATTATCTGGGAATGAAAATATAGTTTGGGAGAACCCCACACCTTGCTCAACTCTGTACTGTCGACCAGTGAAGTTCACATTCACTTCGGAGACAGCTGATTTTATAAAGTCTGAAGAGTCGGAGATGAAAAAACAAATTGATGAACGAATATCTACTCAGTGTGGAAATATTATTGTATCACATGAATTGCATATGACCATGATTGATGGAAAAGTGGCCAATATTATTGCTGAAGTACCATCATTTGCAACGTGCCCCATTTGCTTGGCAAAACCAAGTGAGATGAATAATTTAGACTCTTTGACTTCCAGACCACTTCGTGAAGATATTTACAAACAAGGAATTTCTTCACTGCATATGAAGATTCGGTGTATGGAATGTCTTCTCCATATATCTTATAATCTGGATTTTCAACGATGGACAGCTCGAGGCGAACATAAGGCTTTGAAACAAGCTAAAAAAAATACCACGCAACAAGAGTTTCGTGAGCAAACTGGAATGCTGATTGATATAGTCAAACAGGTATGTATTTAGTTCGTTTTATGTTTTTTGTGTATTATATCTCTATGTGTCGTATATTACAGTCTTTTTCCCCATTTCAGGGTTTTGGAACTACAAATGACGGGAATACTGCGAGGCGCTTTTTCCAAGATTACAAAACATCATCCAGAATAACAGGAATTGACGAAAATCTAATTTTCAGATTTTCCGTTATTCTACAAGCCATATCATCAGGCAAAAACATTGACTGTGAAAAATTTAGAAGATACTGTAGAGAAACAGCTGATGTATACGTGCAACACTATTCGTGGTACTACATGCCAGTTAGTGTACATAAACTTCTAATGCATGGTGCAGACATCTGTAACCACTTTGGTGTTTTGCCAATCGGTAAGTAAAAAATAAATAGAGTTTGATGTATAATTTAACTCGATTGCTTTTTGAAATTAAAATGCATGTACTTATTTCTTTTAGGTACCTTATCAGAAGAAGCTTCGGAAGCCCGTAATAAGGACTTCAGAAACGTCAGAGAGAGACACACTCGGAAAACGGACAGAATAGCAACAAACGAAGACATCCTCCATGGACTTCTAATAAGCTCTGATCCTCACATATCCTACATAAGGCCTAAAATAACGAAACAGGTTCATAGTGAGTTGTTGCCTGAAGCAATTCAGTTGTTACAGACTACCGAGCCTCCCTGTGACAGTGAGATTATGGAGGAAGAAGAATGCCTCATAGCAGAGTCCGAAAATTTGCCGGACCCACTTCTGGAATAAGAAATAAAGTGATCCGGCTATGGACTATTCCCACAAAAGCCCATCAGGGCTGGGAATATGACAAACAGCCCTTTTCAGGGCTACAATTATTTCACAATTTCCTTTCGATCATACGTACGATAACTTATACTATACTTTACATACGCTTGATTATGTAGATAATGATTATCAACGTCTTGCCCGTAAAAATTCAAACTATTTCACGTATATTTGATAAAATTAGTATACCCAGAAACTTATTACATGTTTATTTTACAATAGATAACGTGCAGGTAGTAAAAAAAATAACAGCCAATCAGAGACGACCATTTTTCGATGACTCATTAGTTATGCGCTTCTAGCCGAGCGCACAAACAAATGAGTCATCAATCACAATGCAGGTGCTACCGATAACAGTAGATAATGTGCAGGTAGTTAAAAAAATAACAACCAATCAGAGACAATTATTTTTCGGTGACTCGTTTGTTATGCATTTAGCCGAGCGCACAAACAAATGAGTCATCAATCACAATGCAGGTGCCACCGATAACATGCAATAATAACTTAACCTCTGCCAGAATTACTAGTTGTGAGTACCTATGTGCTATTAAAACTATATATTTAACTAAAAAGGTGAAAACAGCCAAGTGAGACAGAAAATATACTTTGAATTGATTTTAAAAGGCAAAAAAAATCATAGAAAATATTATTTTTTTACCGAATGATTACTCGCGCGGCCGCGGATGGCCGGCGCTGATATATTTTTTCCTGGATAGAGAATGACCCTAGCTATCATATACTCACGCCATACACCTAACATATTCGTACAATTGAAGAAAAAAAAATAAACGTGATTCGCTCCATACAAAAAAATCTAATTTATTTTTTTTCAGACAAACGATCAACTTTAGAAGAAATTTCACAAGAGTAAAAGTTGTCTGGAATATCATGAAGAATCACATAAAAAAATATCGAATCGATATTGGAACTTTGTTGCCCATGTCCACTAATTTTCAATATGGATCCACTGTGTGGCGGTTCGCACAATAAATGTGGAAGCATAGCGCTTTGTTCGGGTCCGTGGAACTGCAATCATATAACGGTGACGCTTCGCCGTATCTCTGCTCGTAGGATTAAGATTGGGCCCTCTCACGCGCATTCTCGAACATGCGGCAGAAGAGGTTTTGTTTATGTTTGGTGTAAACGGACTCTTTTGATGCCTTTGGTCTCCATAAATTACTTTACAAGAATTTCATGATTTTTCCCGTCTTTGTCACAGCTGGTCACATGACCTTATTTTTCTTTATCGTGTGGTTATTACATAACCTGGTGTCGAGAGTTTTTATGCCGCCCATGGGCCTCTGACTTGGCTTTACATGCCGATGCCGTCGAGAAATAACTCTCAGGCATGCTGGTTTCCTCACGATGTTTTCCACATGATCATACAGATGGAGTCGGAAATATGTTTAAGTTTTTCGTTTTTTAAATTTCGCGTTTTAATACTTAGATATATCGCATGTCCTCTAAAAAACTGTCATAACACGAAAATTTTAGGTTTTTAGATAACACCCATCTCAATGTCAATTCTCCTTGATCTATAATTGAAAAAAAAAAAAAAAAACTCCAAAAGTGTAGGTTCTGCGAAAATTATTAAATCACAGAATGACACACGCGAATGTTTTTTTACGGATATCATCGGCCGGACACAACTTTAAAGTATAATATCTCAAAACTGTTTTTTTTTGTGTTACTACGGTTTTTTTGAGGACGTGCGATATTACATTTTGAAATGTGACGTCACGAAATTTAGGACCCTTCCCACACAATGTCACACTTCGTCGACGCCCCCCCCCCCCCCCGCCCGCTTAACGTGTTACGTAATTTATGGATGGCCCCTCAGCCTCTATCCACGTTCACGGCGACTTGCGTCAAGAAACACGCGCGTTCATAGTACTCACACTATACGACAGCGTGACGTGATTGTCACGATGCAACAACGTGTACGTGTCGTATCGTGTGTTTTAGCTTTTAACTGGTGACCAGACCACGGAAAATGTAGTACAACCAATGGATACAAAAACAACGAGAAATAAGAATGAATGAGGAGATTTAATTTCGGCGGTCATTTCTGGCCACCCTGCTGACAAATGGTCCATCGTCATCTCAGCATTTTACATAACATAACATCACGCCTGTAATCCTCAAAGGGTTAGGCAGAGGCGTACCTCACAGTACACTCCCATTTCGCCAGTTATGTGTAAGTCCCATGTAATAGGGGGCGAACCTATATTGCCGACCCGGGAATCGAACCCTCATGCTCAGCAGTCGCGTTCGCGATCACAAGACCAAAGTGTATTAAATTGCTGCCTGTATGTTAATACGCCAAATATCTGAGTTTGTTTATTACTTTAGGAGGACCATAACCACTCTTATTACCTAGTCGCAAAGGTACAATTCTATTTCCGTTTTTTAAGTTCAACAAATGAACAGAATTCATTTCAGCGGTCAGATCTGTCCAGTGGAATAAAAACTTTTTTGCAAAAAAAAACCGACTTCCAAAAAAAACACTAAAAAGTGGAAAATAACTTAGTTTTGGAAGTCGGTGACTATTGTTTGTTTCATTGACTTTTTTGCCACCGACTTCCGAAAGTAAAGTTATTTTCCACTTTTTTAGTGTTTTTTTTGGAAGTCGGTTTTTTTTGCAAAAAAGTTTTTATTTTACCCTTTTTATTAGTTATCGTATCACACACAAATCCTTGTCAAGTATCAATTTCGCAATTTCTTTTCCTTGGATGACATTTTTTCCAGTTATTTTGATTTCAAAACCAAACTGCTGAACCGATTTTGATGAAATTTCTATGGGACCAATCGGAAAGTAAGTCCATTCAGATAAAAGAAGAATTTTTCAAATCGGTTCATAAATGACGGAGATATGAGGTAACAAACACAAAAAAAAACAGCTGTTTCCTACAAAACTGCAATACCTACGCGGTCAAAATGTACTGAACAGCTGATTTTTTGTTTTAGTAACCGACGAAAAATTTCTATGTGAGGGGGTCGCGCCCCAAGACTAACGAGGCACGCATTTTGCTGCACAATTACATTAAAAATAAATAATATGCAAGCAGTGCTATGACGAAGTTTAAAAGTTTGTGTAAAACGAGCAAATAATGATCGTTTTTAACGAGCAAATAATGATCGTTTTTTGATTTTGATGAAATTTCTATGGGACCAATCGGGAAGTAAATCCATTCAGATAAAAGAAGAATTTTTCAAATCGGTTCATAAATGACGGAGATATGAGGTAACAAACAAAAAAAAACATACAACCGAATTGAGAACCTCCTCCTTTTTTTGAAGTCGGTTAAAAACAGTCCTTACTTTAAAACACCCAAAATCAGATACGGTTTATACGTTTCGTAGATTCGACACCACATACAGACAGACAATCACATAATAAACAGTTACGGAGATATTGCAGGTCAAAGTTCCAACTTTTTCTTGTTTTATTTTAAATACTTACATGTTTTCAATGCTATAACTTTACTTGAAATACCTTCACGGCCCCCGTACTATTCAATGCATCCATCAGCACAATGTTTTGAGTGCGTTACAATGAGTCCTACCGTAAAACGTGATTTTCCACCCCAACAAAAACAGTTTCCCAGCAATAATTTTTGCGTAGAGTTACTTAGTTTGATGTACAGAATGCTTGGTTGACGGCTGCGTGAAGGGTCCGTTTACACCTTGTATTTACAGTACCCATACCCAAGACACGTGCTATCACTGTAAGATATCCAGTACCATCTCGTTTACAACCACGTGCATGACACATGCGAGTCTGCTTGACTTTCGACCTCACTATCTTTACGTATATCATCTTATCATTCAGCAAGTTACAGCTGATTATGGATGTCTATACATACATTATTCACGCCTGTTTCCCATGCTTTGATTTTTTTTTTATTGGGACAAGCCCACCACATATTCCCAAACCACTGCATCCCCTGAAAGCCTGAATCAACAGTGGCGACCACCAGAAAAGCGCCGAGATAATAAGGCGTCGTCCTAATTGGCTACGATCGTACGAGGAAACGATGCGATTTTGTCGCACGAGTTACATTTCTTTAGACTGTCCTAATTGAAGCTTGCAAATCATCGCGCGAGCACTGGAAATGCTTAATAACGATCGTACGATGCGATCGTGCGAACGTGCAATCAAAGCTAAAAATCTCTTTTGAGTGTCCTATTTGATCACGCTTCATCGCGCGAGTACAGAAACGAGAGAAGCGGCACCGGTGAATCGAGTTCGTCGAGATTGTTTAAATTTTTGCTTAGAATTTGAAAAACTTTGACTTTCAGAAACTCACGATCAGTTTAACGTGGGTAGGAAACCTCAGATCGGACAGGTGAAACTCACTTACGGCGCAGCGGCATCGCATGATTGGCATCGCGCGTTGGTCATCGCGCGAGCTATTAGGACACCTGTTGGACCATCGCACGATCATTTTCATAGCGCGACGAAATCGCATCGTTAGCTCGTACGATCGTTAGTCAATTAGGACGCCGTCTGAAGCTCGACGAAGTCCCAGAGAAACAATTTAACTGTCTTGGATCCCGCAACGAAATTAATCAGCAAAAAATAGTGGAGGAGTAGCAAAAATTTTCCACATGTATGAAATTGGATCAAGCAAAAGGAGCATATCATCATCTGCCTAGCCTTTTCCCAACTATGTTGGGGTCGGCTTCCAGTCTAACCGGATGCAGCTGAATACCAGTATTTTACATGGAGCGACTGCCTATCTGATCTCCACAACCCAGGTAGTACTGGGTAATACAATACCCCTTGGTAAGACTGGTTGTCCGACTTTCGGGCCACAGACTACCTGTAACGACTGTCAAAGATCTACAAATGACAGCCGAGACCAACGGCTGGACGTGCTTTCCGAGGCACGGAGGAAACTCGGTATGTGTGGTGGGCACCCATCCAAAGACCAACCTTGGCAACCTGAAGATCGACCCGAGCGGCTGTTATTATTTAGCCACGAGCTCCCCAAGCAAAAGGAGCATAGTGTAAAGAGACCCTTCACGAAGCTGAAAGACACTTGCACTCCCCGCCATTACGATCATTTTTTTGCTCTACACCATACTTGGGTACCTTCAAGTTACGGAGGCATTGCAGGTCAAAGACGCAGGTATCAAAATTCCAACTATATCACATTTTTTTATAGACTCCAAAAAAAAAGAGGAGGTTCTCAAGTCGGTTGTATTTTTTTTTTTGTGTTTGTTACCTCTATATTTTCGTCATTTATGTACCGATTTGAAAAATTCTGAAGAAATTTTAACAAAATCGGTTCAGTAGGTTGGTTTTTAAAATCAAAATATCTGGTAAAAACGTTTTTGCAAAAAAATAACCGACTTCCAAAAAAAAACACTAAAAATGTGGAAAATAACCTTACTTCTTTCCACTTTTTTAGTGTTTTTTTGGAAGTCGGTTATTTTTTTGCAAAAATGTTTTTATTTTACCCTTTTTAGTTATCGCATCACAAACAAACTCTTGTCAAGTACCACTTTCGCAATTTCTTTTACTTGGATGACATATTTTTTCCAGCTATTTTGATTTAAAAACCAAACTGCTAAACCGATTTTGATGCAATTTCTATGGGACCAATCGGGAAGTATATCCTTTCAGATAAAAGAAGAATTTTTCAAATCGGTTCATAGATGACGAAGATATGAGGTAACAAACACAAAAAAAATACAACGGAATTGAGAATCTCCTCCTTTTTTTGAAGTCGGTTAAAAATATGTTATCCAAGTAAAAGAAAATGCGAAATTAATACTTGACAAGGCTTTGTGTGTGATACGATAACTAAAAACAGTAAAATAAAGACTTTTTTGCAAAAAAATAACCAACATCCAAAAATAAAACAAAAAAAAATTGAAAATAACTTTACCTTCGGAAATCGGTTATTTTTTTGCGTTTGGCCGCAACTCGCCTGATGTGAAGCGATGACGCGGCCTAGGGTGGAGCTCGCTTGCCTAGAAGAAACCGATTCACTCGAACTTTGAATAGATCCAGATTACAATGATCAGGGAACGAAGAAGCTGGCAGTGAGTAAGTAGTGTGACGTGTACAGGTTTATCAAAATTAAATGACCAGTTATAGTTTATTTTAATCTACTTCCAATTGCTTATTATTATTGTATTGTCAAGTTTACAATTCTTTCTGTAAACATTATTTTTGGCACTGATTATAACCGCATAACCCCTTAGAGGTCAATGTCGTTTTAATTCGTAAGTAATTGGGTTATACACGCAACCACAGTATAAATATGGACAGTATGGAAACTAAGCTAGCCTAGTTGAGGACATAATTACCTACGCTCCATTGAAGCAATAGGGTTGTAACTTTTAATATGGTTTTTTTCGTTCAATCAATCGAATTTAAATAACTAGCTTACAAATACAATTTAAATAGGTGATCTTATGGCGTCGGTTAATCACAGCAAAAGACGATAGTTTAAACACGGAAACCAATTTAATATTAACACACAACAACTTGTAGAACTATAGATCTTTATTTTTGGAAGTTTAAAATACGATAGCTCTGGTTTTGATGAAGCCGAGTTCAAACAGCCGTATACTACGCCATACGTTTGTGGCATTTTTAAAAAGATCGCGGAGATCTCGTCTTGACGCGACACTTACTACTGAGAGCACCGCTCCGGTCATCTAGGAGTCTCGTCGTTGCGCATGGTTGTGTGAGTGTGCCGTTTCGAGCGTTTGTAGGTAATTTCCCTACTGTCCATATTTATATTGTGACGCAACTGTATTTAGGGTTAACACCCTATAGAATAAGGTTATTGTACCAAGATGTAAAATAACACCACGCTTATTTAGATTGTGCAAGATTTCTACATCATGAAAGAATCTAAAATCTCAATAGAATAGAATGGGCCAAAGTCGTCACGCAGTGGGTGCCAAAAGACGGGCGTCGTCGCCGAGGGAGGCCTAGAAAACGCTGGCGTGACGACTTGGAGGCGTTTGCGAGAGATTGGCCGGAGAAAACCAAACGGAGAGAAGAGTGGAAGGCTATGGGGGAGGCCTTTGCCCAGCAGTGGGACAATATAGGCTAAGAAAAAAAAATACTTTGTTGTACACCAAAATTGAAACACAACGGTCAATCTACCTCAATATATTTAAGTCGAGAGTTAATAATGGGCTTTTTTTGGGTTAGCTCGTTCCGTCGTCGACCTCAGTTTGTCCTGAGGACAGGACTGGGGTCAAGAGTTTGTTATCCCGAGAAGGTAAGGCAGAGGTATATGTACCTAACATTACCTGCACCCAAATTTTACCCTATTGCCTATTTTATCCGATTTATTTATTTATTTATTTTTATTCAAAATCTCCCTCACAACTATCATTACAGGTAACACTTAAACCTAATGCGATAGTGCGGCTTTTGTTGAAATCTACATCTAGACATACATTACTAACAATAAAAAATAAAAATATAGCTATAAGAACAATACATTAAATAAAAAGTTACACAAAACTCATACAAGGTAACATAGAATAGATACCACAACACACATACATACACACACACACACAGACATAGACATAGATACACACACGCACATACATAGACATATATATACACAACATATACAACACATACATACACATATACATACATACATTACATATATATGACATAGATTTCCATCAACTAAGCACAAATCCAGACTACGTAGCTGCTAGACGTATTCCTGATTATAAAACCTAATAAATAACACTTTGCTCATCCTGGGAATCGAATCACGGACCCCGTGCTCTACACTCGCGAGCACTAGATCAACGTTAATACTTAAAAAAACTGCCTTACCTTTTCCCAACTATGTTGGGGTCGCATTTCAGTCTAACCGGAAACGGTTGGATACAAAAGAAATATTAGAGTAAGATACAGAAGGCTGCTAATAAAATAATTTTATTAGCAGCCTTGTATGTCCCACTGCTGGGCAAAGGCCTCCCGATATCCTTCCAGGTACTCTTATCCTTCGTCATGTAATATCATCACTACATAGTATTAAACAAAGTCGCTTCCCGCTGTCTGTCCCTATGTATAATCTATACTAATATGTACTATAAATGCGAAAGTTTGGATGGATGGATGTTTTTTACTCAATCACGCCAGAACGGCCGAACGGATCTGAATGAAATTTGGCACAGAGATAGATTATAATTTGGAATAGCACATAGGCTATCCCGGTATCACGATCCCGTGAGACAATAACCGAACTCCACGCGGGTGAAGTCGCGGGCATAAAAATAAGCTAGTATCTAAAAAAAACTTTTTTGCAAAAAAAAACCGACTTCTAAAAAAAACAATAAAAAAGTGGAAAAAACTTTACTTTCGGAAGTCGGTGACTATTGTTTGTTTCATTGACTTTTTTGCCACCGACCTCCGAAAGTAAAGTTATTTTCCGCTTTTTAACCGACTTCATTTAGTGTTTTTTTTGGAAGTCGGTTTTTTTTTTTGCAAAAAAGTTTTTATTTTACCCTTTTTAGTTATCGCATCACACACAAATCCTTGTCAAGTATCAATTTCGCAATTTCTTTTACTTGGATGACATATTTTTTCCAGCTATTTTGATTTCAAAACCAAACTGCTGAACCGATTTCGATGAAATTTCTATGGGACCAATCGGGAAGTAGATCCATTCAGATAAAAGAAGAATTTTTCAAATCGGTTCATAAATGACGAAGATAAGAGGTAACAAACACAAAAAAAAACCGGTCAAGTGCGAGTTGGACTCGCGCACCGAGGGTTCCGTACAAACCTGTGGGTATATAATTTTTTTTATATGAGACGAAACTAAAAATTTACGGTTTTCGTAATTTTTCCTATATCTGTACTATAAGACGTGACTTCGTACAAAATTTCAAGATTCTAAGTTCACGGGAAGTACCCTGTAGGTTTTGATTCCCGTGCGAGTTTCGAAAATTTGCGGAAATTTGCGGCCTAAGTGGCTGTATCTTTTGATTGCGTTGACTTAGAAGGTTGATTTTTCTACAGCTTCCAGGGACAGTAGAACTAAGTATCATATAGAAATTTCAGTTTGATACCTCCACGCGTTCCTGAGAAAAACGGTCTTGACAGACAGACAGACGGACGGACGGACGGACGGACGGACGGACGGACAACAAAGTGATCTTATAAGGGTTCCGTTTTTTCCTTTTGAGGTACGGAACCCTAAAAACATACAATCGAATTGAGAACCTCCTCCTTTTTTTGAAGTCGGTTAAAAATTAAAAATTGTTTGCATTGCGCAAAAGCTCGACTATACCCGTCTTCGCGAACACTAGGAAACACTTAGGTGAATGCCTATTTTATTTTCAAACTTTGGCTCAACATCGAGGGCTTTAATTCACAGTAGTTTAATATTTAGACATTCGTTTAGATAGATCATAGGTTCCCCAACCTTTTATGGACTACTGCCCCTTAATAAGAAAAAAAAATCCGACGCGGGGGCGTTGAACTATTTTGTAAAAGGGGTTTTACAAAATAGTTGTCAGATAAACATTTTAGACAGCTGGATAAAATGTTTTTTCATGAAAATAGAGGTTTTTCATAACATTGCCATTTGTCTTTGGACCCGCTACCGCACCCATGAAAAGCTCCAGCGCCCACTAGGGGGCGGTACCGCCCCCGTTGGGAACCTACGGTTTAGATGTTGCTTTCAGTGTGAAAACAGGCATTGGAATACTCCTATGCCATATATCAATACCAATACTGTGTCCAAATACATATTTACACACTTTTATTCCTAAAGGGTTAGGCAGAAACTACAAAATACTGTAACCTAAATACTATGTAAAGCAATAAGTGTAATTTACGTAAGTGGGGGAAAAAGGAATATATTATGTAAGTATGGTAATCTACGCAAGTAGGGTACAAAGGAAAGGGTAATATATGCAAATAGGGCAAAAAAATAAAGGGTAATCTACGCAAATAGGGTAAAAAATAAAGGGTAATCTACGCAAATAGGGTAAAAAAATAAAGGGTAATCTACGCAAATAGGGTAAAAAAATAAAGGGTAATCTACGCAAATAAGGTAAAAATAAAGGGTAATTCTCACAAGTCGCGACAGAAGATGCAAAGAGGCGGATACACTCTTCAGCTGTCTTGGGTTGCAAACTGAGAAACAGAGGATAGAGGAAATGTTATAGGATAAAGCATGCAACATCAGACAATAATGTTCCCACAGCTGGGACTGAGGCCTGCTCTCTGCTAAAGGATGTGTGGCTATAATGTCCATCACGCGGACCAATTTTTTTTTTGTCGAGTACTCTCTCGTTTCGGGGATCAGAATTCAATTGGCCCCCTGGATAGTGGGATTTAACGTCGAATGTTTATTTGATGTCAAAGGTGCCAACAAGCCCACAAGCACCCGTGAGTCACACAATATTTCTTGGTTAGTTTTAAATTTTATTATATATTTGCTTTTTTATATTTTGTATTGTGTACTTGTGGCGTGTGCCAATAAACGTTTTTTCTTTCTTTTTTTCTTTCACCCATTAATTGAAGAAGGAGATTCAACGAAATTCAGCCACATTTATGAAAAAGGGACACGGAAAACGACAAAATAGTGCATATCTGCCAGCAAAGCCGTGAACGCCATTTGTCTGATTTGCTATTGCATACATAACCCTATTCTGTGTACTTTATGATTAAATAAATTAAATAATATATTTTTTAATTATTATTATTTAGTGCTTTGTCCAGCAGTGGGACAGAATAGAATAACTAAAAAAACAAAAAAATTAAACTGTGTTTTCTATTTAATTCAAATCCTGCGTAAATTCTGGGACAGCCTTTATTATCATTATCTACCTAGCCTTTTTCCAATCCAACCGGAAGCAGCTGAATACCAATATATATTTAGTCACATTGTAATAGCATTGAGACAGTGCTGCCATCCTTCTTTTGAATAACATCGTTTGGATCTTCTACGGATTTTAACGCCATCTAGTCAAGTTTGCATGGACTAACCGGTGATAAACTTAACCTTACTATCGAAGTAAATAGATTTAATAATCGATCACAAGGTTTTGTTTGTAATTTTGTTACAACGCCATCTAGGAATTTGGTGTGGAACTACAATATCTATACCGTGAACTACTTTTAACGACACATTTTATGTGACGGACACCTAAGGTGTAAAATAAACTGTGCTCGTTTTTAAAAATGTCCTATGTTTTACAGTTTACAAATTCAAGTAGATTCTCGAAGAAATTGTTACCTTATAATAACTATACTAGCTGACCAGCGCAACTTCGTCTGCGTAACATTTTTTATTAATGCTCCGCTCCTATTGGTCGCAGCGTGATGTTTTAATGGGCTATCCAACACTAAAATAATTTTTCAATTCGAACCAGTAGTTCCTGAGATTAGCGCGTTCAAACAAACAAACTAACTCTTTAGCTTTATAATATTAGTATAGATTTTCGATCTACACAAGCCAAAAATAAATCAGTTACACACAATAACGTGTGGCGCCTGAAAAAAGAATAAGTATTAAGATCTGCCAAAATGGGTGACGTCATTTGAATTACATACATCTTTCTCTTTGTATCATCAAGAGACAATCTAACAACAAATCAATTAGAAAGATTTCTTTTCCACATTTTTGGCACTTATTCTTTTGATTTTGCACTTAGGACGTCACATTAAACAACTGGTAAATGATAAAATGAAATTGCGACTTGAATTTGACAATACGTACATAGATCTTTTGGCGCGTGGCCGTAATCGGAACTAACGTCGAAATATCGTTTTCTAAATACAATTTTCACGGACAATTTTGCAAATGTATCTAATCAGCGCCGTCCTGACAACATCATTCAAGGGCCAATAGATCCTTGCTCCGCTGCACGAGATCTTATGCCTTCTTGCTAAGCTGTTACTAAGTCCACTTCAACCATTATACAGAGGTAATTTTTTTTTGTAAATTTGTATGTAGGGGTAATCTTCGGAACAACTGATCCGATTCCGAAAATTCTTCCACTAACGGTAAGCTTAATTATACCCGAGTTCCATAGGCTGTATATACATATGTATAACGGGAGCGACGCCGCGAGCAAAAGCTAATAGTAGCTAAATAAACACAGAATCCACTCACCTAACACCATACCGGGTGTAGTTCACCACAGCAGCCCGCCAAAAAACGAATATTCATAAATATAAATATAAACGCGAACTGTCACTGTCACCGACTCGCTTCCATACTGTGAAGTACCTGAGGAAGAAGAGGAAACTGATGTAGCCTCATTCTTAGATAGAAACATGCAAAATGTAGTGGAGCGCCATCTATGGTGCAAATGAGGAACTAACTTTAAATTCCTGCATCGCGCTAATAGTTTGCCGCGAAATAAGAACATTAAAAAAATAACCGACTTCCAAAAAATTTAAAAATAACTTTCGGAAGTCGTTTTTTTTTTGTTTCATTGACTTTTTTGTCACCGACTTCCGAAAGTAAAGTTAATTTCCATTTTTTTTTTGGAAGTCGGTCACATCTTCGAAATAATTTTGCCTACAGGACATGCCGGTTTCTCCACGATGTTTCCCATCACCGTATTGAGAGCAGTGGTCATGAAGTAAATTACACAAAGTAATCCGTCTGGTTGGGTTCGAGCCTACGACCAACTCGTAAAACGAGGCCATTTGCACTGAGAAAAATGGGCAATCAATTCCTTGTCAAGTTCAAAATATTCTTTTAAGGTGGAAGGGCCAGGGTAGCACGCGAAATTCAAATTTTCTTACGTTTTTTGCAATTTGACGTTTTTTGCAATTTGCCGGTCATTGTCAGGCAACTATTTCATGAAAAAGTCATTCAATGGGGTTGTATGAACTTTGAGGGTTGCATTGATGATTTTAATGATTAAAATTCTGTAACTAAATACCTATTACAGACGCGAATCATATTTTGTTCAATGTACAGCCTGACAATGACCGGCAAAAAACGTAAGGAAATATGAATTTCGCGGGCTACCCTGGCGCATCCACCTTAATGACAAAATTGAAATAAATGGTTTGACTTTGATCATCATCATCATTCCAGTATAACGGTTACCTTAACCGGCAGTTATCTTAACCGTTGTAGCTACAGGACATAACAACATCCCGTCTGTAATCCTCGAAGGGTAAGGCAGAGGTGTACCTAATAGCGCACCCACATTTCGCCAGTTATGTTTAAATCCCATGTAATAGGAGGCGAGCCGATTGCCATCAACCGAGCACAAATCCAGACTCCGTGGCTGCTACTGGGAAATTCCTGATGGAAAAACTCAATAACACTTTGCCCGACCTGGGAATCGAACTCGGGACCTCGGGGCCCAGCAGTCGCCTTTGCGACCTCTGGGCCAACGAAGCAGTCACTAAGAAATGTATGAGGAAAAGTATTTTTGTGATTTGTTGCTATTTTTAACAGACTTCAAAAAAAGGAGGAGGTTCTCAATTCGGTTGTATTTTTTTTTGTGTTTGTTATCTCATATCTTCGTCATTTATGAACCGATTTGAAAAAATCTTCTTTTATCTGAATGGATCTACTTCCTGATTAGTCCCATAGAAATTTCATCAAAATCGGTTCAGCAGTTTGGTTTTTAAATCAAAATAGCTGGAAAACATATGTCATCCAAGTAAAAGAAATTGCGAAATTGATACTTGACAAGGATTTGTGTGTGATGCGTTAACTAAAAAGGGTAAAATAAAAACTTTTTTGCAAAAAAAAACCGACTTCCAAAAAACACAAAAAAAGTGGAAAATAACTTTACTTTCGGAAGTCGGTGGCAAAAAAAGTCAATGAAACAAACAATCTGCTTATCAGTGGGACATAATGTCGGTATGTTGTATCTTAGGAGGTCGGTAACAATATTTTCACTGTATTGAAATAAAGAACTTTATTTAAAATAAAATAAAAAAACTATAATGCAAAAATAAGCAATACTTACGCGAAAAGACCGAAACTTTTTTTATGTTGTATTTTTATATCACTTAACACATAGACCGCTATTTATTTTATGGATTTTTTATATTAATATTACTTTAAAGTTTATATTGAATAAGTTTAGTTGGCTAGATAACTATTCCGTCAAAAGGCTCAAATAGAAATGAAAGAAAAAAATGCTCTTTGGTGACACGAAATTTTTATCAAACTAGAGGCCAAGATTTAACATATTAATAACTTCCGTTCAAGCAAAAGACGTTCCTACATTGAATGACAATACAATACTGATAAAAAAACATCCGATTATATTTGATTGTATCCTCAAGGGCTTAGATGTTATCAATTCATGCCAAAGATTAAAAAAGAGACAGTTTTGAAATGGTGTTTCTTGCCCATTCTTCTTGATACCATACTCATTACCATCTTCCTGTCCTTGTCCCATTCTACTCGGGGTCGGCGCAACACGTTTTCTTCTTCCACTCTCCCCTGTCAGACGTCACGGCATCATTTACTCCATTCTCTTTCATATCATTCCTCACACAATTCATCCGTCTTTTATTTGGCCTTCCTCTCCCTCTCCATCCATCAACAGTAGAATACAATACTCATCATCTGCCAAGCCTTTTCCGAACTACGTTGGAGTCGGCTCCCAGTCTAACCGGATGCAGCCGAATACAAGTTTTTGACATGGAGTTACGTTCTCTAAACGAAACTTCTCGAAACTCCTCAATAAATTATAGCTAATGGACTGGGATTGCTGAAATCTCATGTCTGTCTATTGTTTACCAGTTCAAAACATAACATCGCGCCTGTATACTCTGAGGGGGTACGCAGATGTGTACAGTACACCCAAATTTCGACAGTTATGATGCTAAGTTCCATTGTAATGGGGATAAGCCCCATACCCGCCTATTACCTACCGTGACAGGTATTGTTATCAATATAAAATAAATGCATGGCAAATATTTGTACAGGATATTTCAACTAAAAATGGAAAAATAAAAAACTTTTTTGCAAAAAATAAAACCGACTTCAATAACACAAAAAAGGGAAACATAACTATAGCTTCAGAAGTCGGTGGCAAAAACCGTATCAATAAAACAAAAGTCACCGACATACTTCTCTATTACTCGTCATCTCATCAGACATCTCCTTTCTAGCCATACCATCCTTCACACAGTCCATCGATCGTTTCTTTGGCCTTCCTCTACTCTTATACCCATCTATCTGTTTATGCCTGTAAATAGCTTTATTAAAAAAAAATGCTTAATTGGAAAGATTATATGACGAGAAAGGGTGTGTCTACTGAAATGATGACAGATGCATCAATCGTATAGAAGAAGGCTTGCTGCGCCAACCACTAATACATTTGGAAAAGGCTGCAGCGGCTCTACAAAAAGTACTACTGCGACATGGGACTAAAAAGTATTACAGCGCCATCTATGACACCAAGGAAGAACTAACATCAAATTCTGAATCGCGCTATTAAAGTTATCCGCGACTTAAGAGCGTGTACGCCGTACGGCATTTCATAAAAAAATTCAAGTCCGTATTTTTCGATATGACTGAACCGATTTTAATGAAACTTCATACCCATATGCGGGATACATACGTCTAAAAAGTTAGTAGAAAACATTTTCGCGAAATTGTGTTACAGTTAAATTAGACTGATTTTAAATTTTTCATAGACAGAAATTTGTTATCGGTAAAATTCAATTGTCTTTTTTTCTATTCCTACGTTGTGCTCACATACAAGCTGTAGTTTTGCAACCTCGTCAAAATTCAGGAGGTTGTTATAGAAGACGTAAATAAACAATATAAATTACGGTACCTGATCAATAATAATAAACGTTGCTTTTTTCAGTTGTTTTAATTTGACACTATTTCAGAATTAATCCCTTCTCAAAACAAGGTAATCACTTGTTCATCGAATAAACGTCTCCGTTTGTTTATGTGTGAAAACGCGGTTATAGGGCTCGTATTAGACGGGTTGCGTTTTAATACGGGTGGTGTACACTTACCGTTTTCCGATATTAAGAAAAATATAAAATATTATCTAGCCATTTTATTATTGATTCGGGTCGAGAATCATTAGCATAATTACCTCCTTGAATTTGACGAGGATGCAAAACTACACCTTGTATAGAAGCAACAATATTGTACCCAGGACTACGTATTATGTAACTTAATTTGAAAAGAGCGTCCATGGAGTTTCTTGCCCATTCTTCTTCATGAGATCTACGATTTTGGAATGGGCAACTACAGTCCATTCACAGTTGTTATGCCTGTGGCTGGACTGTAGGTAGATTATTTTTGACTATGCAAGTGCCTGTGATGGGTCTATTTGAAATAAACGCTTTGAGTTTGAGTTTGTTCCAAAATGCCCATGTAATCTAAATACCCAATTGAATATCAACATGATGCCCTATGCTCTTGTAGAACACGTTTAGAATCCTAATAATAGCGATGTCACTTCACCTACAAATATTTGATTTAGCATTAAAAGTGCCTTTGAAATGGCTACAAAAAATGTCACCTCTGGTCACCGGTCATTGACGTACACTCGTACTAGTAAAGAACGTTTTTTCCGAATTCTGGTACCTAATTTGTTTTCAACGACCGCAAATCGTAGCGTCAAAACGTTTTTGCAAAAAAACGTTTTTATTTTACCCTTTTTAGTTATCGCATCAGACACAAATCCTTGTCAAGTATCAATTTCGCAATTTGCTGCACCAAACTGCTGCACCGATTTTGATGAAATTTCTATGGGACCAATCGGGAAGTGTATCCATTCAGATAAAAGGAGAATTTTTCAAATCGCTTCATAAATGACGAAGATATGAGGTAACAAACACAAAAAATACAACCGAATTGAGAATCTCCTCCTTTTTTTGAAGTCGGTTAAAATAGCTTCTATGAGATGTGATTCTAAATTGTGTAGTGCGCAAACTGCGCAATTAGGCCCCGATTACAGGGTATGAGATGAGGAGGCTCGTGGCTAAATAATAACAGCCGCTCGGGTCGATCTTCAGGTGAAGCCGTGCTTGCCTAGGTTGGTCCGTGGATGGGTGACCACCCATTACATACCGAGTTTCCTCCGTGCCTCGGAAAGCACGTTAAGCCGTTGGTCCCGGCTGTTAATTGTAGATCTTTGACAGTCGGAAAAATCAGTGGCCAGAAAGTCTGATAACCAGTCTTACTAAGGGTTACGTATTACCCAGTTAGTTTATTTAGACGACCCGAATGGCACAGCGGTAGTGAGGCTGCCTTACGTTCATAGGGTTCCGGGATCGAATCCCGGTAGGAGCAAGTGTTTGTGTGATGAGCATAGACATTTGTTTCCGAGTCATGGCTGTTTATATGTATAATAAGTATGTATTTACAAACAAAAAGTATCTATGTAGTATATCAACTATCTGGTGTCCACGACACAAGCCTCGTTGCTTAGTGTGGCACTAGATGGCGCTGTGTGTAATGTCCAGCGATATTTATTTATTTAGTACTAGCTGTGTTGTGGAGGTCAGATAGGCAGTCGCTCCATATAAAATACTAGTATTCAGCCGCATCCAGTAAGACTGGAAGCCAACCCCAACATAGTTGGGAAAAGGCAGACATGATGAATAGGGCATGAGATGAGGAAAGTTTTCATTATGAATGTGAAGTGTGCAAGATGATCGGCAAGAAGGGGGTGATTTATGCATGAAATGGCGACTAATAGAGGACTAAAGAAGAAGACATGCTGCGCCGACCCCAAAAAAAGGGATATGGTCAGGTGAATGATGCGCGAGACGTACTTAATCGTGATAACAGAAGTAGCCTAGTGGCGTGACCGTCGGACTGCCAAGACATAGCTCTCCATTTCGAACCCAAGACCCGCACCTCAAATTTTCCGCATTCATGTGAGAATTGTGTAATCATCACTTGATACGGTGAAGGATAAAATCATGAGGTAACTAGCATGCCTGAGAGATGTTTCTCGAGGGCATGTAAAGCATTGTCAGAGGCCCGTGGGCGGCATTAAATCTTGGACACCAGGTTAGGCACTTACTACACGAAAAAGAAAATAAATGTAGTTCGTTTCGATACAAAAAAAACTTTTTTGCAAAAAAAAAACCGACTTCCAAAAAAAACACAAAAAAGTGGAAAATAACTTTACTTTCGGAAGTCGGTGACTATTGTTTGTTTCATTGACTTTTTTGCCACCGACTTCCGAAAGTAAAGTTATTTTCCACTTTTTTAGTGTTTTTTTTGGAAGTCGGTTTTTTTTTGCAAAAATGTTTTTATTTTACCCTTTTCAGTTATCGTATCACACACAAATCCTTGTCAAGTATCAATTTCGCAATTTCTTTTACTTGGATGACATTTTTAACCGACTTCTAAAAAAGGAGGAGGTTCTCAATTCGGTTGTATGTTTTTTTGTGTTTGTTACCTCATATCTCC
This sequence comes from Standfussiana lucernea, assembly GCA_964057025.1. Classification (NCBI taxonomy): domain Eukaryota; kingdom Metazoa; phylum Arthropoda; class Insecta; order Lepidoptera; family Noctuidae; genus Standfussiana; species Standfussiana lucernea. The sequence continues at coordinate 2,243,260 of OZ059811.1, forward strand.
GTCATTTATGAACCGATTTGAAAAATTCTTCTTTTATCTGAATGGATCTACTTCCCGATTGGTCCCATAGAAATTTCATCAAAATCGGTTCAGCAGTTTGGTTTTGTAATCAAAATAGATGGAATAGATGAATTTGTTTTTCCAGCTATTTTGATTTCAAATAAAATTCAGATAAAAGAACAATTTTTCAAATCGGTTCATAAATGACGGAGATATGAGGTAACAAACACAAAAAAAAAAAAGCATACAACCGAATTGAGAACCTCCTCCTTTTTTTGAAGTCGGTTAAGAAATGCGATTGGTCTCCAGAGTCACTACTTTGGTCACTACCAAAGATAGACCTAAACAAAGTGGTGGACTGCGGTGAGCCAAGAGTTGGGTTGACTGACCAATGAAGAGTAGGTATGATCCTTGAAACATAAGAAAGTCTCGACACTTGTAATGTAGTATTAACTCGTAAAGTAATACAATAAACATTTGCTGCGCGTGCGTCGCGGTTTTCCCCTTCGGAAAAAAATTGTCTAAAAATAGGTTCCACGTCTGGGTCTTTACACGCATAACATCACGCCTGTGACCGCCGAAGGCAGAGGTATGGGTTAGGGTTGTGCCTCATCTAGCAGCTCGGAATCGCGTTCTTCCATGCTTCTATTCTGTTCTGTCGCTCAGAACCGTCATTTTTTAGAGGGAGAAACGTGGCATGCGTGAGATTCCGTGCAGCTAGATGAGGTGCAATCTTAACAGTACAGTTATGTTAAAGCATTTCATAGGAGGTTGCAACAGTATGTGATGGCTCAACCTAAAGATTGATCGCGATCCCCCCCAACACCGCGATGAGTGTGGTGTGGCGTGTGTGGTGTGGTGTGGTGTGTGTGTGTGTGTGGTGTGTGTGATATGTGTGTGTGGTGTGATGTGTGTGTAATGTATGTTTCCCGGTTTGTAATGTTTTCTTTATGCATTTTTTGAGAATGCCTTGTGAGATTAAGCCCGCCTATGTACCAATCTTGTACAAGAAGTTTAAATAAATAAATAAATTTAAATTTATATGGTGTGCATAATAAAAATATTCTATCCATCTCTTGATCCGACCGGCCGTTACTATTTAGCCACGACCTCCTCACATCAGTAAGGCAGTGGCTCCATGTAAAATACTAGTATTCAGCTGCACCCGGTAAGACTGGGAGCTAACGCCAACATAGCTGAGGAAAGTCTAGGCCGATGATGAGCAGGGCATGAGATGAGGACTGGATGATGACTGTAAAATTGAACAAAAATAATGCAAAGACAAGGCTGACATATCTGAATATTTTTTTTAGTTATTCTTTGTTCACTGATAATAATATAGTCATGTGTGTTCAAGAATAGAAGAGATTGAAAGTTTGATAAGATAATATACAAGTGATGTTTAAACTAGTAACTACGCCTAGCTTTGCCTGTAATATTTTTAAAGTAAAGTTGTTCAGGTAAGGATAAGGGAACGGAAGTTAACCTTTTGACCGCCACGGACGCCTATGGACGTCAAATCAAAAAGTGCTCACGACGCCACGGACGGCATAACACGTCTAATTTGGATGCGGTGAAATTGTGGCTTGGCGTGGAGGGCACGCGCGTGTGTTTATGCTCTGGCGTTCAAATGGTTAAACTGTACGTGGTTCGTGGTACTGCTGGACCACCACTGCTTTCAGAAGGTCTACTTAGGGTTGAACAACATCTCATCATCATTGTCCTGCGCTTATCCCAATTTATTTGTGGTCGGCGCAGCATGTCTTCTTCTTCCATACTTCTCTAGTACTCGTCATCTCAGCAGTCACCTCCTTTCTAGCCATATCATCCTTCACACAGTCCATCCATCGTTTCTTTGGTCTTCCTCTGCTCTTATACCCATCCACATTCGTAGTCAAAACTTTCCTCACCACATTGTCCTCATTCCTGCGCATCACATGCCCAAACCACGACAACCGATTACCACACAACTTTTCAGTCACCGGCGCCACTTTCAGACTTTCTCTTATGTACTCAATTCTTATTTTATCCATTCGCGTTACACCACACATCACCCTTAGCATTCTCATCTCACTGACATGCAAATGCCTTTCATTCATCTCTTTTTTGGCCCATCAGCATAGAATTGGATTACGCATTTTTGCATGCTCTATCCATGACAACATCTCATCTCATCTATTTTATTCATGACACTCATGTTAGGAGATCATCGGAGAATTTGAGACCGTTCTATTTCAATTTTGGTGTACAATATAGTATATTCTATTCTATTCTATCCTTTTCGGTCGCTCTGAACCGTCTTGAAGAGTGCTCTGTTTTTCTATCTAGCAAATTACGGTTCTCGACGACGAAAAAAGAGACATCATGGAAAACTGCGATTCAGTGCACGTACCATGTGCTTCAACCCTTACTTCGCCAGGAACAGAGTACAAAGTTGCCAATCAGCTGGTTCAATACAAACTATTTTCTGTTCAATTTATAATAACTGGCCCCCTATTGCGAGGGAGTTTAACATAACCGGCGAAATGTGGGTGTACTGTTAGGTACAACTCTTGCTAACCCTTCGTGGATTGCAAGCGTGATGTTATGTTGTTTTTTTTTGGCAAACATGAAACAGATTATGAATTGGCGAACACCTACATACCATAATATATGAGATAACAAACGAAGTAGTGTGACGAATATTGGACAAAGAGATAAGAAATTGCAATAACTCATGATTTACCGCAAAATCACGAATTATAGCACAAATTCAAATGAAGTTTGTACCAGCCACACCTACATATATCTACCCAATTTTAACCAAAAAGAGGTAGAAATATGGTATTTTGCTATATTTTCCCAGCTCTTGAAAGTCAACAGGATGAGTCACAGATATAATAAATACAGGAGATATGGCAAGGAGGCGTGGCGCTTGCGAACGCATCTAGCCGCAAAGAGGCTTGTTGCCAGTTTCGGCCATTAGTCGAATGTCAACTTGCGATTTTTTACAAAATGCCGCGTTGTACAGTGGCTGTTTGCAAAAATAACACCTCTATTGGGAATTATACGAAAGATGGCATCTCATTTCACACGTAAGTACTAAAATATGATTGTTTTTCTTATTAAATTCATTAAAACATTACTTCGTGATACTAGAAACACGATAAAGTACCAAAAGCAATTATTTTCATTAGGAACAACAACCATTGTTTGCTTAATACACATCGATCAATGAATCGGCTGGTCTAATAGTGCAATGGATAAGTGTATAACTGATACTCTCACTCACACGATAGTTTCGTGTGTTTTAGGTAGATAATTAGAGATGTGATGTCACTTTTGTGGTTGTCGATATTTTATACGATCCTACTTAGTACGAATGATTACACAAGGGTAAAAAATTAGACTTTTTTTGTTACATGGAACTTTATAGCTGTTGTTTACTAATGTGAGGTACTTAATGATAAAAATTATATAATTAATTACTGAAAAATACAATTCATTACTATTTCTTGATTACTCGACTTATCTTTTATTGAATCAAGTATGGGTTTTTAATTTATTGCGGTACTCTTACACATGTATCATTGATATCATCATCACAATTCACACCTTGGTTTTATTTTAACATTTTAGCTATCCGAAGTATCCAAAAATAAAATAAAAGTAGATAAATGTGACAGGAAAAGGTCCAAACTGGTTTCCCACAAAAAATAACACGATATGTTCGTCTCACTTTGAGCCTAAGTGCTTTCAACCATTGAATAAAAATTCATACCAACACCTCGAATTCAGGTGCAAAAATAGTACTGTATTTTTATAATATATAAAAAGAGCAGATTAAAGGTAACTGAATTTCATCGATACTATTTTTTCTACGATTACCTCTTCACATCACTAGTTGCGATGTGAGTTTATTCTGAGTCCGTAGCTACAGGTAGAAGCCCCGCCCCATGTATGCCTGTGTTCTATTAGTGAGTTTATTAGTGTTGCTGTAAGTTTCTTTGTGTGCGGGAGAAATATGAGCTCGTGTGCCGTTCTTATAGTTTTTGCTTTTGTGTTAGTGAATTAAGTGGGGGGAACACGGCGACATCTGAACACGAATACATTTTTTTACAAATCATATCTCCTGTATTTATTATATCTGTGGGATGAGTAAACAGAGACAGTGGCCGCATGGGCTGATTTTTAAGGATAAGCAACATTTGGCGAAGCCATTCCCTGGATGGACAATCATCCCTAATCTACCGAGACCTTCCGTGATTCGGAAAGCACGTTAAACCCTGAGTTCCAGCTGTCATTTGTAGATCTTTGACAGTCGTTACAGGTAGTCAGTGGCCCGAAAGTCTGACAGCCAGTCCTTCCAAGGGGTATCGTATTACCCAGTACTAACTGGGTTGTGGAGGTTAGATAGGCAGTCGCTCCATGTAAAATACTAGCTACTTTTCAGCTGCATCCGGTTAGACTCGAAGCTGAGCCCAACACAGTTGACACATTGTAACATTTAACAGTTCGTAACATTATGATTTAAAAGAGTGTCCATGGAGTTTCTTGCCCATTCTTCTCCATAGAGATCTACGCTTTGGAATGGGCAACTACAGTACTTTCACAGTTATTATGTCTTGTGACTGGGACTGTAGCTTCATTTTTTATTGCTGTCTTTGTTTCGACAATTCAAAAGTGCCTGTAACTGGCCTACTTGAAATAAATGCTTTGATTTTGATTTTTGATTTTTGTTGGGAAAAGGCTCATTGGCTGGTGATTATGATCAGTAAATGTGCTTTAAAATCTATGAAGTAGTTGTGATGAGTTGACCAAAATGACGGCAATCGCTTCTCATATCATCATACAAGTTGCTGATACGATATTTGACAACTGATTACGTTTATAAGGCGTTTAAAACATATAAATGTTGAGGTTTGGCGATGATATAGCGTTTCTAATGTCATACGGATTTGCTCACGCGCTTATTGCCCCCACGACAAGTCAGATTAAAGCAAGCATCATCATTATCGGTGTAGTCTTTTCCCAACTATGTTGTTCAACTTTTTCACACAAGTTTTTTTTTTATACAAAATTTTAATGTTGCTTCTGTTAGCACGTTTTGAGTGCGTTACATTGAATCCCACCGTAAAACTTATTTTTCACCCCAAAAAAAGTCGTTTCCCAGAATATTTTTGAGTTATTTGTTCTAGACGGACTTAATGCCTTAGGCATGTTCTACCAGTCAACCTTTGGGTGATGCAAAGACACAAACAGTGGTAGGTGTATATCTGTAAATAATTTTAATTTAATACTAAGATAAACTACAAAGAAAAAAATAATGTATTAAATACTAAATGAAATAATAATATTGGCGACATTGGCGTATCAAGATTTCGATACGCCAATTGCACTTTTTTCTACTCTAGAAGACTAAGTAATGCAGCATTCCATCCCTAGCTCATATAACGAGTTAATAAAACAAAAAAAAAACAAAAACTTTTTGCAAAAAAAATCCGACTTCCAAAAAAAACACTAAAAAGTGGAAAATAACATTACTTTCGGAAGTCGGTGACCATGGTTTGTTTTTTGGCACCGACTTCAGAAAGTAATGTTATTTTCCAATTTTTAACCGACTTCAAAAAAGGAGGAGGTTCTCAATTCGGTTGTATGTTTTTTTTTTGTGTTTGTTACCTCATATCTCCGTCATTTATGAACCGAATTGAAAAATTCTTATTTTATCTGAATGGATTTACTTTCCGATTGGTAAAATTGTTTTTATTTTACCCTTTTTAGTTATAGTTTCACACACACAAATCCTTGTCAAGTATCAATTTCCCAATTTATTTTACTTGGATGACATTTTTTCCAGCTATTTTGATTTCAAAACCAAACTGCTGAACCGATTTTGATGAAATTTCTATGGGAGCAATCGGGAAGTAGATCCATTCAGATAAAAGAAGAATTTTTCAAATCGGTTCATAAATGACGGAGATATGAGGTAACAAACACAAAAAAAAACATACAACCGAATTGAGAATCTCCTCCTTTTTTTGAAGTAGGTTAAAAACAGTTATTTTTCACTAGAAATTGGAATAATAGTCGAGATAGTTCACTTATAAACAGTTATTTAGACTCGGCGGCGTGAACAATCACGGGACTGGTAGAAATTATATATTCTACATGCGAGTGATTTTAACCGACTTCTAAAAAAGGAGGTAGGAGGGAGGTATTTCACCAGCATCTGTTTTTTTTCTCATGTGTGTTCACCGATTTCTCTGTGATTACTATTCCGACTTTTTTCATTTGGTTAATGAAGCTCGCGCGGTGGTCTCATATAAATTTGATTACTTTTGCTTCGGTATTTTATGAGTTGTCCTCTATAATACGCATTTTTTCTTCTTCGTCTATGTGGATGGTGTTCTTATAACTTCCAGTTACAATGTAAAATATACGCGTTCAAAGGGACACCGACGCGAAAACGGAAACCACATGCTCAGTACATCATTCTGAACCCCCCCCCCCCCATATAGAAACTTTTCGTCGGTTAATAAAAAAAAATCAGCTGTTCCATACATTTTGACCGTGTAGGTATTGCACTGTTGTAGGAAACAAATTAAAATTATTTATTGCAATCCATAATGTACATATACAGGTGGTAAAATACAATTAAGAAGAAACAATTATGGACCCTGTCGGGCACAGCAAAATTAGATAAATAGGTAGGAGAGAGGAAGAGCGCTTTTATCAACTTTCCATAACACACAATTAAATTAGGTAGACTGTTTTTTTTTTATTGTATTTATATAATTAATTTATTAAGAAATTAATTATTATATGTATTTGATTATATCATTCGTTTCTTTATTCTATCTATTTATAATATTATGATATTCCAGTTATATTATAACAGCTGCTTTTTTTAGATAACCAACAAAAAATCTTATGTGGGGTTTTCAAAATGACGTACTGAGTATGTGGTTTCCGTTTTGGGTACGATGACCCTTCCACCAAGTATGGATAATTGACACGGAGTTGTGTGAGATATCACAACTAAAAAGGGTAAAATAAAAAAATTCCGACTTCCAAAAGTAGTTTTTTTTATGTATTTTGGAAATCAGTTTTTTTTTTGCAAGAAATGGGTTTTTGTCAATGATCGAATATTGACAGCATCATCTGCCTAGCCTTTTTCCCAACTTTATTGGGGTCGACTTCCAGTCTTACCGGATGCAGCTGAATACAGAGAGTATTTTACATGGAGCGTCTGCCTATCTGACTTCCACGACCCAGTGACATGAATGATGTGAAAAGTGAATGTGTGATGTAAATGTAATACAATCAACAATTCAAAAATACAATAATCCATGGCAGCTGCGAGATGACCAGTCCCTACTGACAGCGCCCGTTCACGAACATGACGCATGGATCAGCCATCATTCAACTCAACCATTTTGAAGGGAACTAAACGACCCGACACACTCGCCACCATCAGCGAGACATTTTAGTGAGCATGACATAGATTCATAGATTCTCTCAAACACCAGGGAAAATGCGAGTCAATAAAAGATGTAAATGGTGGCTTTATCGTACATAGTACTCACTATGCAATTATATAATATTACTGGTAAGTACGTGGCAATTGTTGGTGCGGTGTACCTTCCATCCTGTATAGTGATGAATCCAATGCTATAATACACTGCACTAGCTCTGGCAGACACATGTCTTATGTCGTTCCGTCTTTCCGTTAGTTTAAATAGTCAATTATTATTGTGTAACTTTACCACTAAGCACAAGCCCGCCACACTATTCCCAAACCACTGCAACTCCTGAAAGCCAGAATCAACAGTGGCGACCACCGGAAACGCGCCGAGACAACGAATCTCGTCGAAGTCCCAAAGACACAACTTAACTGTCTTGGACACAGCAACGAAATTAATCAGAAAAGAATGCGCAGGAGTAGGACAAAGATAATTTCCCCTTCCCTCCATATCAGCAGGAGACAGAACAAAACAAGGCAAATAGGCACACAGGGTCGTTTAGAACTGGGATAAGCCCAGTTGCCTAGCACCACGGAGAATCAGCTAGCAGCAATTACGTGATGCACATAATTCAGTTCATATAATGACACGTTCTGTGGCTAGGTTTTAAGTTAGGCCATGCGAGAAGAGCCTGAACACATAACATAAACATCACGCTTACAATGCCTGAAGAGTTAGGTAGAAGAGTGCCTAAGGGGCCATCGATAAATTACGGGGGAGAAGTAAGTCGACGAAGTGAAACATTGTGTGCCAAAGGGTGGGAGGGCTCCTAAATTTCGTGACGTCACATTTTAAAATCTAATATATCTAAGTATTAAAACACGAAATTTTAACTTTTAACGATAAGCTTAAAAAATATTTTCAAAATTATCTGTATGAAAATGTCAAATTGCATAATATGTTTTACATTTCACTAGGGAGGGGTGTCTCACAAATGTGACTGGCTGTGGTAAAGACGCCCCCGTCATCGGGGGGGGGGGCAAATAATTCGTGTGACGTAATTTATGGATGGCCCCTAACAGTACACCCACATTTCGCCAATTATATTTAAGTCCCATTTAATAGGGAGCGAGCGCATAAAATCGAAAAGCAGAATGGATTTATGAACGCTGTCAGTTATTTCATCAAGGGTACAGATAAGATTAATACAATCGTGATAGATATCCACTGCGTCACTGTCCCTGATTAAAAAAATAGGTTAGCAATATCAATGCTTATGTGCCGAACTGATTACAATACTGTTAAGTACCTACCTAAATTTAAATGATTTTAAACTAAATAACACACAAACATAAGACTTTTTTTAGGCAGTCGTGTAAAAATACTGCATACAGAATTTGCCAAAATGGGGGATTAATAACATAACATCACGCCTGTAATCCCATTAAGGTTAGGCAGCGGTCAGCGGTGTGCCTAATAGTACACCCACATATCGCCAATCCACGTGCCCCTCAAAGAGATGTCAGCACAAACTGACGGGGTCCATTAGGACCGATGCCTGCCAGGGTTGCGGATTTGTTCGAAAGGGTTACCGTGACCCTTGGCACCTTGGCACAGGCAAGTGAAGGAACACGGGTGGGTTTTAGTCAGTAAGAGTCTGACACGCCCTCCCGCTCCACCCAGAGCGGGTCATTTGGTGATTTCCCACCCAAAAAAAAAAAAGAAAAAAGGCAGTGTGGTTTTCCATCAGGAATTTCTCAGTAGCAGCCACGGAGTCTGGATTTGTGCCCGGTTGATAGTAAAAGACTCGCTCCCTATTACATGGGACTTCATATAAAATATTAGTTTTCAGCTGTATACGGTTAGGCTGAAAGCCTCTCCATCATAGTTGAGAAAAGGCTCGGCCGATGCTGAAATAATAAGATATCACTATCACTACATAGTATAAAACAAAGTCGCTTCCCTCTGTCTGTCCCTATGTACATATGCTTAGATCTTTAAACTACGCAACAGATTTTGATGCGGATAGATTGATTCAAGAGGAACGTTTATATGTATAATACATGCATATTATAGTAGAGAAAACATTAGTATCTACATTGCACCCGTGCGAAGCCGGGGCGGGTCGCTATTTTGAAATAAATCTTATCTCACTTACAATGACATGAAAAATAACTACACACATCAAAAGTATCTAGGGATCAACATATATTTTTGCAATAACTTTTCTCCTGATTGATATTAATTTAAATTTTGTTTAAGGATTCATCAAATAAAGTGTTTTCGTTTGTCACAGTAACGATAAACCAAGTCACCTTTGCATTAATAAAGAAATTTGCCATTTTCCTAATAAAGGGATTTTTGACATTTGAACCACTAACATTAAAGTTCGAAAAAAAGACTGAAATAACAGTTTTCTTTAAAATTTTATTGGGTAACTTAAACAATTAATAATCCGTGTTTCTACCGCGAACACTAACTAACACAAGAACATCGGTTTGGCATACTCAAAATGAGTTCATCCAAATCACGCTGTGGAATGGCCGCCCATGTTCGTTGCAACAACAAAAAAAGGTCTTCTTGCGACTGGATACCCTCCATATTCGGCAGAGCTCTTCTCTGTAGCATATCCCATGCATGCTCAATCGGGTTCAAGTCTGGCGACTGAGCAGGCCAGGGCAGGACATTGATGTTAGCTGCGGCGAGAGTCTGTCTTACAACTCTTGCGGTGTGCGGTCGTGCATTATCATGCATTAACTGAAATAAGGGACCGATTTGCACTTGTAGAGGAACGATGACGTCTGATACAATCGTCTCAGCATAAATTTGAGCGTTGAGGTTGCCTCTGATCCAAATCAACTCAGTTCTTCCGCCGATCCAAATATCCGCCCATACCATGATGGTTCCACCACTATAAGGATGGACTTCCTGGCAGGATTTTAATCGCTGTTGGCGTCCAGGGGTTCTCCAGTGTCGTATACGTCTTGTATCCGGTCTCATACCAAAACGAGACTCATCAGAAAAGCACACGAAACGCCATTGTTCTTCTGCCCAATTTCTGTGTTCAAGAGCCCATTGATATCGAATCCTACGATTGTGCATTGCTATAGGTGGTACCCGTAGCGGTCTTCGGGAATGAAGGTTCACTTCATGCAAGCGGTTTCTGACTGTTTGGTCGCTAATTAAGTTCCCTGAAGAGTGATGAAGCCTCACGGCTAACATCATGGCGGTTATTGTTGGAGCTCTTCGAGTTAAGATTTGAATGTATCGGTCTTGTCTCCGTGTGGTGCAGCGATACCGTCCTCCATGGCGCTCAGCCACGGTACCAGTGCTTCGGTAACGTGTCCAAAGTCGACTGATAACACTCTGACTTGTATTCAGAGCTAAAGCCACAGTACGTTGCCGGGAACCAGCTTCTATCATTCCCACGGCTCTGAGCATTTCTTCCCTGCTTAAATGACGTCGCCGCTCCATAATAACGTTGGTTTTAATCAGTAGTAGGGAAACAGTATCACTAATAATGTCTTCAATGCGTTGTATGTTTTTATAGGGAAAATATTGACAGCTTATTTTCATCTTTTACTCGAATTTGATTGAGAGTTCCTGATTCAAATTATGAAATGCACCAAAAAGGATCCATATAAATTTATAAAATCATAAATTTATTACAAAGCCACATCTCAATCTCAAGAAATCCGCATAAAAATGCTTGATCCCTAGACACTTTTGATGTGTGTATTTAGATAAAAATCACGTCATCTCTATTACAGCATAATATTATTTAAATGCAATGTCATTCTCGTCTGGGTAGCCTTTTCCAAATTCCCCATGTTGGGAACGGCTTCCAGTGTAACCGTGAATTGATGAAGCGGAATACCAGATATTTTACATATGGTCCTGCGTCATGACGTCCACAACCCAGGTACTGGGCGATACGATACTTCTTGGTGAAGCTGATGGGGAAGCCATTATTAATTAATCACAAGCTGACCCACGCAACTTCGTCTGCGTAATATTTTTTTTTATTTGATTGATGCTCTGCTCGTATTGGTCACAGCGTGATGTTACATAGCCTATAGCCTTCCTCCATAAATGGACTATCCAACACTTTTAAAAATTTTCAATTCAAACCAGTAGTTCCTGAGATTAGCGCGTTCAACCAAACAAACAAACTCTTCAGCTTTATAATATTAGCATAGATGTGAGGTTTTTAGGCCACTTTCATACCCCCCACCGTCCCCCACTGTAATACGTCGTGAGGTTTTAGGCCACCCCACCTCCCTCCTCTCCGAATCACGTGTTTTTTTTTAATATAAAGATGCAAGTTTTGGAATCATATACGGGGTGGAATCCCACACCGACGCGAAAACTCAGATCATTCTGAAACCCCACCCCCCCCCCACAAGGAAATTTTTCGTCGGTTTTTGAAAAAAAATCATCTGTTCCATACATTTTGACCGTGCACGTATTGCACTTTTTAACCGACTTCAAAAAAAGGAGGAGGTTCTCAATTCGGTTGTATTTTTTTTTGTGTTTGTTACCTCATATCTTCGTCATTTATGAACCGATTTGAAAAATTCTTCTTTTATCTGAATGGATCTGCTTCCCGATAGGTCCCATAGAAATTTCATCAAAATCGGTTCAGCAGTTTGGTTTTTAAATCAAAATAGCTGGAAAAAATATGTCATCCAAGTAAAAGAAATTGCGAAATTGATACTTGACAAGGATTTGTGTGTGATGCGATAACTAAAAAGGGTAAAATAAAAACGTTTTTGAAAAAAAAATAACCGACTTCCAAAAAAAACACTAAAAAAAAACCGACTTCCAAAAAAACACAAAAAAAGTGGAAAATAACTTTACTTTCGGAAGTCGGTGACTATTGTTTGTTTCATTGACTTTTTTGCCACCAACTTCCGAAAGTAAAGTTATTTTCCACTTTTTTAGTGTTTTTTTTGGAAGTCGGTTTTTTTTTAGTGTTTTTTTTGGAAGTCGGTTATTTTTTTTTCAAAAACGTTTTGTAAGAAACAGCTGTTTATTTTTTTAATAACCTACAAAAAATTTACATGTGGTGGTGGTTCAGAATGATGTACTGAGTATGTGGTTACCGTTTTCGCGTCGGTGTCCCTTCTACCCTGTATTTTTATTTATATTGACTCTAATTCGCTTGCTCGGGTTTTTATGTGGTCCAGCCCCCCCCCCCCCCAACCTCTCTTTGAACCTCATGTGATTAAAGGACGAACCCATTATGCAACGACTGTCGAGATCCACAAATGACAGCCTCAATCAAAGGCTTGACGAACATTACGAGGCACGTAGTAATCTCGAAATGTAATTAATGGTCACCCATCCACGAGTGGACCTCGGCGAACGAAGCTTAACCTTTATGAGCCCCTCTCTGTCTTTTCGTCTATTAGTACGCAACTCAAGAACCACTTATCCAATTTAAGTGATTCTTGTTTTATTGGATGCCTACTAGCTTTTGAACACGACTTAGTACGCGTGGAATTTAGAATCTAAAAAAAAATGCAAAATGTAGCCTATATTTTAAGTTACGGATCTAGAAGTAGAGCGGTGAAAACTGCGTTCAAATCCATGCAGTAGTTTTTGCGTGATACGCGTACAAACATACAGACAGACAAAAATTCTAAAAACTGTTGTTTTGGCTTCTGCTGCTCTAAAAAAGACCCCACATATAATTTTTTTTTTTTTAATATCTCCAATGTACAGACATCGGCATGTTACAATTTTATTATATGTACAGATAGATGATTTCTAAAAACTACCTACATGAATTTCTTTAGTATTGTGGACAATGTTATGTTTACGAACATAAATAAACTAACGCCTTATTCTCATGGCTGTAGGGTTGCTTTTATCTTGTCCACTAACATACAAGTACATCGGTTAGGAGCGTGTACACGCTGTACGGCATTTCATACAAATTATCAAGTCCTTATTTTTCGAAACGACTGAACCGATTTTAATGAAACTTCATACGCATAAGCGGGGTACATAAGTCTAAAAAGTTAGTAGAAAACATTTTCGAAATGTCTTATTTAAAGAAAGATAATTGACAATCTGTTTCGATGGAAAATTTAAAATCGGTCTAATTTAACTGTAACACAATTTTGCGAAAATGTTTTCTACTAGCTTTTTCTTGTTTAAATAATTTGTTTTGAAAAATTTTCTTTGATTATTTGTAACTAATTCAAAGATTACTTGGTATAATTATTTGAATTGTAGCTTACGGGGTGCTAAGGAGCAAGGACTTTTTTTCTGAAATTGATCAGTTTTTATGCACCATTGAGTTAATCTTGTCCACAAAAAAACATTTCGCCCCTAAAACATTCTGACTAGCCATCGGAGATGGTCTCTTTAGGGATGAACCACATAGGTCTGAGTGGCTCTGTCCAGTCAGATATCAAGCTCAACTCGGAACTTAACCTGATAAATGTTGTTTCCAACAATTGACATGAGAAAAATTTAAAACAGTGGAATTCTTACAAAGAGAGGGTGCATTGAATTGCTTGACAGGTCAACAAGCTTAACAATATTATAATCAACACCAATGTAAGGACATTTGGGTAGGCTAAAAGGCACTCAATATAATTACAGTCAAAATCTCTTATAACGACATCGAAGGGACCACTCATATTTGGTCGTAAAAACCGAAAGTTGTAACAACCGGTGATGTTTTCAAGGTACAAAGTAATTTGTACCTATGATTTTGGCCAATATAACTGGTATGTTGTTCTAAATGATGTCGTTGTAAACAGTTTTAACTGTTTCTGTAAATTTTTGGATCCTTAGCAGACAGATAAAATCCTATTTGCAGTAAAGAACTGTTTTTAAAATACAATACAGAAGAAAGTGGCAGTGGATTCATAGACAGAAGTTAATCATTTAGAAAAAAAACAAGCAAATATTACAATAAGAATAATACAATTAACATTATATCAGGCATTTTCTCAACTTAGTTCTCAAATTAACAATTTTTTTTAAACTGTTCTGTATCGATTTTGGTGTACAATAAAGTATATTCTATTCTATTCTTAGTTGGGGGCACCTTCCAGTCTAACCAGTAGTATTGCCATTTATTAATTCTGCTGACTCCACTACCTCAAAACGGCTTGAACATGCAACTCATGTAGGTCAAATAAAAAAGTTCATAATAAAGTCAACCTATGAAAATTATGTACCTAAACATTGAAAGAATTTATCAACAGACCAAGGTGATATTCATTCATCTTAACGACGTTTTAATATTGCGCATTGAAATAGCTTAGTAAATAATAGAACAGAGCAAAGAATAAAGTAATTACTGTATGTACTTCGGTCAACACCAGTTTAGCAACTTCAAGTACGATTACTGGACAAATAATAGTGAAAAATAATGTTTTATCTTTACGTTATGATGTAATATACCCATAAAAAACGGCGAGTAAACATTTGAGACCTGAAACATCATTTCAGTAGCGGAATTTGCTTAAAAAAGATGATACTTCAAGATTGTGTGCTGTGAGTTCCAAATCTAGAAGTGATTTTCATGATTAACTTTGTTGTTGTTTGGTTCGTAAACTTACCGGTAGAGAGTAATAGTATGTGTCCTTGGTTCACTTGTAACAATTTATTAGTAAAACGACGTGGAAAATGGGGAAAAATACCGTTTCACAATACACTACGAACGCTACGCGAACATAGACACACAGATAAAATATGGCACAAAATTGAGGAATGTCCGAAAAGAATTTGTTGACGTTTCTCTTTGATGTTGCACGCTAATCAAAAAACAAATTCACAAGAAAAAACTATGATCTTTAAAATATAAAACCAAATAAAATAATCTTATATATCACTCTATATATCTCTATATATCTTATATGTCTCTCTTATATATTACTCTTTCTCTTATATCTTATCTCTTTATAATATTTCTCTTTTTCTTTTACACACTTTGTCTACATCTCTTTTTTTAGTATCTCCTTTCGCAGGTTTGCTGGAAGAGATTTCATTAGAAATAAGCAATACCTTTGTACTCTCTTTTCTGTTCCTTTCTTGATTTCTGTATTTAGTGTGTACATAAATTGTTAAATAAATAAATAAATAAATAAAATGCTACTCAGTTTTCTTCCAAATATGACCTTTTTGTATCTTACTTATCATCGTAGTTAGAAATAATTTAAGTGCTACCGTATTGCCTGTCTGTTATGGAAATCAACTGGCACGAGTGTCGGGAAATTTATTTTGATAAAGAACCTGGTTCCGAGCAAAAGTAAACCAAATAGTTGACAATACTAGCATAGTCCAAGCTTATTTCGAAACTGAGTAATCTTCGTACGACTTCCGTTTTTATAAACGGTTTCCAAGACGGTCTCACGGTGTTTTATTATATCAATCTTTGTGTTCTTTTTTGGCTTGAGGTTTGTTGTTCTGCATAGCTATTCATAACCACTCGATTGGCTGTCATATCCAATCGATCGACAGTCCTATTGAAAAAGTCCTCTAATCGCTATTTACAAAACTTAAACCGAATATTCGATTCGATTGTGATTCGATATGAAGACATCAATCCTGCCGACAGCTATTTGTTGTCGGAAGTGCAATCGAACGAAAAATAAAAGTGTTGTTATTTAATCAAGGCTTTGTCTAAAGTACATATACGTATTGCATGTAAAGTTTTACTATTGTTTCGTCCGCTGCATAAATATTTACACGATTTTTCGTGGTGTATGTAACCCTTACATTAGTACAGTCTTTGATTTAAATTATTTGGATAGATGGTGTACCGGGCTCTGCCATCCAGGGACCGTCGGCGTGCCGCATATCAACAGAAGCAGGAGAAATTGTCTCTCCAACAAAGCCCACTCTGAAGATATTATAGCGCGTGTCCATAGTCGGAACTATGACGCAATCTTGTACTATTCCAAGCAAGAGTCGTTGCGGATCCATTTATTAATAACAGTCATCATGGTTAATTGTTTTTTAAATATAAATTTATAGTTACTCGACGGATATCTATCTATCTTCTATATATATATATAAAACAAAGTCGGGTTTGTTACAACACTTATAACTCGGGATCTGCTGGACAAATTTTCATGGTTATTGATTTGTTGGATTCGTCTCCGTTCCGAATAGCATCTTCCGCAATTGACAGTTCACATCACGCACGCTTTTGTTTTAGGGATATGTAAGCAGTTACTAGGAGAGTAGGATAGGTAGGCAGGTACTGGGAGAGTAGGATATATAGGTAGGGACTAGGAGGGTAGGATAGGGTAGGTCGGATAGGTGGGGTAGGTAGGGTGGATGGGGTAGGTGGGGTAGGGTAGCTTCAAGCAAGCCATTCATTGACTGTTAGGCGGTACGAAGTTCGCCGGGACAGCTAGTTCAGTATAATCTGCAGTAAAACTTATAGAAATACTCATTAAAAATAATTTACATTCCACATTAATTTTTATACCACCAATGTTCATTTTCTAGCATGCTGAAGAATTAATAGCGTTTTGCCAGTCATTCGATTGGAAATTTAGATAATCGAAAAAGTGTCTATGATCGATTCGGTTTCGGATTGTTTGTGAATAGCTATGCTGGTATCCCACAAAACGTCAAAATTTTTCGCACGCCATTGTGTGCGGAAGTCACCCATTTTTAAATCACAAAAATCACAGTTTTAGAAAAACAAAAATCAAAAATTAACCGTCAAAATAGATTTTATAATAAATAATGGGTCTACCAAGTTGTGGAATACCGGAGGCTGACCTCCCCCAATGCTGGTCTGACGACGTTCGTATGAACGCGCTGTTTGCACCTTTTCGTCTTAAGGCAGCGAATCCAGAATCCTGGGATATGAAGATGAAATTTTGGTCGGATATGCTGCGGCAGTGGTGTAGGAGCAGAAAGGATCCTATAGTGTCTGCTGCGGACGCGAAGACGGCGTTCAATCGTAGAGGTCGCACCCCTGCCTGCATGGACATCGTTGTTGAAGAAATGTTTCGGTGCGTCTTGTTTTTTTTTTTTTTAAAAAAAGCTATTTTTCCAGCCTGTGGTATTTCTGTAACCTTTATTTTCATAGATTTTCCCGCGTTTTCATGGTTATCTTTACAGATATTGCTAGGTGTAAACAAAGGGAGTTGAAAGAAATTTTTAATTTATGTTAATTATTTTAATGATTATGCCTGTTTTACAAATTCACGAAGCTTAAGCTTTAGTTCAATTCATAAATGACGCTAATAATCGTGACTGCATTATCCCTATTTTATATTAAGCTTTTCACAATATTTTAAAAAACCATGCTATTTTCACATTTTCATAAACATTTAAATTTATCCTCAGATAAATTATTTGTGTAAATGCCTTAGGAATATGATATCAAATGCTCAGCCGAATAATCAAACCCACATGTGTGTCTTTCAGTGCTATTAAGATCTTCTGTTTCACAATTCTCAATAGCTGAGACTGGGTGTCTGCTTCATTGATGGCGTTAGACTCATAGCAACTACATAGCACTACACATAGATTCATACAAAATTCTGATATTTTGATCCTCAATTTATTAATACAGTCAAAATCTGTTAAAACAACATCGAGGGACCACTCATATTTGATTGTGAAAACAGATGGTCGTAACAACCAGTGATGTTTTCGAGGTGCAAAGTATTTTGTACCTATGATGATGGTCAATATAACCCGTATGTTGTTCTATATGATGTTGTCGTAAACGGTTTTAACTGTATAAACTTTACACACACAAAAAAGGTATAAAGAAGCAAGAGTCTCTACCGGTCAACCTAGGGTGATGGAGAGATAATCTTCCTGCCCTTGTCCCATTTTACTTGGGGTTGGTGCACCACATTTTTTTCTTCCATTCTCCCCTGTCAACCGTCACGCTATCATTTACACTTTTTTCATATCATTCCTCACGAAATCCATCCATCATTTCTGTGGTCTTCCTTCCTCCTTATGGAGAGCTAAGATGAAGATTTTCACAGTTATATTCTTGGTTGTTTTGAGCGGAATTTTCGTTTTATGGACACATGATTACCAGGTTAATATACTGGGATTGGCTTCCAGTCTAACCGGATGCAGCTGAATATGGCAGCTTATGGCTAAATAATGTCAGCTGCGTGGATGAGGGACCATCGTTACATTTTAAGACCCCTTTGAGTCTAGGAAAATATGATTTAAGTAGTTGGTCTTGACTCTCATTTGTAGATCTTCAGCAGTCACTATGGGTATTTAGAAGCCTGAAAAGTCTGCCTTACCAAAGGTTATTGGGTTTTCAAGCAACTGTGTTGTGGAGGTCACATAGGCAGTTGCTCCATGTAGCTGCAATCTATACTATATTGTATTGTAGCGGGCCGGTGTCCTCAACTCCACGACCAATGCGCGTATTTTGCGTACGGAATCTATACTATATGCGGAACTATTGATCCTATTCCGAAAATTCTTTCACCAACAGGATGTTACATTATCCGTAAGTGTAATAGGCTACATTTAAAACGTTCCCATGAATAAATTTCCGTACATAACGAGAGTGAATCCGCGAGCAAAAGCTAGTATCCAATAATCCTTGATTGGAAACTGACACTCCAACAAAGTTGGGAAAGGGCTGGGCAGAGGAAAAGGACTCATCCAGACATCGTGAAAATGTATAACAGCCAATTAAAGGCACATAAATATGCAAGAATGAAACCAGAAGTGAAATTAAAATGTATTAGCATAACATACATTTTGTCAAGGTTGAAAAGCTGTTTATTTTTTTATCTGTTTGGGGAGGAGCTACAGAGCTAAGTAACTGTCTCTATGAATTTATCAACTGTTTGATTGCACAATATTCATAATATTATTTTATGTGAACTCTCTTCTCATATATTTCTGTTAACCTGATCTGTCCCACTCTTAGGCAAACGGGTCCTGTCCACATTCCTCCCACTTTTCTCGATGTTACACTTCTTCTTGCAAATTAACGAGAAAGCAACCCAAGGCATCCCGCCATCTTCTCCTCGTTTAGTAACTTTTAATTTATAGTGAACTAGCTTTTGCCTGCAGTTACACCAGAAATTGACATCTGCCCACAACACCCACCTCGTCGCGATTAGTTCATTTAAGCTTAGCATTAAATAAATCATATTTATTTCTGCAAATTGGTTTAAAAAAAAAACATACAACCGAATTGAGAACCTCCTCCTTTTTTTGAAGTCGGTTAAAAACACTTTTACACGTCACATCATGTTATGTTTTAAAGCTAGATTGGGCTGGTGTTTCATATCTGACTACTCTGAGAAGAAACAGCCGAAACAAACTCAGAGGTCACTGTCTCTTTTAAAGTCCAGACATTCGTTAAATCATATGAGGACCATGCAGATTAGTGTCAGAGGTGGTCTTTTGATGAAGGAATCACACAAATTTGAGTGTCCAGTCAGTGCAAGCATTTGTTGTGTAGCTCGACTCATAACCCAAGGAGGTCATTCTTTCCGATTTGTTTCTCTTAGCTCCACTCCTGAGAGTCGTAGAGTAATGTTAAATATAAAACCTTCCTAAAGAATTGGACTATCAAATGCAAAATGATTTTTTCAAAACCGTTCAAACAAAAACCACACTCAACTTCAACTTTGTTATAATAGTGCGGAAAAATCATCTGACATGGAGAAAACCAAATTGATGTTATTTGAAGTCTCTTCTGATTAAGCATCATCATCACTCTCCAGCCCTTATCCCAATTTATTTGTGGTCAGCGCAGCATGTCTTCTTCTTCCATACTTCTCTATTACTTGTCATCTCAGTAGACACCACTTTCTGTACTCTCATAGCTATCTGTATACAAATAAATAAAATTGAAGTGTCTGTTTGTAATTTCATAATATTAGCTTTTTATTGAATGCTTATGAAAGTAATATGGTACTTATAACAAAAAAACTAATTTTATTATTTTATATTTCTGTCTTTCTGTTTGTTTGTTCCGGATAATTTCCGAAACGGCTGGACCGATTTTGTCGAGACTTTTACTGGTAGATAGCTGATGTTACAAGGTAGCTTGGTAGTAACTTTTATTTTACAAAAAAGACTAGGGTTCCGTTGCAAAAAAATTAAAACCAATGTAATTGTTAACAAAATCCGATTCAAATAGGGAAGTAATATTTTTTTTTAAATAATAATTTCACGAGGACTAAGATCGCAGGAAACTACAACAGCTAGTCAACAATAAACTACTAAATTACTTAATATGTAAGACTGAACAGACTACTATAACCATCTCAATAATCTCCTCTCATATCCACAGCAATGGTGACCTTTGCCCACTCTCGAAGTACCAGCAAATCCTCCACAACGGCCCCGAAGGCTGGGTCAAATGGGGCGCCCGACTGGCGTTCAGACCCGCCGCCTTCGCCCTCACAGCCGTCGCTGCCTTCATGCCGACCAGACAAGCGTTAGATAACGATGGACTGCCGAAGGCTAGCATCGACTCTACGCAACGATTTGTGTTGGAGTCCGCTGTTAAAGTGAGCTTAACTTAATATGTTATCAATTTTTTTTGTTGCTTGGCTGTGTTTTTGAAGAAGTTTGAAAGTCTAAACCTTATTTGAGTTTGATTAAGGTGGAAGCGCTAGGTTAGCCCGCGAAATTGAAATTTTCTTACGATTTTTGCAATTTTCAAGTCAGTGTCAGGTTGTCTGATATATTTTTATGTTTTATATGATTTGCGACCGTAGCTGATATGGCTTTACTGAGCTATAATAATTTGAATAATTGAGTTTTTTATGAAATAATCATTCAATGGGATTAAATGAAAGGTTGCACCGAAGATTTTAATAAATTCAGTTAAGGGTGTACTGGCCGTCATAAATGTCTTTAGCCTGTACCTACCCCATAAACTCTATATTCAAAAAACCATGTTTTAATTACAGGAACAAGCCACAGAACTCCTACAAAACTTCCCCCCTGGTGTGGAACGTATGGGCACCATTGAGGAACTCATCCGTAACTCTGAGTGGATGCACGGACGGGAGACGTTTGAGCTGCTGCTCGGCTATCTGGTGTCTGTCGGTCAGGCTGTGAAGAAGGGAGATGTTGTTAAATTAGGTATGTTATACAAAACCCTTGTTCCACCAGTCTTTGCCTGTATCTGGGTCGCGCTATATAAAATACTGGTATTCAGCGGTTAGTCTGGAAGCCGACTCCAACATAGTTGAGAAAAATTTGGCAGTTGATGATGATCTGTGCGACTGCCAAAAACCAGCTGTTCATACATTGTGACCATGTAGGTATTGCAGTTTTGTAGGAAACAGCTGTTTCCTACATAATATTTCATGTCTAATTTAATGATGAATGATTACAGGGTAATATTTATTTAAAAATTCACAGAATGGCTACAAAAGAGCTGTCTCTATAGCGTTAGGGAATTTATGTAGTTTAGAAATATTAATAATAATAATCTTAAGCAAATCAAGTATCTTGACTTAGCTCGCGAGGTTGTCGACATGTGGGATGTGAACTCAGCCATGAATGTGCCGATAATCCTTTCAGCCAATGGCTTAATTGCCAAGAGCCTCTACCAATACCTGAGGAGGCTCTCGTTAGGCAGCTGGATCAAGGGCTTGATTCAGTGCGCGGTTCTCCTGGACACGGCTCTTATTGTTAGGAGGTTCCTCTCTCTGGAGCCCTGACCGCCGGTAGCTTGGACCCTGTTCCCGATACCGGTGGGCTACTATTTTTAATATTTTATTTTATTTTATATAGGAATATTTAAAAATGTAATCAATAAGTTAGAAAAATAAAAAAAGGAAAAAATAATCTTAATCTACTTCCTCCTCAGTCCTGAGTCCTGATTTTGAATGTTACTTGAATAAAAATATTTCAGGCTTACTTAGAGACCCACAAAGAAGCAAAATGAGAGTGTTTGATGATTTTAGTATTTATACTTTTTTTTTGGGGAGGCGACACTCGAAAAATTGTCCCCTATTTAAAAATTGTCCCCATTTAGGAGGCGACACTCGAAAAATTGTCCCCTATACGGGACTTCAGTTCTGAGGAGGATTGAATACATGCAATTTTTTTGTGATAATAATTAATTAATTGCATGATAAATGATATACTGTTACTGTTAGCCTGTATCATCCCACTGCTGGGCAAAGGCCTCTCCCCATGACTTCCAAATCCTGCGATCCAGGCCTAAGGTGGACCACTGGTCGTTGGTTCTGTCCAGCTCGTCCCGCCATCTCCTGCGAGGTCTACCGCCTCGCCTTCTGGCTGTGTCAGGGCTCCGCATCGTGGTTATTTTGACCCACAGCTCGTCGGGCATACGGCAGACATGGCCAGCCCAGTCCCACTTCAGCTTAGCGGCTTTTTGAGCAACGTCAGTAATTTGCGTTTTGGTGCGCAGTGTGGTGTTGCGTACATGGTCGGTTAGTTTGACGCCTAGGATACTGCGCTCCATTGCACGTTTGCAGTCCTTGAGTTTGGACTTTTGAATGTTTGTCAAAGATCAAGTCTGGGATCCATACGTCAAAATGGGAAGAATGCACATGTCCATGATTTTTCGCTTTTTTTTTATAATGTTAATAATCTATAAACAAAAATTTTGCAGACTACAGCTACTTTTAGGATATAAGATCTTCCCTTGTGTATAGTGTATTTCTTGCAAATAAACATTTTGATTTGATGAGCTGAATACGAGTACGCGTTGTTTTCCCTTTCACCCTGTATAAAATAGCGGTTGTTTTTTTGTTCGTCTGCCATTGTTTTCCACTTCTCAACAAAGACCCAAAAAAGTATATCCTGTATTTTAATCTTACAGCCGAACCAGACAAGAAAGCGTCTCCAGTCACGGAAACAGACGAGGCCCTAGTAAAGCTCATGTGTGCGGAGACCCGACTCGAGGGCGAAGCCCTACGCCTGGCGAGGGACGTCGCCGCAGCACAGGCTGATGCGAAAGCAGCTCTTAATGTTGGGAATAAATTGGCGGTGAGTATCTTACTTCTTGCTTACTATTATATTTTAAATGCAAAAGTTTGTGACTCTGGATGGATCGATATTAGTTACTCTATCACGCAAAAACTACGGAGCGAATTTGGTAGAAATTTGGTACACAGGTGGTTTATAACCTGGATTAACACAAAGGATACTTTTTATCCCGGTAGTACGATCCCGTGGGACAATTATGGAACTCCACGCGGGCGAAGCCGCGGGCATCAGCTAGCTTATCATACTATTCTAAGTATTCATCACCTCTCATTCATGATTGCCTCGTTGGTCTGAATCGCGACTGCTGAGCATGAGAGCCTGGGTTCGAGGCCCGGATCAGGCATAATGTTATTGGGTTTTTCCATCAGTAATTTCTCAGTGGCAGCCACGGAAACTGGATTTGTGCCCGGTTAGTGGTAGAACGCTCGCCCCATATTACATGGGACTTGAGCATAACTGACGAAATGTAGATGTAATTTACACCACAGATATACAACATTAGTTTTAGTATATGCGAAAGCCGAAACACGTGTCTAGTATTTTTATGTAAAGAATCTATGTATAAAGTTTCAAAACTGTATCATGATAAATCACAAAGTTATAAGCTTGTTATGTTATCTGGTTGTCCGTACAAAAACATGCTCACCCCGCGGCCCCGCGCCGCCCGCGCCTCCAGCGTCGTCGTGCGCTCATTGACAATAATTGGTAATCAACTGGTAATAACATTTTCTATCACACTTGCAGGCTTTTGACTGTCGTAATGGTCAAGTGTAGGTAGATATTATTATGTACTTTATTGGTAAATGCAACCGTAAGTGATAAAATCATTGAATTTCTTTGGATAAAATGTAGTCAATGTGATTTGTTACACCTTATGCCAACCGCTTAAAGTTCAAAGTGAATGAAAAGTGTTAAACATCGCATTACTTAATTAACCACAGCAGGCTGCAGGTTCACCGGGACCCAAACCGCAGTGTACGTTTGTGTATGAGAAAGACGTGGGTTTACTCTTTACATACGATCAACCAAAACAACTGTAAGGCCCACGGTGGGCGTGCGCTCGCGATCGCGTGATGTAACGGGACGGGAGCATGACGCGTCCGCGCCAACTTGTAGCATCCGGGCGACTGAAGGGGTTGTTTTACCCCCGCCCCGCTGTGCGCCCGCGTCGCGCGTTGTTCGCCCGCGTCGCGCGTTGTGCGCGTATGATTGCGGATAGGTATTTAGTGTCGCTCGGTGTCCAACTCGTAACCTCTTTTAATATTTTTGGGACAAAATATAACATGGTGTAAAAATTATTGGAATCGATTCAGTTACTTATTCTGAACAAACTATGTTCTGGTTTCGTATATACTAAAAATAATGTTGTAGATATACATAACTAGGTAACGCAAGAGCACCGTCTTCGCGTGCCCGGCTTAAGCATTTTATACTTAACGTGACTACTGTCGCAGCAAGCTGATGTGTTTAAAACAAACAACGTTACAACTTAATAACTTAATTCTAGACATTAAACCTTAAGACCGCTTGGCTAAATATCAATTGCCGTGCCCCTAGCGTGCGGCTACAAATCGATAAAATAAAGGGTTTTACGATAAAACCGAAACCAGGTCTCGCATGCCCTAGGCGTGATGTTATGTTACGTTCTTCACAGTAGAAAGTAATTTTATCTATTCCTTTATAGATAAAATTCTTTCAGGTCTTTCCTACCAATTTATGGAATGGGATATCGTGGTGGCTCACTGGTTCTATTCCTGGCAAGTACCAATGTGACTTTTTTTTCCAAAATTTCATAATTGTACTTTCTAAGTTGGGCCCGGTTTCTATGACAATGCTCGCTTTTGAAGCGTGTGAGGTCTCTCCATGAGTGTAAAGCAGGAAGCTATAAAGTGGGTCGAAGTTATGGAAGCCGCGCCTTAGTCTTAGACATCACCGATTTACATTTCAGGTAATTTTTAGGGTTCCATGGCCAAAAGCCAAAATAGGATTCCGTTTTTGGCATTTGGCATTAGCCCTGTCTGTCTGCCAGTCCGTCCGTCCGTATGTCACTACCATTTTACTCCGAGACTATTGGTACAGTCACGAGCACCAATTTGTATACAATTTCCAAACTTCAAAAGCATTTTCGCGAGAAATAATGACTGTAACTTGGAGATAGAAAGTATTTCATAAAAATAGCAGATCCAAAATACTATGTTCGTAACGACATACAATTTTAAACAGAACAGTAGGCGATAATCAATTATAAAAGTTGCTTAGTGTTTACATATTGGTGCTCGTGACTGTACCACACAGTTAAAATTTGGAGAGTAGGTGTCTTCTATAAAACGCTACACAAAAGTGATGTAAAATTTTGAAAAAATTAAAATGGCGGTGGTTCTCCATACATGTAACTGAAGCTTGATAAACAAAATCAATGTACATATATAACTGTGTGGGGTGTCTACCGACAGCTTTTAAAAAATTATATCGAGGTTTCTAAAATACTTGTTTTTTTTTTCTTAAGTCAAAAAATACAACGAAAACTATGAAAAACTAATTTAGTTTTGCTGATAAGTGTTACATCTGAATAAGTGCTAAAATTATTGTTATTATATTTTTTGGTGCTACGGAACCCTGTGTGTGCGAGTCCGACTCGCACTTGGCCGGTTTTTTTTTTGTTTTTTTTTCCCTTTGGTTTTTACTATTGTCTGGCAGTTTGAGTACTATAAGCGACCTACACAAAATTTCCTTTCTTTGGTATCATTCGTGGTGGTGTTGAGCTCTCTGGAGTTATGAGTCGAGCTACACGATAACTGATAAATGCTTGCACTGGCTGGACAGGTCCACTCAAATCTGTGTGGTTCTTTCTTCAAAAGACCATCTCAGACACTCATCTGCATAGTCCTCATGCGAGTTTATCAAGATTATGTCTGGACCTTAAAAGAGACCTCTGATTTGTTTCGGCTGTTTCTTCTCAGAGAGAGAAACACCGGCCCAAACTAGTTAAAAAAAAAAACAATATATAGACAAAAGACTGTCTGTTGTTCTGTTTTAAGCTTTCACGGTTTATAACTGAACTTACACTATTACTTACGGGATATATTCCGCGATTAATTTTTATATTGAGCTCCCGATATTTCGACGCTGTTGCAAGCGCCATGATCACGAGATGGCTGGAGAATGCGGGTGGATGGTAAAAACTTGTAAGGCACAGACAAATCTGTCTACCCTCTTTCTTTGTCTTTTGCTACGCGCACTACTGGAACTCGCTACAAAGTCACGGCAAAACACACTCACAATATCGCTAGGTTTTGTGGAGTCCTGATCCCGACGCCGGCTGCTACTTTTGAGCATACTTAACAATGGATTCCATGTACTTGACAATTTGAAGCTCTCCTCTCGATTGAAATTTTTGTGTTTTGATATTTCAATAGCTTCTCTTGCCAGCCTTGGTATGTAATGCTTGTTCGTTGACAAGATACGTGGCTTGTGAAACTCGATCCAGTGATTGCTTGCGCCCTGACTGCAGTAGATGTTCCGCTATGGCAGATTTTTGCACATCATTACTTTTCACTGCCTTTATGTGCTCTATAATACGGCATGAGACAGTTCGCTTCGTTTGACCGCGGAATATATCCTGTAAGTGATAGTGTAAGTTCAATATATTATAGTTAAGATAAACACAACTGACGAAATGTGGGTGCACTATAATTGGGTACACCTCTGCCTATCCGGGGATTACATGCGTAATATTATGCTATGTGTTGTTTACCGTTACAGAAACCGTGAATGCATTTTTTGATAATCCTTTGTCATCCTTACAGGCTAAGAACCATCTCCGTCGCAAGCACAAAACGTCGCAACGTCTTGATCGTTGCAGCAACGCGCTGGAGAACGTGCGACAGTTGCTGCAACAAATGAGGGACGTACACGTCAACGTGGCGATCGTTGATACTTACAGGTACTTATTTCACTGTTTATTTTTTTCATTGTAGTGTGGTCAGTGCCTAACCTGGTGTCGAGAGTTTTTATGCCGCCCATGGGCCTCTGACTTGGCTTTACACGCCGTCGAGAAATATCTCTCAGGCATGCTGGTTTCCTCACGATGTTTTCCTTCACCGAAACAAGTGATAATTATACAATACGCACATGAATCCGAAAAATTAGAAGTGCGTGTCTTGGGTTCGAACTCGAGACCTGTGACTTGGCAGCGGGACGGTCACGCTACTAGGCTATCACTGCTTCAATGTTTATCAACATAAAGTCACTTCTGTAAAACCCAAAGCGTTCAGCGCAGGTGTAACCAATTGTACACCCCCAATTAGCCGTCTCATGTGCCAGAAGTGCTCCGTTGATCTCGTGGGCGCAACCGCGATTGCTGAGCGCGGAGTCCTGGGTTCAAAAACAATCTCAGTAGTAGCCCGGAGTACGGAAGTTGGCGGTATGACACCCTCGGAAAGTACGTTAATCCTTTCGTGCCGGGTGCTGCGGGTTGTTCGAAAGAGATACCGCGGCCCCAGAACACAAAGGGTGATGAAGGAACATGGGTGGGTTTTAGTCAGTAAAAGTCTGACACTCCCTCCCGCTCAGCCCAGAGCGGGAGAAGTCATTTGATGATTTCCCATCCGAAAAAAAAAAAAAAAAAGCCTTTCGTCCTGCGCCTGATCTCTATCCGGTCGCATCGGTTTGCCGTCCCATCGGACTATGAGACGTCGTCCTAATTGGCTACGATCGTACGAGCAAACGATGCGATTTCACAGAAATTACCTTTTTTAGGGTTCCGTACCTCAAAAGGAAAAAACGGAACCCTTATAAGATCACTTTGTTGTCCGTCCGTCCGTCCGTCTGTCAAGACCGTTTTTCTCAGGAACGCGTGGAGGTATCAAACTGAAATTTCTATATGATACTTAGTTCTACTGTCCCTGGAAGCTGTAGAAAAATCAACCTTCTAAGTCAACGCAATCAAAAGATACAGCCACTTAGGCCGCAAATTTCCGCAAATTTTCGAAACTCGCACGGGAATCAAAACCTACAGGGTACTTCCCGTGAACTTAGAATCTTGAAATTTTGTACGAAGTCACGTCTTATAGTACAGATATAGGAAAAATTACGAAAACCGTAAATTTTTAGTTTCGTCATATAAAAAAAAGTTATATACCCACAGGTTTGTACGGAACCCTCGGTGCGCGAGTCCAACTCGCACTTGACCGGTTTTTTTTATTCTAAGTACCACACGTACGAAGTCGCGGCCAAAGGCTAGGAAAGAATAGTACTGTAACAAACACTGACAAAGGTTTTATTCTACAGATCGAGCTCTGACGCGATGAAACGCAATCTCAAGGAGAATGGTATGGAAGAAGACGCCGTTCACGATACCATGGATGATTTGAAAGATGTAAGTACAGTAATGTTATATTAATCATCATACAAGGTGTGTGAGGAGCTCGTGGCTAAATAACAACAGCCGCTCGGGTCGATCGTCAGGTTAAGCCGCGCTTGCCTGGGTTGGTCCGTGGATGGGTGACCACCCATTACATACCGAGTTTCCTCCGTGCCTCGGAAAGCACGTTAAGCCGTTGGTCCCGGCTGTCAATTTAAGATCTTTGACAGTCGTTACAGGTAGTCAGTGACCCGAAAGTCTGACAACCAGTCTTACCAAGGGGTATCGTATTACCCAGTACGAACTGGGTTGTGGAGGTCAGATAGGCAGTCGCTCCATGTAAAATACTGGTATTCAGCTGTATCCGGTTAGACTGGAAGCCGACTTCAATCTAGTTGGGAAAAGGCTAGGCAGATGATGAATCATACAAGGTGTAAACGGACCCTTCACGAAGCCGTCAACCAAGCATTCAGTAGATCAAACTAAGTAACTCTACGCAAAAATTGAACGATTTTTTGTTTTTGGGTGAAATATCAAGTTTGTACTGGTGTTTGAGATATTTAAAGTAAATATATAAGATTAAAAAGTTTTATTTAAAAAAAAAAAAGTTATGAAAAATTTTAAACTTTGAATATCTCAGTAACAAGAAGGTTTACCAGGTGGGGTCGTGAACAAAAAAAATATTGCAGGGGAGAACAAGAGTGCCTTTCGACTTCGTTTAGGGTCTATTTACGCTTCGTTGCCACTAGTACCATGATGGAACTACTGAGGATTTTTGTAATCACTAGTACCATTCTAAAAGAAACTGAAAATAATGGTACTAGTGTTGAATTTTGTTGTCACTAGTTTCACTTTATTATTTTAGGCACTTGTGAAATTTTTTAAGGGTGTAAAACACTAGAGGCAAAAATACTTAGTTCATTTTTTGCGAATGAAGTTTTGAGTTAGTTTACATGGCGATACTTGATGAGACCGCCAGTGAAATCTATCGGTCGTTTATTGTGATATCGATTTGTTTTTTCCTTATCAGGAGGTGGTTAGTGTGGTATATGTAATAAATACTCTTTTGTATTGTTTATGTTTTGATAGCCATATTACTGTTACGCAAGTGCCTAAAATAATAAAGTACTAGTGATAACAAAATTGAACACTAGTACCATTATTTTCAGATTCTTTTAGAATGGTACTATTGATTAAAAAAATCATCAGTTGTTCCATCATGGTACTAGTGGCAACGAAGTCTATTTACACCATTTATTTATGTCACTTAGATATGTGAGAGAGACTGGGTCATAATTATTGATCGGATATACGAATGCTTATTAATCTAAAGTACATTTTTTCCCGGCAAAGGGTACAAAAGTGTGGAAGCGGCTTCTTATAATATATATTTTTCAATACACTTCTCACTAAAACTAGCTCTTATCGCACTATGATTATGTTCAATATGCGATGTATTTCAAGCTCTTTTTTTTCCATTTATCGCTACTAGTATGGAAATAAAGAAATCCACAGATAACTATACTTATACTAAGTCCAAATTTGTTCCATTCCTATAATTGGCGGTGTTTGTTTTTTTTTAACTCGGCAAAGAGATATATTTTTTTTATTTCTCCGAAAGTGTATTGGTAAACCTCGTTTGATACACGTGAGCATTTTATTGCTGCAGTTCTCGGCTCCATAACACCCTCGCCTGCGGCTCGGGCGTGAATTTATACAACAACAATAAATTATAATTCTGTTCTACTTTCATCCCAGGTAATGGAGCAATACAGCGAAGTGGAGAAAGCGCTCGGCACCAATATAGACGACTTGGACGCCGCCGAGCTGGAAGAGGAGCTGGCGGAGCTGCTGGCGGGACCCAGCGCGCCTGGCGGGGGCACGCCCGGGAAGGACGAGCGGAGGGAAGGTAGGAAATACCATTTACAACGTACAACGCCGGAAGTTGGCTTGCGAAACTTCACAGAACATAACATCACGCTTGTAATCCCCGAAGACTTAGGCAGAGGTGTACCTAATGTTACACCCACGCCAGTCATGTTTCATGTAACCTCCTTTGTGAAAGAGGGTGGACCCAAATCCACCAGAGTTGGGTATAGGACATGTTAATTTCTTCACGATGTTTTTGTTAGGGGCCACCCTTTAATCACGTATGGTTTTTAGGCCACTTTTATAGCGCTTTGCGCATTAAATAATTTTTTTACGTCCCACGAAAAAATACTCGCGATTTTCACACGAACCATGATTTATCACGACGGGAGGTGACACCGTGATTTTTTCTGATTCCTCCGCCCCTCCCCCCTACGTCTCCCCCCCCCCCTGTTCGAACTTCACGTGATTAAACAACGACCTCTTACCAGTGTTATCTAGATTCATACCCAGTTAGTCGCAATAGACTCGCCCAAATATGAAACTTATTAATAGAACTAGGGACCCGCCCCGGCTTCGCACGGGTGCAATGTAGATACTAATGTTTTCTCTACTATAATATGCATTTATTATACATATAAACCTTCCTCTTGAATCACTCTATTAAAAAAAAAACCGCATCAAAATCCGTTGCGAAGTTTTAAAGATCTAAGCAATACATAGGGACAGACAGCGGGAACCGACTTTGTTTTATACTATGTAGTGATGTACTTTACGAACACCTTTGCCCACCTTTTTAGCGCAATAACAGCTTCAAACATTACAATTATATTTCTTTTCAGCCACAAGATTCCCCTCCCCGCCGTCGTCGCAGCCCCGCCGCAAGATCTCCGAGCGCGACTTCGTGTTTGACGGCGAAGAACGTATGCTGGCGGAGCTGAACGAGCTGGGCATCGACGACTCGAGCCCCAGACTGAGGGAGAGGAAGGAGAAGGTTGCTATACCTGAAGCTGATGAGGGTAAGTCATTATTCATAGTTCTTGTGCGTGTAAGACCAGACGTATTTATTTATTTAACACTTGAAACGCAATGTACAGAGGCGGACTTAATGCCATAGGCATTTTCTACCAGTCAATCTTTGGGTGATGTAGAGATAAACAGCGGTAGGTGTGTTATCCATATCTATCTATACATATAATAAAGCTGTAGACGTGGCGTTTCTGTACATTGAAAATATTTAGAAAAAAAAATAGTAGGGGTGTTAAAGGATAACAAACAGAACCCATTTCCACTAATTTTTGAATTTTTGTCTGTTTGTCTGTATGTCTGTGTGTCTGTATGTCTGCAGTCTGAGTCTTCGGCTATGTTTTTTTGTTTAAGTATCACGTGAAAATTACAAAACCAATGTGGTTAGTTTCAATGCATAAGTATTGTGCGTAACTTAGAGAAGGTATTAATTTTTGTTTCATTGCAATCCGTGCTCGTAAGCGATGCGAAGAAGGAGCAATCATCATCATTACTTAAGTTACATGCAACGACATCTATTGAACTAAAATGGTACTAATGAATAAATGGTCTCGCAAGGTCACTTTTAAATCGACTGGCCGAGTTTTTCAAAAAGTTATGATAGCAAATATTATTAGTTTTTTTTTTCGTTGCAATCTGTGCTCTCTATCAAAAGATATATGAATTTATTGTGTTCAAGAAAAACTTATCGGCTTTACGTAATACGTGGGACACTCAGAAAGTTTTGCGACACTAAAAAAAATTGTTCTACAGGTACATATATTTTTATTAAATCTTTTCAAAGTACTCTCCACCAGCCTCTATACAAAGATTCATGCGTCTGAACCAGTTCAAAACATTTTTCCAGTCCGCCGCAGACACCTCGTTTACAGCCTGCTCGAACGCAGCCAGCGCATCTTCCGGCGACGAAAATTGTATCCCCTTGAGCTGATTTTTTATTTTTGGAAATAAAAAGAAGTCACACGGTGCTAGATCAGGGCTGTAAGGAGGGTGACCCAGGAGTTTGACTGGTGCACTGTCCAGGAAGTCCCTCGTTTTGAGCGCGGTGTGTGCAGGCGCGTTGTCGTGGTGGAGCAGTAGTCCGCGGAGCCCTGTGCTTGGTCGCTTGTTGCTCACAACAGAAAAAACTTCTGGTAAACATTTGGTAGTATACCATTCGGCGTTGATGCTTCTTTGATCTCGTAAGGGAATTGAGGCCAAGTGGCCAGTCAAATTAAAAAAGCTGGCGATCAAAATCTTCCCCCCGCTTCGAGATCGCTTCACTTTGGTAGGCGTTGGTTCATTTTGAAACACCCAAACTGTCGACTGGCGCTTGGTTTCTGGATCGTAGTGATAAATCCAGGACTCATCACCTGTTACGATGTCGTAAACACGCCGAGACGAGCCTGCTTCAAATTTGTTCAGCATATCACGGCACCATTCCACCCGGGCCTGCTTCTGAGCGTCGGTGAGGTAGTGCGGCACCCAGCGCGATACTATCCTCCTCACGCGAAGATGCCCGTGTAGAATCTCGTGAACGCTTCCCGATCCAATCTTTAATGTGTGCTGAATCTCCTGATATGTAATTCGCCTATTATCTTGGATTAAATTTTTCACTGCTAGCACGTTTTCTTCCGTAATAGCCGTCAAATGGCGACCGCTTCTTTCTTCATCCCCCAAGGTTGGTCGGCCGCGCCTAAATTCGTTATACCAACGATACACGGTTGCCTTGGAGGGGCCTTCATCCATAAATGCCATTTGAAGTCTATCGAACGATTCATCCGGTTTCAGGCGAGACTTGAAATGATGGCGTTGTTCATTTGACGCCAATTTCTGAACCGCGGTGTTAAGATTTTCCGTGAAAGAACGACCCTCGCCGGGTAAACTGCATCGATCTTGGTTGTTAGATGTCTTTCGTTTCGTGTTGTAAAAGTATTTGGTTTCATATTTGGTATAATTGTTGGAAAAATAAAAATATATGTATATATTGATTGGTCTAAATACAGTTAAATTGTTGTTGTAAAAGTATTTGGTTTCATATTTATACATATGTATAATATTATAAAGCTGAAGAGTTCGTTTGATAAGATATGCACTTGCCTCACCGACCCCACAGTCAAACCATTACTACGGTTTTGTGGAGCTTACTTTATAACTTTACTTACCATTGTGTGAATTCAAATCAATAATATTATTAATAATAAATTTGTTGCGGAGTGCGGACCAGAAACCTCTAATTTTTTCAAGCTCACTTCGCTCGCTCTTCAACAGTAACTTCGTTTATCGCGATCCAGAAAGTTAAATTGGATGCTATTTGAATTTATTTTGCGAAAATCGTTAATTCATAATCCTCTTTTTGGGCTTGGGCGCACTCGGGTTCAAAGGGCCCTCAGAAATTTTTGATACAGGCCCTGTTAGCACTAGCTATGCCACTGGTAACACCACACATTACCCTTAGCATTCTCGTCTCACCCACATGCAAATGCCATTTCTTTATCCCGACAAACCCAAAAGTACAATAGTCCTCAGAGACGGCAGCCCGACACGACCGGAGACCAACACAGCCACGTCCCACTGCAACTTCATGATAGTTACAACATTAAATAAATGACTAGCACTACATAGTATTAATCAAAGTCGCTTCCCGCTGTCTGTCCCTATGTATGCTTAGATCTTTAAAACCGCGCAACGGATTTTGATGCGGTTTTTTTTTAATTGATAGCGTGATTGAAGAGGAAAGTTTATATGTATAGTATATGCATATTATGCGTGCGAAGCCGGGGCGGGTCGCTAGTAAATAATAAAAATAAAAGCCTTTTAATGACAGTAAATTAAAAAGCCAATGATTACATTACGGATATACTTTCAAAGATTTCATCCAAAAATAATTTGAATAATAAATTGCATTATTGATAGAATTTGATTTGAGTGATGAGTGATGAGAATTGATTTTAAATTATTTGATTGTATAGTGAACATGCAAAATCTCTATAACCTAATATTTAAGAAAACAATAATTAATAGTAACAAAATTCCACATATTCCAATAATTATGATATTGTTCATTCAGTTTAAAATTTAAACATAATTGATGTGACAACTTATAAATAAAAGAATAATTAAAGTTACAACATTCTCAATAAATTTACACTGAAACAAAATTTTAACTGAATAACAGTTACTACACTGAGCGACTAATATAAACACTAATTTTGTTAATTTATTCTTCTTACACACTGTGTCTACGTTTCTTTTATATCTATCCTCTCGCAGGTCCGCTGGAAGAGATTTCTAAATGAAATAAGCGGTACCTTTGTGCTCTTTTGTCTTTATGTATTTTTCCTGTAATGTGTTTTGTGTGTACATAAATAAATAAATAAATAAACACCTGATTTACTCAAATCTCTCTTTTACAGCACCCGCAACAACACCACCATCCACTCCAAAATCTTCGAAGCCGAAGCCGTCGAAGCCCTGGTACCCTCCGTCAGGGGAGTGTCTGCGCGGACAAGTGTGGTCCTCTGACAACAAGCAGTGCACCCTCACTGACATCGCCGGCGGCTTCGGGGAGCTGAGGCAGGACGATAGGCTGCACCCAGGTAATAGAATAGAATATACTTTATTGTACACCAAAATTGATACAGAACGGTTTTACAAAAATTGTTAATTTTATGGTTACAATGGCAGTCTTATCGCTGATAGCGATCTCTTCCAGACAACCTTTGGATGGACTGTACGAACATGAAATAGAAAAAAGGGGGGGTAGTCAGTGGTGTACTACAATTAATATACAAGATTTAAAATAATACAAGTTATTCACTACTTATCATGTAATATAAATACAATGCATATAAATACAAATAAATATATATATATATATATATTAAATAAATATTTTGTTTTATAAAAATAATAAATATAACGAGGGTAGTTCACCCATTTGGGGTACCTCGTCATCAGAGCCCATGTTCGACATAGTGTAGGCACGAAATAATAGTCTCAACACTGATTACAACCGTCTATTTATTCACTCCCGATAACAAAATAACAAAATCTCAAATAATCAAGCGGATGGAAAAGGATTAAAGTGCGGAAACGCGGCAAGTTCGATACAGGCTGGCAGAACGTGCTCTCGCGCTCGTGTCTAACCAAAAAGTGCCGTCTCTCAAATCAAATGCGTCTAATGTCAAACAATGACAACTGACAGCTGTCAACGAGACCTGCCATGCTCTGTACCGACCTCACCCAAGCATACTGCTTGACGTTTCCGACAAACGATGATAGATGGCGTTATTCTAAATTAGCAATAATCAATAGTGATTCTAATAATAATCAAATTGTGCCTGTGTTGATTCTGCGACACGGCCATCTTGACAGTTCACACGTCCTCGTGTGTGGCATCTGAAACAAGAATTTGTGGAAAGTAAAACGTCCCTTGCTCGGTCTTCCTGACCAAGACGTCAGGGAATAAAATCACACAATTCAAATAACACAATTTTATTCTGGTTCACATTCTCATCAAATCTTATAAAGAAAATCTCAACATTGAAATCACCACTCTTTAAGAATCATCAATTATCGAACCAATTCATGAAACTTTCCGACCAAATCTAGTATGCAAAGCTCTGTTCGGTACCCAACTTCGTCACATACAACACATTGCCTCCATCCGGCAAACTAGCGGGACCTCCATCCGGTACCCGACTTCGACACATCACATTGCCTCCATCCGGCAACTATGGGACCTCCATCCGGTACCCATCCTCAAGACAATACATAGCCTTTATTTAGCACTTTTGGCGATTACCTACATCGCCATGCTGAACGTAGGTCACCAACCTTAAGTAAACACTTAGGCCTGCAGCCACGAACAGCATTGGGATGTATGCAATCTGAGTCACTTGCATACTACATTTGCATCTTTTATCCCCTCACTTAAGGTCTAACACCTTCATCATCAACCGGTCTCGTCTCGTCAGTCTTGGTAGAGTCAGAGTCAAAGTCAGCGTCGGAGCCCTTATCGTCAAAATTGTCGTTGTCAGGCATTTTTCGAAGACGGTCGTGCGCATACTTGTATGTCCGATTCGAGTTGAGAGCTTTAAGTACGTACCGGTCTCCTTCTAGTACCTCTATAACTTTGAAAGGCCCTTTATATTTAGGATCGAGCTTTGTTTGGTTTCGTTCTTCGTTTTGCAGCAGTACAAAGTCTCCAATAGTAAACGGTTTTAGTTTAGCTTTGGTAGAGTCAAAACGTACCTTATCGTAAGCTGAGCCTTTCTCCATATTCTCCACAGCCTGTAACCTGACTTGCTCAATGTCAATTTCAGGGTCGTCATCAACCATTGATAAAACATCTAAAGGCCTCGCAACCTTCCCAATGAGAAGTTCCAAAGGGCTAGCTTGCGTGACTCGATTCATCGTGCAGTTGAGAGCTAGTTGCACGTCGGGCAGAGCATCCTGCCACGAACGACTACTTGTTTCTATGGCAGTAAGCATGTTTTTCAATGTGCTCATAACGCGCTCTACCTGGCCGTTGGCCCTTGAACTACCAGTCGCTATTAGATGGAGCTTAATGTTAACAGACTCGCAATAGTCCTTGAAGTCTTTACTGGCGAAGCACCTACCTTGGTCAGCGATTACGCGGTTGGGCGCACCAAATAGTGAAACACTAGATTTTAAAGCCTTGATACTACTAGCTGTGTCAATATTAAGCGTATGGTGAAGTAATACGTACTTAGTGAAGGCATCTATGAGCACAAACACATATTCCTTCCGGTCATTCTTGCCGCTTAGTTTTCCCGTAGCGTCAATATGTATGGTGTGCCAGGGTATAGCTACCTTAGGAATGGGATGCATTTCTGCCTGTACTTTGCCGGAGCGTGACTTAGAAATTTTGCACGTGGCACAGCTGTCTACGAACTTTCGTACAAACCTCGTCATTTTGTCAAACCAATAAAGTTCGTAAACCTTTTCTAAGGTCTTCTCCCATCCCAAATGCAGCAAACCTTCGTGTACATTGTTGACAACAGACCACCGGAATGTTCTAGGAATTATTGGCAAGCACAGAGTCTTACCACGCCGCTGAATTTTCCGATGCAAAACACTTGACCGAAGCTCATAGGTCTTAGCCACATCAAGAGGAAGCTTTCCATTTTTCAAGTCGAACACGAGTTTTGAAAGCTCCTCATCCTTCTGCTGTTCCGCAATTAGCCAGTTGTCATTGAGTTCGGCTAAATTAATTTGTTTGTAGTTTACCTTTTCAAAAGAAGCGCTATCTCCGTCGTCTGGTAATGGATTTCTAGAAAAGAAATCTGCATGAGACATACGCTTACCGCTACGATGAACAATGTCGAAGTCGAAGGCTTGCAAGAATGCCCACCATCTGTGAACACGTGGCGTTAAGTCGGTTTTCTTACGTGTGGACTGCAATGAACTGCAATCAGTCACCACGTCAAATTTGCGACCATGTAAGTAATGTCGGAAATGTTTTACCGCGTTGACAACAGCGAGAGTTTCTAACTCGTACGAGTGATACTTGGATTCTGCAACAGTTGTGCGCTTGCTGAAATAAGCAATAGCATGTGATTTACCTTCTTTTAGCTGAATAAGAACTGCTCCATATCCAACAGCGCTCGCATCTGTATGCAGCTCCGTCCTTAGAGCTGGATCATAAATCGATAATACTGGCTCACTAGTAAGAATAGAAATTACCTGCTGTCTTATGGTCTCATACTCGGATTTCCATTCGATTCGACCATTTCCAGAGGTCAAGGCATATAGCGGGGCCATAATCTGAGAAAATTTTGCTACGAACTGACGAAAATACGATGCTAAACCAATAAATTGGCGCAATTGCGTCACCGTCTGGGGTGGCGGTAACGAAGTCAAACAAATAATCTTGCGAGAATTAGGCCGTATCTGCCCTTGACTGACTTCAAACCCAAGGAACTCTACTTTCTGTTTTAGGAAGGCACACTTTTTATGATTAAGAGAAAACCCTTTCTCAGAAAGGACCTTAAGTACCTCCCGAAGTCGCTCAAGGGCCTCGTCGGCGTTTTCTGCAACGATGAGCACGTCATCCATATAGACTACAACGTAAGTATTCACCAAATCCCCAAGCGCGTGAATAAGAGCTCGCTGGAACACCGAAGGGGCATTTCGAAGTCCGAATGGCATTGTCAAATATTCAAATTGCCCGTCGGGCGTCACAAAAGCTGTTCGCTCTATAGATTCAGTTGAAATGCGGACCTGGTGAAATCCTGACGCCAAATCTAAAATTGTAAAGAAATGACCTCCATGCAACCTAGCTATTTGGTCAGAGATAAGCGGTAGTGGAAAACGGTCAGGTACTGTATTATCATTTAGTTCGCGGTAGTCCACACACATCCTATCTGTACCATCCTTCTTTTTAACGAGAAGGATAGGACTCGCAAACGGTGACGAACTACAGCGAATTATATTGGCCTTTAGCAAATCATCAATTTTACCTCTTACAACCTTTCGCTCATCTGGGCTCAACCTATAAGGGCGTCGATTGACAGTCTTATGAGGGTCTATAAGGCGAATTTGCATGGGTTCAGTGTCCGCAGGGGACGTAGGTACACCAGAAATAAAACTATGTTTGAAAAATAGCAAAATATCTAGCAGTTCAGTTTTTTTTTCAGGGGGAATGTCAGTGTCTATCGTATCAAAGTCCAATTTACAGTCTACAGTCATGTCACACGTCTGAACTGTCCGTATTTTCTCAAATCGTATCTTATCTGACGACATATGAACTACTAAACCAATTGATAAAACTTCGCGTCCAATCATAATTCCATGTCGCAAATAATTGTCAGGTATAACGTGAAAAAGAATTTCAAAAATAATTCCATCGATCTCAACAGTAGTCAAAATTTGTACAGTTGACCTTACAGAAGTCTGTCCGATACCAGTCAATGTCACATTTTCATACAGTCGTTTACCACTAAATTTACAGGATACAGATTCCTTAACAAGCGAACATTCAGCACCAGAGTCGTAATAAAAATCAAATTGCTCACCAGAATGCCGTAAGGATCCAGCAGGTGCGTCCACAAGGCACACATCAACTCGCTTTTCCTTGACAGGATCAACCGCCGTGCTGCTGCGTGAGTCCTTGGCGTTCCTCTTAGGGCAGTTGGATGCGTAGTGTCCTTGTTCACGACAATT
The DNA here is from genome assembly GCA_964057025.1 of Standfussiana lucernea. Taxonomy (NCBI): domain Eukaryota; kingdom Metazoa; phylum Arthropoda; class Insecta; order Lepidoptera; family Noctuidae; genus Standfussiana; species Standfussiana lucernea. The sequence goes on from OZ059811.1 coordinate 2,283,088, forward strand.
GAAGCAAGTGATCCAGTCGGCTTTCCCTGTCGCCTGGTTACTCTTGCCACTGCTAGACGCCATCGACCTCGATTGCTCTTCATGTGCCTTCGAATCTCTTTTCAGGCGACATTGCATCGATCTGTGTCCTGGTTTCCCACAGTTGAAACATTTGGGTCCAGTGTAGGGCCAATTGGGGCGGTTCCTCTTCGCGTCAGGACCTTCACGTTCCTCACCACCAGACGGGGCGCTCCTCTTCAGAAACGAAACAGCCTTCAGTTCCCGTTGTAGGTGGCTACGGGTTTTGATGTCCGTAGTGAAGGACAATCGCTGGACTCGCGTATCATTCTTCGCAATATGAGCTAACACCGTCGCGATGGCAATCTGCTCTGTTGTGAGGCCGTTCCATTTAGACATAATGGCTGTCATAAGGGTAGCTGCATATGCGGCCAAACACTCATTTTCCTTTGGTTTATTTCCATGCAGATTAATTAGAAAAGAAGCGGTAGTCTCTGGACAATCATACCTGGCTATAAACAGCTCCTTAAAATCGCTCCATTTCATCCCAGGATAAGATATGGACGACAGCCATGACGAAGCTTCTCCCTGGAGTGCGCGGCTCAAGGCAATCATCAACGATGCACCTTGACTATTCGGATCGATAACACACATGTCTGCTGTTGCCAGCCAAGCACGCGGGTCAACATTACGTTTTTCAGGGTCGAAATCCGGTAGGCGAACATCCATAATCGCAGAAGGTGTTTTCATTGCTTGCACGATAGCCATAAAGTTTTTGTTTTGCTGCTCTAACAAAAAACGCCATTTTTCCGTTTCTGTGTCACCTTGAAACGCGCGCGCATTGTCTTTACACTTTTCCTGGCTAGCACTGTCACTTACACCATGTGGGGCGTTTGAGTTGCATCCCACTTCTGATAACGAGGGTAGTTCACCCATTTGGGGTACCTCGTCATCAGAGCCCATGTTCGACATAGTGTAGGCACGAAATAATAGTCTCAACACTGATTACAACCGTCTATTTATTCACTCCCGATAACAAAATAACAAAATCTCAAATAATCAAGCGGATGGAAAAGGATTAAAGTGCGGAAACGCGGCAAGTTCGATACAGGCTGGCAGAACGTGCTCTCGCGCTCGTGTCTAACCAAAAAGTGCCGTCTCTCAAATCAAATGCGTCTAATGTCAAACAATGACAACTGACAGCTGTCAACGAGACCTGCCATGCTCTGTACCGACCTCACCCAAGCATACTGCTTGACGTTTCCGACAAACGATGATAGATGGCGTTATTCTAAATTAGCAATAATCAATAGTGATTCTAATAATAATCAAATTGTGCCTGTGTTGATTCTGCGACAAATATATTAATGTAATAATAGTAATGTAATTATTATATGTAATATACAGTGAAACCTGGTTAAGTGAGACATCAAGGGACCTGCAATGTCGTTTCACTTATAGAGGTATTCCACTTATCCAGTGTCTCAGATATACAGGTATAAATAAATATCTGTCTCATTTACAGAGGGTTCCATTAATAGAGGTGAAAATACAGGTTATTTCAGTTATACAGGTGCGATCATTAAATAAAATAACGTGTTATGTATGTAAATGAGTTTTAATAAAAAAAAAAATAGTACTTAAAGGTCTTGTCTTAAAAGTACTTAAAAAATCATACAAATGTAATCAACAAAAATATTCAAGCACGTTTTTACACGTAATATGTACGAATATGGAAACAGAATGTATAATCAATTATAAAAATCTGTCATTTTAGTTTGTCGTTTGGAAGTATCAGCCATCAGATGTTTTTCGTTTACTCTGAATTATTCTACGAAGAGTAGATTTTGGCACATTAAATTCGGCACAAACTTCTTCGCGTGTCTTCCCACTTTCATAAACGGATATTAACTTCAGTTTTTCACGTAATGATAACGATTGTAGCTTTCGTTTTGGCATTTTTCAAATAAACATCTGTATGATAGTAAAGCGAAACTAAAACTGAAGGTAATTGAAGCTCAAAATTACTTACGTACTTGGAATTACGTGTGGAATTTGTGGGTAGAATAAGAATGAGTAAACAAACAATGTTATCTCAGTTACAGAGGTTTATGCATACAAAATTTACTCGCTGTCTCAGTTATAGAGGTAACTATGATGATAAATCGAAAGAACAAATCCCAGATATAGAGGCTTACCTCGTCCCACTAACAGAGGTAATTCAGTGCCAAAGTGTTGGGACCTCAGCATGAGTTCCAGTTATGGAGGTTTCTCACTTATCCAGGTCCCACTTAACCAAGTTTCACTGTATTATCTACTAGCTGATCCGCGCAACTTCGTATGCGTAACATTTTTGTTTGATGCTCCACTCTTATTGATCGCAGCGTGATGTTATATAGCCTATAGCCTTCCTCGATAAATGGGCTATCCGACACTAAAATAATTTTTCATTTCGAACCAGTAGTTAATGAGATTAGCGCGTTCAACCAAACAAACTCTTCAACTTTATAATATTATTGTAGATATAAGGTGTAAACGAACCCTTCACGAAGCCGTCAACTGAGCATTCTGTACATCAAACTAAGTTAAGTCTACCCAAAAATTATCGCAGGGAAAAGATTTTTTTTTGGGCTGAATAATCTCGCTAATCAAGTAAAAAAAGTAGCTGTAGTCTGCCTGCAAGCAAGCGTGCAAAATATTTGTTATTAAATCATTAACATTACTTATATCATTTATCGTGCAATTAATTAATTATTATCATAAACAAATTTCATATATTCAATTAAGTAGATTAATATTTCTAAACTGCATAAATTCCCTAATGCCATAGAAACAGCTCTTTTGTAGCCATTCTGTGAATTTTGTTTTAAATATAACATTTTATATTCATTTGGAATGTTATTATAAATCATTACACACATATTGTACACATTTTTTTTATAAATATATTTATTACTTGGTGGTTGATATAATAGGTTATGAATTTTTGCTCTTTTTTAACAGACTTCAAAAAAAAGAGGAGGTTCTCAATTCGGTTGTTTGTTACCTCATAGCTTCGTCATTTATGAACCGATTTGAAAAATTCTTCTTTTATCTAAAAGGATATACTTTCCGATTGGTCCCGTAGAGATTTCATCAAAATCGGTTCAGTAGATTGGTTTTTTAAATCAAAATAGCTGGAAAAAATATGTCAAAAAAAATAAAAATTAAAAAGAAATTGCGAAATTGATGCTTGACGATAATTAAAAAGCGTAAAATAAAAACATTTTTTCAAAAAAATAACCGACTTCCAAAAAAAATAACTTTACTTTCGGAAGTCGGTGGCAAAAAAGTCAATGAACAAACAATAGTCACCGACTTCCGAAAGTACAGTTATTTTCCACTTTTTTTTGTTTTTTTTTTTTATTTGGTTTTGATTATTGTTTGTTTCATTGAATTTTTTGCCACCGACTTCCGAAAGTAAAGTTATTTTCCACGTTTTTTAGTGTTATTTTTTTTTTGGAAGCCGGTTATTTTTTTGCAAAAAAGTTTTTTGCGTTGTTAGAACCTCACTACGTTGCTTGAAGCAATGCAAGTGGCTCTTTGTAAAAATGCATTACGGTAGGACTCGATATAAAGAACTAAAAATATTATACTGATGGAATCAAATCAAATCAAGAGAGAAAGCATTGCATTGGAAAGAAAGAAAGATAATTTATTTGTCAAACATGCGTTTACATAAACTGACTAATCAGACATGCAAGGTATTAAATTTATATGTTGTGTGTGTATGTTGGAAGAATTTACTAGTTCATGTGGACATGGAGGTATTTAAAGTATAATTTCTACCCTAAGGGTACACAAATCCTACCTTAAGGGTAAGATTTACACCAGTAGGATATTATTGGGCATTCTACCCCACCTTCCGTTCCATCGGCTCACTCCGTTCGCCTCGTCACTCTCGGTGGAGTAGAATGCCCAATAATATAAATGAAATCCTACATAGCGCAGTAAAATACTGGTTCGGCGCCTATTCCGCCCAGTGGATTAAACAGTGTAATAAAATACTGATGACTTACCTCGATCAAGTACCGCAGATTCTCGAATTGAGCACTAAACCACTACTTTAGTTGACAAGTTTTATAACACCAAGTTTCACACATAACCACTACCTTAGCTGACTGTTTTTATAACAACAAGTTTCACACATATTTCGTTTACTAATGGAACTATACGAACATAGTAAGCTATAATCCAGGACAGATTGTCTCATGTCTCTTCACAGAGCAAGAAATAGCATGCACCTATAGGCACACGCACATTCTATTTCTGTGACCCCAGATTGGGCACCAAGGACATCTGAATTATAGGATACTGTAAACATTAAACTAAAATTTGGGACAGATTGTCTCATGTCTCTTCACAGAGCAAGAAATAGCATGCACCTACAGGCACACACACATTCTATTTCTATGGTCCCAGATTGGACACCAAGGACATCCAAATTTTAATTTAATTAACTCATACAGTTGGCACTAGCTTACATGTTAACAAATAAGGGAGCTCGCTGCTTGAACCATTAGCCTAAAATTCAGGACAGATTGTCTCATGTCTCTTCACAGAACAAGAAATAACATGCACCTACAGGCACAAGCACATTCTATTTCTGTGACCCAGATTGGGCACCAAGGACATCTGAATTATAGGATACTGTAAACATTAAACTAAAATTCAGGACAGATTGTCTCATGTCTCTTCACAGAGCAAGAAATAGCATGCACCTACATGTACACACACATTCTATTTCTATGGTCCCAGATTGGACACCAAGGACATCCAAATTTTAATTTAATTAATTCATACAGCTAACACTACCTTACACGTTAACAAACTACTACTGGTTGCTTTGCTGGTCTGTTAATCTGCGTTGTGCTTTATTAAGATGCTTTCGCACTCGTACAATTGCCTTCGAAACGGTTCGTGTGCCGTCCCGTGGTCATCTATTGTGTCATACTCTTTGTAAAACGCCTGACAACGGCGCCGGAGCGCCGATCGTGTTAAGCTTTCACAGTAGGAGTAAGTGATTCTTAAGAATCTCAAAGTTTGCAAAATTGCGTGTTGTAAATTTGCAGTGTTCGAACTTTGTTACACGAGGTGTATGTATGAGTCATTTCTATGTATTCAACAATTACACTGTAAGATGATCGCTGTGCATGTTGCAGTCATTGATTAAAATTGATCTTTATAGGATTTCCTAATCAATGCAATTAATTTAAATAGAGGATGATCCTAGGAACATCATCATAAAGTTTCGTAACAAATTGTTTGAAAGATGAATCTTAATATCAGTACCTACTGAACCTTTGCATGAAATGTTTATAAAAAAATCGTTTTAGACGTTAGATGATATTACTTATATTGATGTTAAGTTTTACTGCAGCATATTAGTGAACTAACTTTTTGACGCGAGTTCGTTTACATAGATTATTATGCACAAAAAAATTTTTCAGGATATTTTTCTTTCAACACGTCTTACCTTGCATCTTTGAAAAAAAATCATTTTTTTAATTCACATGTGTGATGTCATGCGGAGTTTTACATCAAGGTTTAAACAAACATACATACTTTATTATAATACGTAATGTATTAATCATAAGTGTCATGTATCGTCGTCACCTTTGTCGGCGAGGGTAAAAAGCTGGTTTTTTATTTCATTTCTCACGATAAAATTGCAATTTGACGGAAACAATTTTCAATCACTACGATTTAATTAGACCTAAGTAACATAAATTAATCATACAACTGTGACAACATGTAGTTAAGGTTTAATTTTGTAATGGGATAAATATTGCTGAAATGGTATTTTTTATGAATAAAATCAATCAATTTTGATCACAATATTACATTCCCTTCAGTATCTTCCAGTGATAAACACCGGTTACCTTCGCTATATAATTAGTTACGTTATACTCGTACAACCTTCAACTTTAAAAAATGTAAGTAAGTACTACTAACTTTACTGAATTTGCTAATGTATTTATTTAATCACTACCCAGCTACGGACCTGGTTTCTGCCTGCCGGCTGTTGTATCGGAAGTCTTCATCAAGTCATAGTTATAAGGTAAAAAATTAATCTTTATTTGCTCCATTTCAGGTCTGACTCCGATTCAGAATTCCAGACACGGTCTGCAGCTGTAGCCGAGGTTGCGAAGGTGCAACCAAAAAAGAAGGTGTCGAAGCGCAAAGCTCTCGAGAGCACCACGCCGTCAGAATCGAAATCAAGGTAATTTTGTGTAACTGCTTTTAACTTTAGGTGTTTGTTGTGTATGTTAAGTCAATTTCGAACTGTAACGCAGAGAGCGCTGAAATCAATTTCCAATTATTATTCCTTGCAGGAATGTTTACAGTTAATTCATGAGGTATTTTTATTGGAATTAATATAACATAACATCATGCTTTCTATCCGCGTAGGGTTCGACAGAGGAGTATATAATACACCCTCAATTCGCCACTTAAAAAATAAATGTAATGTAATGTGTTGTGTAAATTATTATAAATAAGAATTATGTTAAATTGTTTACAGTAAACGACGCACTTCGAGCTCGGACCTTTTTGGCTTGGTGGACTACATTCCGTCATCGACCTCAATTGGAGACTTCGGTTCGAGCCTCTGCAGCCGTGTCGCCAACGGCAAAGTGCGACGAACGGCGAACTTAACCGGGGACTTCTATGTGGAGGTAAAAGTCTACAACAAGACCGAAGTTGCTTCCACCCCTAAAGAGGATAGGTGGAAGAAAGCCTCGGTGGTTCTAAAAGTGCAGCTAAACCGTAACACGCCGCAGTGGGACGGACTCCAAGTTTTTATGAGACGGACTCATGAATTATTTGATGATTCTGAGCCCGTCTTTTATAGTGACAATATAAACATAAAATAAATATTTAAGTTATTGGGCACCAGGTATATTCTATTATATCCAGGTATTTTTTGTTGTACATCATAATCTTAATAATAATATATTGCAACATCTAATAGTAAGTTTAGAACTATTTTAATCTAAAATGCCTTTCTGTACTGTTTGTAACACATCTGTTGAGCGCAGTCACTGGACAGGTCACCTACGTAGTACTAATCATAAAAACAAAACAGTTTCACATTTTTGCGATGGTGTTGAAATAATACATTCTGCATTTCGTAATCGTATAGCTTCTTATAGAATTGTCGATCCGTCTGAGAATTGTTCTCTAGAGCCTTTTCTTAATAATATTTGGAGCAAAATTAAAACGTTAATTGACATGTCTCTTAAAAAACATACTTGTATAAAAGTTAATTTCGAATATTTTGCGTTGTTTTTAATGTTTAAAAATGATTCTCAGGAGATGAAATCATTTGCCACAAAAAACGTTACTATACATCAGAATTATGAATTTGATTCATTATCGTCTCAAGTAAAAAACATTTTAACAAAAAAGATAGAAGAATTTCAGGACCGAGACAGTGGGTGGACGTTCTTGAGCAGTTCTCATTTGGAAGTCAATGTTAACAAATATCAACCCTTACGCGGTTCGGGCTTTATCGAATTGCCTTCTGCAATAAAATCGAAAAAAGCATGTGTTAATATCCACAATAATGACGAGTATTGTTTTTTATGGTCTGTTGTTGCTGCTTTATATCCAGCTAAGAGTCACCCTGAAAGAGTATCTTCTTACCCTGATTTTCGTAACGTGTTAAATGTAAAGGACATGTCATTTCCAGTGAATTTCTCAGATATTGCGCGGTTCGAAGTGAATAACCCCGAAATTTGCATTTACATTTATGGTTTAAAAAATGATACTGTCATAGGACCGCTTTACAAACCAAAAGCCTTGAACGGAAAAGTGATTCATTTACTTTATTTAGAAAGAGATGATTTGTCACATTACTGTCTCATTAAAGACTTGCCGCGACTTGTTAAAAATCAAATAACAAAACACCACAGTAAACTGTACTTTTGTGACGTTTGTTTAATGTTTTTTAATTCATGCGATAATCTTAGTTCGCATAGTTGTGGCGGGGTCGCCACTGAACTACCTCCAAGGGGTTCTTGCATACAGTTTAAAAATTATAATAGAAAGCAAATTGTACCATTTGTTATATACGCAGATTTTGAAACAATGCTAGAACGGTATGAATCTTGTGACCCTGACCCCACTAAGGCGAGTACTGTAACGCGACAGCGACATGTGCCTGTAGCTTTCGCTTATCATATCACGTGTACGCTAGACGAAAGTCACAATCGTTACGTTTCTTATCGCGGCTTGGATTGTGTATCAAATTTTGTGAAGTCTATCTACAAAGATTCAAAAAAAATTTACGATATTTTAAAAAATAACGCTCCTATGATTTACTCAAATGATAATGCTCACGACTTTGAAAACGCGATGACATGTCATATTTGTGAACAGTTCTTGTTCGGCGATAGGGTTCGCGATCATTGTCACTTGACTGGTAAATATCGTGGCGCAGCTCATAGTTATTGTAACTTACAATACAAACTACCAACATTTTTGCCAGTATTTTTTCATAATTTGTCCGGATACGATTGTCATCTTTTTATAAAAGAATTAGGTGAAGCTCCTGGATCTATTAAAGTGATACCTAAAACAAAAGAAAACTATATTTCATTCACTAAGTTTATTCCGATTTCTACCGGGGAAAGCATCCAGGTACGGTTTGTAGATTCTTTCAAGTTTTTAGGAACTAGCTTAGAAAAGTTGGTTAGTACAATGAAAAAACAAGACTTTAAACAATTAAAATCTTATTTTCCTAATAAAAAACAATTTAACCTACTGACGCGCAAGGGAGTGTATCCATATGACTATATGTCTCAATGGGAACGTTATGAAGATATGTGTTTACCCTCTAAAAAATATTTTTTTAACTCCATAACTAATGAAACAATAAACGACGAAGACTATGAACACGCTCGATCTGTTTGGTCAGTATTTAATATTCAAAACATGGGTATGTACACAGATTTATATCTCAAAACAGATGTTCTGTTGCTAACAGATGTATTTGAAAATTTTCGAAAAACTTGTAAACTACATTACAATCTCGATCCCGCGTTCTATCTTACAGCACCAAGTCTATCTTTTGATGCAATGCTTTTAAAAACAGGAGTTCGATTAGAATTGATTAGTGATGTTGAAATTTTTAGAATGATACAAAAAGGTATTCGAGGAGGTGTTTGTATGTGTTCCAAAAGACATGTCAAAGCCAATCATAAATATTTAGATACTTACGATCCAACCCTTCCAAATTCATTTATAATTTATTTAGACTGTAACAATTTATACGGTTATAGCATGTGTCAATCCCTACCCTATTCCGATTTTAGATTTATAAATAGACAAGAAATTGATTTTTTACAATTGAACTTAGCAGACATCAGTGATACTGCGGAAAACGGTTACATTCTTGAAGTTGATTTAATATATCCGGAGAAATTGCACATGGAACACAATGACTTTCCCTTTTGTCCAGAAAAATGCTTGCCACCTGGTGGTAAGAATAAAAAGCTAATACCAAATTTGTATGATAAATATCACTATGTTATTCATTACGTACATTTAAAAAAATGTTTACAGCACGGTTTAGTATTGAGAAGGATCCATCGCGCTATTATATTTAAGCAAAGTTGTTTTTTAAAGCAATATATTGATATTAACACCCAGTTACGTCAAAAAGCAGAGTCAACTTTTGAACAAGATTTTTTCAAATTGTTGAACAATAGTATTTTTGGAAAGACCCTGGAAAATAATGAACATCGAATAGACGTTAAGTTAGTAAACAAGTGGTGTGACTCGAACAATAAAACGAAAAAGACTGCTTGTGCTGAAAAACTGATAGCCAGTCCATATTTTCATAGCACCTCTGTATTTTCTGATGATTTAGTGGCAATCCAAATGAAACCTGTACGTATTATACTTGATAAACCAATTTACATAGGGTTTGCAGTATTAGAATTATCTAAGACTCACATGTACGACTTTCACTACTCTATCATAAAACCTTTTTATGGTAACCGAATTGAATTGTGCTATACTGACACAGATAGTCTAGTATATGATGTACAGAGTAATGATGTTTACAAAGACTTTAAGCTCCATTTTCTAAAATATTTGGATACCAGCAATTATGACTGTAACAATGACTATAACTTACCAATTATTAATAAGAAGGTTCCAGGACTGTTTAAGGATGAAATGGGTGGCAACATTATCAAAGAATTCGTAGGATTGCGCTCAAAGCTTTATTGTATTAAAACGTTAAACAAAACAATTAAAAAGGCAAAAGGTACAAAAAAATGTATTACTAAAAATTTAAATATGTTAGATTATAAAAATGTTTTGTACAATTCCAATGTAATTCGCAAAAAAAATGTATTGTTCAGATCAATAAAACATGAAATATACACTCAGGATGTAAATAAAATAGCACTTTCAAACAATAAGCTTTTAAATGATTTAATGCCGGATCCAGACTTTAATTTCGCTTTCATAACTTTGTTAACTAGCCAAGAGCTTAGTTTTTCACCTTTCCCTGCATCTTTTGATTTAAGTCTTTGTTTAGCCATGTTGAGTAGTTCTAAATCGGCTTTGTGACGATTTGATAAGTCTGTATGGTTTGTATACGCAATATCGTGTTGCATGCAAGCTTCGTCTAGCTTATTTACACCTCGGTCACCTCGCGCTAAGCGTTTGTGAAGTTTGGTTCCTGGTCCGCAATAATTGTATCCTGGCAAATGAACTTCGAATGGTAGATTATTAATTATGCCGTTAACTAGTCCACCCCCTTGCATTATTCAAATTATAATGATCGGATTTCAAATGAAAAATGGTTATATAATATCTTAGTCCATTATTGCAGCTTTTTCAATCCAACTGTTTTCTGCACTGTTCAGACCTAACCATTTAACATACAATTTATTTCCTTTCTTTTTCAAAACCTTTTCTATCAAATATACATCAGGATAAATAGATCTTTGCAGTTCTTGTTCGTAAAAAGCTCCTAATATGTCTTGCTTTCGTCGATCTTCTATGTGATATGTTACTGGTAAGGTTTTATTTACCTTTTTTATAATAAATAATTCAGTCGACCAATTAGGAGTATAACCTTTCTCAAAATTATGTTTGTATTTACTTATACGGACACAATCACCAACTTTGAATTTAGGCTTCCACGGAACTAAATCATGTTTGTTTATTTTTTTAATATTTTCTTTGATTACTTGTTCATTACTTTTATTTACATCTACTGGTTTAAATTGAATAGTGCGATGTTTTGTGTTGTTATATCTCTTCAATGTATCTTCCAATGGTAGATCTAACCATTTATAGTTTCCATTGAGACTAAAATATTTATATAATTTATTTTTTACAGTTCTAATCAGTCTCTCTACAATTGATGCTTTTTTAGTAGAAAACGATGAGTAATGGTTAATGTTATGCTTTTTCATAAGCGTTTGAAAAGTGATGTTATAAAATTCGGTCCCCATGTCAGTTTGCAAGTTAACCGGATTATTACGACTGCTAAGCAGTATATGTTCGAATGCACGAGTAACATCAAATTTATTTTTTGATTTTAACGGTTCAGCCCAGGCATACTTTGAGAAGCAGTCAATCACCACTAAGATGAAATTGTAACCTCTGTTATACTTTTTTAGGTTTTGCATGTCCATCAAGTCTGCTTGCCATAAGTCGTTGATTCCTTTCAAAATAACAGAACGTCGAAGGAAATTTCTCCGTACCCCTTTGTGTATTTCATTCACAATTTGCTGTTTTGTCATTACGAAGTTTTTTGAAGTAATTTATCTACCACTGCTTTAGTATAAAACTTATCTTGCAAATGAGTTGAAACCTCAGGTATCCTTGCTTTTAAAGTAGCTTGAACTGTATCCTTTGCATCTTTTATGATTTGTGAACGTAATGTACCAATCAAATTATTAAGTTCTTTCATCATTTTTGCATTCAATCGATCTATATAATCCTTGTTTACAACTAGATTATTTAATTCTTTTATGGTATTAGCATTCAATAGATCTACATAATCCTTGTTCACAGCATCGTCTGCTTCTACTGGAGATCTAATTCCTCTCAGTCTTGATGTTTTTAAATCAAAATCTCCGTTTTCTGATTTTACCAGTGCATTCTCATTAAACTCAAATAACTCTGATAAACGCATTCTTTTGTGAATGTAGTGTCCAAATTTGTCTACGTTCATGTTTAAGGTGTGTTGTTTTGAGAGGATGATAGTAAAATAAACACATTTTTAAATACTTATTTATTTATAACTTTACTTTCACGTAATTCTTCAATGATAGATATAATTTCATTATCTAATCCTGTGTTGCCAGCATCTCTAGACGCAATCAATAATTTCAACCTTTCCACTAATTCGTTAGGATCATCCCAGTACACTAAGTCTACGTTTTTTCTCCACCTTTTTATCAACGGTAGACCTTTTCCCTGAATTGTCTTCTTCAGTTGAAAAAGAGGTTTAATAACTTGCAAATATTTTTGTCCTTTGTTACTTTTTATTGGTTTACTTGGTTCATAGTCTCGACGATGTGCATTTGTATCAAGTAGCATCGATTTATAATTTTGCATATCACTATCTGTAACCAAACTTAGGTCTACATCTTTCTTAAACAACAACTGTTTTAAACCAGGTGTATTTCGGTATTTACGTCCAACCACCGTGATGTATTGATCGTTGATCGTTATGCAAGCAGAACCTAACATCAGTTTCCCGTGGTCTGCTCTAACCCCAAATGGAATATCTACCAACGCTTCTGAAGATACTGACCAGGATGACGTATCATAGTCTTGATTCCTTTCAACTACTGATTCATATGAAGAGTTACTGTTGATATCGGATTCATATTTGTCTTCATCACCATTATTATCATTGCTTCCTGCACTACCAGTTTCGTTAGTAAACGGACCATCAGCAAAATCTTCACTAGCACGCAGGGGAGGAGTTTGCTTACTAGCATTAGCAATTAGGTTGAGAGGTTCTGTTACAGGTTTGAAAACAGATTCCAGTGCTTGTTTATTGTTAATCTCAGCATCTCTCATTTTTCGTATTTTTATCTTCACAGCTTCTGCCGCATCAACAATTTGTCGTTTTAATGATTTTTCCATATTAATAAAATAGGTCGTAATTGATTTAGCGTTGTAGGGTGAATAATAATGGCAGGCAGGTAATAACCTTATATATGCATTCGTGTTATTAGTCAAAGACTACAAACGTGTCAAATTGACTTCTATAACATCCTTTGTTTTTGGAACAATCTTTGTTAATTACAAGATAATTGAAAGGTATACTCCATATTTTTGAACACATTTCACGAAATTCAATCCATGGCATGTCAGTGTTGACGTGTTCTTCATAAACATGTCTCATATTTCTTTCATCTTGTTTAAAAAGTACGATTAGGTTTGCATTGTCTCTTACTAATTGCTTAGGGATTTTACTATACGTCTGATTTAGATAAAAACAATCGATGAATTTGTGTCTCCCCATAGCAAAATAATCACGCATACTACTTTGATTTTCACAAGCAACATCATCAAATACAATTACAGAATTCGGTTTTGCGGTCTGAACACTCAGTACTTGCTCATTTTCATGATATTTCTGAAATGAAACACCTGGTACTCGTTGCAAGACTTTTTCTAAAAAAACATACTTAGGTTGTTGCAAGGTTTTCGAATAAACATAAACATTTTGAAATCTTAAACCATTCTCGTGTATAAGAAGGCCAATTAATAAATTAGTTTTTCCACAATTTGACGGCCCGCAAATGATGCATCGTACCGATTTAGGTAATAATTCTCCATGGCGAAAACCAGTCTCCTGAGAATGAACACAAAGTTTGTTTACGTGTAACGATTGTGGTTGTTTAACAAATTTCATGACGACTGCTTGAAACGGTTATATTAATAATGAGTCAATAATTTATTACATTGACATTTATAACTCATTGTAACAAAGTATCAAGGTAAAATAAGGTAATAAGTTATCAAGGTAAAATAAGTTAACAAGGTAATGTTGAGTTTTAGAACTAAAATGGTGGAATAGGTGCCGAACTAGTATTTTACTGCACTTAGGAATTCATACTCCTCCTTCCGCTCCATCGGGTGGAATAAGCATCGAACCAGTATTTTACTACACTGTTTAATCCACCGGGTGGAATAGGCGCCGAACCAGTATTTTACTGCGCTATGTAGGATTTCATTTATATTATTGGGCATTCTACTCCACCGAGAGTGACGAGGCGAACGGAGTGAGCCGATGGAACGGAAGGTGGGGTAGAATGCCCAATAATATCCTACTTACACCCCACTTTTGCTGCTAAGAACATAGGCAGCCGCGGAAAATGGTGGCAGATGCTGACGATGATATCGATACACGTTAAGTCTGCGGAGTTTCCCTAGCTAATTCAATTTGAACCCATAATATTCCATTGATTATATTGCTGTATATAGCGGGACCTAAACGTGACGTCCAAGGTTCGATTGCCAGGTCGGGCAAAGTGTTATTGGGGTTTTCCGTCAGGTATTTCTCAGTAGCAGCCACGGAGTCTGGATTTGTGCCTAATAGATAGCAATAAAAGAAAAGAAAGAAAGAAGAAACGTTTATTGGCACACGCCACAAGTACACAACACAAAATATAAAAAAGCAAATACAAAATAAAATTTAAAACTAACCAAGAAATATAAATAGGCTCACTCCAAATTACATAGAACTTAAATCACAACTGGCGAAATGCGGATGTACTACGTACACCTCTGTCTTACACGTCAGGGATTACACGCGCGATGTTATGTTATAATCAAGAAAGTGATTAAGCCTCAGCGCCATAATAATATACGTATAGGTTCTTTCCCTGAATAAACGTTGTCGTTTGGAGCTCGTGTAGACTAAATGACTCATTTAAGCGGAAGCCAAGTCATTTCGACTCCATACTTATAGCTTTTTTTTTTGTTTATATTGGATGGGCTTGCTCTTGACCTCAATCTTGTCCTGAGAACAGAGATGAGGTCGACGATGGAACGAGCTAGCCCAAAATAAGCCTATTGACTCGCGACTTAAATAGATTGGGGTCATATGAGCTCGGGAACACCGACGCAGGCAGGAGATTCCACTCCTTGGCAGTGCGCATAATAAAAGACGTAGCAAAGCGCTTCGTGCGAATTTGTGGAACATCGACGAGGTGTGGGTGATAACCTGCAGTACGTCTGGACTCCCGATGGAAGAAGGGAGACGGTGGAATGAGCCCGTGGAGCTCTTGGGCACACTCACCGAAGTACAGTCTGTAAAAAACCGACAAGCATGCAACTTTGCCGCGGCGGGCCAGCCCATGAAGCTTGGTACCCACCTTATCGTCACCAACGAGCCTCTTGGCGCTGCGCTCAACAGAGTCGAGGGTGGCTAATTGGTATATGGCTGAAAAATAAACACTAATACAACTAAATACTTATTACTACTAATAAATTAAATGCGAAAGTATCTGTCTGTCTAAGATAAATTATGACTAGCTGTAGTCTGCGGCCTTCGTTCGCGGGAAATTATATAAAAATATAACTTCCTACTACCGCATTATGTTTGAATCGGATTTTTTTTTAACAATTCCAAGGGTTTTAATTTTTTAACGGAACCCATTTTTTTTTTCTATAATAAAAGTAAGCCTAAGTACTCCTTATAACATAAAATAAACATCAGCTATAAATCGGTCCGATCCAGCCTTTTCGGAGATTAGCCGGAACAAACAAACAGACTGTTTTAAGTATATATTTCCATATGCACATCGTAAAAATCTGTAACTTTGACATTACAAACAGACACATCAATTTTATTTATTTGTAAACATATATTAAAATTATTATTATTTCCGATCTCAACAGGCATAACTGCGGGCTAAAGCTAGTATACAATAATCAAACTTTTAATTATACATAGATAATTAATTAATCATCATCGTTATCAGTCAACACTAATGAGTATTACTACTAGTACTATTAAACAAATGACGAGTTTAATTGTTTGTTAAGTAATTAATTGCTTGTATTTAGCATGTTGCCAGTGTATTGACTTTTATTGTAGTTATGTTCTTTATAAAGTGTGGTCGTAAAGTGAAATATCTTGGTGAAGCAGTGCTTTCTGAGAATTGGTCAAAAACAGAGTAATATTTGACACTTTGCGATATTACACAGCCCTGGGACCTGCGAAATATTTTGCAGTATAACATTTGCAACGTACGGCAGTTCTTTACTGCGTTTGTTTTTAACCGTGTGAATATTGGGGTTATTGAAGTGTGATCTAAATTTTTTAATATGAACTAAGGTGTAGGACTCCGCAGTATTAACGGCCGTATAAGTTGGTAAATAAATTACTAAGATTATACGTAGTCGGATTAACCACAGGCCATAATCGGTGATAAAGTGACTCCAACCCGTGCAGTGATTAAGTGTTTGAGCTCCTAATTATACTATCGATCACTAGTGTCGTCGTGTGAATCGTTGAAAGAACTGTATTGTTAACCGACTTCAGAAAAAAGGCGGTTACCACCTAGACCAATGGCAGAAAAAACCAACAATAGTGACTCGAAAGAGGGCACGTGCTCAATTTGCTGCGAAAAGTCTAAATTCAAGTTGTGTGAAGACATAGAAAAAGAGTTAATCATGAATTTGAAACCGCAAACCCAAAATAAGCAAGATCTCCCAGATAGTAAAAATTTAAGCGAAAAGGAACATTTTGTCTATAAAGAAATCGTGATAACAGTTGATGAAACGACACCCAAGAAGGTAAAAAAGACAAATAGTCATCCAGAGATGCAGATTCTTAAAGAATTTGTCGCTGAACAGTTGCAGAATATTATTAAAATAGTCAAAGGTTTCGAGAAATCACTTTCGTTCTACAAAAATAAGTACGAAGAGATGATAAATACGCTAGAAGAGAAATTAGATTGTATAGAAAAGTTGGAAAAACAAAATTCTTGCTTACAACATGGTTTTAATGTACTAAGTCAGCGGTTGGATTTCGTAGAACAAACTTGTATTCACGTTAAGACGGAGCACAATTGTATTCAATTAGGTAAGGTATAAGACAACACCATCATCGTCATTCGCATGCCCTAACCCCACAGATATAGATAGACCTAGATAACGCAAGTATCACGATCTATATGAAAACCAAGCGTGCCATTTTTTGACTACCTATTATGACGTCACGAGCACTATTTAGTGATGGGAAAACGCTTACTTTATTATTTGTACAGTTTTTACAATTTATAACAGCACAATTAACCATTTTAATATTTTTAACTGACGTCCGACTGGCGCTATACACCGATGCAGATGAGCGCGAAAGTGGCCACTTACGATTTTTGTACGTAAGCTAGGCACGCGAAGTAGTTGCTCTTGCGTTATCTAGGTCTATCTATATCTGTGCCTAACCCCAATTAATTTGTGGTCGGCGCAGCATGTCTTCTTCTTCCATACTTCTCTATTACTCGTCATCTCACAATAAAACTATCATGAACGGTGTAAATAGACCCTTAAAGACGCCGAAATGCACTTTTGTTCTCCACGTCATTGCGATTTTTTTTTTGTTCTGGACCATACCTGGGAACCTTCTAGTTACGGAGATATTGGAGGTCAAAGATTTTTTTAATTTTTTTTTTCATTTTCTCCATCTTACGACTATCATTACAGGGTAGGTAAGATACAACTTTTTCCGCAAGTTTTTTTTGTAATACTAGTTTTTAAGGATAAAACTTTTTGCACAAGTTTTTTTTTGTAATACTAGTTTTTAAGGATAAAACTTTTTGCACAAGTATTTTTTTTTAATACTAGTTTTTAAGGATACAACTTTTTGCACAAGTTTTTTTTTGTAATACTAGTTTTTAAGGATACAACTTTTTGCACAAGTTTTTTTTTGTAATACTAGTTTTTAAGGATACAACTTTTTGCACAAGTTTTTTTTTGTAATACTAGTTTTTAAGTTTATAATTTTACTTTAAATACCTCCATGATCCATTTAGTATTCAATGCACCCATCAGCACAATGTTTTGAGTGAGTTTTACCGTGGAACGTTAATTTTAAACTGCAAAAAAAAAAAAACGTTTTCCAGCAACAGTTTTTACTCAGATTTACTTATTTTGATGTACAGAATGTTTGGTTGACGACTTCGTGAAGGGTCCGTTTGCACCTTGTATTTAATCACGTTCTCGAAAACGAAAACGGCTCTTAAGATTTCGATGAAAGTTGCAATATCGTAATTTACGGGGCTAAAAATCGATCTAGCTAGGTCTCATGTCTGTGAAAATACGTTTTCTCTAATTTCACCCGAGCAGAGCTCTGTTGCCCCGGCACTTTTTAAACAACTTCAAAAAAAGGAGGAGGTTCTCAATTCGGTTGTATTTTTTTTTCGTTGGTTACCTCATATCTTCGTCATTTGAAAAAATATTTTATCTGAAAGGATACACTTCCCGATTGGCCCCATAGAAATTTCATCAAAATCGGTTCAGTGGTTTGGTTTTTAAATCAAAATAGCTGGAAAAAATATGTCATCGAAGTAAAAGAAATTGCGAAATTGATACTTGACAAGGATTTGTGAGTGATACGATAGCTAAAAAGGGTAAAATTAAAACATTTTTCAAAAAATTACCGATTTCCAAAAAAAAGCGGGAAATAACTTTACTTTCGGAAGTCAGTGGCAAAAACGCCAATGAAACAAACAATAGCCACCGACTTCCGAAAGTAAAGTTATTTCCCACTTTTTTGTGTTTTTGTTTTTGGAAGTCTGTTATTTTTTTGAAAAAAAAAAGCTTTTGTTTATCAAATCAAAATAAATAATGCCATTCTTCTTTACAGGACAACAGCTGAACGTAGACTTCACAACGCCACCCCGGCTGTACAACACAGACTTCCAAGTGCGAGATCACAAAATGAGCGGCGGAGTGTGGCTCTACAACAACAGAGACACCAACAGCAACGTCGACAGCGGGCTGGCGGCGAGCACCGAGTACTTTAGGTAAGCAATAATAGCCCTTATGATCGTTTGCGGTTGGTCCATTCATGGGTGACCACCCATTACACACCGAGTTTCCTCCGTGCCTCGGAAAGCAAACGTTAAGCCGTTGGTCCCGGCTGTCATTTGTAGATCTTTGACAGTCGTTACAGGTAGTCAGTGGCCCGAAAGTCTGATAACCAGTTTTACCAAGGGGTATCGTATTACCCAGTACTAACTGGGTTGTGGAGGTCGGATAGGCAGTCGCTCCATGTAATATACTGGTATTCAGCTGCATCCGGTTAGACTGGAATCCGACCCCAAAATAGTTGGGAAAAGGCGAGCAGTTGATGATGACCATTTTCGGCTATGTCGGGGCTAATAAAAGACACGACTGGACTTCGATATGCAATGAATGGTCACCCATCCTAGGACCGACCTCTGCAAGCGTAGGTTTCAATCGACTGACTGCTATTATTTAGCCTCCAGCCCCTGTTTTTCACTCTCATATAGACAAAAATCACCGACCTACCTACCTGACCTTGTCATTTTATAACGTGCAAGGCTCATACAACCCCTGATTTTTTTACATTTTATCAATACGCCTGTAAATATTGTTTTGATTGTATTTGACACATATTAATCCATAGCTAAGATAAAATCATCACATTCAATTGATAAGCTGTGGTAATTTAACGCAGTTGCAATTCACCTCGAAGCGTTTATATTGTTTTTGATAGCATCAAAGCACTGACACATATTGCCAACCTGTTCTGGGTTACGCAGAGTTGTACCTAATAGTACACCCACACTTCACCGGTTATGAATAAGTCCCATGTAATAAGAGGCGAGCCTATTGCCATCAACCGGGCACAAATTCAGACTCCGTGGCTGCTCGTGAGACATTCCTAATAGCACTGTGTATATAGCTGTGATTATATATCATGTAATAATCGATATTATCTATTGTTCTTCCAGCACCGAAAGCCCCGGCAAATCCACGACCCTCACTGGCATCCAATTGGCCCCCGGGGGTGAAAGGCGCAAGTCCACCACGGAACCCGCCCCCAAAGACACGGTGGACGATTTACAGAGAAGACTGGACAACTTGAGAGGGTTTAATTTATAATATTAGATGTTTAAGGTAATGTGAGGGTTCTTTGGTAAGGGTTCTGTTGGGAAAGTGTTGGGGGATAGTGGAATTGTAGGTTTGGTGTACTACTGCGATCACTGAAAGAAAAAGTATTTATTATTCTCGCACAGGACAAAGAAAATGGATAAATTAACAATAAAACAAAATTATATTTAAAAAAAAAGTAAACAAGAAAAAATTAAAATTAATTCTTAAATAAATTGGTCCCGTACGAGGCCAAAAGGCCCCTATCTCAGCATGGTGCTGATGTAACATTTAAAAAAAAAGTCACTGGTCTGAATGACGTTCTGCCGCTTTTCACCCTCGTCGACGTCGTCGGTCAACTCGGTAGGACGTCCCGAGTGCACGCATGTAGCAGAATGGTGTGGTCATATTTGCACGGATTCCTGATCATTTTTCTAAAATAAAACATCCTTATAATATCAGTTATCGTCCCGTCAAATTCGGTCCAGCCGTTTCGGAGATTAGCCGGAACAAATAGGCAGACAGACAAACATGAATTTTTTTTCTGAGCACATGAATTCAATAAAAATCTGTTATTTAGAAATTACACACAGACATTTCAATTTTATTTTTTACTAGCTGACCCGCGCAACTTCGTCTGCGTCATATAAAAGAGGGTTGGGTTATTTTTTATTGATGCTCTGCTCCTATTGGTCGCAGCGTGATGTTATATGATAAATGGGCTATCCAACACTAAAACAATTTTTCAATTCGAACCAGTTGTTTTTGAGATTAGCGCGTTCAACCAAACAAACAAACTTTTCAGCTTTATAATATGATGATGAGTATAGATAAAATAATTTATCAATTCGAACCATTAGTTTTTGAGATTAGCGCGTTCAACCAAACAAACAAACTTCAGCTTCATAATATTAGTATAGATTATGGTCGGGAATAAAGGCAGTTGTTCAGTTTTATGGCTCCATCAATATGGCTGCACTTTTCTGATACACGATGCTATGGTAACACCATTAATTTCACAGTCACCTTTCTCACTGTGAAAACCATT
This sequence comes from Standfussiana lucernea, assembly GCA_964057025.1. Classification (NCBI taxonomy): domain Eukaryota; kingdom Metazoa; phylum Arthropoda; class Insecta; order Lepidoptera; family Noctuidae; genus Standfussiana; species Standfussiana lucernea. Next base: position 2,304,287 of record OZ059811.1, read on the forward strand.
TTAAACAAAGAACTGTCATGTTAGTTTTAAGGCCATATAGAAATACCACACTTAGGATAATAGGTTTGTAAAATAATAACAATAATAAACGAAAAAAATTACTAGGCTTAATGCACGTAGGATCGTTGCATCTTTACTTGTAAATAAAATTTAAACGATATCGACTACTCATCGGTTTCTGAAAGGGTTCTCTTTCATACGTAAGCTTACGTCTTCTCCGCTGTGAGGCTGGGATGAAACTATACAAGGTGGAAGGGGAAACGGACGCGAAAACGGTCACCACGTATTCAGTACATCATTTTGAACCCCCCCCCCCCCCTACATAGAAATTTTTCGTCGGTTATTAAAAAAAAATCGGTTGTCTGTAAAGTCGGTTCACTGACGATAGTTTAACGTGACAACGTGACCGATTGTGCCTCTTTGTCGCTCGTTCCGCGCTCTCGCTTGCACTTCAAGCCTTAAATGGAACGCCTCAGAGCGAGGTAACGCCGCATGAGTCATGTTTTTTGTGCGTGCAGCCGGCTCCATGGAATTATAAGACGTTGTCACGTCAAAAAAATAAAGAAACTGTTTCCGACAAAATTGCAAAACCTACACGGTCAAAATGTACGGAACAGCCGTTTTTTTTTGCTTCAGAATCATGTAGTTAATACGTGGTAAACGTTTTCGCGTCGGTGTCCCTCCCACCCCTTGGAACGTCACCTGCTACGATCCTCACATACTCTTTCGCCTCGTCCACGTTCATACATCTGGTCACACACGCACGCCGGTAGCGAGTACTCCGCACCTGACCTCTGAAGAACCTCACCAATAAGGTCAGTATATTATGACCTTCTACGGCGTCCTCCACTGGCGTTTGACGTGGCGTGGATAAAAATAAACAGAAACACAATCCCATATCTTAGACATTGTATCCTTTTAGAAACCGTGAGTTTTATAAAACTACAGACCATGCCTTATGTAAGGCAGGATTTATAAAAAATAAACTGTGCTTATATATATATAGTGGTTCAGACTTATTAAATAAAATACTTGCACTCAGAGCTAGAATCGTGTATAAGTCTCCGCCGGAGCAGGTATTTCTTGCTTTGACCAACCAGTGTTCAGAGTTTGATAAGGGGTCGTCCTTTAATCACGTGGGGTTTGGACAGGGGGTAGGGTGTCAGAAAAAAATCACAATGAGAGGGGGGGTGGTATAAAGTGACAATCGCGTGTATATTTTTCGTGGGACAAAAAAAAAGGATTTAATATGTGACGTTTAAACTATGTTTTACCAATAATGAATTACAAACCCGTGCAAGTAATTATTATTTAAAAAAAAAACGTTTGTTTTTTGGTGAATCAGATTATAAAACTATCTTATGTTTTCAATAATAAAAAATACACGTGATGCTGTGAGAGGGTAAGAGAGGTGTAGCCTGCGACTGTTAGGGTCTAATTAAGGACTGAACTCAAACTGCAGTGGACTGTACTAATTAACAAGAATGTAATCCAAAAACGGTATAATTATTATTTCGAAATTGGTAAACGTATGGAGTGCGCGCGCGTGCCGTCCGCGGAGATCGGTTGCGCAGTGTCCGACGGCCCGTGTCCCGCACGCCGTACCTCTTACCGCTGCCCGCCGCCTTCCGCAGTCTCTCGACTGCAGCCGAAGATAGCAGAAAAGAAGCTATAAAAATGGTCTAAAAAACCCCACGTGATTAACCTTTTGACGCACGCGCGTGCGAAGCCACAATTTGAAAGCATACAAAAAAAAGTACCTTAAAAAAGAATATGGATTCTAAAACTTGAAACTATATTATTGAAGAGACAAGACAAGAACTGAAATATTTAAGGTATACAAATAAAAACACACAAAAGTAATGATTTAACTGTTTATTTTTTGGTATAGTGCATCACATTTTTTGTCACACATTTGTGTCGTTGGCGTACAAGGCACGCGCTTGCTTGTCACGTATAGGTGACAATGGCGTTCAAAAAGTTAAAGGATGGCCCCTAAGAGACTTCCAGGTGACCGTTACTATAAGGTTACTATTGTATTGCTGCGCTCAGAGGTAAAATAAATATGAACGAAATGTAGCAGAACAATTTCAATATCAGCTAAACACTTTAGTTTATCGTGTAGTTAAAAACAAACGCCATACTAGAATAATGAAATTCATAAATAAAATTAATTATAAAAATTGAAAAAAAAATAACGTTTTGTTTTAACTGCAAAATCTAATAAAAAAAATATATAAAAATAGGTAAGTATTAAAGCATTGTACATATTTCATGTGTTAATTAATAACGATATAGTGATATTAGATAAATGGCAGGTTCCACATATGAATAAATTAATAAAATATAGGGATTGATAAATAGTTTTAAAAGAGATGACTACTGAAGTAATGGCTGATTGAGAAGTGTGGAAGATGTGTGGCGCCGACCAAAGGTTTAAATCATTAGATGCCTCTATGACCTAAGACATTCAAATATTTACAAGCGACAGACGGGACAAGACGAAGAAAATCGTATCGTCTTAGTAGCAAGTCTGTCTGTTTAGTGTCGCACGCTCGCTTGTCAAGCATTCGTGTGTCAAAATCTAAAATGTTCGGATTGAAAATTATTGTATGACAATATTTTCAATGGCCCCTCTATAAATCTCTAAAACTATCATGTTCCTATTTCTGAATATTCTGTTCTTCTTTATTTCTGTAAGTTGGGTTTACAAGAAAAAAAAAACACAAAATTTCACGACATTTTCTTTTCAGCTAGTATAAGTTGGATAGGAAACATCCTATCCAATTACTCGGAGAAGAAACAGCCGAAACGAAATTCTGGTCTCTGAGGGCACATCGAATGATTTAAATCTTTGGCGCCGACCACTTATAGATTTGGAAACGAGCAGAACTAAGATGACTGATACTGTATGTTAACATGTAAATTATGTAAATAAAATACTTAATACCTAAATAGTAGTTAGAGTATATAAATATATGGTTTTTATAACAGAAAATAGATAGGATATCAAAAATTTTTGGAAAAAATACCAAAAAAAATTTTTTTATGTAAAAATTAAGCTTGCATAGTTTTAATTAGGCGGTATCCGCTCCGCACTGGTGAGAGAATCGCGGTGATTTAATACACACCTGTATCCCCCGAAGGGGTAGGCAGAGGTGTACTAGTACACCCACATTTCGCCAGTGATCTTTAAGCCCCATTTAATAGGGGGCGAACCTTTTGCCATCAAACGGTCACAGGTCCAAACTCTGAATTATAACAGCCGCATAGTCTGAACTAACTCGTGCTATATCATCATCAACCTCACGGATCGATCTTCAAGGTTAAGCAGTGCTTGCCAAGTTCTGTCCGTAGATGGGTGACCGTCCATTGCATACCGAGTTGCCTCCGTGTCTCGGAAAGGACGTTAAGCCGTTGGTCCAGGCTGTGGATCTTTGAGTCGTTACAAGTAGGTCGAGAGACTGAAAATCATTTACCAATGGATAAATCAGAATTTTCTCGTAAATACATTTACAGTTTATCCGCTTAAATCTATTGCGGGTGTTCTAGTACACCTAAAGCGTCACGGTACGCCGCGAGATTTTTTGGGTTACTTTGTTTTTTTTTTTATAATTTGCAGGGCAGTTTAGGGTTGTACGTTGATTATAATATGATTCGCGGACGTAATAAATATGGGTTTACCGACTTATAATCATTCAAATCGTAAATACAACCCTCGAAGTTCATGTAACCCCATTTTTTTTTATTTAATAATAATTTATTCAATAAATTATTGTTAATTAATTATGCTCCCGATACCAGTGGACAACTATTTTTTTATATTTTTAAATGTTTTTTGTCTTTTTTTTAAGAAATATTTAAAATGTAAAAAAAATGAGATGATGATTGAATAAAGAAAACAATATTCAATAAGTAGTTTGTACATGGTACACAAAGTTGTCTTATATAATCAGAAGTTATAAATAAATAGAACCAACATATAAAATGGGTCATAGGACTCCCTTTCCTAAACTGGGCAGAAAATCTGTCTGTATCTTAGGAAAGAGTATCCATTTACAGTGAATCTTATTACGGTTACAAAAAATTTGGTACGTGCAGTAGGCGAACAAAATACTTATGTTAAATTAAAGTATAAAAAAAAGAACAAAAGATGAAATCCAATCAATGACTATTTCATGAAAAAGTCATTCAACGGGGTAAAATTAACATGGAGGGTTGTTTTCATGATTATAATTTCGTAAATACATATCGCACGTCCTCAAAAAAACCGTCGTAACACAAAAAAAAAAACAATTTTGAGATATACAAATTTAAAGTTTTTTGTGTCCGGCCGATGATATCCGTAAAAACATTCACGTGTGTCATTCGATGATTTAATTATTTTCGCAGAACCTATACTTTTGGAGTTTATTTTTTCAATTATAGATCAAGGAGAATTGAAATTGAGAAGGGTATTATCTAAAAACCTAACATTTTTGTGTTATGACAGTTTTGTAGAGGACATGCGATATGTATTACGGCCGCGAATCATATAAGTTCAATGTACAGCCTGACACTGTCCGGCAAATTGCAAAAAACGTAAGAAAATTTGATTTTCGCGGGCTACCCTGGCGCTTCCACTTTCAAGTCCGTATCAATTTTACTGACACAGGACCTACAATCTTTTGTAAGTTTCTTGAACGAGGAAATAATCGATATCTTCTCAGTGCCTCGTCGACAGAGAGACTTGGCTGGTAAGGCACTTGTGGTCGGCCGTCTGGTGTTTTATTTATTTTACTAGCGGATACCCGGCGTGTGCTACTACGCTATAGTGCCTAATGCATCGTTTTAGTAGTCTAAAACCATCTTCGAATGATTTCCATTCTAATATGTAATGAAACCGGTTTGGAACACATCGGTTCGATGGTTTGTCTATAACGGACATAGGTAGAAACAATTTCAGTGTTTTATATCCTATACAACATGTAACATAATTAACGCACAACCTCTTATGGGGTAATTGTACTCATAATTATGAACAACTTTTACTATGGGACCAAACCAAAAATCGCGAAAAAAAAAACAGCTGTTCCCTACATTTATGTTCGCTTAATTCGTCAAAATGTATGGAACAGCTGATTTTTTTTTCGCGATTTCAGGTTTGGTCCCATAGTAAAAGTTGTTCGTTATAATGAGTACAATGACCCCTTAAGAAGGTATGCGTTAATTATGTTACATGTTGTATAGATTTGGCAAGTAATAAAAATCCACGTTATCAATTTTATTTCTGACTGACACTTTTTGTTATAAAATTAATCTGCCGTTCCGTGTTTACAATGGCGCGTACCAAGCAGAGCGCTCGTAAATCGACCAGCGGTAAGGCTCCGAGGAAGCAACTCGAACTTTTTAACTGTATTGAAATAGTTTTTATTGCAACCTAATGCCCGATATTAATTCTAATGTTAAATAAAATAGTATTCCGAGTGATGTGTTGTGATGTTTCTTATATAATTATGTTATATTTTAGAAAGATAATGGTATATTGTATATTTTTGCTTGCAGTCAGGAAGTCGGAACAAAATACGCGGTGAAAGGGACACCGACGGTTACCACGTACTCAGTACATCATAGAAATGTTTCATCGCTAATTTAAACCGTTTTCGCGTCTTGTGTCCCTTCCTCCCAATATATTATTAAATATCTGTATTTCCGACTAATAGTCCAACCGCAACTGATTTTTTTTAATGCCACAACGCTTTTATTTTGAATTCGTTTTTTAACGTAACTAAAATAATTATCGTATAAATAAACCATTCGGAATAAATGCTCTAAGTGATGTTGAAAACCACATCAAAAGCCATTGTGCCGTTTGGAAGAAAACGCGGTTAAACAAACACGAAAAAGATTTTGACTGCAAAGCAATATTTAATTTTAAGGAATTTTGTTATGTGCCTAAAAATATTATGATGTGAACATTAGCTCATGTATATTCGACACTCTCTATGTATTACCATTTTATCAATGATCTAAGTAATTTTACTTGTTAATCTAAAAATCTAATTATTTCAGTCGTTTTCAGAGAACCTGTGTTGTTTCTTGAAATTATGCAGGTTAAAAAAATAACTACCTGTATTTTAAAACATTTCCTCCCGCAGCAGTTTGGGTAAATATATACGCAGGGAGTGTTGAAATATTAAATTATATATTGTAAACTCAACATTAGTGCCTTTCATGTCTTCTTGTCTATGGTAGATAGTATTTCTTTTACTCACTGCCAAGCTTGAATCACTGCCTTTGTACGTGTTTATTTTGTTTTGAAGCTGTTGCCCTCGGCTTTGCCTGCGTATTGATAATTATATCACGGAAACCGAATAAAAAAAATAATTTACATCTTTTCAGTTAAATTTAAAAACAAAACAAAAAAATGAACTGAGTGTCTCAAATAAATATATGAATTATTATTTTATTTTTTCGTAAACGAAAATATAACAGAAGTATTCTACCGGTATCTCGAAAAGCGCCCTCTGTCGGCGTGACGACGCGTTCTGGTTTTCTGATTTAAATGAACGCGACGTTCGCGTTCACGATGCGTTCGCTTTGGTTAAGACGTTTAGGCCTTTTCTCACAGATTATACAGAGATGGCACGAGTATTGATCACTTGTAATCCCCGAACGGTCAGGCAACAATGTACCTAATAGTACACCCACATTTCGCCTAACATTAGCCTAATGCCATCAACCGGGCACAAATCCAGGCTCCGTGGCTGCTGCTGTGAAATTCCTGATGAAAAAACCCAATAACACTTGTCCGACCTGGGATTCGAATCCAGGACCTCGTGTTCAGCAATCGCGTTTGCGACTAGTTTAGACCAACGAGGCAGTCAGACTCACAGTTCGAAGTTCACATGAACATGAATGATGTAACCAAGATTTTGTAAAAACATATTGATTTAAAAGAGTGTCCATGGAGTTTCTTGCCCATTCTCCTCCATAGAGATCTACGCTTTCGAATGGGCAACTACAGTACTTTCACAAGTTATTATGCCCTGTGACAGGGACTGTAGCTTAGTTTATTTTTTGTGTTTTGACATTCAAAAGTGCCTGTAATGGTCAAATTGAAATAAATGCTTTGAGTTTGAGTTCTGATCTGATTTGTATAAATCTAGATTGTTACACGTTTTTAGTCAACAATTAGTTATTAATTCTGAAGATGACAATCTACCATAGACAAAGGAACATTTTTTTTTTCTTATTTTATAAAACTATAGTGTGATATAATATTATTAAAATTATTTTTTATTTTAATATAAAAAGGGTACTTATGTTATTACCCTGTGTGATTGTAAACTAGGATATTTTATATTAAATAATATGTACTAAGTTATATTATAAGGTACTGTAAACGACCTCAACCTAATGGTTTTTTTTTAGCTTTTTTATACTGTGTTATATTTTTTAGTTTGTTTAAAAGGGATTGTATTAAATTTAATTTTTAGTAGATTATTTTTTGCTTACTGCCATTTTAAAGGTTTTTTTTTTATGATTATTCGCAATGTGGGTTTAAATGTTGTTAAATGTGTTTTCAATGTTGATGTTTTGGTATACATGGTGGTAATTGCGTGTAGGACAGTCAAGATACAAGCTACAAGAACCTTCTCCCGTAGCTACAGGTAAAAGTTCTTAGGCCCATTTAGACGGAGAGAGTTTCTCGTCTCGAAGAATATAAAAAGATTCCTCGTGTAAACATTCATGATTGTGGACCCTCCACGTGGCCTATAATTGCCTTGCAATTGAATATTGATTGTCTCCGTGTAAACAGATCTTGAAAGCAATAATTGTATTTCGAGGTTGTGTGCCAGTCGCTACTGTGAGTGCAGTGCCCGAGGGTGTTTTAATTATCTATGCTCTTCGTAGACAAGAATTAATAAAATAAATACGGAAAGAGATTGTTGGGTTAAAAAACATTTTCAGCCCCAGCACCGGTCCCCAAAGATTTTACTTTTTTCATTTTTGCAAATATTGACTTCTCATATTTTTAATTTATGCTGTTATTTCCCTTGAACCAAATTCCTCAACCCCCAATTCTATTGCAAATGCATTAAGAGCTGCCTTTCTTGCATCACGATTTTGTTTTCGTAATGCTCATTCTCCGTATTCCACAAACACTCGTGACTTCTACAAACTTTAATGAACTTAACATTATCGCGGATCAAAATTTGAAAGATTTTTGTGTCATTTTCAGAACGATACCGTAGTAATCACTAAACTCGAATGGCGAATTTCGCACTCAAAAAACGGTTCAAACCGATTTGTACGAAACTCGTATGAACTTGTAAAAATGACATACGAGATCGTCTTTATACAAGTCGAGAACTCGTGAGCAAGAATGTGCTTACTATATGTATATATATTTCGCGGTGTCAACAGTTGCAGTAGGCGATAAGTTACTTGCGAATCTCTTGTGACATAATCGCAGGCGAGAATTTAGTTCTTACCTCTATGTAAACGTTATGATATGATAATCTTATGGCGATTATTGCTTGGTGATAGTAGCGTACGATTTCTCGCCACGCAACGTGCGAGAAACTCTCTCCATCTAAACGGGCCTTTAGTCGGAAATTCCATAATTTTTGCGAGCTATTTTGGGACTTTTCCATCATGCGGGCCCAAAACGGGTTGGTAGATATCTGTGGACTTGTGTGGGTAATATGACTTAGCAATAATTCTGCTTTACCGTCGATAATTTTGTAAGCAATTATAATGTTTTTCGTATTGTAATGTTATTTATTATTAGACTGTTAACGATATATGACTATTGATGTAAATAAAATGTAAATATAATGTACGGACGTGCCAAAATGAATTGTTTTATTTATAATCCTAGAAACCTTTTATGAAAATAAATAATTAAAATCTAAACATGAATAATGTAACCAAGGTTTTGTAACAATAACATACAACATAACATCACGCCTGTAAACTCCGAAGAATTAGGCGGCCCATTAGTACACCCATATTTCGCCAGAGTTATGTTGAAGTCCCATGAGATAAGAGGCGAGTCTATTGCCATCATTCGGGCACAAATCCAGACTCCGTGGCTGCTACTGACAAATTCTAAGGAAGTAAGTAACATTTGGATAATGATATGCAATTTTTAAAACTAGATATAAATCCACATACAACATACACTATCATAAATAAATAAAAAACATTACACGCACACACGCGCGCGCCCCAAATCCAGCGAATTAGGTGATCGGCGTGTCGGAGGACTGCCATCTTACTACCCTCCAATTTAACAGCTTTGTTTCGAAACTTAAAAATCATTTAGGGATTTTATACGGAGGTATTAAACTACCGGAGGTATACTCTATCTACCTATTCCGATCTCTGATGAGCACGCACTGTGAAGAGTTCCGTAATCGAGACGACAATTTATTGCAGTAGATACACATAGTATTGTTCTTGCTGGCCGTGTAAATACCTGTATAATTCATAGTATTACCAAGCTGTGTGACATCCGTACAGACACATTTTATGACGAAATTATACGAGTTCCGGTGTTAACGTAGCTTATTTTTTACCCGACTGCGCCAGAAGGAGGGTTATGTTTTTCGAGAGTATATACATATGTATGTATAATTGTTTGGCACGCTCTGCGGCCTGAACGGCTCGATGGATTTTAACTTGAGAAATAAATAAATAAAAATGTTGGAAGCAGGCGGGACCCATTCGAGTTTGAAAATATAAAAATGGAATGGCTCCCGCCTGCTTCCAACTTTTTTAAATTTAAAATGTGCTTGTTCTTAGCTTTCAGTGTTTTTTTAACTTAAGTTTTTTTTAACGCAGTCGGGTTTTTTAGTTTTTTTAAATAATTTTTTTTATTTTGCATAATCTTTAGTTAGCGCAGGCATGACAAAATTGAATGTTCGAATTACATAAATCAACAAGTAACAAATGTCGCACCTTCGAATCCTTACATAATGTAATGTCGTTCCCTTTCTATTGAGAATATTGAGACAAACGATGAACAGCTGTATTCAATAGGTCACAGGTCAAAATAATTCTAAACAGTATTCAACCTCTTTGCACTCAGTCGCCTTGCGAACGCCACGGAAGAGCGTCTATTCCCGAACGAATAGCTGTTAAAAATTGGCGGGAATTTTATCGAGTGTTTTTTTATGTTTTTTTTTTGTTAGTCTTGCAATTGTGTGTAGTAAATTTTTATCTCGGTGAACGATCTGGTTTTTTTTTTACTGGTTATTCAATATAACGGGAAAATGCATTTCACAACTACTTTACTGATGGTAAGTTTTTGAATTTATTTATTTAATTATTACCAGGACCTATGGAGGAGACCTTTGCCTGGTGGGACATAACTAACTAAAAAATAAAATATTTGTTAGTTCTATGGTTAATAACTTACTTAATCCATAAAATCAAGGGCAGTTTTAAAACTATTCTGAAAAAAGGATATATGAACGGCCGAGGGTATCTACTGCTCGGCAGTATCATGGATTTGACAATTCAAATCGGTAGCTACTAAATAATTCCATACATTCGATTCCCAGTTTGTCATTTTAAGGTTTCTTCTTAGATATATCATCACCATTTCAGCCCGGAATCACCCACTGCTGAGTTCAGGCCTCCATTTTCTTCTGCTCTACCTAATTCCCGGTTATGGCGTCCCTCAACCAAGTTCTTTTCGCGACTTTGTCGATATCGACAACCCGATGCACTTTTGGACTTGGACGGCCCTGATTTCCTGTCTCCTTAGATTACATAACGTAACATCATGCCTGTAATCCCCGAAGGAATAGGTAGAGGTGTGGCTAATAGGTTTTGTAACAATAAAGGGTTAGGCAGCCCATTAGTACACCCACATTTCGCCAGTTATGTTTCAGTCCCATGTAGTAGGGCGAGCCTATTGCTAGCAAACAGGCACAAATCTAGACTCCGTGGCTGCTACTGAGAAATTCCTGTTGACAAAGCCGGGTAACACTTTGCCCGACCCGAGAATCGAACATGAGGTCCAGTAGTTGCGCTTGCGACCACTCAATCGACGAGGCAGCTTTTGTCTTTAAACTTATTATATTTTATAAACTTGACTAGATTACCTACACATTAACACATACCTTCTCATTTTATAGCTAAAATCATTAGTGTCTTTGTCGCGTATCGTATAATATTGTATTCTTATACAAGGCGTTGCTTTGCATCCTCGTCAAATTCAAGGAGGTAACTATGCTAATGATTCTCGACCCGAATCAATAATAAAATGGGTAGGTATTTTTTATATTTTTTTCTTAATATCGGAAATCGATAAGTGTACACCACCACCCGTGTTAAAACGCGGCCCGTCTAATACTAGCCCTATAACCGCGATTCACACAAAAATAAACGCAGACGTTTATTCGATAAACAGGTGGTTCTCCTCTTTTGAAAAGGGCTTCATTCTGAAATAGTGTCAAATTAAAACAACAAAAAAAAGCAGCGTTTATTATTATTGACCAGGACCGTAATTTATATTGATTATTTACGTTCGTCTATGACAACCTCCTGAATTTTGACGAGGATGCAAAACTACACCTAGTATACATAGGTAATAATAATTGTCAATGCAACGCAGCGCTTACTTCCTTAGGTGCCGAAATACTGAGGCAAAAAAGTTCATTAAGAAATCTGGTCTCGTCCATAGAGATCGCGGCGCGGCTTAACCTGAATATTAATCCGAGCGGCTGTAATTATTTAGCTAGAAGCATCTGCTAAAAAGTAATTAATACACATTGCTTCACAGTTATGCTCGTAAAATAGACCTACTATCATTCATCTTTACGACAATTTTATCCATAATTTCTCAATCTGTCATCTGAGATTTCACTAGAAATAATTTACGATCTATTTCCACAACATTAATTTCTATGCCTGCCACACCCGGCTTCGCTTCCTAAATGTTAAACTATTCTTAAGTAAACATTAAGAAATGAACGAATGTTTTTCATTTACGACTTAATATACAGTTATTGCCTAGTGGTCGTAAGCACGACTGCTGAGCATGATATTCTGGGATTGATTTCATATTCGGAACGAAAGTATTATTTGATTTTCCCATCAGGAATTTCTCAGTAGCAGACAAGGAATCTGGATTTGTGACCTGTTGATGGCAATAGGCTCGCCCCCTATTACATGGGACTTAAAATATAACTGGCGAAATGTGGGGGTAAAATGGGGACGGCCTAACCCTTCGGGAATTCAAGGCTTGATGTTATGTAATTGATTTTCTGATGATTAGTGTCTGAGTTCATAATCTTTTGAGGAAAGAGTCACACAGATGAGAATAGAAATGACCACGTCCAGTCAATGCATGCATTTGTCAGTAATCATGTAGCTAAGTACCTCAATTCAGATAGAATAGAATATACTTTATTGTACACCAAAATTGATACAGAAGGGTTTTACAAAAATTGATAATTTTATGGTTACAATGGCGGTCTTATCGCTGATAGCGATCTCTTCCAGACAACCTTCCTACCTGATATTGTAGATAACACTAACGTGTTGAAGAAAAAGAACGTGCGGCGCCGACCCCAAGTAATATGGGACAAAGGCAAGATGATGCTTATGACGTGAGCTCAATGCAGAACTCAAGGACACTAATCTCACTTCTTACAAACATCCGATACATGCATCAGTTTGTGAGGATGGATGGATTTTTGTTACTCTTTTACACAAAAACTACTGAACGGATTTGAATGAAATTTGGCACATATATAGTTTATGACCTGTATTAACACATAGGATACTTTTTATCCTGGTAGTACGATCCCATGGGACAATTACTGAACACTACGCAGGCGAAGCCGCGTTCTTAAGTTAGTTGTAGATAATTATACAAGGCGTTGCTTTGCATCCTCGTCAAATTCAAGGAGGTAACTATGCTAATGATTCTTGACCCGAATCAATAATAAAATGGGTACGTAATTTTTATATTTTTTTCTTAATATCGGAAATCGATAAGTGTACACCACCCGTATTAAAACGAGGCGCGTGTAATACTAGCCCTATTACCGCGCTTTCACACACTTTATCGAACAAACGCAGACGTTTATTCGATAAACGGGTGGTTCTCCTCTCTTGAGAAGGGCTTCATTCTGAAGTAGTGTCAAATTAAAACAACTAAAAAAGCAACGTTTATTATTATTGACCAGGTACCGTAATTTATATTGATTATTTACGTCTTCTATGACAACCTTCTGAATTTTGACGAGGATGCAAAACTACACCTTGTATGTTAGGACAAGAATTTATAAGTCATGATTTTAAATTACAAATTCTTACTAGCCTATGCCTATTAATTTGATAGGTAGACAGTAATAACTTATATTGCTACAACATCATTATAATGTATGTAACACTATTAAGACCAATAAATAACTTTGTTTATTAGAGACTTAGACATTTCAATAAATTAATGTTGAACCCTTGGTCTGCGTCTGCGCGCGTCTAGACAGGTCCACTCAAATCTGTGTGGTTCTTTTTTTTAAAGACCATCTCAGACACTCATCTGCATCATAGTCCTCATGTGAGTTTATCAAGATTATGTCTGGACCTTAAAAGAGACCTCTGAGTTTGTCGGCTGTTTCTTCTCAGAGTAGTCAGGTACGAAACACCGGCATCATCTAGTTTTGGAAATGGACGACGTGTTTGCAAAATAAACATCATATAAAATTTGTCCTCACCTCATCAAAGCAATGGTCGCGAGAACAGGCATTGAAGCAGATCATCACTATCTGTTAAGTCCAATGATTACCAACTGTGTTGGATTCGGCTTTCCAATCTAACACGAACCTGTGGAACCGGTGTAAGCAGTGATAGCCTAGTGGTGTGACCTTCGGACTGCCAATTCAATAGGCCTGGAGTTCGAACCCAAGACACGCACCGCTGTTTTTTCGGATTCATGTGCATATTGTATAATTATCAGTATCACTTGCTTCGGTGAAGGAAAACATCGTGAGGAAACCAGCATGCCTGAGAGATATTTCTCGACGGCATGTAAAGCCAAGTCAGAGGCCCATGGGCGGCATAAAAACTCTGACACCAGGTTAGGCACTAACCACACGATAAAGTAAGAGGTCTAACCGGATGCAGCTGAATAACAGTATTTTACTGACCTCCACAACCGTATTAGTAACGGGTTAAACGTTACCCCTTGGTGATAGTATTTCTATTTAACCACGAGCTGCGTATTAAATGACAAATACCTAGATAATTTTATCTACAAATAAGCGTTAAAACAACAGCCGCTAACGACTAAAACATCTCACAGCCCATCAATTCATAATTGATTACAACTTAATAGGCAAAAAACGCTTCACAAATCCATATTAATATTATAAAACGCTAAAGTTACTCTGCCTGTCTGTTTGTATGTCATATCTTCGTACACGCTGTAGCGTATTTGAACATATAGGATATTCAGTCACCTTGGAACCTCTCAGCATGTCGGTGGCAATATAAAATTAGTCAGCTCAGAACTTGCTTCGAGTTTGGCACTTGTAATGAGCAACCAACAGAACCTGCAGGACACTATACATGTTAAGTGTCATCGTTTATGGTAGACTGTCTTTGTGGTACATTGATCGAGTTGTCGTGTGAGTGAGTTGGGTTCGATTCCCGGGTTGGGCAAAGTGTTATTGGGTTTTTCCATCAGGAATTTCTTAATAGCATAGGGCTGGGCTCGCCCTCTATAACATGGGACTTAAACATTACTGGCGAAATGTGGGTGTACTATTAGGTACACCTCTGCCTAACCCTTCGTGGATTAAAGGCGTGATGTTATGTTACCTACGTTCCCCTGGGATAATTTTACTCTACCACGCGGACAAAGCTGCGGGCAAAAGCTAGTCCTATACAAGATTCATAATAAATTATATAAATTATGAATATTGTGTAAACGTCAAATATTTGAGTTCAAAGGCGGGTCCGAATCATAAATATGTATTGATTGATAAATATATGTATAATGTGGCGATGATGACTTTGACATTGATGGGCGAAAAACAGCTGCCTAAAATTGATGAAATACGTGTGAAACTGTTTCGCTTTTGTGTTTTCGTTTAATTTCGTCGCCTCCCACGACGTATGTAGGTGAGTATTGTGCATTTGTGGTGATAGGTTGTGTATTTGTCTGTTACCGTTTTCCTCAAACACTATTGGAGGGTTACCATGACGTCTTAAGCAGGAATGCTTTAATGTCATTCCATTGTGAGAAAGAGACAGAGCTATACAGGATGTCTAGCCATCTCTTTCCCACACTGGAATAATACTAAAACATTCCTGCATTAAGACGTAATTTACGAGTATGTATTACTAGCGACCCGCCCCGGCTTCGCACGGGTGCAATGTAGATAGGTACTAATGTTTTCTCTACTATAATATGCATGTATTATCCATATAAACCTTCCTCTTGAATCACTCTATCTATTAAAAAAGAACCGCATCAAAATCCGTTGCGCAGCTTTAAAGATCTAAGCATACAGAGGGACAGACAGCGGGAAGCGACTTTGTTTTTTAACCGACTTCAAAAAAAGGAGGAGGTTCTCAATTCGGTTGTATGTTTTTTTTTTGTGTTTGTTACCTCATATCTCTGTCATTTATGAACGGATTTAAAAAATTCTTATTTTATCTGAATGGACCTACTTGCCGATTGGTCCCATAGAAATTTCATCAAAATCGGTTAAGCAGTTTGGTTTTGAAATCAAAATAGCTGGAAAAAAATGTCATCCAAGTAAAAGAAATTGCGAAATTGATACTTGACAAGGATTTGTGTGTGATACGATAACTAAAAAGGGTAAAATAAAAACTTTTTTGCAAAAAAGTTTTTATATACTATGTAGTGAAGGTTAGTAGTATACCCAAATTTTGCCAGTTTTAAGTGTAAAATAATGTGGTGATCTTCCACAAACAATGGGGCATTTAATATCGTGTCCTGTTGTTCACCCACTCATTACAGGACCTAATGGACGCTTCTGAAGGCGCCAAACTTGTACCCCAGTTCTGGGCGGACACAATTTATAACGCCATCGACATACTAACACCCGTATCTATAGTCAAGTTATTACTTGAGCTTAAGTAATTCCTTGTGCAATTTTTTTATGCAATAGGCAAGAATTTAAACGAAGTAAGAACCGTCAAAGAAAGCAAAGCTAAGAATGATAACTTTTTACAGTTCTAACATCAAGCAATTACAAAACTACGTAATAAAACTCGTATCTTAAATGACGACATTTACTCAAGTAATCACTTTGACTTGTTTATAGATACGGGTGTAAGAAGTAGAAGCTACACTAGCCAGAAAAGTTTTAGGTCATAAGTTGCCAGCCTACTTGCACGTAATGTAACGTAAATACGTCGATTTTGTAAACGAAAATACAATTATCCTTTAGCATTTGAGTGAAAATGTTTGCAACAAGCACAATCAGTATCGTCCATAGACATGAATACATTCTTAAAAATTATGAAAATATGTTATGTGAAACGAGTATTTTTAACAGACTTCAAAAAAGGAGGAGGTTCTCAATTCGGTTGTATTTTTTTTTGTGTTTGTTACCTCATATCTTCGTCGTTTATCTGAAAGGATACACTTCCCGATTGGTCCCATAGAAATTTCATCAAAATCGGTTCTGTAGTTTAGTTTTTAAATCAAAATAGCTAGAAAAAATATGTCATCCAAGTAAAAGAAATTGCGAAATTGATACTTGACAAGGATTTGTGTGTGATACGATAACTAAAAAGGGTAAAATAAAAACTTTTTTGCAAAAAAATAACCGACTTCCAAAAAAAAAAACAAAAAAAAAATTAATTTTCCATTTTTTTTTTGAAGTCGGTTATTTTTTATTATAAAAAATGGGGACCAGCTTATTGCCATCAACCGGGCACAAATCCAGACTCCGTGACTGATACTGAAAAATTCCTAATGGACTGGATGAACCAAGCAAAACTTAATATCATAAATTCATATACCTAATAATATTAATTATTTGAACTCGAACACGCGTCAAACTCATAAATATAAAAATATGATTGATAAATATTAATAAAATTCATCGATGCGTACATATTTGGACATCCATGCATGCATGCATAATACAACACATGATTCTTATTAGCCGTGTTATGAATACCAAATTACCGATGGGCCTAGTAAAGTGATGCAAGATTCTTTTGGCCCGTGGCCCTAATTGGAACTATCGCCCACATCTTGTTGTTTTAATTTAATTTGCACTGACAATTATAAAAAAAAAAAATGAAAATACCTATCACAGCCGCGAATCATATTTTGTTCATGTACAGCCTGACAATGACCGGCAAATTGCAAAAAACGTAAGAAAATTTTAATTTCGCGGGCTACCCTTGCGCTTCCACCTTAATGTTTATATTGAGCTCCGTATATTTCAATGCTGTAATATAAACATTAACCGTGGAAGATGTCGCGTAAGTGATAGTGAAAGTTTAAAATACAACCTGACACTGACCTGCAAATTGCAACAAACGTAGCGTTTCCACCATGTGCCATGAGGTCAACATTTATATTTATTTCATTTCATCAACAAATGTACATTTGTGTCGAACTGGTTTTAACAATCAATATAATACAAAAATTACATATTATAGGCTGATTAGGTTCAGGGCGAAGCGGGACCTACTGTCAAAGAAGCGCATAAATTGGTAGTACTGCCGCGGCCGTGCTAAAAGCAAAAGCCGTATCTCAGAAAAAGTCAGTTTCGAGAAAATTGAAGTTTTGTAGATATAATATTTTGGTTAAAACTTTACAGATTAGCTTTTTGCTTTTTAGGTTTTTTTTTTGTTTTAAAACTTGATACTGCTTTTCATCTAAGTTAATTAGATGCGTATTTATTTAAGCTATCCGATGACATCAACATCTACTTTACGATTTTTTTTGAGATACCGCTTTTGTGCTTAATAAGGCAGACTAGTGCTCAACCAGTTTCTTTAATACGGGGTGGAAGGAACGCCGACATGAAAACGGAAGCCACATACTCAGTACATCATTCTGAACCCCCTCCATATAGATCATTTCGTCGGTTATTAAAAAAAAAATCATCTGTTCCATACATTTTGACCGTGTAGGTATTGCACTTTTGTAGGAAACAGCTGTATTTTTTTTCCCTTCCACCCCGTATAACCCTCGCACTTTATGTTAGCGTCAATTTTCATTGTAAAACCAATAATACTCATGAATAAAGTTTTTAGTAGAAAATTTACGATAATATTAATATTCTAAACTCATTAACCTGTAACCCCTGGTTGCGTAGCAATCTTGAATGTTGCCAGATTTTACGACTTTACGAACAAGGTTTAATAGCTAAACCTAATCTATAAACATAACATAACAGCACGCTTGTAATCGTCGAAGGGTTAGGCAGCGGTGTACCTAATAGTACACTCCCACATTTCTATAAAATAGTACCCACTTGATGTAATTTTAAAAAAATCCTCGACGCAAAAACGACGGGGTGTTATAAGTTTGACGTGTCGGTGTGTGTGTGTGTGTGTGTGTGTGTCTGTCTGTCGCATCGTAGCTCCCGAACGCATGAACCGATTTTGATTTTAATTTTTTTGTTTGAAAGGTGAATTTTTTTTTTTTTTTTTTTGTAGGGGCATCTCGCAGTTCAGCCTAGGGCTGGCTTCTGCTTAACCGGACAATCCTGTGGGTGCCTTGAAATAAATTTAAGGCCTCCAGCCAGGGCAAAACTTATATACTAAGCGACAACTCACTAAGGGCACCCCCTGTGGGGTACGAACCTCGGCTTAGGGCGTCGCTGGGGGAGGGCAGCAAGGGGACAGGCTGGATCTGAGTGATATTATTTGGGGATTGAAAGGTGAATTAGTCGGGAGTGTTTTTAGCTATGTGTGATGGAAATCGGTTCAAGATGGCCGCCGCCAAGGGCGTTTTGTCGGGGGTTTTTAATTTTTTTAATTTTTCTGTATTTTTCCTCGTTTTTCTAATGGTTGTAAGCGCTGTACTGGTCCTACGTTTGATTCCTAGGTTGGGCAAAGTGCTATTGTGTTTTTCCATAGAAAATTTCTCAGTAATAGCCCGGAGTTTGGAAGTTGGCGGCATGATACCCCCGTGACGCGGAGAGCCCGTTTGTCCTGCTTGATGATGATAGGTTCGCCCCCAATTACATGGTACATCAAAATGAGTGGTAAAAAAACTTTTTTGCAAAAAAAAACCGACTTCCAAAAAAAACACTAAAAAAGTGGGAAATAACTTTACTTTCGGAAGTCGGTGACTATTGTTTGTTTCATTGACTTTTTTGCCACCGACTTCCGAAAGTAAAGTTATTTCCCACTTTTTTAGTGTTTTTTTTGGAAGTCGGTTTTTTTTTGCAAAAAAGTTTTTATTTTACCCTTTTTAGTTATCGCATCACACACAAATCCTTGTCAAGTATCAATTTCACAATTTCTTTGACTTGGATGACATATTGTTTCCAGCTATTTTGATTTCAAAACCAAACCACTGAACCGATTTCGATGAAATTTCTATGGGACCAATCGGGAAGTAGATCCATTCAGATAAAAGAAGAATTTTTCAAATCGGTTCATAATTGACGAAGATATGAGGTAACAAACAGAAATTTCCAGCTATTTTGATTTCAAAACCAAACTGCTGAACCGATTTTGATGAAATTTCTATGGGACCAATCGGGAAGTAGATCCATTCAGATAAAAGAAGAATTTTTCAAATCGGTTCATAAATGACGGAGATATGAGGTAACAAACACAAAAAAAAAAAAAAAAAAAAAAAAAAAACATACAACCGAATTGAGAACCTCCTCCTTTTTTAGAAGTCGGTTAAAAATGGTAGACACACTTCTGACATGAACACATCGGAGATTATATGTATAGCCGTGATGTTTTTTTATGTTAATTAAAACAACTAAATTCATGAGAATATTTTATGACTTATCTACCGCATTTCAAATAATTTTAAATAAAGTAAACATTAATAAAAAAGGACTGTTTGAAAACGCTTAAAATACCAACTTGATTAAGAAATACATAGGTATTTTGCATTACATATGTAGGTAAGTATAATTTTTGCATTAATTTTGTATTTCCATCATGAGCTTACTTAGATATCTAGTTTTTTTTTACTATTTCTTATTCTGTAATGATTTTGTCTGGCCGTTACGACATCAGAAAATCAGTCCTAAGGTATCATCTGCCTAGCCTTTTCCCAACTATGTTGGGGTCGGCTTCCAGTCTAACCGGATGCAGCTGAACACCAGTATTTAACATGGAGCAACTGCCTTTCTGATCTCCACAACTCAGTTATTGGGTACATGAAACTAAGGCCCGGAGACCAAAGCAGTCACGAGACGAGAGCAGAGATGTGTTGTGAACCACCAATAGAATTTCGTTATTTACACTTCTCGTCTTAGCTTAGCTTTAGTGGAAACAGTTGAACAGAGATGAGAGATGTCTCGTAATTGTCTAAGGCTGCGGTTCCACTGAGGCGGAGCGGAGCAGAGCGGAGCCGAGCTGTGCCGCGATTCACCTAGCACATGGCTTGAAATCCACAACTCTCAGCCCCGCTCCGCACCGCTCCAATCCGCCTCAGTGGAACTGCAGCCTTAGGCTAGTCTCCGCACTCGGCGGCAGCGCACAGCGGAGACGGAAAGAGACGTGAGCGACGTGCGATGAGCGGTCTGCGGCGGTCGCTAAACTGGGCGTGAGTAGCCTGTAAACACATCTCTCCCACGGTTAAGCCAGTACGCATCTCCGCTCAGCTTCGGTGGAAACATCCTAGCTCCTAAGCATCTCCTCTCTGCTCAACCGCTTCCACTAAAGCTAAGCAGATACGACAAGTGTAAATAACGAAATTCTATTGGTGGTTCACAACACATCTCCTCTGCTCTCGTCTCGTCTCCGCTTTAGTGGAGTCCGGGCCTAAGGCTTTCCTGCATCGGTATCTTTGCGAGCAAAGTCACGCGTAAACTCTGGTCTCATTGAAAAATACGTCTCCATCAACTTTGACCTTATCCAATTCTAGTTTTTAACAAATATTTAAATATTATAATTTCAAGTTATTGCGAAAATTAAGCTGAGAACAAAAAAAAAAAACATAATTAGTTTCTTCAATGTTTAGTGTTCAACTGTTCATATTTATAATAAGATGATAATAAAAATATACAAAAGCAAAAGTGAAAAAAGTTGAAAAATACATTCGTTTTTAAGTAAGCGAAAAAAGAAACTTGTAACTTAATACTGTTTATCCTACAATAATATGTTTTTTATTTGAAAATTCTAGATTTTAAATGTCATGGTTCAATGTGACTTCAATGTTGATATATTATTATTTACTTTCTAAAATAATTTTATAGACATCATTATCATTTGCTTAGCCTTTTCCCAAATAATCTACATTTATGTTCGGGTCGGCTATACACATGATACAAGGTGTAAACGGACCCTTCACGAAGCCGTCAACCAAGCATTCTGTACATCAAACTAAGTAACTCTACGCAAAATCTGTTGCTGGGAAACGACTTTTTTTGTGGTGAAAAATGACGTTTTACGGTAAAACTCAATGTAACGTACTCAAAACATTGTACTGATGAATGCATTGAATAATACGGGGATCGTGGAGACACAAGTAATAAAATTATAAACTTGTATTTATAAAAAAAAAAACATTAAGTGGAAAATAACATTACTTTCGGCAGTCGGTGCCAAAAAAGTCAATGAAACAAACCATAGTCACCGACTTCCGAAAGTAATGTTATTTTCCACTTTTTTTTTGTGTTTTTTTGGAAGTCGGTTATTTTTTTTTGCAGAAACGTTTTTATTTTACCCTTTTTATTATCTATCGCATCACACACAAATCAAATGACATATTTTTTCCAGCTATTTTGATTTAAAAATCAAACTGCCGAACCGATTTTGATGAAATTTCTATGGGACCAATCGGGAAGTAGATCCATTCAGATAAAAGAAGAATTTTTCAAATCGGTTCATAAATGACGAAGATATGAGGTAACAAACACAAACAAAAAAAAAACACAATCGAATTGAGTAGCTCCTCCTTTTTTTGAAGTCGTTTAAAAAAAACACTTATGAAAAAGTTAGAACTTTGACCCCCAATATCTCCGTAACTAGAAGGTTCCCAGATGTGGTGCAGAAGATAAAAAATATCGCAATGACGGTTTGAAGAAGTGCCTTTTGCCTTTGTGAAGGGTCTATTTACAACCATTATATTAACAATAGAATGTATTTACTTGTCAAAATATTGTACAAAGCTGTTATCTATGTGTATTATGTATTACGATCATAATATTCCGCCGTTTCCGGCTACAAATATGGTTTGTATAGTTACGGGTCATCATTTCATTAAAATTAAACGATTAATCATTAGAATTACAAATAATTTAAATAAATTGAACAATAGTTGTAAGAGAGATTAATTATAAATCATTCAAAATTCAATAAAGTCAAGGAGATACAATATGATTTATAGGCAATAATGTCAAATATTCAGGTAAATTCATTCATAAAATCTTCAGTAAGTAATAAGTAAGTCAGTATATTATATCGTCATTTCTGGTAACGATTCGTTCTTTTATGAACAGAGTACAGAATAATATTTTCGTTGATTATCTTTTGTAATCTGCATAATTGAATGACACTTAACATATTGACAATGCATAATTATTATTTTATTATTAAAATATTAACGAAATATTTTTATCGTTTTTACCTTGGCGACTGTTCTAATCCTATTTATGTAAAAAGTTTATAGCGGAATGGTGGCTCAGTAGAAACGGCGTTTTACAAGTTGTAAGTCGTGAGTTCAATTCACACAGGCACTTTACTTTGTATAAATTATATAATCCAACCTACCCCACCTACCCTCCACCACCTCAAAACCCTCCACCTACCTACCTACTCTCAAAATCCTCCGGCATCATCTCGCCAGCGTGAGTGTATGACCTGGGGGCCTAAAATGGCCACTTCAGCAGAACATAATCGGATAATAATATCAATCGCATTAAAATTCTTAAAATGGTCACAGACACAGTTAATATGTTGAATTATCAGTTTGTGACTATTTTACGAATTGTAACGTATGTAATTCATATTATTATCATATTATGTTCTGTTAAAGCGGCCATTTTAGACCCCCAGATGTATGAACGTAGACGAGGCAAAAGGAGTATGTAACGATCGTGAAATGTGAAAACTGTGAAAGCGAACATTCTACTATAATTTAATAATGTCACCATATTAAATGGGGCAGAGGTCGCCTCCACTACACCATAGGTATTTTAATTATAGATTGAGGCATTAGCATTAAGCAAATAATAAGAAACCAGGTAGCCTATTTGAGTAAGTGGGTAGGAATCTCAGGTATAAATAAATACTTACTTATTATTTAATAAAATTCAAGATTCGTGGAACTAAAAAAAGGCGTTCATTAACATATCTAGATTTTCTTTTCTTTTACCTACCAACTGCATTTGCGTAGGTGGAAATACACAGAAATAGAATTGAATTAATAAGCAACTTTTTCTTTTGTTTTTTGCTCAATGGTGGCTAAGTACAACAGCCCCAACTTACGCAATGTAGGTCGTGGGGTTCGAACCCAGACAGGCGTGTTAAAAACACAATTATAGTTTTTAAAAAAACACGCTTTAGAGTGACATCATTTTATTTCTCGTATTCTTTTCAGCAAACCCTTTCATTTGATACTCATATCATGGCAATGCAAATAGTTGGAAATTTTGATATAAGTGGGGAAAGTTTGTTATTGCGGCCGAGGCGAAATACACACACGAGCCGCAGGCGAGGGTGTTATGGAGCCGAGAACTAACGAGCCGCCTCACCACGTGTGGAATTTTTATTTTCGCACTATAGTGCGGGAATATAAGAAGAAAACGACGAGGGGGACATCCATAGCATGTTGAACCTAATCGTAGTGCGATAATTGAGACAGCTTTCGAGGAAGTGTATTGAAAAAGAATTACCAGTCCGCTTTGGGAGTCCGCCATATTAGATTTAGAATGGAGGGAACTAAATGTAGACCGGTATCTATGATAGATAACATAACGTCACGCCTGTAATCCCCGAAGGATTGGGCAGAGGTGTAGGTACCCATTAGTACACCCACATTTCGCCAGTTATGTTTAAGTCCCATGTAATAGGGGGCGAGTCAATTGCATCAACCGGGCACAAATCCAGAATCTGTGGCTGATGCTGAGAAATTTTTGATGGAAAAAAAAAGTAATTAAAAAAACTAAAAAACCCGATTGCGGTAAAAACTTAAGTTAAAAAAACCGACTTCCAAAAAAACAAAAAAAAGTGGAAAATAACTTTACTTTCGGAAGTCGGTGGCAAAAAAGTCAATGAAACAAACAATAGTTTTTTTTGCAAAAAAAGTTTTTATTTTACCCTTTTTAGTTATCGTATCACACACAAATCCTTGTCAAGTATCAATTTCACAGTTTCTTTTACTTGGATGACATTTTTTCCAGTTATTTTGATTTCAAAACCAAACTGCTGAACCGATTTTGATGAAATTTCTATGGGACCAATCGGGAAGTAAATCCATTCAGATAAAAGAAGAATTTTTCAAATCGGTTCATAAATGACGGAGATATGAGGTAACAAACACAAAAAAAAAAAAAACATACAACCGAATTGAGAACCTCCTCCTTTTTTTGAAGTCGGTTAAAAAAACACTAAAAAGCTAAGCTAAGCTGTGAAAGATTTCGCAGACGATTAGCGAAACAAATTTTTACCGCCTTCACCGCGTGGAGGTACTCCCAGCTTATGTTGTGTTCTGATTGAAAATTTATAACCAGTGTCACTCTCGCAGTAAATACGAATCTAACGACACCTCTCAAGCTAAAATCCATCTTGCCGTTCAGGCCGCAGAGCGTGCCAAACAATTATACATACATACATACTTACCACGTTAACTGCCAAGCCATATTTTGAAATCCGTCAAATTATTTTTTTTTGCGAATTGATTCCAAATGGTTTAAATTGAATAATTATGTATAAAAAGTGTTCCCCTTTTTTATATCAATAAAAAAAGAAAAAATAATAATTGTCAGTCACCCGTGACTGACGTGGCTTGAACAGGTAGTGAGTCTGTCAGGCACCGGTGACTGACATGGCAGTTAACGTGTTACATACATACATACTCTCGAAAAACATAACCCTCCTTCTGGCGCAGTCGGGTAAATACCCAATCACACTTTGCCCGACCTGGCAGTAGAACCCCGGACCTCATGCTCAGCAGCCGCGCTTGCTACCGCTGGATCAACGAGACAGGCCTTAATATCTATGATACTAAATCAAAACCCTGTAATAAAATCGACAAGGTGAAATATTCTGCTTATCTTATGAGAACAGCTGACTGTCCAAACTGTGAGGTGTGTGGCAAGATAGAGGATGCACAGCATGTGTTGGTGGAATGTGTCCGACATACTAATAAGAGAAACGCAGTTCTCAATAGGATGAATTTGTCGGTAATGGATGTTGGAGTTTTCCATAGTATTTTAGCTAAGCCTACCTCTGAAGCAGCAAAAATATTATATACTTTTTCATTAGATAAGTAAAAGTAATTAGATTTAGTTCATTCTGTTTTGTGTAATTTTAATAAGCTAAATTAGTTTAGGATGTAAGTTGATATATGTAAAAGTACGATGGGATTGACATCGTCGCATTTGTGTACAAAAATCCCTTAAATAAATAAAAAAAAAAAAAGGTGAAATATTCGCAATTGATCCAAAGTGATGGCCAACCTATGGAATAACTGAAATAAAAATCACAAGTAAATTGGTCAAGTGGTTTTCGAGTTAAAAGCACTCTTACAAACGGATAGTCGTCGTGATTTACCTAAATGTTAAGATTCGTAGAATCGCAATTAAATCTCAAGTTTAAATATTTTGAGGAGAATCTGTATAAAATAAATAAATGTAGAAATAAATTGAAGTGTCTGTTTGTAATTTCAAAATAACAGGTTTTTACTATATGGTACTTACGAGTTAAGAGTACAACAAAAAAAAAACTTTTTTTTTTTAATTTTCGTCTGTCTGTCTGTTTGTTCCTACGTAACTTTTATTTTAGAAAAAACTTTTTTGCAAAAAAAAAAACCGACTTCCAAAAAAAAACACTAAAAAAGTGGAAAATTACTTTACTTTCGGAAGTCGGTGACTATTGTTTGTTTCATTGACTTTTTTGCCACCGACTTCCGAAAGTAAAGTTATTTTCCACTTTTTTAGTGTTTTTTTTGGAAGACGGTTTTTTTTTGCAAAAACGTTTTTATTTTACCCTTTTTAGTTATCGTATCACATACAAATCCTTGTCAAGTATCAATTTCGCAATTTCTTTTACTTGGATGACATATTTTTTCCGGCTATTTTGATTTCAAAACCAAACTGCTGAACCGATTTTGATGACATTTCTATGGGACCAATCGGGAAGTAGATCCATTCAGATAAAAGAAGATTTTTTTTTTAAATCGGTTCATAAATGACGAAGACATGAGGTAACAAACACCAAAAAAAAAATACAACCGAATTGAGAACCTCCTCCTTTTTTTGAAGTCGATTAAAAAGGGTTAGGGTTCCGTGCAAAAAATAACCTTTGAATTTGTAAACAAACTCCGATTCAAATAGAGAAGAAATATTTAAAAAAAAAAATCACGCGGACGAAGTTGCGGGCAATAGCTAGTGTTCAATAAAAAAAATCGATTGCCGCATGTATGAAGGATCACCAATTCGTCACTTGAGAACGTCTCGACCGATTTGGAAGATTTTTTTTTGTTGTTTTCGTAATTGCCCGGATAAAAATAAGGCGCTCGTGGGTAAATATTAACAGCCGCTCTGGGTCAATCTTTAGGTTAAGCCGCGGTTGCCTGTTGCTGTGGACGGGTGACCACCCATTACATACCGAGTTTCGGCCGTGCCTCAGAAAACCGCCACAGGAAGTCGTTACTTGAAGTCAGTGGCGCGAAAGTCTGACAACCAGTCTTACCAAGGGGTATCGTATTACCCGTAGTACTAAGAACTGACTGGATTGTGAAGGTCAGATAGGCAGTGACTCCATTTAAAATACTGGTATTAAGCTGCGTCAAGTTAGACTGGAAGCCCACCCCAACATAGTTGGGAAGAGGCTATAGATGATGTACCTACTTAATTGTCAAGACAAGCTTTGTATAAAAATGAGTTTCACACTTATAAATAGGTACCTATATTAGTATGGACTTACATAACTTCAAAATCATGGTTCAGCTACTTCACTTAAGTATGTGTTTATTGGGCAAATAACTTACAGTTTATTAAGATGTCAAGAGTGTAACACAGTTTACTCTGTATTCATGGAGAACTGCCTTTGCCCGTGGCTTCGCTCGTGTTTTAGTCGGAAATTAACACACGAGAACGTTCTGATCATTTTTTAATATGGTATACTAGTTTTTGCTCGCGAATTCGCTCCCGATATGTAGGTACGGAAATTAACCCATGGGAACGTTTTAATGTAGCGTATGACACTCGGGGATAATGTAGCTTCCCGTTAGCGAAAGAATTATCGAAATCGGATCAGTAGTTCCGAAGATTACCCCCTACATACAAACTTACGAACTTTATTTACTTCTTTGTAATGTCAGTGTAGATTAAGCATGAATTTGATAGCAAGGTCGATGGGTGAATCCATTTTAAAGTTAGATAAGTATTTGCTGTGTACTTATAACTTTGCGTATAATTAGGTTTGAGTAGAGGTACCTACTTATAAAACTGAAGGTTACCGAAAACCGCAAACGTTTCCGTTGAAGTCAACATTGCTGCCGGTTGCCATTCTATTAAGTGCATAGATGCCATATACTTGCAAGGTGTAAACGGACCCTTCACGAAGCCGTCAACCAAGCATTCTGTACATCAAACTAAGGAAGTCTACGCAAAAATATTGCTGGGAAACGACTTTTTGTTTCAGGGTGAAAAATCAAGGTTCGATTCGGAAATCGGACTCAAAACATTGTGCTGATGGATGCATTGAATAGTCGTGGAACTATTTTAAGTAAGGTTATAACATTAAAAACTTGTATTCAAAAAAACTTGTAAAATACAATA
Source organism: Standfussiana lucernea (assembly GCA_964057025.1). NCBI lineage: Eukaryota > Metazoa > Arthropoda > Insecta > Lepidoptera > Noctuidae > Standfussiana > Standfussiana lucernea. Next base: position 2,332,429 of record OZ059811.1, read on the forward strand.
GTAGGAACTTTGATCTCCAATGTCTCCGTAACTAGAAGGTTCCCAGGTATGGTCCAGAACGAAAAAATGATCGCAAAGACGGCGGGAACAAGTGCGTTTCGGCTTCCTTAAGAGTCCTTTTAAACACATTACAGTGTTCCTTCTATTCAGCCTGTAACGTTCCCACACAGCTGAAAACAGACCTACTCTCTATGGAGACAGTGGCCTGTATTCCACCACGCGGCCCCAGTGCGGGTTGCTACATGTCACGTGTCTTCGAATTTTTTGGTTCTACGCCGCACAGTGGTGCAGGTACTACCGGGCATGCGGAAAATATCATTTTTAAATGAAAAGTCGTTGCGTTTCTTCATAATACTTTATTAAAATGATATAATGAATGTACCAGTATACAAAGAGAAAGATATAATACGTATTTTTTTTATTTAATTACCTACCCGTGATATTTTTCACATGAATTCAATTATAAATATTATGCATAATAACAGTCTTTAAGCATTTCTATATAAATAAATTTTAATAAACTAAATAATAAATAGAGAAGACATCGTTTTAGAGATGGGTGCTATCCACTAATAAAGCTTTGGCATCATCATGAAGAGGATAGTATTTTTTATTCGGCACTGCACGTAAACTGTTGATAAGGGGATCTGAGGTAGCTAAGAGTATATTCATTACATCTTCATTACATGATAGACGAGAACATTTTCTTGAATGACCTAACCTAAAATTGCGGTAATCTTTATTTCGCGCTTCTTGAGCTTCCTCAGATAACATCCCAATAGGTAAGGCAGCAACACTTATTATTTCTTTGCCATGCAACAAGATTTTATGCACTGTATTTGGCATATTATACCAGCTGTACAGGCTAACGTATAGTTCAGCAGTCTGGTAACAATAACTACCAAACTTATCCGAATCAACTAATTTGAATTTTGACTTTATATCGCTTTGTTCGATCGCAACATTCATCAAATGATTTCTCTGGTCGTCCACTATGAAAGCGTTTTGATGGCCCTGGAACATTACTGTCACAACTCACCATATCAGCTTGCACCGAAGATGTCTCAACGGTAAAAATATTTTTCAGCCACTGTTCATTTTTTGCCATAAAAGCATTTTTATTTCTCGCTGCAGTTTGCCACTTTTTCGTAAATACGGGTAGAAAATTACGACTCAACTTTTCATATACTTGCTTCCAAACACTTTCTGTAAGCTGTGGATACATATGTTTTAAATTTTCGAGGCATTTATGTATCTCACGATTACTTGATATTATGATTTCGACTAAATCGGCATAGGCAATAGTAAAGCTATCCATCACTATAACAACACTGTTATCGTAAGAGAAAATACTTGTAAGTGAAGTTAAAACTACCGTTCAATGCTATTTATACTTACACGACATGATAAAGTGTTAATTACCCTCATTAGAAACACTTATTAATATAATGCACTTTTTCTTAATTACAGAGCGTCATTAGTTAATGACCTGGTATTTCCAAGATCGCAGGTTATCGCAGCCAAAACTGATGTATTCTTAATCTATAGGGTCTAATTAATCTCCGAAAGTATATTATTACGCATCGGTCGATAACGGAGATTAGTTATGATCTCATGATTGAAAACAAAAGGTCCCAAATGACCTTCTTCACTAAAAATGTAAAAGCAAGTAATTATTCATTATATCATAACATTATGTTTACATATTTTATTAATACACAGAATAAACTTATTACTAAACTAAAAATAAAAGTTGATAATTATAGTATTTAGGTTCTATTCATACTTGAAATAACAATATTTTTTGCACGAAATTTGTTAATTCTCGATCAACCTACTTTGGCATCATATAATTAAATACTGTATAATTATTTATCTGTATTAATTTTAGGACTTGTTTCTACTAACATTCTAGTATGTGTGTACCAAATTGTAGACATTTTAAACAAGGTCGAAACAAAGGACTTTTTTCCGCCCTTGAACCAATGTGCGCCGGTTTCCTCACGATGTTTTCTTTCACCGATTTGAGAGCAGTGCTGATGAAATAGATTACATAAAGTACCCTCACTTTGTAGGTAACTTTAGGTACTTTTCGGGGCTCGAAATGAAATCGCCTAGACTTAGAGCCTTGCGAATCGTCTTGCGATTAGCACAGTGAAACGAACGTTCCAGAATTTTCGCTTCCGGCCATCACATTTCGATAGCTTCGACACACAGAGAAGGCGCCAAGCAAGGCGCCTGTCAGGTGACAGTGCGTCATCATCTGCGTAGCCTTTTCCCAACTATGTTGGGGTCGGCTTCCAGTCTAACCAGATGCAGCTGTATACCAGTATTCTACATCGAGCGACTGCCTATCTGACCTCCACAACCCAGTTAGTACTGGGTAATATGATACCCTTGGTAAGACTGGTTGTCAGACTTTCGGCCACAACGACAAATGACAGCCGGGACGAACGGCTTAACGTGCTTTCCGAGGCACGGAGGAAACTCGGTATGTAATGTGTGGTCACCCATCCACGGATGGATCTAGGCAAGCGCGGCTTAACCTTAAGATTGACCCGAGCGGCTGTTATTATCTAGGCACGAGCTGCACGCATACCTTCTTAGGTATGCGTGGAACCAATTTTCAGTGTTGCAATTTCTCTCCGTAAAACTTGAAATTATAATTGTCAGTTTTAAAAGTATCGGAATGCAATAGAGAATTGGGGGCACTCGATTCAAGACCCGTTCTGTATAACAAATATACTGCCCTACTAAGCGCAAAAGCGGTATCTTAATGGAAGTGAGGTTTCGAGATAATTGAAGTTATGTAAAAATAGTTTTCAGGTAAAAGTAAGACAGGGAAATCTTTCTTAAGGTTTTTTTCAAATGTTTTGAACAACATAGCGCTAAAAAGGCTTAGTTCATTAGATGCGTATTTTTTAAAGGTGTCCCATGGTATAAAAACAACTTTACGGTTTTGGTTTGAGATACCGCTTTTGCGTTTAGTAGGGCAGTATGCATTTCGATTGTTAACTAGATTTCAGTATCGATTCGTTTGTTGGTTGTTTGTTTAGTGGTCGCAAGAGACAGTGGATAGAAAAAAAAAAAAAAAATAAAAAAAAAAAAATATATATCGCTGGACATTACACACAGTGCCATCTAGTGCCACACTAAGCAACGAGGCTTGTGTCGTGGACACCAGATAGTTGATAAGTTGATATACTACATAGATACTTTTTTGTTTGTAAATACATACTTATTATACATATTAACATCCATGACTCGGAAACAAATGTCCATGCTCATCGCACAAACACTTGCTCCTACCGGGATTCGAACCCGGAACCCTATGAACGTAAGGCAGCCTCACTACCGCTGCGCCATTCGGGTCGTCAAAAAGTTCCGAACTTTCGTAATAGAACCTCCGTAACATCTCTAATGCAAAGTTTATTATAGAATAAATAAATGAATTTAATTTATTATGCTATGTCGGCGGTGTCAATAACATAACATTAGAGGAATCCGGGAATTTTGCCATTTTGACAACAGTGATAAATGATGTTTATTTTGCAAATAGGCTTTTACAAACACTTTTACACGTCTTCTTTTTTAAAACTAGATGAGGCCGGTGTTTCGTATCTGACTACTCTGAGAAGATACAGCCGAAACAAACTCAAAGGTCATAGTCTCTTTTAAGGTCCAGACATAATCTTGATAAACTCACACGAGGACTATGCATAATAGAATTAGACACCAATAGTTTGAGTTATTTATGCCTATCAGTGCAGCAGTGTGTCATATACCCGTATCTAGTATAATCAAGTTAAAGTAATTACTTGAGCTTAAGTAATTACTTGCGCAATTTTTTTTATGGAATAGACAAGAATTTAAACGAAGTAAGAACCGTCAAAGAAAGCCAAGCTAAGAATTCGAACTTTTTACAGTTCTAACTTCAAGCAACTATTAAACTACATAATAAAAATCGTATCTTAAAATAATGACTTATACTCAAGTAAACACTTTGACTTGTGTATAGATACGGGTGATAGTGTAAATGTGACGAAAATGTCAAAGTACTGTCTATTGTTGCCATTGCATCAAAATGTGTGCTGCACCTTGTTGTTGACGCCTATGATTTAACAACGTCTCATCGGCGGCATTTAGTCTCGCTTCTCTGTTCGACTCCAATTTTGGGTAAATAAAGTCATACTTATTGGATTTTGCCATCAGAGATGTGTTTTTTGTTTTATCTTATTTACCCATCAGTTCTGTCGAATTTGCTAGCTTATTTACTCTGTATAGTAAGTATACTGCGTATTCGTACCAACACGACTCGATGTAGAATGGTACACTAAGCATAAATGTCGCAGGATGTCCCTAATTTTAAAAAGGGCAAACACTTTGACACTTGACTGACAGTTACATGTCAAGAACTCAAGACTCCCGCCAAAATGTTGTCAGTTCGAATAAGTTGACAAAACAATGAGACAATACATCGTGAAGGGCAGGTGTTGCCCTTTTTGGAAGACAATTTGTCATTTACCATTGAATGTTACCTAAATAATTTGGGGACAGTAAATGGTTTCATTGTTTTAAGTCGTGATTATCCGATCATGCATGTACGTTTCATGTCACGCATAAATTTGTGAATTTAATCCTGGCAAGTGGCATAATATGAAGGTTGACGTGCCATTTACTTGCATTAAGGGACAAGTCCGCCGCACTTTTCCCAAACCAATGCAAACCCTGAAAGCCAGAACCAACAGTGGCGTCCACTAGAACAGCTCCGAGACAACGAAGCTCGACAAAGTCCCGGAGAAACAATTTAACTGTCTTGGATCCCGCAACGAAATTAATCAGAAAATAATAACGAAGGCGTTAGTAAAACGTAATTTCTACTTCCCTCCAAATTAAGCAGGAGACAGAACAAAACAAGGCCGACAGTCAAAAAGGAACTTTTACAACTGGAATAAGCCCAGTTGGTCCCCCGATTGGTCCCATAGAAATTTCATCAAAATCGGTTTTGCAGTTTGGTTTTTAAATCAAAATAGCTGGAAAAACTTTTTCATCCAATTAAAAGAAATTGCGAAATTGATACTTGACAAGGATTTGTGTGTGATGCGGTAACTATAAAGGGTAAAATAACGTTTTTGCAAAAAATAACCGACGACCGACGAAATTGGAAAATAACTTTACTTTCGGAAGTCGGTGCCAAAAACATCAATGAAACAAACAATAGTCACCGACATCTTGGGATATTTTCCACTTTTTTTTGTGTTGCTTTTCTGTTAACTATTTTTCAATGTCAATATTTTTTGTCATTCCAACTGGATTGAAAATAAATTAAATTTAGTTTTTTAACCTATTTCTAATTCTAGACACTAAATTAATGAATTAGGGTTTAATATTTCTCTAAGTATCCGTCCACATCTATACATATAATAAAATTGTAACTGGCCAATGTCTGTACATTGGAGATATTGAAAAACAAAACTATATGGGGTGTCTTTATTAGAGCAACAGAAGCCAAAACAACCATTTTTAGAATTTTTGTCTATCTGTCTGTCTGTTTGTTTGTACGCGCATCACTCGAAAACTACTGCATGGATTTGAACGCAGTGTTCACCGCTCTACTTCTAGATGCCTAACTTCAAATATAGGCTAGATTTTACCACAGAAATGTTCTTTTTTTTTATTCGAGGTACCACACGTACGAAGTCGCGTGCAAAGACTAGTTGATTATAATAATAGAAAAACATAGGTGTTACGTTAATTAAAAAATTGGAATGAATAATAAATTAATTAACTTTTTTATTGCACCAATATTATTCGCCAATTAAATGTTAGCGTGAAACTAGAAATATCGGCTACTTCAATTTAAGAATTTATCAATTTATTTAGAACTAGCGACCCGCCCCGGCTTCGCACGGGTGCAATGTAGATACTAATGTTTTCTCTACTATAATATGCATGTATTATACATATAAACCTTCCTCTTGAATCACTCTATCTATTAAAAAAAATACTATGAAGTGACAGTGATTTATCACGGCTGTTAGCCCGAAGGAGGAATCGAACAAGGCATTGTACTGTTTACTAGAAACAATAGTTAAGGTTTAGAATAAATCCACCAATGATCAGTAAATACATGAATTACTTTAGGGGTACGTGCACTCGCTGCCCGGGATAAATGACACGGCTAATCGTCACGGAACCTTAAAGCTCATACGACGTTTATTATTATATCACATACAGTACGCCGATGAGAATTTGATGTTTTGCAGTCGCACTTACTGCCTGTGCAAGTACGTGGCCAATATCTAGCAATCGAAATGTCGTATAAAATTGAATGTACTCTAAGGACAGTGGACAGTGTGTGTCTCTGACAGTGGTGGAGAGTCCTTACACCCCTATTCTGAGGCACTATGTGGCACTGGCATTATCGTTCTCTGCACATCCTGCCGCGGACACCTTGCTATCTGCACCTGATTATTGTTTGTTTTTATCTTTTCTTTGTGCTGCTAACACTAGTTATAAGGTATTCTACTAACAAAATGGACTAATGTTGTCCGATGTAAATAAATAAATAAGGCCCTGAGCAGAAGACGGACTATTTGTTCGCCGGACAGCAATTGCGGACAAAATTACGACAATTTTTTTTTTTCTAAATTGAATCCCACAAATTGGTCGCTGCGTTTCATTAATTGGTTGACGACAATTGCTTTTTTTCAACTTCTTGCGAACTTCAATCAAAAAAATGTTGTTAGATTTTAAAAGGGGCAATAGTTGTTCTATGTACGCAAGCGCGACTTCGGTTCGATTCCCGGGTTGGGCAAATTGTTATTAGGGTTTTCCATCAGGAATTTCTCAGTAGCAGTCAAGGAGTCTGGATTTGTGCCCGGTTGATGGCAATAGGCTCGCCCCCTATTACATGGGACTTAAACATAACCGGCGAAATGTGGGTGTACTATTAGGTTATTCGGCTATTACAAGCGTGGTTATGTATATTTATGCAATATTAAACTTTTACGATAACACATTAGGTACTCAAAATTACGTAGGTTAAGTAGTTATCTTTATTTACCTCCGTATGTTAATAAGATTATTAAGTAAATTATTCTACAATTTTACGACGATCGTAAAAATGTGCCGAAAAAACTGTTTTTTTATTAAATTAGATAGATAGGTAGCGATTTTTTATTGTCTCTCAATTTGACTACTTATACTTAATATTTATTTTGTTACAAAAATGTTTTATAGTTTAAAGGTTAATTGGATATGCTTAATTAAAACCAGTTTTTTTAGATAAAAAAAGCTCACTAGAGGAGCTCGTAGCTAAGTCATAACAGACGCACGCGTGGCTAAGCAACGCGTGCCGAAGTCGGTCCGAGGATGGGAGACCATCTATTACCCAGCGAGAACCCGCCGCGTCGGCAAGCACAAACACCCGTTATTCCCGATTGACATTCGTAGATCCTTGACACTCATAATATAATCAGAAGCCCGAAAATTTGACAGCTAGTCTTACCGAGGTGTATCGTATCCCCCAGTACTAACTGAATGTCAGATAGGCAGTCGCTCCATTTAAAATACTGGTGTTCAGCTGCATCTGGTTAGACTGAAAGCCGACCCCAACATAGTTGGGAAAAGGCTAGGCAGATGGTGATGTTACAATATCGACACCTGCAAGGAATGACATCGTAACTAATATTTAGCAACTTTAGAGCAACTTTAAAGATTTAAGAAACCCTTTTATTAACTACAGTTGACTCACACTTACAATGTCTTGACACTATAAAAATCTCTACGTAAAGGAATTTAGCCGCAGGGGTGAGTGCAAAAAAATCTGCATTTTTTGTACAGCAATAATATGATTGTAACTCAAAATTGTCTAAAACTGAGTTACGATGTTATTCCTTGCAGGTGTCGATATCTTAACTAACTGGTTAGTTTTTAAGCCATTATCAAAAGCTGGTCTGTAGTCTGATGTTTAAAAGTTCAAAGTAAGGTCACTTATTTTTTTTTTTTTTTTTTTGTAAGGGCATCTCGCAGTTCAGCCTAGGGCTGGCTTCTGCTTAACCGGACAATCCTGTGGGTGCCTTGAAATAAATTTAAGGCCTCCAGCCAGGGCAAAACTTATATACTAAGCGACAACTCACTAAGGGCACCTCTGTGGGGTACGGACCTCGGCTTAGGGCGTCGCTGGGGGAGGGCAGCAAAGGGACAGGCTGGATCTGAGTGATATTATTTGGGGACCGATTTATGGCTACAGGCTCAGCCACGCGGGCTGGCTCTTGCAAGGGTCGGGGGGGGGGGAAGGTCACGACTTATTAAACAAGTAACTATTTATAGAAAGTAAAATCAAATATGTTACCAGCGGATCTGCTTATTGCATTCAGTTTAAGATATTTATTTCATTCACAGTTTAAAGGCCATTTCAATCAATCAATCATTGTTTATTGATTGATTATTTGAGGCTACTTTCAAGATGACATAACATCAAGCCTGTAATCGACGACGGATAGGGCAGAGGTGTACCTAATAGTACACCCACATTTCGCCAGTTATGTTTAAGTCCCTTATACAAGGTGTAGTTTTGGATCCTCATCAAATTTCAGGAGGTTGTCATAGAAGACGTAAATAGTCAATATAAATTACGGTACCTGGTCAATAATAACAATCGCTGCTTTTTTAGTTGTTTTAATTTGACACTATTTCAGAATGAAGCCCTTCTCAAAAGAGGAGAATCACCCGTTTATCGAATAAACGTCTGCGTTTGCTTGTGTGTGTGAAAGCGCGGTTATAGGGCTAGTATTAGACGGGCCGCGTTTTAATACGGGTGGTGTACACTTACCGATTCCCGATATTAAGAAAAGAATACAAAAAATGACCTACCCAATTTATTATTGATTCGGGTCGAGAATCATTAGCATAGTTACCTCCTTGAATTTGACGAGGATGCAAAGCAACACCTTGTATTGGGAGCTTACGAAGTATGGAAGAAGAAGACATGCTGCGCCGACCCCAAATAAATTGGGATAAGGGCAGGCGAATGATGATTCTATAGGGAAGTTTATTATTCATCAACCGGCCACTGTAGGTGATTGAAAACCTTGTGTTGAGTGCCCCGTTTGTTTAACGGTCGCAAGCACGACTGCTGAGCATGACGCCCTGCGTTCGATGTCCGGATCGTTCACACAAATTAAGATTCCGTGGCTGCCACTGAGACATTCATGATGAAAAAACTCCCCAATACCAGATAAATTACATTTGAGTAGGCGTTTCGCTAGCTAATTTAATTTTGCTAGCTGCCGAGTTGGTCTAGAGGTCCTGGGTTCGGTTCCCGGGTCGGGCAAAGTGTTATTGGGTTTTTCCATCAGGAATTTCTCAGTAGCAGCCACGGAGTCTGGATTTGTGCCCGGCTGATGGTAATATTCTCGCCCCCTATATTACAAAAGACTTAAACATAATGTGGGTATAGTTCTTTCTTTATCGTGTGGTCAGTGCCTAACCCGGTGTCAGAGTTTTTATGCCGCCCATGGGCCTCTGACTTGGCTTTACATGCCGTCGAGAAATATCTCTCAGGCATGCTGACTTCCTCACGATGTTTAAGTGTAGGTATTAGTTTAGTGTACTGTACTATTAGAAAGAAGAAAGAAAGAAAAAACTTTTATTGGCACACGCCACAGGTACACAATACAAAATACACACATCAAAAGTATCTAGGGATCAACATATATTTTTGCAATAACTTTTCTCCTGATTGATATTAATTAAAATTTTCTTTAAGGATTCATCAAATAAAGTGTTTTCGTTTGTCACAGTAACGATAAACCAAGTCACCTTTGCATTAACAAAGAAATTTGCCATTTTCCTAATAAAGGGATTTTTGACATTTGAACCACTAACATTAAAGTTCGAAAAAAAGACTGAAATAACAGTTTTCTTTAAAATTTTATTGGGTAACTTAAACAATTAATAATCCGTGTTTCTACCGCGAACACTAACAACACAAGAACATCGGTTTCGCATACTCAAAATGAGTTCATCCAAATCACGCTGTGGAATGGCCGCCCATGTTCGTTGCAACAACAAAAAAAGGTCTTCTTGCGACTGGATACCCTCCATATTCGGCAGAGCTCTTCTCTGTAGCATATCCCATGCATGCTCAATCGGGTTCAAGTCTGGCGACTGAGCAGGCCAGGGCAGGACATTGATGTTAGCTGCGGCGAGAGTCTGTCTTACAACTCTTGCGGTGTGCGGTCGTGCATTATCATGCATTAACTGAAATAAGGGACCGATTTGCACTTGTAGAGGAACGATGACGTCTGATACAATCGTCTCAGCATAAATTTGAGCGTTGAGGTTGCCTCTGATCCAAATCAACTCAGTTCTTCCGCCGATCCAAATACCCGCCCATGGTATGGTTCCACCACTATAAGGATGGACTTCCTGGCAGGATTTTAATCGCTGTTGGCGTCCAGGGGTTCTCCAGTGTCGTATACGTCTTGTATCCGGTCTCATACCAAAACGAGACTCATCAGAAAAGCACACGAAACGCCATTGTTCTTCTGCCCAATTTCTGTGTTCAAGAGCCCATTGATATCGAATTCTACGATTGTGCATTGCTATAGGTGGTACCCGTAGCGGTCTTCGGGAATGAAGGTTCACTTCATGCAAGCGGTTTCTGACTGTTTGGTCGCTAATTAAGTTCCCTGAAGAGTGATGAAGCCTCACGGCTAACATCATGGCGGTTATTGTTGGAGCTCTTCGAGTTAAGATTTGAATGTATCGGTCTTGTCTCCGTGTGGTGCAGCGATACCGTCCTCCATGGCGCTCAGCCACGGTACCAGTGCTTCGGTAACGTGTCCAAAGTCGACTGATAACACTCTGACTTGTATTCAGAGCTAAAGCCACAGTACGTTGCCGGGAACCAGCTTCTATCATTCCCACGGCTCTGAGCATTTCTTCCCTGCTTAAATGACGTCGCCGCTCCATAATAACGTTGGTTTTAATCAGTAGTAGGGAAACAGTAGCACTAATAATGTCTTCAATGCGTTGTATGTTTTTATAGGGAAAATATTGACAGCTTATTTTCATCTTTTACTCGAATTTGATTGAGAGTTCCTGATTCAAATTATGAAATGCACCAAAAAGGATCCATATAAATTTATAAAATCATAAATTTATTACAAAGCCACATCTCAATCTCAAGAAATCCGCATAAAAATGCTTGATCCCTAGACACTTTTGATGTGGGTATAAAAAAGCAAATATAAAATAAAATTTAAAACTAACCAAGAAATATTGTGTGACTCACGGCTGCGCCAAATAGGCCCAGTTCAGCAGAATGCCGGACAACTTGTGCCCGACGCTGGTTTTCAATTGAACCTATATGGTGAGTGTGCGGATGTCAATAGGTTTCAAATATTATAAATAAATATTGTGAAAGATATGATAATAACAAATAAAAATAAATTAAAGTGATGGTAACGGCGGAATAACAACTGCAAGACTATTTAAATACTAGTGACAACCATTTTTTTTTTTTTCTATTAGCCACGCTTCTGCCAAACCCTTCGGAGATTACAGGACTGATGGTATGTTTATGTTTCAACATTAAAATGTTGAAATATTTTAACTCCAAATTGACACACTATCGCTAAATACGTACCCAAATAAATACTTGAAAGGAAAGAAACAACTTCGACTTCGTAACCCACATCTGTGAACCGCGAGATACTTGAAAGCAACCGGTTGCGACAACCGATCGCATAATAGAGTCATAGGCGTGTCTTTTGAATGGTTTTCGATATCTGGTTATTAAGTTTATTTACTGGAATGGAACGGAGGGTCTCCTGACACTAACTGGTATTTATATACTCGAATTCTTTGATAATATAATGTCTAGATGGAGCGTCAAGTGCGCGCAAACGTGTCAAAAAGTGTCAACCAACTATTGGTTCACAAGTGCTTGCCCGCCAATCAGTGCAGATCGTGTCATACACCTAAAACTTATCTTATTTAATAAGTCTATTTTTTTATGTGATTTATGGGAGAATTGTAGTAGCTGGTATCATTATTTACGCACACAAAGACATAGACGCATAGTGTAAAACGACGCCTGCACGCACACATACTTGAAAATGTTGACTCGTTTTCTTTGATACGATTGTAGGGCGACGCTCTATCTAGACATTATATAATCGAAGACTCGAATTATGTTTATTTGTTAAAAACAATATGCAATACTATAATTTTAAATCAAATTCTAAAAGAAACATTCGGAAACAATATAAATATGATATTAATTTACCAGTCATTAACAATATGATGTTTTATAAAAGTACCTATGTTATGTGTACAATCACTTGCCGCTAATAATTAAGCAATTAAATGGAAATATGTTTAAAACTAAATTAAAGAAAATGTTAATTGATAATGTATTTTATAATCTGCATGAGTTTTTTGATAAAAAATAATAATATTTGTTAGTAATTTCACTGAATACTATTGCATATCCGACATGGGTAGACTGTTGAACCTAAAAATGTTATGTTTATGATGAGATCTAATTGTACACAGTTATGCAATAAATATATCTTTATCTTTATCTTAACTGAGTGGTTGTCAGTTCGGTTCCGGGGTCGGGAAAAGTGTTATTGGGTTTTTGGAACGAAGTTCCTTATCGCGCGTTGTGAAAGGGGGCTAGACGGAAAAAATTGTTACGAAAAGTTGTCACCACACTTTTTGCTATAGTAAGCTATTGTAAGCTGTGCGGCGTCGCATGTTTCTCTGTCTGTTTCTCTCTCTCTCTTATAGAAAGCAAGCCAGATATTTTCATTTCTATTTCGCATTGAACAGTGTGGTGTTCAATACGAAATATTAATATACATATTAATTATATTTGTTAATAATAATAAAAAATATTATTATAACTTAAAAAAAAATATTACAATTCCTTCACTAATTAATCGAAAGGAACTTCGTTCCATCCGGGTGTCCCTTGACACCTCTCAAGTTTTTTTCATCAGAAAATTCTCAATAGCAATCTAGATTTGTGCCTGGTTGACGGCAATAGGCTCGCCCCCTATTACATGGGACTGAAACATAACTGGCGAAACGTGGGTGTACTATTAGGTACTCCTCTGCCTACCCTTCGGGGATTACATGCGTAATGTTATGATCATGTTATGTCATGTGTAGTTATTGTAGTTTATTTACATAACTGACTTCTCTCGTATAGCGGTCCCAAGCGCCGCTGCTGAGCAGTCCTCGTTCAATTCCGGGGTCGGACAAAATCATAGTGAGTTTTCCATGTTCCTGTCCTTTTCTGGCGCTCAGAACTGGCATTTGCTAGAGCAAGACACAGCGGGAATGCTATCGCACGCGGCAGCATCGACGTCGCAATCGGCAGGGCACTCTGCTTCTTGTTTCTCGGAAAAGCGCTGTCAGATAAGGTTCAACCCTAAGCATACTTAAATCGTGAAAAGTGATTACGTCTGCATATCCCTCCGGAGAAAACAATGGTGGTTGTTTTGGCGTTTGGATGACATTGTCAATATAATTTAATTTAATATTTATTTACTCAAACTACAATAGCCTATGGTGTTAATAACAAAATAACTTAACCTATGTTAGTACATACTTAATTACTAAAACTGGTTCGTAAGCGCCCACACTAGCGGGCTATCTGCCCGGGCGGCTATCGATTGCAGGATAGTGTTGGGATTGCCACGCAGTCTGCGGAGTAGCGAAGCAGATTTCTTACGCCACAGTGCATCAAAGCTGTCAGTGCGTGCGTCTGCAAACTTTGCCGAGGCACTACAAAAGCGCGGCAATCGCAGCAATACCCTAAATGTGTTATTGTATTGGATATAGGGGACTGTTGATGAACAATTGTGAAATTGTTCGACTACGGCCACACGCCAAAATAACCGTCATCATCTGCGTAGCCTTTTCCCAACTATGTTGGGGTCGGCTTCCAGTCTAATCGGATGCAGCTGAGCATCAGTATTTTACATGGAGCGACTGCCTATCTAACCTCCACATCCCAGTTAGTACAAGGTAATACGATATACCCCTTGGTAAGACTGGTTGCCAAACTTTCACGCCACTGACTACCTGTAACGAGTATCAAAGATCTACAAATGACAGCCGGCACCAACGGCTTAACGTGCTTTCCGAGACACACAGGAAACTCGGTATGTAATAGGTGGTCACCCATCTACAGATCTTCAGCAAGATCTAACCGAGATCCAAGAAGATTTATCCGAGCAGCAATTATTACTTAGCCAAAATAACCATGTAGCGCTATATCTTACACTTATTGAATAACACCATCTTGACAAATCGGTGACACATTTGACATGAGCTGTCATTTCAAGCCATTCACTTCAGAATCGTATAAACCATTAAATTCAAGCAACTGTTTCGCAATAGTTGCATAACTTTTAAGTGCCTACTTTCTTTCAAAGTTGCAAGATAGGGTCATAATGATAATATAAAACGTGCTAACGCCATTTGTATACAAAACAGTAATAATTGGATGGTAAAGAATAAAAAAACGTTTTGTGAAATATTTTGGGCGTCTTCAAAAGGTGGTGTTGAAATCGGAGATAACCGCGGAGGAGATTATACATTGGCAAAAGGTGTTATATGTAGGTACTTAAAATATGAATAGTTTGAAATGACGCTATTTGACTAGTTATTAAATCGTCCAATTACATAACATCATTACGCCAGTTTTGTTTCGGTTACAAGTAAAAGGAGCGAACCTATTGCCGTCTGCCGAACACAAATTACGATTCCGTGGCTGCCACTGAGACATTCCTGATGTAAAATCTCCCCAATACCAGATAAATTACATTTGAGTAGGCGTTTCGCTAGCTAATTTAATTTTGCTGGCTGCCGCGTTGGTATACCGGTCGCAACCGCCACATCTAAGCATGAGGTCCTGGGATCGATTCGGTCGGGCAAAGTGTTATTGGGTTTTACCTTCAGGAATTTCTCAGTAGCAGCGGAGTCTGGATTTGTGCTCGGTTGATGGCAGTAGACTCGCCCCCTAGCACATGGGACTTAAACATAACTGGCGAAATGTGAGTGCGGTACTATTAGGTACTCCTCTGCCTAACCCTGCCGGGATTCCAGGCGTGATTCCTCGGTCGAACTCCATCACAAAGAGTTCCACTAAATTAATCTCTTCTTGTTCCAGGTCTTGGCAGCAGCCTCCCTCTCTTCGTGTCAGAAAGATGACGAAATCATTCGACAAGACTACGACGGGCCGCACGACGACGGCTCTTATAGATGGGCCCTGCAGACATGTAACGTTTTATTTATTTACTAGTTTTTACCCGTGGTTTCGTTCGCGTATGCTGCTGTCTTATGGGACTCTTTACAATAGTGAAGCTTTAAGCTAGGCAATTGGGCTTATCCCTGTTGTAGACGTCCCTGTGTGCCTATTGGCCTTGTATTGTTCCATCTCCTGCTGATATGGAGGGAAGTGGAAAATATGTTTGTCCTACTCCTGCGCATTCTTTTCTGATTAAATTCGTTACGGGATCCGACACGCTTTTCTGGAGGTCGCCACTGTTGATTCTGGCTTACAGGAGTTGCAGTGGTTTGGAAAAAAGGTGGCGGGCTTGTCCCGAAAAAAAAAAATCACGAAAAAATGGGACCGAAACGGGTTTTGATGCCATAAATAGATGCTACTTTCAACCTTCCATTAATATACTCATTACTTAATCATCTATACTACTATACTAATATTATAAATGCGAAAGTTTGGATGAATGGATGGATGTTTGTTACTCAATCACGACAGAACGGCTGAACGGATCTGGATGAAATTTGGCACAGAGATGGATTATAGTTTGGAATAGCACATAGGCTACTTTTTATCCCGTTAAGTCGATCCCGTGGGTCAATTATCGAACACCACGCGGGCGAAGCCACTGGCAGAAGCTAGTTTAAACATATTCTACTAAAAAAATTGACTATAATGTTGTCCGATGTAAATTCATAAAATAAATAAAATTTAAAGCTTCAATAATTTCGCATCCACAGCCGGCGGAATCTACCACGAACAGAAAGGCAGCTTCGAGCCCGGCAGTTCTGGAGAACCGAGTCTGTTCGTGCAGGGACAGTACCAGTACACAGCGCCCGATGGCCAGGTAACCTGTTATACAAGGTATTGCTTTGCATCCTTGTCAAATTCAAGGAGGTAACTATGCTAATGATTCTCGACCTGAATCAATAATAAAAGGGGTAGGTATTTTTTTTCTTAATATCGGAAATCGATAAGTTTACACCAGCCGTATTAAAACGCGGCCCGTATAATACTAGCCCTATCACCAAGCTTTCACACACACAAACAAACGCAGACGTTTATTCGATAAACGGGTGATTCTCCTCTTTTGAGAAGGGCTTCATTCTGAAATAGTGTGAAATTAAAACAACTAAAAAAAGCAGCGTTTATTATTATTGACCAGGTACCGTAATTTATATTGATTATTTACGTCTTCTATGACAACCTCCTGAATTTTGACGAGGATGCAAAACTACACCTTGTATTATAAAGTTCTTAGTCAACTACACTATCGTCAAAGGCCTCTTTACATGCTCACTTCTCTCACAACCGTCCTGAACATTTCTTTAATTCAGAGAAACGGCGAAACGTCACCGTTATATGGTCGAAGTTCCGCGGACCCGAACAAAGCGCTATGCTTCCACATTTTTTGCGCGAACCGCCAGTCTGCGGAATTCACTGCCGGCTTCTCTGTTCCCTGATCATTATAATCTGGATATATTAAAGGATCGAGTGAATCGGTTTCTTCTAGGCGCGCGTGCTCCACCCTAGGCTGCGTCATCGCGCAACATCAGGCCAGTTGCGGCCAAACGCAAGCTTATTTAGAATAAAAAAACAATCATTTTTTAATTTCAGGTGATAAACGTCATCTACACAGCCGGTGAGAACGGTTTCGAGGCCCGAGGTGACCACATCCCCACACCGCCGCCCATCCCGCCTGCGATACAGCGGGCCCTCGACTACCTCGCTACTAAAGCGCCATCTACTGACTATTAATTCAACTATATCTGTGCAAGGACCTTTTGACGCGTGGTGAAAATCTGAACTAACCCTAAAAATTTTAATTACTTTCAATTTAGTGTTCTCGTTGAACTCAAAATTAATAGTAAACATGGTGCATATCCCGTTTTATGTGTCAATAGTAATGTTAGTGACCATGTCAGTTTAAAAACTTCACAAATTGGTTTAAAAAAATGCGCTAACAAAACAAAAATCGGACGGGATGTCTAAACAAGTTAAAACAAAAAATGTTTGATCTATATGTCTATATGTAGATCTACATATATGTAGTGAAACTACTTGAGGTATCAACTATTAACTACCCGCGGTCATTAACCCCTCTAGATCAAAATATTTTTTGTTTTATCTTGTCTAGACATCCCATCACGTCTGCAGTGTTCCGCTAGTTAACGAAAGGGTCTTGGTCAATATTGGTGTAAGTGCAACAGAATTAAAATATGTTTAAAATTATACCTTATAATAAGTACTCCAATTCATATTTCATACTATTGCGACAAGTACCATAGTCGTCGGAGATCAGTGGCCCTACCATGACGTCTAAATGCAAAAAGGTTCTAGTTCTACTCCAGTGTGGGAATGAGATGGCGCTAGACACCCTGTATAGCTCTGTCTCTTTCCCACACTGGATTAGAACTTGAAAATTTCTGCGTTTAGACGTCATGGTAGGGCCACAGAGATGGGGACAATTAGAAATGTCTGAATTTCCTGTATTTTGTCGAAAATTTTACTAAAACAATCATTTGTTTTTAAAACAGATAATTTACGAAAAGTTTTTGCTAAAATTAAGCACATCAGTAATTAATCCGAACTAGGATGGCAAAGACCTATAGAATCGATTCTATAAGGGAACGCTGTGTAAGAACCCACTTGTTGAACAAGGTTTATTATAAGTTTGAATATTAGATCAAATCTTTGGCAAAATACGTAACAAAAGCAACACATTTCTGTTCTCCGGTGAGTTAGGTACTTGTTGTTTTAGTATGAAGTTAATTCCTTATTATAAGCTACTAATTGTCTTATATTTCAATTCTGTCTTACGCCCAGGGGGTCTAACATGGCCACTTTAGCAGAACATAATATGAATTACGTTACAATTCGTGAAATGGTCACAAACTGATAATTCAACATATTAACTGTGTCTGTGACCATTTTAAGAATTTTAATGTGATTTATATCCTTATCCTCTTATGTTCTGCTGAAGTGGACATTTTAGGCCCCCTGTCAGTGCAGGAATGTGGGAAAGTGACAGCGCTAGACAGCTCTCTAGCGCCATCTCTTACCCGCTCACAGCATAGTACTAAAACATTCCTGCACTAACAGATCATGGTAACCCACCAGATATCATAGAAAATTGCCCATGGTCCTTTAGCCCTTGTATTTTACCAAACAACATTACAAGTTACAAATAGAGGGCATCTGCCAACGTTATTCGAGTGCGAAAAAAATCTTATAGCAATGTAAACTGAAATGAGACGAGAGTAACATTTGCGGTCTTAAAAAGAGGTAGTGTGATGGCACGACTGTCGTGCTCACAAGTTTCATGACCGCAAGTTACTCAATTATCAACATTATTTTTAGTATATGCGAAACCAGAATATAGTGCGTTCAGAATAAGTAACTGAATCGATTCCAATAATTTTTATATCATGTTATATTTTGTCCCAAAAATATTTAAAAAAGGTTACGAGTTGGACACCGAGCGACACTTAGTACCTACACACCGGGGCGCCGCGTGGTATGTATGTTTTTGTACAGACAACCAGGTAACATAACAAGCTTATAACTTTGTGATTTTTCATGATACAGTTTTGAAATATTGTACATACATTCTTTACATAAAAATACTAGACACGTGTTTCGGGTTTCGCATATACTAAAACTAATGTTGTAAATTATAATAATAGTATCGTGGCCAGTAAAAATAGTACAAAATAAGATTATGTCGTAGTATTAAGTCTTATTCCTAAGGATTTTAAAGGAGTTGCAATCAAATGGATGCGTATAAGCGCACTATTGTATTTTGAACGCTTGATTCAGTGCCGAGAGACAAATTGATGATTGATGAATGCCTAAGATTTATTTCCAAATTGCAATAAAACTTAGGCATTCATATAGATGACGCTTTATGTTTGTGAAAACCGGCATTATTTTTATAAGTGTAAAATAAAACAATTATAAAATATAGCAATCTGTTTTATTCATTTAAATAAAAAATATCTTACGTATAATAAATTCTTATGTACAGAAAGTACATTATAATATTTCATTACTATAATTATATAAAACCTTAATATTGTAAATGTCACCTGAAAACAATAATATTAAATTCTTCTTAATCTTTGATCGCTCAATTGCGAATTCAGTCAATTTATACATATTTTGGTATTTTTAATAGCAACCCGTTAAAATATTGAGCCACTGAACATCATTGAAAATACATAATTGGTAAAGTCGATCTTATATTTGCTTTAACCTTTTAAACGCCAGATCATAAACACACGCGCGTGCCCTCCACGCCAAGCCACAATTTCACCGCATCCAAATTAGACGTGTTATGCCGTCCGTGGCGTCGCGAGCACTTTTTGATTTGACGTCCATAGGCGTCCGTGGCGGTCAAAAGGTTAATGTTGGAAAGTCCTAAAAATACTCTTTTTTTTTTAATAGATACTACCTCGCTCACTGACGGTCGACCAGTTTTCACCCTTATGGCCTGAATTATAAGGTTGAAAAGTGGTCGACCGTCAGTAAACGCGGGATACATAGTACTGAATAATTCCATCATACATTCAGGGTATCGTTGTTACACAATAACTGTATTGTGGAGGTCAGACAGGCAGTCGCGCCATGTAAAATACTGGTATTCAGCTGGATTCGGTTAGACTGGAATCCAACCCCAACATAGTTGGGAAAACGGCTAGGCCTTAAAGTGGAAGCGCCAGGGTAGCCCGCGAAAATCATTAAAATCATCAATACAACCCTCAAAGTTCATACAACCCCATTGAATGACTTTTTGATGAAATAGTTATATTATAATTCTGTAACTAAATATCTATTACAGCCGCGAATCATATTTTGTTCAATGTACAGCCTGACAATGACCGGCAAATTGCAAAAAACGTAAGAAAAATTGAATTTCGCGGGCTACCCTGGCGCTTCCACCTTAATAAATCCATGAATCTATTTCACAAATCTCGACATCAGAAGCATAAAGTCGGATGTATCAATACAAAGTTTTGTACATGCGACCTTATGCTTCTGAGCATAAGGTAGGACGTACATATAGAAAGAGTATTGTACATCCGAACATATGCTTCTGATGAATTTTTGAATTTCTCTTCTATTGAAATTCTTCAGAAATATGTACCAATGGCAGCAAAAAATTGCTGTCAAACGTGACAAGATGATAAGCAGTTACAAGGGACGACTTAACATTTCATAAAACTATAAAAGTAATATAATTCATTTTATACATAAACATTTTGGCTTTATTTCAAATTCGATTCAGCCTGCATTTTGAAATATAATGGTAACACTATTATTTGATATTTATTTGATCTAGACTAGTTTTGCTTGACATAGTAGTTTAAAAATTGGCCACACTAACCTTTACCCTTTATAAAAACAAAACTTTCCGCGACATTCAAATTTTCTTACGTTTTTTGCAATTGCTGGCCAGTTTATAAATTGATTAAAATATGATTCGCGACCGTAACAAATATGACTTTACAGAGCTATAATCATTAAAATCATCAATACAACCCTCTAAGTTTATTTAATCCCAGTGTATGTCTAAATCATGAAAAAGTGTTATGGTCTCGAGTCATATTTTGTTCAACGTACAACCTGTCCCGACCTGCCAATTGCAAAAAAAACTTAAGAAAATTTGAATTTCGCTGGCTACTCGGCGCTTCCACCTTAAAGTTTCATAGACATTTTTAATAATGTCCTACACCCGAGCAGGATTCTCATCCTTCAAACTGCCCGTTTCCAACACTTTGGCACATAGCTGACTCACAGACATACCTAGATAACGTAAGAGCACCTACTCCGCGTGCCCGGCTTAAGTATTTTATACTTAACTAGCGACCCGCCCCGGCTTCGCACGTGTGCAATGTAGATACTAACGTTTTCTCTACTATAATATGCATGTACATATAATACATAAAAAACCTTCCTCTTGAATCACTCTATATATTAATAAAAACTGCATCAAAATCCGTTGCGTAGTTTTAAAGATCTAACCATACATAGGGACTGACAGACAGCGGGAAGCGACTTTGTTTTATACTATGTAGTGACGTCGCTACTGTCGCAGCAAGCTAATTCGTTTAAAACAACAACTTTATAACGTTACAACTCAAGAATTTAGTTCTAGACATTTAGAAAACAAAAACATAGTCTATTTTGATAGTAACTTGTTTGTATAGTAACTTGTATGTATAGTGACTTGTTTGTATAGTGACTTGTTTGTATAGTGACTTGTTTGTATAGTGACTTGTTTGTATAGTGACTTGTTTGTATAGTGACTTGTTTGTATAGTGACTAGTTTGTATAGTGACTAGTTTGTATAGTGACTTGTTTGTATAGTAACTTGTTTGTATAGTAACTTGTTTGTATAGTGACTTGTTTGTATAGTGACTTGTTTGTATAGTGACTAAATAGTGCTTATGACGTCATAGTAGGTAGTCAAAAAATTGCCACGCTTGGTTTTCATACGGATCGTGATACTTGCGTTATCTACGTACATATATCTTCATATATCTGTGGTCCTGGTCAAAACAGGCGTAAGTTTAACAGAATTGTAATAAACCGATGAAAAATTCCAAGTTTTTCGGAATGATGTACTGAGTACGTGGTAACCGTTTGTGCGTCGATGTCACTTACACCCTGTATTTAAATTCTGTTGGTCAATCGACCAGGGGGTCTAAAATGGCCACCTTAGCAGAACATAATATGATAATACAGTCAAAACCGTTTACGACGACATCATTTAGAACAACATACTGGTTATATTGACCATCATTATAGTACAAAATACTTTGCACCTCGAAAACATCACCGGTTGTTACGACTATCGGTTTTCACGACCAAATATGAGTGGTCCCTTCGATGTCGTTATAACAGATTTTGACTGTAATATGAATTACGTTACAATTCGTAAAATGGTCACAAACTGAGAATTCAACATATTAACTGTGTCTGCGACCATTTTAAGAATTTCAATGTGATTCATATTAATATTCTATTGTGTTCTGCCAAAGTGGCCATTTTAGGCCCCCAGGTTTCATAGAGAATCGCCCACGGTCCTTTCAACAGTGCAATAATATCTACATATTATATAGTATTTTGATTTAGTTATCGCTAAATGTTAGTAAAACTGATATCAGCTCTTGTTCTGTTTGCTAGTTATACTCGTAATATCTCAATATACGTGGTGAAAGGTACACCGACGCGAAAACGGAAACCACATACTCAGTAAATCATTCCGAACCCCACATAGAATTTTTTCGTCAGTAATTAAAAAAGAAATCAGCTGTTTCCTATAAAAGTGCAATACCTACACGATCAAAATGTATGGAGAGCTGTTTTTTTTTTTTTAATAACCGAAGAAAAATTTCTATGTGGGGGGTTCAGAATGATGTACTGAGTATGTGGTTTCCGATTTCGGTACGGTGTCCCTTCCACCCCGTATAAAAATAAAGTTGCTTAACTTACTAATAAAAATACAAGGTGTAGTTTCGCATCCTCGTCAAAATTCAGGAGGTTGTCATAGAAGACGTAAATAATCAATATAAATTACGGTACCTGATCAATAATAATAAACGTTGCTTTTTTTAATTGTTTTAATTTGACACTATTTAAGAATGAAGCCCTTTTCAAAAGAGGAGAATCACCCGTTTATCGAATAAACGTCTGCGTTTGTTTGTGTGTGTGAAAGCTTGGTTATAGGGCTAGTATTATACGGGCCGCGTTTTAATGCGGCTGGTGTACACTTACCGATTTCCGATGTTAAGAAAAATAAATAAAAAAATTACCTACCCATTTTATTATTGATTCGGGTCGAGAATCATTGGCATAGTTACCTCCTTGAATTTGACGAGGATGCAAAACTACACCTTGCATAATATGCTAAAACTATAATAATTATTTGACTCACTAAATATTTAATCATTTCTGAATTGCAAATTATACAGACAAAATTCCAAGCCTCTAGAAAGATATTAAAAACCGTGTGTTTTTTACATAAATAAAATATATAAAAGGTACTAATAATTCACGTTACAGGTAGTCAGTGGCCCGAAAGTCTGACAACCAGTCTTACCAAGGGGTATCGTATTACCCAGTACTAATGGGTTTGTGGAGGTCAGATAGGCAGTCGCTCCATGTAAAATACTGATATTTAGCTGCATCCGGTTAGACTGGAAGCCGACCCCAATATAGCTGGGAAAAGGCTTGGCAGATGATGAATAAAGTTGGTATTGGGTTGCCACCATGGCCACTGACGATTCTATCAAAATTAGATTGATCTTTATTCTACCAACAAAAAGGTCGTTTTTGAGCTGCCGTTGACAATTCAGACAAATTAATAGATATGTTACCACCACCAAATCAAACTGTTGGAGATTTGTTAAAGCCATTATTTGTGCTAGAAAGAGATGGCGCTATACTACACGCATATCTGTTTCTCTTTCTCGCAATAAAACTATCAGTTCTAGGAAATACAGTTTTTAAACTTTCGTGAAAAATATAACAAAAACAGTATGAATATACATAATTTACATACAACATAATAACTGCATTATTTTTTTAAATATCAAGGGTAGTTCTTTGTTCGGGTCGGTATGATACGGCCATAATCGGATGGCGATGCATTCGAATTCATTACATACTACATAACATGACGCCTATAGTCCCTGAAGGGTTGGGCAGAGGTGTACCTAACAGTACACCCACATTTCACCAGTTATGTTTAAGTCCCATGTAATGGCGGGCGAGCATTTCATAATAAATTCGTAACATATAAAAATCTATACCGAATTGCAGTACATTCGTTTTAAAAATGAATAAATTTATTTGATACCTATAGAAAATAATGGCACAGTTATTGCAAATTTCTTAAGACTATTTAAAAAACGAGGCCAGTCAATATAACGAGACAGTCTGTAAGAAACGGATATTTTTTTTCAAGTCTATTTACCTTTTTTTTTATTTAATTAATTTTTTTAGCTTGCCTTTATTTTTACAACTTTTATTTTACACCGACGCTAAAACAGTAGTCAGAACAACATTCTGAAAGATATTTTTCATCTGTACTTAATTTAAAAAAAAAGCTGTCCCGCACATTTTGATCGTGTAGGTACGTATTGAAGTTTTGTAGGAAAAGGCTGTTTTTTTTTTTATAACCGACGTAAAATTTGTTTAGAATGATGTACTGAATACGTAGGTATCGTGTTAGCGTCGGTGTCCCTTCCACCGCGTGTAAGACAATGTTTTGCTTGATACATTACAGAAGTCGGTTAAAAATCAGCCTACATTCCTACAATGTCCAAACCCACAAACATAATTATGACGTCACCACAACTCCTCACTCAAAACAAGTGTAAAATACTATTTTCTTGTATGTGTCACGTAAACCATTATAAAATAAATATATTAATAACATTCTAATGAACAGTTCGTCGTTTAAATAACAATATTAAAAAAAATCATTTACATATAAACTAGCGCCATCTATTAGCATTAACTGTCAAACTTTTCTTCGCCGTTTAGTGGTACAGTTGTGTCCTTATAGATGGCGCTACTGTGGTCCTGTAGCATCTTCTGGCCCTCTTCTGGCGTTGCTTCTTGCATCGATACTTGCTTCTCAGCTGTGAGAACAGAGTGATGAAATAAGTTAATGTTTTTTTTTTATTAAATTAGCAATAGGCTCGCCTCCTTTTACATCGGACTTAAGAGGGAAGCGCCAAGCTAGCCCGAGAAATAGTAGTAGTACATTTTATTTCTCAAAAAACTTAATATTATGTTACAGAAAATAGTTTGGCCATATTAATTTCCAATAAATGGATGTCGCCACTGCAACCGAACTAGGCAAATTCAAATTTTCTACTGTTTTTTTTTTTGTGTCAGTGTCAGGCTGTATGTTAAACACTGTCACTTACTCCCGCATGTGTCGGTGTTTAAACACACAATGAATAAAAAACCACGGAAGATATCGCTATCTTATATCACTCAATATGGTGTCACAACAGATCGACTGTTTCAATTGTTCTCTGAGTGAATTCACACGAGCCGCATTTTGTAAAATTACTCTTGGTTGTTGAGATAATATATTTTGTAAGTCCAATCTTATTAAGCTAATAACTATAACTACACTATTGTATTAGATAAGCCTGTGATGATAGTGGTATGTGTTTTAAATAAATAAATAATCTTCCGTAATTATTAATCTTTGTGTGTTGCAAGCCCCATGATCGCGGGATGCGCTCGCAACGGCGTCGAAATATCGGGAGCTCACAATCTATACTATATAAATAATATTATAAATGCAAAAGTTTGGATGGATGGATGTTTGTTACTCAATCACGCCAGAACGGCTGAACGGATCTGAATGAAATTTGGCAGAGAGATAGATTATAGTTTGGAATTGCACATAGGCTACTTTTCATCCCGGTAGGACGACCCGTGGGTCAATTATCGAACACCACGCGGGCGAAGCCGCTGGTATAAGCTAGTAATTAATAATTGCGGAAGATATCCCTTAAGTGGCAGTGTAAGTTTAGTTATAGACTGTGTAAGCTTAAAACAGTGAATGATGATGAAGTTGGATGACTTGCGACGTCTTGCACCTTTAAAAATGGTGATGAGATACCAACCTCGTCTCTTGTCGCTCCTGCTGACGAGAGCGAACAGCAGGGCGTGCAGCGCGGAGGCTGTGACCGCAGTGGCTGCGAGCACCCTGAAGGAGCCGCGCCCGCCCAGCCTGCTGTACAGCTGCCCCCCCACCAGGGAGCCTATGGCGAAACCTGGAACATGATAGAGTAGTAAGAAAAGCCAAGTGGCCAAAAACGCGACAAATCAAAGAACATGAATAAAAACAAAATCACCGAATTCCAAAAAAAAAATGAAAATTACTTTCGGAAGTCGGTGACTATTGTTTGTTTCATTGACTTTTTGCCACCGACTTCCGAAAGTGAAGTTATTTTCCACTTTTTTTTGGGTTTTGTTTTGGAAGTCTTTTATTTTTTTGCAAAAAAGTTATTATATTTCCTTTTTTAGTTATCGTATCACACACAAAGCCTTGTCAAGTATCAATTTCGCAATTTCTTTTACTTGGACAACATATTTTTGCCAGATATTTTGATTTAAAACCAAACTACTGAACCGATTTTGATAAAAATTCTGTGGGACCAAACGGAAGTATGTCATTTCAGATAAAAGAAGAATTTTTCAAATCGGTTCGTAAATGATGAAGATACAAAAAAAAAATACAATCGAATTGAGAACCTCCTTCTCTTTTGAAGTCGTTTAAAAATGTTAGTTTTAGATTTTTTGATGTTTTTAAATATTTTTTCTAATCATATTATGAAGACTCCGATTGTATGGCGTCCTAACCTACAAACCCCGACTAACGGGCCGTTACCACAGGTCCCCCACAGGTTAAACAGCCCCCGTTTCCACAACGCTTCGATTCGATTTCGATTTCTGAAAGCCATAATATGTCTGTCTAGCTCGTTTTCGTAACGCCAAAAAAAGATAGACGTACGACTTTCCGAAATCGAAATCGAATCGAAGCAGTGTGAATACAGGGGCAGGTACACTTTTTTTTTCACTAGCTTTCTCTGTCCCACTCCTGGGCAAAGGCCTCCCTCCACTCCTTTCACTTCTCGCGAACCCGCGCGACCTCCTTCCAGTTCTGACGGAACCTGTCCAGTACGTCCCGCCATCTCCTTCGTGGCCTGCCGCCACCCCGCCTCACTGTCAGGGCACCAGTTTCCTGCTATTTCGGCCCATATTTGGTCCTTCTTGCAGCAGTCATGTCCTGCCCAGTCCCATTTGAGTCGGGCAGCCTTTTGAGCCACGTCAGCTATATTTGTTCTGGAGCGCTGTATTGTGTTTCGAACACGATCCCTTAATTTGACACCTAGTATACTGCGCTCCATTGCTCGTTGGCAAACCTTGAGTTTGGACTTCTGGATTTGAGTCAAAGACCAAGTCTGTGCACCATAGGATACTATTGTATTTTATTATAGTTTCTGTTAAAACAACGTTACTTACCGACGCCGTCGTCCATGCCTGCCACAATCCCCTGCACGGTGGCTGAATACCCCTCGGGAGCCACGTGCGCTGCGTACCCCACTATCGTGGAATAGCATAGCGCGTACGTAGGACCTTGCATTATGCCCTGTCGGACAACACAATTACTTATATGAGTGTATTTTTCATTTGGTTAATTTGTGATTTGTTTTGTTGATATAAAATTGTTGTAAGTTTGATTTGTATATTTGAATTATTTTCTTTAGGTATTTTCTAAAATCCTTTTTAAAAAGTCACTTCTGTTCTAATGACTCATGCTTTGCAGGACGTTATATTTGGGCTAAAATGCAACAAATTAAGCTATTAAATGTTCTACCGAAATTCAGTAGTTTTTGAATTGCTTCTTCTTTATCGTGTGGTTAGTGCCTAACCTGGAGTCAGAGTTTTTATGCCGCCCATGGGCCTCTGACTTGGCTTTGCATGCCGTCGAGAAATATCTCTCAGGCATGCTGGTTTCCTCACGATGTTTTCCTTCACCGAAGCGAGTGATAATTATACAATACGCACATGAATCCGATAAATCAGAGGTGCTTGTCTTGGGTTCGAACTCGAGACCTATGACTTGGTAGTCCGACGGTCACACCACTAGACTATCACTTGTGCTTAGTTTTTGAGTTATTTCGTTTTTTTTTTTATGTAAAATCCTATATGAGATCATTTGAAGTCAATTTAAAAGTGATTTACGGCGCGACAATAATGAAATATCAAGTATTATCATAGGTGATGCCGTAGCAGACCTTTGTTAATAATTAAAACTTCAAAAATGTATACAACTTTGGCAAAGATCACTAATCAAACTTTTTTTTTTTGTAATTTTTGCTATTACTTCATAAAAAACGTTGTCTAGTGCAAAAAAAATACAACTTCTGATGTACAAACACTAATCAAATATATATTTTTTTTGTAATTTTTGCTATTACTTCATAAAAAATGTTGTCTAGTGCAAAAAAAATACAACTTCTGATGTACAAACACTAATCAAATATATATATTTTTTGTAATTTTTGCTATTACTTCATAAAAAACGCTGTCTAGTCCAAAAAAATAAATACAACTTCTGATGTACAAAATAATTATGAAAATATCCCTGTCTTATCAGCTATCTAATGAGGTAACAAATACACACAAAAAACAACCGAATTGAGAACCTCCTCCTTTTTTTGAAGTCGGTTAAAAATGTATGAAACTTAATAGAAAGGAGCTTCATGGAGTGTGTTCCTTACCTCTATAAAAACTAGGTGCCAGGGATTCTGTATGAACGAGATGCACATCATGCGCACACCGTAGCAGAACAGCGAGACCGTCAGCGTGGTTCCGTAGCCGAACCGCTTTATTATTCTACCTGAAATTTAATAAAACATAACATTTTATGATCTGAAAGCATACACACTTTCGAAGGATTAAAATAATACAACGAAAAGTATTTTCGTCATTAATCATTAAGACCGTGTACGGTAATTCATATAAATTTTCAAGTCCTTATTTTTCGATATGACTGAATCGATTTTAATAAAACTTCACACACATAAGCAGGATACATAAGTCTAAAAAGTTAGTAGAAAACATCTTCGCAACATTGTGTTACAGTTAAATTAGACCGATTTTCATTTTCCCATAGAAACAGAAATTTCCAATTATCTTTTTTTAAATAAGACATTTCGAAAATGTTTTCCAGCCAGCCAGCCAGCTTACAAGGAAGTGTATTGAAAAATATTTTTCAATGCACTTCCTCGAAAACTGGCTCTTATCGCACTACGATTAGGTTCAACATGCTATGGATGTCCCCCTCGTGGCTGTCTCCTCACATCCCCGCACTATAGTGCGGAGATAAACATTCCACATGTGGTGAGGCGGCTCGCCCGCACAGTTAGCTACACGTGGGCATTTGTTACTGCAGTTCTCGGCTCCATAACACCCTCGCCTGCGGCTCGTGTGGGTATTCCGCCTCGGCCGCAATAACAAAACTTTCCCCACTTATATCAAAATGTACTATTTCTTTTTTCATGTACGTGCTAACAAGAACAATGCTACCCACCGGAGAAGAAGAAGAACAGTAGTTCTCCAACAAAGCTCTCCGCGGCTACCACGACTCCTTCTATAAGTTTGATTTTAGCTGTATGTCCTGTTTTCTCCGCTAATTCTTCTAGGAACCTGAAAATAAAACAGTTTATAATTAACTAGCCTACTAAATTATGGCCGTGGCTTCGCCCGCGTGGTGTTCGGTAATTGTCGTACGGGATCCTAATACGGGTCCCCGTTGGTCCAGTGACCGCAAGCGCGACTACTTCGCATGAGGCCTCGGCTTCGATTCCCAGGTCGGGCAAAGCGTTATTAGGTTTTCCCTCAGGAATTTCTCAGTGGTAGCCACGGCGTCTGGATTTGTGCCCGGTTGATGGCAATAGGCTCGCCCCCTATTACATAGGACTTGAGCATAACCGGCGAAACGTAGGTCTAGTTACAAAGGCACACCTCTGGTTCACCCTTACAGGGCACGCCACGATAGTGGCGATAAGTCCCCTCTTTGAGGAGTGGCTTGAGAGGCGCCACGGCGTCCTCACCTTCCGCTTGACGCAGGTCCTCACCGAACACGGTTGTTTCGGGAGGTTCCTGCACCGAATCAGGCGGGAGGAGACGCCCGGGTGTTTCCACTGCGAGGATCGACCGGAGGACACGGTGGAGCATACGGTGGAGGTCTGCCCCGCTTGGGCGGAGCAACGCCGTGTCCTCATAGCGGCGATCGGCGGCGGCGACCTCTCGCGTCCGGCCCTGGTTCGAGCCATGGTCCGGAGCGAGACGGAATGGGAAGCCGTCACCTCCTTTTGCGAAGCAGTCATGCTAGCAAAGGAGGAGGCGGAACGTGAGAGAGAGCGTTCCTCCTCACGTCCCAGCCGCCGCGGGAGACGCACCGGGCGTCGGGGGCCACGTGGTGGCCCCCGGCCACCGTAGACGCGGGCCTGTGGACGGTGAGCTAAGGGCTAGCTCGCCGTCCCTCCGTCTTAGGACGACAGGCCGTGTCGACGGCGCGTTCGTGTTCCACGCGCGCCTCAAAGAGATGTCAGCATAGGGAAGGGGCCCGCAAGGGCCGATGCCTGCCGGGTGCTGCGGGTTGTTCGAAAGAGATACCGCGGCCCCGGAACACAAAGGGCGATGAAGGAACATGGGTGGGTTTTAGTCAGTAAGAGTCTGACACACCCTCCCGCTCAGCCCAGAGCGGGAGAAGTCATTTGATGATTTCCCATCCGAAAAAAAAAAAAAAAAAAAATGGTTCACCCTTACGGATTAACATAAGTGATGTTATCTTATTGCAAGGAGTAAACGGTACCTTCACGAAGCCGGCAGCAATCTGTACATCAAACTAAGTAACTCTACGCATAAAATATTGCTGGGAAACTCACGTTTTACGGTAGGACTCGATGTAACGCACTCAAAAACATTGTGCTGATGGATGCATTCAATAAGTAACGGGTTATGGAGGTATTCCAAAAGTTATAACATTAAAAACTTGTTTAAAAAAAAAACTTTTGGGAAAGTTGGAACTTTAAAGATAAAGATATATTTATTGCATAACGGTGTACAATTAGATCTCATCATAAACATAACATTTTTAGGTTCAACAGTCTACCCATGCCGGATATGCAATAGTATTCAGTGAAATTACTAACAAATATTATTATTTTTTATCAAAAAACTCATGCAGATTATAAAATACATTATCAATTAACATTTTCTTTAATTTAGTTTTAAACATATTTCCATTTAATTGCCATTTGACCCCCAATATCTCCGTAACTAGAGAGTTCTACGAGAGTACTAGAGGGGTCGCGGTTCCAGGGGGTTCCCAGGTATGTTCGGGGGCGGGCCTGTGGACGGTGAGCTAAGGGCTAGCTCGCCATCCCTCCGTCTTAGGACGACAGGCCGTGTCGACGGCGCGTTCGTGTTCCACGCGCGCCTCAAAGAGATGTCAGCATAGGGAAGGGGCCCGCAAGGGTTGATGCCTGCCGGGTGCTGCGGGTTGTTCGAAAGAGATACCGCGGCCCCGGAACACAAAGGGCGATGAAGGAACATGGGTGGGTTTTAGTCAGTAAAAGTCTGACACACCCTCCCGCTCAGCCCAGAGCGGGAGAAGTCATTTGATGATTTCCCATCCGGAAAAAAAAAAAAAAAAAAGGTATGTTCGGGGAGAACAAATGCTTTTCTGCTTCTTTAAGGGTCTATTTACACCCGTTATATAAAAATCGCATGTCACTATGTTCGTACACGCTAAACTCCGCAAACACCCGACCGATTTCTATGGAATTTTGTGAATGTGTTTGGTTGGTTGTAGCTTGAAAGCTAGGATAGTTTTGGACCCGATAGGTGGCGCCGTGCGAAGCATGGACGGGTCGCTAGTGTTATACAGTTATACAAAAAAAAACCGACTTCCAAAAAAAACACAAAAAAACATGGAAAATAACTTTACTTTCGAAAGTCGGTGGCAAAAAAGTCAATGAAACAAACAATAGTCACCGACTTCCGAAAGTAAAGTTATTTTCCACGTTTTTTTGTGTTTTTTTTTGGAAGTCGGTTTTTTTTTGCAAAAAAGTTTTTATTTTACCCTTTTTAGTTATCGTATCACACACAAATCCTTGTCAAGTATCAATTTCGCAATTTCTTTTACTTGGATGACATTTTTTCCAGTTATTTTGATTTCAAAACCAAAATGCTGAACCGATTTTGATGAAATGTCTATGGGACTAATCGGGAAGTAAATCCATAGGGATAAAAGAAGAATTTTTCAAATCGGTTCATAAATGACGGAGATATGAGGTAACAAACACAAAAAAAAAACATATAACCGAATTGAGAACCTCCTCCTTTTTTGAAGTCGGTTAAAAAGAACCCTGTCCGATCCGCGAGGATATTATTATTAGATATCGACATTAGATTCTATTTATGTAATACTTTTTGGATAACAAGTAAAAAAATAAAATGTACTAATGAGCAAATTGACATGGCATCACAGGTCCGCGGGCGGCGACACTCCAGACGCTTCTCGGGTAGTGACGTCTTATAACAATATTGAAGATCGCACATGCTTAAGCCGAAGATGGTTTTAAAAGTTTGTTACAATTTAGGGAAATGGTGGTAATTTGTAATGACATTGGTATACCTTGTTGGATCGGACAGGGCTTTTAAACATCACTACATAGTATAAAACATGGTCGCTTCCCGCCGTCTGTCTATCCAACGGATTTTGCTGCTATTTTTTTAATGGATAGAGTGATTAAAGAGGAGGTTTTATATGTATAATACATGCATATTATCATAGAGAAAACATTAGTATCTACATTGCACCCGTGCGAAGCCGAGGCAGGTCGCTAGTATTGTATAAATCACTGTGAACTTTTTTTTTTTAATGTAATTCACAAAACTGATGTACAATCACAAAGAGCACAAAAAACGGTACAACAGAAAAAGACTGATTGACATCTACTCGATGTGAATCTTTCATGCACATACATTATTAGTAAAAATAAACACTTAAAAAAAACAGGAAAGCTATCAACTCAAATTAAATTACTCACAATCAAACTAAAACCAATAAAAAATTAAATCAAATTAAAATATACATTAATTCACAAAACTATTAAAATAAATAAAAAATTAAATCAAATAAAAATAACCAAAAAACAAACAATAAAAATTAAATCAGATTAAAACAAAAATTGAATCGAAATACAGTCAAAATAAATATTAAAATCAATAAAACATTAAAGCACAAACAAATTGAAATCAATAAAATGTAAAAAAACTTACCAGAACATGTAATAAATGATGAAGCTATCGAACGTGCCGGCGACCACTGCGAATGTAATGAACACCATCACTTTGGGAATTCTCAGGACATCGCGCAACGCCTTGCCCGAGTCCTCAGGGCTGGATAAGGAGGGTAGCTGAAGAAAAATAATGTGTTTTTTTAATATCTTCTTTATTCATAAGTACATTACGCACAATATTTATTTATTTAATTTTAAAGAAAGCTTACAGACTAATAACAATATTTAATATCATGCATAAGTAAGAACATTTGCTAATCACAAGCTTCCACATATATATATCTACTTAGTTGCTCGTTATTTGCGTTGACCAGTTAAAGCAATTTGGCTAAGTAAACAGATTACAATGTAAACATATTAGGTATGTCGAGATAATATATTAGGTATGTCAAGTCTGCCTAATGAGGAGGCTCTCATTAGGCAGCTGGATCTAGGGCTGGATTCAGAAAGCGGTTCTCCTGGACACGGCCCGTATTGTTAGGCGGTTCCTCTCTCTGGAGCCCTGACCGCCGGTAGCTTGAACCCTGTTCCGGATACCGGTGGGCTACTATTTTTTACTTTTATTTTTAAATGTTTTTTTTTTGTATGTTTTATTAAGAAATATTTAAAAATGTAAAATAATGTGTAAAGGAAATAAATAAAGGAAATAAATATATTTCGTATAGCGTGCCTACCGCTACATTTGGTGAACTCGACTTCAAACAAAATGTTTTATGATACGGAATCTAGAGGAGGTTATCTGTAGAAAAAAACAATCGGTAGCTTTAAAAACCGTTACCTTATATGAAAACATCATTGAGATCGCCATATCCTAATCCTTTTATTGCACACTAAGTAATAAATGTGTAAGTAAACAATATATTATAAAACCTAAACCCCACGTATTTGAAGGACGTCGCCATAGTAAAAAGTTATCTATCCTACTAGACGCTTCTAATGACACTTATTTCAAATCTGTTGGATGGTGGGGACGTTTCTTCTCATCATCCTTTGAATGCGACGCCAAACTTGTGGCCAAATCCCGAACCGATTCAATTTAGAACACAATCGACTCGCTAAGAAGATGAATTATTAAAACTCCAACTCACCGTAAGCGCCCTGCAGCTATACAAATCGACTGCAGTCGCTGCCAACGCTACCAAGAAAGCCGGCGTGAAGTCCTTGTATTCGCCAGAAGACACGCTGTCAATGAGCCAGCCTCCCATTAACGCTGTCAAACCGTAGCCAGCAGTCCCCCAAGCTCTTTGGGCGCCATATTTAGATCCACGGTCTGGTCCTGTCAAATATATTTTTGAGGTTAAGTGTCATAACATGCATGTAATCCCCGAAGGGGTAGGCGAGGTGTAGCTGTAGAAAACCCACATTTCGCCAGTTATGTTTAAGTCCCATGTAATAGGGGGCGAGCCTATTGCCATCAACGGGGCAGAAATCCAGACTTCGTGGCTGCTACTGAGATATTCCTGTTGAAAAAACCCAATAATAATTTTCCCGCCCCGGGAGTCGAACCCAGTACCTCATGCTCAACAGTAGCGCTTGCTACCACTAGACAACGAACCAGTCAGAAGCAGCTATTAGTTAATACAGTTATATTGCGTAGCCATTATTTTGAAAATAAAATAAAATGGCGGAAGTTAGCCAAATAGTTCAAAGCCCTTTATGAAAAAAAAGTTCTTACCTAAGACATCAAAGCATACAGCATCTCCAATGCAGTTAGCCACATTGAACGCGACTGTACCAATACAAGTCAACACCACGAACGCCCAAAACGGACCAGTCATATAAAAGTTATTACTTTTCTTCTCAACTGTATCAGCAACTCTACTAACATTCTTACTAATATCGACTAAAGAATTATTATTTACTAAATTGTCTATGCTTCTGGTACTTTTATTTCCATTTATATCATACTCATTCTCATAGCAAAGTAAATTACAATCTTCTTTAGGAATACACGTCACTTCGCCATCTTGAAAATCGTCAAAACCCATAGACAATGTTGAACAGGATGAGTTCGACACTTCGCTGTCAATATACACCGTGTTTATGAATGGAGAATCTGACAGGTAAACGTCAAAATTTCCCGCCACGCTGCAGTTCCAATGACATTTGTATTTTTCTAGGATAATGTTGTTCGTGTATGGTTTTAGGTAAATTGTGTCGTTTAGTCGATAGACTGATTCTAGTAGAGTTGTGGTGTTTGTTCCTCGAGGGTCGGGCATTGGTAGGAACCAGAGACAAGAGTATGATGTCGTCATGATTGTTATAAGTAGCATGAAGACTAGTTTTCTGTGCGCCTGAAAATAAATAAAAAATATATTATTAAAAACGTTTAGAGTTCCGAACCCAAAAGCTGCCATAGCTTTTACAACAAATAATTTAAAAAAAAAACGGTCCCATACAAGAAACGTGTTTTTTAGGCGTTGTACGAAACCCTTCGTGTAAAACATACAACCCGGTAACTAGTTTGTGGAGGTCAGATAGGCAGTCGCTCCACGTAAAATACTGGTATTCAGCTGCATCCCGTTACACTGGAAGTCGACCTCAACATAGTTGGGAAAAGATAAGACTTACCGGCCAAAAATCGACGATATAACCAAATATTGGTTTGGCAGCTGCCCATAGCAGTGGTAGGACAGCGGTGACCATCCCCATGACAGATGGGGAGACCCCCAGCTGGCGGCCGAAGACATTGATTTGGGGTAGAATGGGGCCGAGGGCTGGGGGAGGGTGAAAAAACATATTATTAACATATGGATCTGTGAAGAGGTGGGAAGTAGAAATTATGTTTTGCCTACTCCTCCGCTATTCTTTTCTGATTAATTTCGTTGCGGGATTCACGACAGTTAAATTGTTTTTCTGGAACGTCGTCGAGCTTCGTTGTCTCGGCGCTTTTCTGGTGGTCGCCACTGTTGATTCAGGCTTTCAGAAGTTGCAGTGGTTTGAGAATAGTGTGGCGGACTTGTCCCAAAATAAATGGTACAGTCTTTTGTGAGTATTTTGCTTTTAAACCAGAATATAGATAGATTTCGTCTCATTCAATACCTTGCTTATACATACATATTTCGGAACCGTGACGCTTTAGAAGACTTTATCTCTTACTTGTTTATATTAATACGAGCCAATGATTAATACAGCTTTTAAGCGTGGTCGGTATTTTGAAAAATAAACTAAAATGGCGGAACTTAGGCAGGCCAACCTTCATTCAAAAATCTTCCAACTCCTTTCATACCGATAAATTCTGTGGTTTAGGCGTCAAATAGTAAGACAGACAGATCGAGTTGCATTTATGTATATTATAATATTAGTTAGTACCTATAGGGCTGAAAACACGTGTCATATGTCGTATCGATTATTTATCATAAACTGTCTGTTTATGATACAAATACAAAGTACCTAAAGTTATTATAAATAAATTATTTACATTAATTGTTGGTCGTTAACTGTACACACCGCCGCGCCGCCGCGGCCGCGCCGGCGAGAACTGTCGAACGAACAACTCGTTTTTAACCGAGTTCTAAAAAAGGAGGTGGTTGTGTATTCGACCAGGATCTTTTTTTTGTCATCTATGTTTTTTTCGTTTTTTTTTTTTACATTTGGTAGGGGAAGCCCGCGAGGTGGTGCCATTATATTAACTTTGCTCGAGTTTACGAGTTAGCTCCTCTAGTACGTATGTATTTTTTTCTGAATTAACCTCAATAACTTCTAGTAAAAATGTAAAATTTACTCATGTTAAGAATTTGTGTGTTATACCACAATTAAATAGGGTAAAATAAACCTTTTTTGCAAAAAAAAAAACCGACTCACAAAAAAAATCGACTTCCGAAAACAAAATAAAACTAAAAGTCCTAAAATTACTTTACTTTCGGAACTCTGTGGCAAAAAAGTCAATTAAACAAACAGTCACCGACCTTACATAGATTTTTAAATTTTTGAAGTCGGTTTTTTTGGCAATAAAAAAGTTTTATAGTTGCTAGCTCTACTCGCTCCTTGCTAATCGCTGGCGGTGGGACAGTAGCCTTAGCATGCGCCATAATAATCAATTATTTTCATAAACATAGTAGCTATAGTTACTGATACTGTCAGCCTGCATCATCCCACTGCTGGGCAAAGGACCTATGACTTGTAGTTGTTTCGATCCAGGGCCAATGTGGACCACTGGTCGCTGGTCTTGTCCAGCTCGTCCCACCATCTTCTACGAGGTCTGCCGCGACGCCTTCTGGCTGTGTCAGGGCTCCAGAAAGTGGTTATTTTGGCCCACAGCTCATTGGGCATGCGGCACACGTAGCCAGTCCAGTCCCACTTCAGCTTAGCGGCTTTTTGAGCAACGTCAGTTTTTTTTTGTGTTTTGGGGCGCAGTGTGGTGTTGCGTACAAGGTCGGTTAATTTGAGGCCTAGAACGCTGCGCTCCATTGCTAGTGCGCACCTATAGTTAAGAGTATATAAATAACCTTATATACTAACATATAATGCCGATATAATCTAGACATGTGCTAGTGATGCACAATCCGACCCGATACTTTACATTATCGATGCTACTCGATGCGATAATCCGATATTTTGAATCGACACAAACGAATACGATAAATTCTTGGATCGTACAAAGGTATCGTTATTGGAATGAATGGACATTGTTCTAAAACTCATGATCAGTCAGTTTAAAATAAAATAAAAATTAGGGACGCAAAAGGATTACAAAAGAATTTCTGGAATTTTGCCAATACCCAGGGATTAATTAAATTTAATCAAATTAATTTAAAGAATGTTGGGCCACAAAAGGGATGAATGAAGAGAATGTTAAGGGGGATGTGTTGTGTAACGCGAATGGATAAAACAAGGAACGAGTACATAAGAGGAAGTCATGAAGAAACATGGGATGAAACATAACTGGCGAAATGTGTGAAAAAAGCGAAATGTTTTATTTCTTTATATTAGGCAGCCCTCTGTCTTACCTGCAGGGATTACAGGCGTTTTGTTATGTTTTATATTTGGACAATCGGTAGAAAGTCATTTGAATCGATCCCAAAATCGTATCACATATGAGTCGTTGCAATCCGGATCAGTCGAAAATATCGATACAAATGCGTGTACCGCGCGCGCATCCCTAGCTAAGCGCATGATGCTAGTCATATAAAATTAATTGACATATACGATTTAAATACTGTGCATTCGTTCAATGCGTGCAGAAGGCAATCATCGCTGTGTCAATAAAAATAGAACTCGTTGAGAATATCAATTACATACTCGAGTAC
This sequence comes from Standfussiana lucernea, assembly GCA_964057025.1. Lineage (NCBI taxonomy): Eukaryota > Metazoa > Arthropoda > Insecta > Lepidoptera > Noctuidae > Standfussiana > Standfussiana lucernea. The sequence continues at coordinate 2,370,897 of OZ059811.1, forward strand.
ATACATATGTATATTATTATAAATGCGAGAGTTTGTAAGGATGGATGTTTGTGACACTTTCACGCAAAAACTACGGAACGGATTCGGATGAAATTTAGCAAGCATTTACATTGTAACTTTGATTAACACATAGCATACTTTTCGATATTACGATCCCGTGGGACAATTACCGAACTCCACGCGGGCGAAGCCGCGGGCACAAGCCGCTGTGTTGTGCGCAAGTACAGCATAATTTTTTATACGTTGCTCATGTGGTCGCAAGCGCGACTGCTGAGCATGACGTTCTGGGTTTGATTCCCGGGTCGGGAAAATTGTTATTGGGTTTTTCCATCAGGAATTTCTCAGTAGCAGCGGAGTCTGGATTTGTGCCCGGTTGATGGCAATAGCCTCGCCCCCTATTACATGGGACTTAAACATAACTGGCGAAATGTGGGTGTACAATTAGGTACACCTCTGCCTTACCTTTCGGGGATACTCGCGTGATGTTATGTTATGACTTATGTTATCCTAAAACCACCATAAAGTATTATCAGTTTAGTATATAATTGACGCTTATAAACATAATGTAAGTATACAAACACTTTGTTTTACGGCGCTCATCTTAGATACAACAGAGGTTATGTATTTGTGATCTGCGCAAAACGTGTTTTGCAAATACGGAAATAGAGGTACAATACAGCTGCATCGAGTTGAGCGCATGAAGTTTTCAGGCATAACTACAGGGTGATTGTTAATTGGGTGCGTACCAGGGACTGGTCATCTCGCAGCTGCCATGGATTATTGTATTTTTGAATTTTATCTTTTTACTCTGGACGCTCTTACTCGCACGTCTTTCTACATCGTTCTCACATAATTATAATGTATAATCTCGACATGAATGATGTAACCAAGATTTTGTAACAACATATTGATTTAAAAGAGTGTCCATGGAGTTTCTTGCCCATTCTTCTCCATAGGATCTACGCTATCGAATGGGCAACGACAGTATTTTCACAAGTTATTATGCCCTGTGACTGGAACTGTAGCTTAGTTTTTTTGTGTTTTGACATTCAAAAGTGCCTGTAATGGTCTAATTGAAATAAATGCTTTTAGTTTGAGTTCGATAATCGAATATATACTGATTTAAAAAGGTTAACAGCTGTTTATACGGGAAGTGTGGGCGCGACAAGAAATATAAACTCCGCGCAAAGAATGAACCGAAATATTCGTTCGTTATCATAAGAAAGAAAGAAAAGAAAAAAAAAGTATTTATTAGTCTCGCACTGGACAAAACAAAATGGTTACTTGACAATAAAACAAGATTTAAAATTATTAAACTTAAGAACAAATTAAAATAAAACTAACTAAACGGGTCCTGTACGAGGCCAAAAGGCCCCTATCTCAGAATGGTGCTGTAACATTAAAAAAGTCACAGCGCTGGTATTCTGATAGGGCCCAAAGTGATGCCACGGTCAGTTGATAATAATAATAAATGAAGAGTATAAACGAATAAATATATAAGGTATAATAAGTGAGTAAAGCACACTCAGAAAAAGAAAACACCCATTTAGGAAATAGTAACAGGCATACATATTTCCGTCCTTTGCCGTCCGTTACTGTCTGTCACATCACATTATAGCTCCAGTTGAAAACGACGAGTTTGACGGTTTCGAATTTGAGTTCCTTGAAATTTGGCTATACTACGAGTAGACCTAATTTGTAACAAAAATTTCTACCTCTACCGACACCATAAATTGCTGATTGTGAAATACCTACACAGATATAATAAATACAGGAGATATGATTTGTAAAAAAATGTATTCGTGTTCAGATGTCGCCGTGTTCCCCCCACTTAATTCACTAACACAAAAGCAAAAACTATAAGAACGGCACACGAGCTCATATTTCTCCCGCACACAAAGAAACTTACAGCAACACTAATAAACTCACTAATAGAACACAGGCATACATGGGGCGGGGCTTCTACCTGTAGCTACGGACTCAGAATAAACACACATCGCAACTAGTGATGTGAAGAGGTAATCGTAGAAAAAATAGTATCGATGAAATTCAGTTACCTTTAATCTGCTCTTTTTATATATTATAAAAATACAGTACTAATTTTGCACCTGAATTCGAGGTGTTGGTATGAATTTTTATTCAATGGTTGAAAGCACTTAGGCTCAAAGTGAGACGAACATATCGTGTTATTTTTTGTGGGAAACCAGTTTGGGCCTTTTCCTGTCACATTTATCTACTTTTCTTTTATTTTTGGATACTTCGGATAGCTAAAATGTTAAAATAAAACCAAGGTGTGAATTGTGATGATGATATCAATGATACATGTGTAAGAGTACCGCAATAAATTAAAAACGCATACTTGATTCAATAAAAGATAAGTCGAGTAATCAAGAAATAGTAATGAATTGTATTTTTCAGTAATTAATTATATAATTTTTATCATTAAGTACCTCACATTAGTAAACAACAGCTATAAAGTTCCATGTAACAAAAAAAGTCTAATTTTTTACCCTTGTGTAATCATTCGTACTAAGTAGGATCGTATAAAATATCGACAACCACAAAAGTGACATCACATCTCTAATTATCTACCTAAAACACACCCGCTTCACGAAACTATCGTGTGAGTGAGAGTATCAGTTATACACTTATCCATTGCACTATTAGACCAGCCGATTCATTGATCGATGTGTATTAAGCAAGCAATGGTTGTTGTTCCTAATGAAAATAATTGCTTTTGGTACTTTATCGTGTTTCTAGTATCACGAAGTAATGTTTTAATGAATTTAATAAGAAAAACAATCATATTTTAGTACTTACGTGTGAAATGAGATGCCATCTTTCGTATAATTCCCAATAGAGGTGTTATTTTTGCAAACAGCCACTGTACAACGCGGCATTTTGTAAAAAATCACAAGCAATGAAGACGTCGCAAGTTGACATTCGACTAATGGCCGAAACTGGCAACAAGTCTCTTTGCGGCTAGATGCGTTCGCAAGCGCCACGCCTCCTTGCCATATCTCCTGTATTTATTATATCTGTGAATACCTACGACGTTCCAATAACGTAAAATATATAATTTTTTTCATAGCTCAGAAGTGAATGAAGTTATTGTATACCATCTTGTTAAAAACTTCATTGCAAATAAAATAACCGACTTCCAAAAAAAAAAAAACTCAAAAAAGTGAAAATTAACTTTAGTTTCGGAAGTCGGTGACTATATATTGTTTGTTTCGTTGATTTTTTTGCTACCGACTTCCGAAAGTAAAGTTATTTACCGATTTTTTGTTTTTTTTTGGATACAAGTTTAGTTGAATCATTCCACACAAATAGAAGATATAAGGAGATTATCAACATAAACGAAGAATAAAAAGTGTGCCTATACAATATGAAGAGTTCCCTCGATTTCTCCAGGATCCCATCATCAGATCCTGACCTGATGACCATGGGACCACCTGGGAAGTATACCCTTTCAAACGAAAAAAGAATTTTCCAAATCGCTCCAGGCGCCTTCGATTAATCGGGGAACGTACATAAAAAATAAAAAAAAACCAACAAATTGAGAACCTCCTCCTTTTTTGAAGTCGCACAAGACATTAATCTCTACAACAATATAATTTCAACGAGACGTTAATTTTAGTCATTTATTAAGCTGTCATGAGATCTAAACAATTGTTTGATATCAAAACAGACAGATAAAACATTCATTACATGTCGTTATGTACTGATATGGTTCCATAATCTATTATTACTTTGATAACGCTGAAATTGTAGTTTACTTGAATATAGACATTATCTTTTCAACCTGTGGAGGAACTCGTGGCTAAATAATAACAGCCGCTCGGGTCAATCTTCAGGTTAAGCCGCGCTTGTCTAGGTTGGTCCGAGGATGGGAGACCACCCATTACGTACCGAGTTTCCTCCGTGCCTCGGAAAGCGAGTTAAGCCCTTGGTCCCGGCTGTCATTTGTGGATCTTTGACATTCGTTACAGGTAGTCAGTGGCCCGAAAGTCTGACAACCAGTCTTACCAAGGGGTATCGTATTACCTAGTACTAACTGGGTTGCGGAGGTCAGATTGGTAGTCGCTCCATGTAAAATACTGGTAATCAGCTGCACCCGGGCACAAATCCAGGAATTTCTCAGTAGCAGTAACTTCGTGGCTGCTACTGAGAAATTCCTGATGGAAAAACCCAATAACACGATGCCCGACCTGGGAAGCGAGCCCAGGACCTCATGCTCAGCAGTGGCGCTTGCGACCACTGGACCCACGACGTATGATTCCTTATCAATTCCTTTGTGTACCATCTTTCAAAGCGGTCTCACTATTCAAGCAACCAGATAAGCAGTGAATACATTCAAATACCATTTGCAAATACCATGTTGCTAAATGCATTAAATAAATATTATACAGCATTAATTATATAGGTTAAACAAATCGTTACAGTATTGTGAAACAGCTTAGCATCTGCCTCGCCTTTTCCCAAGTATGTTGGGGTCGGCTTCCAGTCTATAAACCGGATGCAGCTGAATACCAGTATTTTACATGGAGCGACTGCCTATCTGACCTCCACAACCCAATTAGTACTGGGCAATACGATACCCCTTGGTAAGACATCGGGAAATATATGTATACAGGGTGGATTTTTGAGATGGGATGGGGCAGTCAAGTATTACGTAAGCACTTACAGGGGGCGGGGGGTCATTGTTTTGCTTATTTTTGATGACATGGGGGGTGGGGGGGATCTAGATGGTGATTACGTCAGCAGTAATTATTTACTTTTTTACACATATAGCCACCCACACATTGTCTATGCTTGAAAACGAAATGCATTTTCGGGGATTCCTACAAATAATGAATACTTTGTACTCGCTTAGAACTAAGTAGAATTAACGCGCGCTATTCTATTGTCAAAATTTTTTCCGTCAATTTTTTTTTTTGTTTCGATACAATTGACGATTTGACGTTTCAGTCCTCTATTCCACACCTATCCCTTATTTCTAGACGTATAATTATAACTGCTGCTCATGAATCAATCAATTGTACCAATGTTTATGTAAGAATGGGAGGGAGGGTAAGAGCTTTGCTTACTTTTGCTGACGAGGGGGAGGGGTGGGTTAATAATTGCAAAAAATCTGCTTACATAATATTTGAACAGCCCCTTAGGGCAGATAGAGGTACCTACCATAAACATTGTAGCTAAAAGAAAACAGTCTTAGGAGGCTAACCACAACTTTTATAGAAATTTCGCTTCTCTTTCACATGATGATGACATCTGTAGGTGTGAAAGGCTTAGCAAGATTTGAATTCTCGCCCATCCAATCCACTCCTTGCCTTTATAGTTGAAATAAATAAAACATATTTATTTGGCACATGCCACAAGTGCACGCAAGAGAAAATAAAAATAAACTTTTATGCAAAAAAAGTTTTTATTTTACCCTTTTTAGTTCAAAATCTTAATATTCTCACACAAATCCATGTCAAGAATCAATTCTACATTTTAGTTAGAACTTATAAGCATATCATACACACAGACGAAGAAGAATAAAACCCTTTTATAGTTGACTACTCATAAAGTACCGGAGCCAAGTTAATAAAATTAAGATGGGACCACCGCGCAAGCTTCCTCGACCAAATGAAAGAAGAATCACTGAAATCGGACAAAAAATCACAGAGAAATCGTTAAACATAACCGCCTCCTTTTTAAAAATAAACTTAAATTTAACCAGAAAAAATAACTGACTTCCAAAAAAAAAAAACAGTCAAAAAAGTGGAAAATTACTTTCGGAAATCGGTGGCTATTGTTTCATTGGATTTTTTGCCACCGACTTTTGAAAGTAAAGTTATTTTCCACTTTTTAATGTTTTTTTTGGAAGTCGGTTATTTTTTTGCAAAAAGTTTTTATTTTACCATTTTTAGTTTTCGTATCACACAAAAATCCTTGTCAAATATCAATTTCGCAATTTCTATTACTTGGATGACATATTTTTTCCAGCTATTTTGATTTAAAAACCAAAGTACTGAACCGATTTTGATGAAATTTCTATGGAGCCAATCGGGAAGTATATCCTTTCAGATAAAAGAAGAATTTTTCAAATCGGTTCATAAATGACGAAGATATTATAAGGTAACAAGCACAAAAAAAAATGCAACCGATGTGAGAACCTCGTCCTTTTTTTGAAGTCGGTTAAAAAAGGAGATAATGTGTGTCTACACACAATATGAAATAAAATAAAATTAAAACACTTAAATCTAAACAAAAAAATAATATTGCGTGTCTCACGGCTGCGCCAAATAGGCCCAGTTCAAGTGCCGAGCGCTAATGTCAGTAGTTGAATATATGAGTCATGGGGAACGACATCTCCTCCATTTATCCACGACAGCTATTATTCCATCACAGGATACAGGTGTCAAAACGAAGGGGCCTTGAATTTCAACCAGGGTCAGGATCAACACCGATTCAATCTAGATACATAGACTGCTAAAATCATAACCGTGCTTTTAGTTTTGCCGCACTCGGGTAAAAATATCGGACGACCAGAGATACGGCGAAGCGTCACCGTTTTATGGTTGAAGTTCCGCGGCCCCGAACAAACGCTATGCTTCCATATTTATTGTGCGAACCGCCAGCCTGTGGAATTCACTGCTGGCTTCTCTGTTCCCTGATCATTATAATCTGGATCTATTCAAGGTTCGAGTGAAACGGTTTCTTCTAGGTGCGCGTGCTCCACCCTAGGCCGCATCATCGCTTCACATCAGGCGAGTTACGGCCAAACGCAAGCCTATCTATACTTCTATACTAATATTATAAAACTGAAAAGTTTGTTTGTTTGGTTGAACGCGCTAATCTCAGGAACAGGCTCTCACGCTGCGACCAATAAGAACGGAGCCTTTGATTATATAATGTCTAGATGGAGCGTCAAGTGCGCGCAAACGTGTCAAAAAGTGTCAACCAACTATTGGTTCACAAGTGCTTGCCCGCCAATCAGTGCAGATCGTGTCATACACCTAAAACTTATCTTATTTAATAAGTCTATTATTTTATGTGATTTATGGGAGAATTGTAGTAGCTGGTATCATTATTTACGCACACAAAGACATAGACGCATAGTGTAAAACGACGCCTGCACGCACACATACTTGAAAATGTTGACTCGTTTTCTTTGATACGATTGTAGGGCGACGCTCTATCTAGACATTATATAATCAAAGAGCGGAGCATTAATCAAAAATGTTACGCAGACGAAGTTGCGCGGGACAGGTAGTTTAGTATAAAAACACAAGTATCAGCCTAATTTGTTAGCAAATCTAGACTAGGTCTAGTGTGTTTTCTATTGACGTCATACGGGCCTAATAGAGAACCGTAGAAGGAAACGGCAATTTACTGAAGAGTTCTTCAATCCTCGTTGACGTTGTACGGAGTTTCCATGACATAGCATCACGCCTGTTTGTCGTCCGTCACATCACTATGTCAGGACCAGTTGAAAACCAGCGTCGGGCAGAAGCCGCTCGGCGGTTTCTTTAATATTAAATGGGCCTCTTGACGTCAATCTTGTTCTGAGAACAGAGATGAAGTCGCCGAGGGAACGAGCTAACCCAAAAGAAGCCTTTTAACTCGCGACTTAAATAGTTTGGGGTCATAATATTATGCAGTTTGCTGAACTAGCCCTACTTTGCGCAGCCATGACTCACGCAATATTAAAAAAAAAAAAAATTAATTTAAAAAAAAACATATTGGGTGCACTTGTGCCATGTGTCAAATAAGAATGTTTTCTTTCTTACCTATAACCCAAGAAGGATTAAGCAGAGGTGTACCCGATAGTACACCCACATTTCGCGTGGCTAGAATAACACTGTTCTACAAAAAAAAACAGTTTTGATTCGCAATAGAAACGAAAATATTATATCCTGGGTAAAACGCTAATGCTGAACCTGAATCTGATTTAATAACAGAATTTCGCCATCACGTCAGGATTTTAGTTACTTATTGTTATTTTTTTATTCCTCACATATCTATGTAGGTCTTAATGTTTTTTTGGAAAAAAATAAATTGATATTACCTCTAAAACAAAAAACGATAGTTATTTAAAAAAGCTATTTCTAAAGAAACAATAAATACTATATTTTAAAAAAATTGCTTGATTTTTTCTTAAGTTAGTTTTTTTTGTTTTAGTTTAGTTTAGTTAGATCAAGCAATAAAACGTAATAAATGACTACAAACATTTCATTTCCTGAAATGTACCCTCAAAAACAAAATAATAAAATACTGCAGTGTATGTAAGTTGACCATAAACAGTGAATTTATTTTTATATTATTTTTTTGTAAAAATTTCTGTGAGGGGGTTTCAGGATGGTGTACTGCATATGTAGTAACCTTTTGTGCGTCGGTGTCGCTTCCACCCTGTATATTCTTATTTAGATGTCTGTACTCTTTCCACCACCAACGCCATCGAGATGGCAGAGTAATTCAGGTCAAAATTAATTTGATAAAAAAAATAATCAACTTCCAAAAAAAACACACAAATAATGGAAAATTACTTTCGGATGTCGGTGACTATTGTTTGTTTCATTGACTTTTTTGCCACCGACTTTTTTTGGAAGTCGGTTATTTTTTTGCAAAAAAGCTTTTATTTTATTACCCTTTTTAGTTATCGCAACGCACACAAAGCCTTGTCAAAGAAATTGATTTCGCAATTTATTTTACTTGGACAGCGTATTTTTACCAGATATTTTGATTTAAAAAGCAAACTACTGAACCGATTTTGATAAAATTTCAATGGGACCAATCGGGAAGAATATACTTTCAGATAAAAGAAGAATTTTCCAATGTAACGTGTTTTTTTAAACTGTTACATGCTTTTCATATTTTAGTCGATTTCGGAACGATTTTTATACTGTCTTTTATTGGCTATGGTTCGGCAACTGTCATTTTTTGACGTTTCACTTTACGACCTGATTTCGTCATCGAGGCATTTATCTCGCCAAATTAATTTTACAAATCCGGTATAATCACGGATATTTTTAGGCCAAATGATGCCATAATCGCTGCCTTAAACACCCAGGACAAGGTGTTCTGAAGGAGGGATCCTTAATTTCTTCGGTAAGATTTGTTTCTACCAGACCAATACTTGGTCATCATTTTGGGTTGGGTCGTGTTTTAAGTCGAATTGATGTTTCAGGATTTCAATATTGGACGATGCTCTAGTGTGATTTTCACCTACTTTGGATTTATCGGTGCACACGGGAAAAGTCATTTATTAACGGAAAAATGGTAAGTTCCTTCTTGGGACGCCATGCTCCCCACGTGTTGAAATTCTAATAGACTTGTGTATTAACCTTTTAAAATTTTGTTACAGCCCTGCTGTGGCGTTTTTCTTCTACTTTTTCTTTTTCTCTCGTCTGATTATAATTTTCCATTTCATGGATTCTGGATTCTCTCATCTTCGACGCCGAAATCTTGAGGTCTAATTTAACATTTTTTTAGCCAGACATCTGGCCCAAACTTAATTTACTTTTTTCACAAAAGATATTTTTGTCGCTCTGCGAACAGGGACTTGAAGTAGCTTCCTGATCTTGTTAGTTATTGTTGCATCTTATAATTTGTAGTATTGTTTACAGAACACATTATATAGTTTCTGTAAAACATTATTGTTTATTGTTGTAATTTATAACTTGAATTTTTTTGATGTTTCCTTGTAAGTAAACAATATTTCTTAGTAACTTTTATGGTTACAGCATTACCCATTTACTCTTGCAAAACCAACATTTGTATGGTAAGACAGTTTTGTTTTGTATAAGTAACTCAACATTGTAAAACTAAGTGCGGTGTAATTTTATTTCATATTTTATTTTAAGTGAACTTTGGTTTAACTTAATAATCATACCTTATGTGACTTGAACTTATATTGTAAATTATTGCTGCATCTTTTCATTGCTAAACACTTTGATATTTTCATAAAAAACAACTTGTAACTTTAAAAATATTTCAACTTAACCTCAAATATTTTATAACTTTTGAAGTCTTGCATTTTGCTTTGCTCATCAATTATAATCATATTGTTTGTTCAAAATGGATAAAGAAGTTCAGTCTTCTCTGCCTCTTGCTAAAGATAACATAGAAACTGATGGTGCATGCACAGTTCCTAATGTTGCACCTTTTGTTCCTGACATGATTAATTTGACAGATGTACCACATTCTTTTGATCATAATGACAGGATTGCACACTCTTCCTCAGCTTTTGCGACGAACGCTTTGCCTTCATTTAATTCAATGAATGTTTTGGTTAGTGAACATATTAAAAAGAATTTTCCTTCTGCAATTAAGTTGCCCGATTTAATAAAGAGTAGAACATAGAGTATAATAATATAGATTGAGTATAATTAAATTCGATGGGAAATCTTGTGTTAGAGAATTTATTACTGAAGTTGAAGAATATTTTTTATACAAAAATTTTGATGAAATTTTATTGGTTGGTTCATTCACGGACTTGCTTAGTGGTATTGCTCTGAAATGGTTTCGCACAGTTCGCTTTCGTATTCCATCCTGGCACGAGCTTAAACTTTGCTTTACTTAAACATTTTGACAGGCCGGATTTTGACTATTTTCTGGAACATAACCTTCGTACGAGGAAACAGAAGAGTTCTGAATCTCTTTCAGATTTCATTACAGAAATAATGGACATGGCTAGTCGTCTTTCTTTGCCATTGTTTGATGCGGTTTTGATTGACATTATTGAACATAACATGTTGCCTATAAATTTACACACCTTTTATATTTGGTAAGCGTATTGATTCTGTAGAACAATTTCTTGTTCTTGCAAAAGAACTTTAGAGTAGAAAAGAAAACCTTATATAAGTTTTGTAAAAGTAAGTATGATCCTAATAGTAATCTTAATTGGAAAATAGTTATTCCTAAAGAACATTTTTTTTTAATGAAAACCGGTACATCATTTTAAACATTGTACATCCTTAGCTGGCGTGATTTGTTTCAAATGTCAAAAGGTTGGAGTCACATCTAAGAATTGTGATGTTTGTAACACAGAGAATAAGAGCTCTAGTGAGTCAAAAAACTGATTAGGTCGCATCGAGCCCCTGTTGTTATTGTTATAACCGCGAGTGTCTCGATGAAAGAAAATTTTGCTGAATGTCACAAACCTGATGATGCTACTCGTAACAAAGACTTTACAAAAATGGTTGGTTTTTAAAAACATTTTTTAAAATTTATAGATCAGCTCCTGTTTTATTTGTTAAAGATAATGATATTAGACCGTATTTACAATTCTCCGTAGGTAACCATACTTTTTCTGGTTTATTAGATAATGGTTCAAATAGTTGTATTCTGGGTTCAAATAGTCATGAACAATTTTCACAGTTAGGTTATAAAATAAATTCTGTTTCTAGTGCTGCTTATACAGCTGATGGTTCTTCACAGAGAATTATTGGTACACAATTTACTTCTAAACATTTCGTAGAATTTTTGAAAGGTTTTATTATAACTAAAATATTTTATAATACTTTATACACGCCTCAAAACAATACAGTTGAGAGATACAATAAAACTGTTGAAACTTGCATAGCTTGTTTTGTTAAAGAAGATCATAGAACTTGGTCTAAGTATTTATCTAATGTTCAATTAGCTTTGAATAATACTGTTAATCTAGCTACAGATTTCACCCCTAATTTTTTGATGTTTGGTAGAGAACTTATTTTTGATGCTTCTTTGCATCGTTTTATAACTTGAGTGAACTGGAATTTTCCAATAGAACTCACTATGCTGATTCTCTTAATTCACTTAGTGATATTTTTGTTAAAGTTCAAACTCATTTATTAAAAGCTTATCAGCTTATCTATTATATTAAGGGTCGTAAAGTCATTTCTTTTGATGTGGGGAATGTTGTGTGGAGAAGAAGTTTTGTTCAATCTCATGCACCTACTTATTTTTCGGCAAAACTTGCTCCTAAGTTTATTAAATGTAAAATTATTGAAAAAATCTCTGAAAATGTTTATATTCTGAAAGACCTTAAGGGTACCACTGGTCGTTATCATGTTAAGGATATAATAAAATTTTAATTTGGTTTCCAAGTGTTAGTCTTGATTTTGATAATTTTGTTTGAAGCGCGCTTTTGTTAGTGTGATGTAAGATGGGATGGATGATAGGTTAATAGCACTTTAAATGAAGATGTATGTTAGGTAACTTCTTATAAATTTATTGAATTTGAGACCTTAACATTCTAAAACACAACTTAGGACCTTTTAATAACCTGTTCTACCCACACGACTACATTTTTCATATCAAAGGATCTTATTATTATTTCTAAGTATTATTATTTTTTTATGCAGTCTTGTATGCAATTTTTTTTGTACATTCTTGTATACAATTTCTGCATTGGTACCTACTACTTTTGTACACTCTGTTCTCGCTTGTAGAGGTTTACCTATCTTTCTTTTTTTACGGATCTCGGTATAATTTTTTCCTTGATTTCGTTGTTTTTTTTTGCTTCTGTGCTCGGAAGATTGGTGGTGTTGTACCGATCACAGAATGCATGTTTTTTTTTGCTTCTGTGCTCGGAAGATTGGTGGTGTTGTGCCGATCACAGAATGCATGTCTTTTTTTGCTTCTGTGCTCGGGAGATTGGTGGTGTTGTGCCGATCACAGAATGCATTTCTTTTTCCGCTATTGTGCTCGGGAAGTTGGTAGTGTTGAGCCGATCACAATATGCGTTTATTTTCGAAGGTGTTTGTGCTCGGAAGATTGGTGGAGTTGTGCCGATCACAACATTCTTCTTTATTTTTTGCATCTTTAGAGATGTGGAGATTTTAAACTGTATCTCACAGTTGTAATTCGTTCTTGCTAGTCAGTGGCGATGGTGCCTAACTGTACTCATATAGACATTTTTGGATTATTCTTGTTAGACAGCGGCAATTGCGCCTAACTGTACTTTTAATTTAATATTTTTCCTATTATATACTTGTTAGTCGGTGGCTATGGTGCCTAACCGAACTCATATTGATATTTTTGTTGTATTCTTATACATATTGTTCAGCGACTACTACGCTTAACTGTACTTGTAATATTTCTTGGATTTAACTTGTTAGTCAGTGGCGAAGGTGCTTAACTGTACTCATGTGGTTCTTTTTGTATTATAGGTCGGTTGTGCTTGTAGCTTGACTACACTTATTGTTTTCTTTTGGTTTTGTTTCTTTTCCAGAATCTTTTTGGAAACGTTTTATTGCAATTTATATTTCCTGTCTTTTTAAAAAAGTTTTTTTACCTTGTTTGTTTTTAGCATAAAAGAAATTGCTTTCTTTTATTTTTTCGGGGAGGGATGTAATGTAACGTGTTTTTTTAAACTGTTACATGCTTTTCATATTTTAGTCGATTTCGGAACGATTTTTATACTGTCTTTTATTGGCTATGGTTCGGCAACTGTCATTTTTTGACGTTTCACTTTACGACCTGATTTCGTCATCGAGGCATTTATCTCGCCAAATTAATTTTACAAATCCGGTATAATCACGGATATTTTTAGGCCAAATGATGCCATAATCGCTGCCTTAAACACCCAGGACAAGGTGTTCTGAAGGAGGGATCCTTAATTTCTTCGGTAAGATTTGTTTCTACCAGACCAATACTTGGTCATCATTTTGGGTTGGGTCGTGTTTTAAGTCGAATTGATGTTTCAGGATTTCAATATTGGACGATGCTCTAGTGTGATTTTCACCTACTTTGGATTTATCGGTGCACACGGGAAAAGTCATTTATTAACGGAAAAATGGTAAGTTCCTTCTTGGGACGCCATGCTCCCCACGTGTTGAAATTCTAATAGACTTGTGTATTAACCTTTTAAAATTTTGTTACAGCCCTGCTGTGGCGTTTTTCTTCTACTTTTTCTTTTTCTCTCGTCTGATTATAATTTTCCATTTCATGGATTCTGGATTCTCTCATCTTCGACGCCGAAATCTTGAGGTCTAATTTAACATTTTTTTAGCCAGACATCTGGCCCAAACTTAATTTACTTTCTTCATATAAAGATGCAACAATAAGGATAATCTCAAATTAGTAATTTAATATTTAAAGTAAAAGGAAGCTACTGATATATTAAACAGGGTATTAACAAAGGTATTTCAATTGTTTCTATTATCCTAGTTTAGTCACCCCCGGAAGATTAGAGGTCCGACTCTCCGGACTGTTCTATCTGGCAAGTATTTTTTAAATGTAGTGTGCGTTCCCAAGGCGCCCGAAATTCTTTTATTGTTACACATACATCTTTTTTTTTAATTTTTAATAGGAGAACACACACACACACACATTTTTTTTTGCTCTTGTATGATTTCTTACATAGGATCTTACACTTGATCCCACACACACCCCGGGTCTGTTACACCAAATTGGTTCATAAATGACGAAGATGTGAGGTAACAAACACAAAAAAAAAATACAACCGAATTGAGAACATCCTCCTTTTTTTGAAATCGGTTAAAAATGTGAAATAGTTTGATGACAGATTTAAAGACACCTGGACCATAGCAGGCCTCAAACACATAGGTACATTTAACGTAACATGACGCCTGTTATCGCCGAGAGATAGGCAGAGGCGTGCTATAGTACACTCACATTTCGCCAGTTATGTTTTAGTCCCATGTAATAGGCAGCCACTGTATTGCAATCAACCGGGCACAATGTAGATACTAATGTTTTCTCTGCTATAATATGCATGTATCACACTTAAAAACCTTCCTCTTGAATCACTCTATATATTAAAAAAACCGCATCAAAATCTGTTACGTACTTTTAAAGATCTAAGCATATGTACATAGGGACAGACAGCGGGAAACCACTTTGTTATTATACTATGCCTGTGTAGTGAAGTAAAACAAAAGAGGGCCTCAGACGACAAAAAAAGGGTCACCCATAAAATCAAAGATGATATACAAAAAAAGATTTGTCTCTGCTGATTTGGTTTTCAAACAGGTTTTCAAAACACATTCCTTTATTTTTTGTTATGATCCTTTTGTGTCCCTTTTGAGGTAGGTAGTAAATTTTTAATGGGAACCCAAATATATACTAATAATAATATATAATATAATATATATTAATAAAGCTGAAGAGTTTGTTTGTTTGTTTGGTTGAACGCACGAATCTCAGGAACTGCTGGTTCGAATTGAAAAATTCTTTTAGTGTTGGATAGCCCATTTATTAAGGCTATAGGCTGCAATACATCACGCTGCGACTAATAGGAGCGGAGCATTAATTAAAAATGTTACACAGATGAAATTGCACGGGTAAGCTAGTTTTAAATATGGCTGCCGCTATTTAAAACTAAGCCCTTGATAATAAATTATGAATAGATTACCTAGAAGCAATTATGATTATGTGTTCATACAGAAATGCAAGAAATTATGTTATAAAAATATGTAAATAAATGACAAGGTTAACACATTACTTGATAGGGAATTAAAGTTGGTAAGTGCCTACATTGTTTTCAGGCCAAACAATGCATCCATTATTTACGACACGGATAATAAGGAAAAGAAGACTAAAATTAGACTTTAAAAGTTATCATAATGAATTATTCATGTTGATAAATATGTACTTGAATGATTAACACACAATAAATGATAAAATTAATCATTTATGCAAAAAGTTATCTCGAAATATTGTAGAATTAATTAAAATTAAAAAAAAACTTACCCGCGAAAAAAAAGAAGAAGTGAGCCTTAATGGGCAGAAGCCCTTTATCTATTTTTAGTTTCATTTTTTTTTTAAACAACAACTTCACATTCAGTCTAGAAAAAAAAAACAAGTTATTTATTCACTGTCCACAGGTCATTGAACGCGCACGGCATAGTTTTTTCCTGCAGCTGACACAGGTTTTAACATTAGTAACAACTTTCTACGACAGACTGCATTGAAATAGGAGTCTTAACACTGTTATCATAATGTACACAAAGGAATAAGAGACGAATAAAGATAGAACTTGTTTTGCCTGTTATCGCACTAGACGCGACTAACTCAAAGATTATTTTTGCCAGAATAAACACAACATTCACTGATAAACTCGGTCGTTGTCATAATAAAACTGACGTTTGCTACGTTTCAAAACCAGCTGACGGGGTTGCTAGTGTATGAAGTCGATATTGCTGCTTTTTAAGCGAGGCTAATGGTTAATTTATTTTACTATTATTTTGGTTATTTTATTTACAAGCTAAAAAAAATATGGTCATGGGAATTCATATTTGAGTTGAATTCAATGTGTTAAGCAGGTATAAGTTGTTGTGGTTACTGGGTAGTATTTCAATGCCTCTCCTCTATTGAAGTTTATCATAACTGTTTTTGAGCCTCACGTTTAATAATAACCTTTCTACCCATATTATGCGAACAAATGTTCAGGTTTAATTTCAATTACTAGCTCATAAGACTTAACAATGTTTACATTCATAATTTTTTCATTCAATCAATCATTTTATGAAAGTTGTTGTTGATTTAGTAAGTAAAAAGTACTTACTTCTACGTGATCTACGAATAGAACCTAACGGGTTAAAAAAATACACACATATTTAAAAAAACTGTAAATTATATGGAAATTTTGGTTGAAAAACAAGACATTTGACCAATTTCTACGGGAGTTTTTAAACATTGGCAACATCGAAATGAGGTGTCATCGTGCTTTGTTTGCTGTCACGAGCTTGACAGTTTATTATTATCCCGTTGTTGCTATCTTTTTTTAGCCTACTTAATTTTCCTGTGCTATCTCGTTTACATGCCAAAAAATCCCAGTATTTAAATTCCGAATTCATTCATTTTCAGTCTATAGTGATGTGGTGAATTTCTTTCACAATCGAGAGTCCAAAGTCATTTTTTTTTTATTTCTTCCATCCATGCCTTTTTTCCACTTTGTTAAAAACGAATATCCTTACAATTATTATATTATTCGTGTCTATTCAAGCGTGCTCAGCATAACGAGTGGCAAATAGAAACCGTAAATTGAATAATTAAGGTGGTAATTTGGTTAAATGCCTCACAGTATGTATTTTTTTTTCAATATTCAACCCCTTTTGCTGAAACTTAAAATAATAATAAAAATATGTACATAAAGAAAGGAAGAAAAGCAAAAAAGGTCGTCAAAAAATTCGTCCACATCGCTGTCAACAGGAATAGTGCCCGGAATCACCAGAAGGCTAGCAGCATTGCCGCGTTGAATAGCAATGCTGATTCTTTGACCAAAAAATAGGCCAGCCCTCTGGTCACTTTTATTTTGTAAGAAGTTATTGCTGATATTTAATTTTCTTTACTATACATGCTAGCTTTTATAGGCTTCTTTATACATTAGCTGAACGGTCGACATGGGCTGTGCTTGCCATTACTTATAAAAATAGAAAAAATATAATGAACGTTTTAAAAGTACTGGTAATATTTTTTTATTTACACCTCAAGTACTTTCCATAGACTACAAAAACTCATTCAAATGAATATTTTTCAAAATTAATCGATTCACAAAAGCCGTAAGTAGTTGCAAACACTAACACCCGCGATTTTCGATTGTTTTTTCAGTGTTCATTTTCTTTCATTTCAATTTGAATCCCAAAACATGGGCGGCCTCCTTAGTTTGTAAATAAATAAAAATACCACCACAAAATGGAGGACGAAGAGTTTGTAGGTTGCATCAGTTGCATGAACACCAACGATTTATGCGACCTATTTGCTGTGTACGCGGAGAACACAGAAACTTATGCGAAAATGTTTGAAACCTGTTTTGATATCAAGGTTATATAAAAGCTTTTTCTTGTTGTAGTATGTAGTACCTAGGTAAATAGATTTAATATAAAAAGTACTTATGCACACTTTTAACCTCAAGTAGTAATAGCTTAGCAGTTGACTTTGAATTAAGACACATATTTAGAAAATATTTAATATTTATAAAATTCAGCTATCAGCGATAAGACCGCCATTGTAACCATAAAATTAACAATTTTGTAAACCGTTCTGTATCAATTTTGGTGTACAATAAAGTATATTCTATTCTATTCCTTTACTAGGCAAAATATTAATTTTACCGAAATAATAACACCTATCTTATTCCTTGATAGTTTCATAATAAAATGGATATTACGTTCAATCATAATATCGTGATCAATTTTAAAAAAAAGTCGTAACTTAATTTTTTTATTTTTTATTTATGATTCGTCGCTTTAACTAGAGGTGCAAAAATGATCTGATTTCCAAATATCGATATTAAATTACTAATTTGATTTTAATACGTAATTGTTACATAAGTAAGTAGCTAAAAAATGTAAAAGACAGCCGCATTTTTGGAGAAACTGGATTTTTTCGGACATCGGTTAATTTTATTTAAAACCGCAAAAATACGCGCATATTATTTTTATCATCAATCGGATACATGGGGACACGTGATACATAAAATTTTACTTCATTAATTCAGAATTTTGACATTGCAAAGAATACACCTTTCCAAATTTATTTCTCCTTTATCGATATAGAGCCAACAATCTCAGAGTAAAAGAGCTGCGTGCAATCCGGACAGCTAAACAAACGGATATGATGAAATTGTAAGGGTTCCTTCTATGCAGTTTGGCTACGAAACTTTAAAAAGAGACATACACTAAGGGACCTCGACCACGACTTTTGGCCGCAGAAGCGGCTACCAGAAATAAATTTTGGTCGCACGACCGGGCGTCTTACCAGTTTTATTCAAGATAGCGGTCGGTCATGCGACAAGTCGTAGTTCGGGGGGTCCCAAAGGCTACGTACGCACTGACGGATGGCTTGCTTAGCGCCTAGGGCCTAGCGAGTAGCCAAGTGAAACGAACGTTCAAGAATTTGTCGCATCAGGCCGCACGGCGCGCTTGCTGCTTTCGCTAGCAAGTAACCTGATTACCTGATGTTGTCACTAGGCTGTAGGCGCTAAGCAAGGCCTATATCAGAGCGAGACCAGCGCCGGTTGCGCGTTTAGAAGTCCATCGACTGTCCCTACGTATAAAGCGACATGTCTAAACATGTCGCTTTGTACTTAGGGACAGTCGCCATAGACTTTCAAGAAAGCGTCACTATTAGGCGTGCGCCGGTCAACGCTAAACTGTGAACGCTATCACACAAGTCTATGGATAGCGAAACACCTGACCGGCGCACGCAACCGCTCCAAAATAGGCCTAAGAGGCATCACACGAGCGTTACCAGAGCGTTGCGATGCGCCATCGCAACGTCCGAGTCACTGACTACCTGGAGCGACTGTCAAATATTTTTAATTGACAGCCAGGACCAACGGCTTAACGTGCTTTCCGAGGCACGGAGGAAACCTTTGCAAGCGCGGTTCAACCTGAAGATCGACCCGAGCGGCTGTTATTATTTAGCCACGAGCTCCTCAACGGCTATTAAAACGATTTTCTATTTTTAGGTCCCAACTAACTTGAAATACATATGCTCAGAGTGCGTGGAGAATCTTGAGAAGTCTGTTTCCTTCAAGGGACAGACGAGCAAGAGTCTAGCAATTCTGCTGAACGTAAAAGGTACGTATGTAAGTCCACTTCAGCCTGCGACGAGGGTTTATTTCGGAACCAGATGATGATGGTGATGCTAAAAAAATATGTCTGTTTGTTCCGGCTAATCTCCGAAACGGCTGAACCGATGTTGACGGAACTTTTACTGGCAGTTAGCTGATGTTATAAGGAGTAACTTAAGTCACGTTTGTTTTAGAAAAAGGATTAGGGTTCCGTGTAAAAAAAAAAAACCCATGAAATTGTTGTCAAAATCCGATTCAAATAGGGAATAAGTCATATTTTTATAATAATTTCACGCGGACGAACATCGCGAGCAACAGCTAGGTATGTTAATATGGATAGTTGCCCTTCCAGATGAAGAGTACTTAGACGAGTCCATACTAGAAGAAGCTGAATGCATAACCCTCGATAATGCCAAGAACTTGATCAGGCTGAAAGCTGCAAATTCTGATGGCGATGATGAGGAAATGGATGGTAAGTTCTTCGATCACCTACCTCCGTAATCACGGCTGTAAACCTTGAAGGGGCAGGCATAGGCACCTATACTCTCTTTTCGCCAGTTATGTTTAATTCCCATGGACTAGAAACGAATGACAAACGAGAAACCAATCTTACCAAGGGGTATCGTATTACCCAGTACTAACTGGGTTGTGGAGGTCAGATAGGCAGTCGCTCCACGAAAAATACTGGTATTCAGGTGCATCCGGTGAGACTCTAGGAAAGTGTGTGAACTTCAACCTCTTTCCCAGGTTTGCTCCAGAACAAAAAAAATCTCGCAATGACGAGAACAACTGCCATTAGGCTTTGCTGAGGCTTTATACACCGATTATAGGTACCTATGCTTCCAAAATCACAATCAAAGCATTTATTTCAAGTAGGCCAATTACAGGCACTTTTGAAGTGTCGAAACAAAGACAGCATTAAAAAATGAAGCTACAGTCCCAGTCACAAGACATAATAACTGTGAAAGTACTGTAGTTGCCCATTCCAAAGCGTAGATCTCTATGGAGAAGAATGGGCAAGAAACTCCATGGACAATCTTTTAAACCATAATGTTTTTACAAAAAATCTTGGATACATCATTCTTGTAGAGATGGCTTCCTTCAAGGCATACACTGACCTTATTGGTGAGGTTCTTCAGAAAGGTCAGGTGCGTAGTACTAGCAACCGGCGTGCGTGTGTGACCAGGTGTATGAACGTGGACGAGGCAAAAGGAGCATGTGAGGATCGTAGATTCGTAGTAGGTGACGATCTGTGGTTTCCCCCATGGGCAAACGGCGTGAGTTTATGCGTTTCCAGGTTTCAAGGTTTACAGGATGTATTCTTCTTCTTTATCGTGTGGTTAGCGCCTAACCTGGTGTCAGAGTTTTTATGCCGCCCATGGGCCTCTGACTTGGCTTTACATGCCGTCGAGAAATATCTCTCAGACATGCTGGTTTCCTCACGATGTTTTCCTTCACCGATGCAAATGTTAATTATACAATACGCACATGAATCCGATAAATCAGAGGTGCGTGTCATGGGTTCGAACTGAAGACCTATGACTTGGCAGTCCGACGGTCACACCACTAGGCTATCACTGCTTATTTTTTTATTTACTTACACAATTTCAATAATTTCTTTCTGATACCTTAGAAGATTTGGACGAAGACCACGCGATCCAAGCCCTAGACGAAACTACCTGCATTTACTGCGATCTTCAATTACCCACGGTGGATGACGTCCACGACCATATACGAACTGTTCATGAACTGGAACCCAGGACAGGGCTCCCTTTGCGAGAATGCTCGCTTTGCGGAGTCGCCTTGAGGGACCCGGCTGACCATAATAACAGGTTAGTGACAGCATCAGTCTACATCTTTTTAGGGTGCCGTACCTCAAAAGGAAAAAAAGGAACCCTTATAGGATCACTTTGTTGTCCGTCTGTCTGTCAATATCCTTTATCTCGGGAACGCGTGGAGGTATCGAGTTGAAATTAAAACCATATACTTAGGTCTACAGTCCCTTGAAGCTGTGAAAAATCAAACACACAAAAACAATTCAAACTTTTAACC
The DNA here is from genome assembly GCA_964057025.1 of Standfussiana lucernea. NCBI lineage: Eukaryota > Metazoa > Arthropoda > Insecta > Lepidoptera > Noctuidae > Standfussiana > Standfussiana lucernea. The sequence goes on from OZ059811.1 coordinate 2,392,465, forward strand.
ACAGCCCTAAGTTCGCTGCCCGCAGGCCCCTCCTTATGGTGGCCAGAGATCGTTAAGCGCCCTTCGACACCCGGCTGCCCTTCTGATCATCAATCTCCTACCCTTATCCCAATTTATTAGGGGCCGACTGCAGGATTTTATTTCCTTTCTTATGTCCAGTTTAGCGACACAATTTCATCATCTGCCTAGCCTTTTTTCCCAACTTTGTCGGAGTCGGCTTCCAGTCTTACCGTTTGCAGCTGAACACCACTGAAGGGAGTAAATAGACCCTAGAAGACACTTGTTCTCCCCGTCGTTGCGGTATTTTTTTTTTTTTGTTCCAGACCATACCTGGGAAACTTCTACGAGATATTGGAGGTCGAAGTTCCAACTTTTTCATATTTTACGATACCTCCATTAACCGTTTACTATTTAATGCATCAATCAGCACCATGTTTTGAGTGCGTCACATTGAGTTTTACCGTAAAGCGTGATTTTTCACCCCAAAAAAAGTTGTTTCCCAGCAATAATTTTTGCGTAGGGTTACTTAATTTGATGTATAGAATGCTTGGTTGACGGCTTCGTGAAGGGTCCGTTTAAGCCTTATATTTTTACATAGAGGGACTGCTTATCTGTCCACAACCCAGTTGCTAGGTAATATACGGTACCCCTTGGTGAGACTGGTTGTCAGACTTTCGGGTCACTGACTACCTGTAACGACTTTCAAAGATCCACAAATGACAGCCGAGACCAACGACCTAACGCGATTTACCAAGCTTCTATAGAACTGTATCAACTATACTGAGTGGTCCAAATAGTAACGTCAAAGTCATAAAAAAAAAATTATTCGTCACGCCCAGAGGTATCCGAAAATACCACATGTATGTTCCGCGATTCTTAATTGTTTTCGAGTTATAGCTACTTAAAACTTGTATGGGAAACGTTTTAAAAAATATATACAACATTAGTTTTAGTATATGCGGAACCCGAAACACGTGTCTAGTATTTTTGTGTAAAGAATCTATGTACAAAATTTCAAGACTGCATCATGAAAAATCACAAAGTTTTAAGCTTGTTATGTTACCTGGTTGTCCGTACAAAAACATGCTCACCACGCGGCGCCCCACTGTGCGCCCGCGCCTAATGTCTGTGTTGTGCGCGTATGATTGCGGATAGGTACTTACTAAGTATCGCTATTTTGGGGCAAAATATAACATGGTGTAAAAATCATTGGAATCGATTCCGTTACTTATTGTAAAAAACTATATTCTGGTTTCGCATAAACTAAAAATAATGTTGTATAATAATATAATTATATCTTTATTTTTACACGGCTTTATTTTACTCTTGATGCGATTGAGAATAAAAAATACCTCTAGTTAGCGTCAAACAATGTGAAAAAGCCGTGTAAAAATAAAGATGGTTTTTTTTTTATAAGCTGTAACTCGAAGACTATCAAGAATCGCGGAACATACATGAGGTATTTTCGAATACACCTGGGCGCGAGGAACCTTAATATTTTTTATGACTTCACGATTTGACCACCCTTGCTTACTACCTACCTTGCTTTTCAGGTGTCATGGTGTCAAATCAGAGTCCGATGGTAGGAAGTATCCCTGCCATTTCTGTGACAACATTTACATAAGCAAGAAAGCTTGTTTTACACACTTGCGAATGAAGCATGGATGTAAGTATAGCCAAGTAAATAGGCAGGGGCGTAGCTGCCGCCGTATCAGCCGTATCAATGATACGGGGCCCCGAGTAACAAGGGCCCCCGATAAGTAGAGGAAAATAACCACAAAAACTGTAACCTCAATATCTTATTGATTAGAGGCTCATAATGAGTAATCGGTAAAAAATTTACGTATCGCGGTCCGAAAAGGCCCAATTTTTCCGAGCTCGCTCCGCTCGCTATTCAATAAAAACTGCGCGTTTTGCGGACTAGAGACGTCCAATTTATTCAAGCTTACTTCGCTCTCGCTCTTCAACGGTAACTTCGTTTATTGCGGTTCAGAAAGTTAACATTTTTCAAGATCGCTTCGCTCGCTTTTCGATGAAGACTTGTCCTTATACGATACTCTTAAATTCTCTTAATATCGTTATTTCATAATTCTCTTTTTGGGCTTCGCCGCACGGTTTCAAAGGGCCCCCAAAATTTTTTGATACAGGGCCCTATTAGGACTAGCTACGCCACTGATAAAAGGCCCACCCTTCAATAGCTAAAAGGATAGGGCCAGGGCCCCACCAAAGCGGAGACGAGTGGAGATGTGCGAAGCGGAGAGGAAATAAGATGCGTAAAAGCTAGCGTGCATCCTCCGAACCTGTGCGGAGATCTGCAAAGCGGAACGCCGCTCACAGCACACCGCTCACGTCTCTTCGTCTCCGCTGGCCTAAACAAATATGAGACATGTCTCTTATCGTCTCGCCGTTTCAAAAAAGTAGAATGTAACTGACATTTAAGATAGAAGTTCAATAAATATTAATTGTTGATTTTAATTGGTGAGATTGCGATAAATTTGTCGATGATTTTTGTCCTTAGTCGTAATCAAACTCAAATTCAAAGCATTTATTTCAATTAGACCATTACAGGCTCTTTTGAATGTCAAAACACGAAAAAAAAAACTAAGCCACAGTCCCAGTCACAGGGCATAATAACTTGTGAAAGTACTGTAGTTGCCCATTCGAAAGCGTAGATCGCTATGGAGAAGAATGAGCAAGAAATTCCATGGACACTCTTTTAAATCATTCTTGTAAATTCTACATACGGGGTGTAACGGACAGCCGCAGACTGATGGAGTGAATTCAGTACATCATACTAAGATGACCGGCACAAGAAATTAATTGAGGAACGTTATGGGAATCCAATAAACCTGATTTGTTTCATTTCGTCATACGCAATGTATCGTTACCGTGGCAGAACGCACGTAGCGAACGGCAAGCGCAGCGGTGATTTCGATGAACTCTATTATTGCTGTTTTTTTTAGCTGTATTATTTACATTAATGGAGTGCTGAGTACTGAGAATGTAATTTTACATTGAAATAAAGGAATAATAACATACAAAACGATAAAAAAAGCCTAAGTAAAATTACGGTGGAATATGATTCAAAATAAGGAGCCGCACCCTGTCAGTTTGCGGAAGGTTGTCCCTTACACCCAGTATAAAAATAAATACTTGTCTTAATTAGGTAAATCTTGCTTTTAGTGAAACTCTGCAACGAGCAGACACCAAAATATGTGCCAAGGGAACGCAAGAAATGTCACATGTGCAATAGAGATTTTAGTCAAAAACAGATACTAAACAAGCACCTATGGAAGGCCCATGGATTAGAGGTAAGTTTTAGCCGACTTCAAAAAAAGGAGGAGGTTCAAAATTCGGTTGATTTTTTTTTTTGTATTTGTTTCCTCATGTCTTCGTCATTTATGAACCGATTTGAAAAATTCTTCTTTTATCTGAATGGATCAACTTCCCGATTGGTCCCATAGAAATTTCATCAAAATCGGTTCAGCAGTTTGGTTTTAAATCAAAATAGCTGGAAAAAATATGTCATCCAAGTAAAAGAAATTGCGAAATTGATACTTGACAAGGATTTGTGTGTGATGCGATAACTAAAATGATAAAATAAAAACGTTTTTGCAACAAAAAATAACCGACTTCCAAAAAAACACTAAAATAAAGTAGAAAATAACTTTACTTTCGGAAGTCGGTGGCAAAAAAGTCAACGAAACAAACAATAGTCACCGACTTCCGAAAGTAAAGTTATTTTCCAATTTTTTTTAGTGTTTTTTTTGGAAGTCGGTTACATCAAACTATACGTTGCCCGCGACTTCGTTCGCGTGGAGATTTTGATGAGTTTTAATTTTGTTACCAGGTGGAAAAGCGCAAAGCCTTCATATGCCCCCTCTGTGATGAGAGAGTGAGCTATGGGTCCAACTTTAGTGCTCATCTCTTGCATGCCCATCGAGTTCACGAGCAAGTCGAGGAGTTGGAGTTTCACAATATGGATGGTGAGTTATTTTATAATGCCAGCCTGTAACTGTCCCACAGCTGGGCAAAGTCCTCTTCTCATGCAGAGAAGGCACGAGCATTGATCACCACGCTTGCTCAAGACGGTTTGGAGATTTCAGACTGATGTTAATAATTATAAATCCAGGGTTTCGTTACGATGTTTTTCTTCACCGATGTCTGTGATGTCCAAGATAAACATTTGAATTGGTAAGATAAATTGGTACTTGCCCGCATTTGAATCCACAACCTCATGCATGAGAGGCGAGGCCTTAACCTCGGGCCATCACGACATTGCAATATTTATTTTATAGTGGGTGCAAAAAGATTCTTATCAAAGCAGAAAGGCACTCGTTCTCGCCGTCATTGCGATATTTTTTTTGTTCTGGACCATACCTGGGAACCTTCTAGTTTTGCAGATATATGAGGCAAAAGTTCCAACTTTTTCACATTATTTAAAAAAATACAAGTCTTTAATTTTTTTTTGTGAATGGCATCTCGCAGTTCAACCTAGGAGGTTGTCGTCTGCTCAACCGGACTATCCTGTGGATGCCTTGAATTTAAGGCCTCCAGCCAGGGCAAAAAACTTACAAACTAAGCGGCTACACGCTAAGGGCACCCCCTGTGGGGCTCGGACCTCGGCTTAGGGCGTCGCTGGGGGAGGGCAGCAAGGGGACAGGCTGGATCTGAGTAATATTATTTATGGGCTGGTTTAAAACTACTGGCACAGCATCGCGGGCTGGCTCGAGCAAGGGTCGGGGAGGGCAGTTACCGGGACGTCGCGACGGACCTCGACGGCGAGGGCGGAAAGACGGCGGTTTGAACCGGGGTTTACGCTTGAGGAGCGTACTAGTTTCTCTACGGCTCTCCTGGAGGAGAGTGATAGCGTCGTCGGGAGTTACAAGTGTGTGCCTTGGACGGCGAACCTGACTGAAGTCTTTAATGTTACAACTTTACTTTAAATACCTCCACAACCCCCGTACTATTCAATGCATCCATCACCACAATGTTTCGAGTGCGTTACATTCAGTCCTACCGTATATCACGATTTTTCACCGCAAAAAAAAGTCGTTTCCAAAAAAGAATTACTTAGTTTGATGTACAGAATGCTTGGTTGACGGCTTCGTGAAGAGTCCGTTTACACCTTGTACATATCATTTAATAAATATACCATAACTATAACAGATTTCATGATATTCAAAAGCGCGATACAAGAGGAGACAAAGTACCGTTTTAGGAAGACTACGGCTAGCAAGCAGACCATCGAAGGGGTGAGGTCCCACTATATGTGCAGCCAATCAGGAGTATACGTGTATCAGGTAAGATAAGAAAGTATGATATCTTGGTTAGACAAGCCCACCACACTATTCCCAAACCACTGCAACTCCTAAAAGCCAGAATCAACAGTGGCGACCACCAGAAAAGCGCCGAGACAATGAAGCTCGACGACGTCCCAGAGAAACAGTGTACGTAACTGTCTTGGATCTCGCGCGAATTTAATCAGAAAAGACGATCAATATCTCGGTTAACATAATATCCCCCCTAAAATCCTCGCAGGGTTAGGTAGAGGTGTACCTGATATACACCCGCATTTCGCCAGTTATGTTTGAGTCCCATATTGTAATAGGGGACGAGCCTATTGCCATCTACCGCGCAAGAATCCAGACTCCGTGGCTGCTACTGAGAAATTTCCTGACGGAAAAACCCAATAGCACTTTGCCCGACCTAGGAATTGAACCCAGGAAGGACCTCATGCTCAGCAGGCAGTAGTTTATGATATTTCTGATCTTTCTTTATCGTGTGGTTAATGCTTAACCTGGTGTCAGAGTTTTTATGCCGCCCATGGGCCTCTGACTTGGCATTACATGCCGTCGAGAAATATCTCTCAGGCATGCTGGTTTCCTCACGATGGTGTAATGTGTGTGTGTTTATTTCTTTTCTTCTTCTTAGCGTATCGATGACAATTCAAATTGAGTCAGCCCAATATTTGGCGACGAGTTTGGCACTTTCAGTAGCGTCCATCAGCTCCTCAAGCAAACAACAGGACAGGCAGGACACGATATCAAGTGTCTCATCGTTTGTGGGGCAACATCACATACACTCCAGGGCAGAGTCATCTATGAATCTCCACCTGAACAGGTTTTCCTTGCTTCGGCCAACCTGTGTCCGGAGTCTATTTAGAGACTTCCAGGACGGCCATGGCAACTCGTGTCCAGGTGGGAGATTTTCAGCAAAAGAAAATTCTTATTATCCCAGGGTAAGGGCAAACGACCGGCTCCAGAACGACAGATATACAAAACTGGCAAAGCTTGTCCGGCTCACATGATTGTCACCGAAACAATGGATCGCGTACTAGTCACCTTTTACAAGACACACGTTGGACATGGACGTGAGTATATTATCATCATCTGCGCAGCCTTTTCCTAACTATGTTGGGGTCGGCTTCCAGTCTAAACGGATGCAGCTGAATACCAGTATTTTACATGAAGCAACTGCCTATCTGGGGGCTAGCAAGATCTGTTAGTGCAGGAATGTTTTAGTATTATTCCGAGAGTGGGTAAGAGATGGCGGTGGACAGCTGTCTAGCGCTGTCACTTTCCCACTCTCGGAGTAGTCCTAAAACATTCCTGCACTAACAAATCATGGTAACCCACCTGACCTCTCCACAACCGAGTTAGTACTGGGTAATACAATACCCCTTGTTAAGACTTTCGGGTCACTGACTACCTAGAACGCCTGTCAGATCTTCAAATGACAGCCGGGACCAACCGTTTAACGTGCTTTCCGAGGCACGGAGGGAACTCGGTATGAAATGGGTGGTCACCCATCCACAGACCTACCTGAGCAAGCGCGGCTTAACCTGAAGATTGATCCGAGCGGCTGTTATTATTTAGCTACGCGCTCCTGAGGAGCGTGAGTATATTATAATGGTTGTAAAAATACCCTTAACGAAGCAGCCGAAAAGCACTTGTTCTCCCTGTCATTGCGATCAGTTTTTGGTTCTAGCACCGGTCACAAATCTTGACTCCCGGGGGGTGTTACTGAGGAATTCCTAATGGGAACACCCAATTACACCGCCCAACCTGGGACCTCATGGTTCTTAGACACATTTTCTCACGATGTTATCCATCACCGTTTTGATAGTAGTGGTTATGAAATAAATTACATAAATAAGCGTTTGCCTTTGTTCGTACATTTTTTTTTTTGGCTGGAAAATCGTCAAATGGCCTCTCCCGCTCTGGGTGGAGCGGGAGGGCGTGTTAGACTGTTACTGATTAAAACCCACCCGTGTTCCTTCAGTTGCCTGTGCCAAGGGCCACGGTAACTCTTTCGAACAAACCCGCAACCCTGGTAGGTATCGGTCCTAGTGGACCCCGTCAGTTTGTGCTGACATCTCTTTGAGGCGCGCGTGGAACACAACGTGCCATCGACCCGGGCCTGGTCCTTACCGGACGGCGAGCTACCCATTGCTTGCCGTCCGCAAGCCCGCGCCTACGGTGGCCGGAAATCCGCTTGAAGTGCAGAGCTACCAGCGGTCCCATCTCGTATGCGAAGTTTCACTGGCTAGTTTAATTAGACCTTGCATTATTTATAGCTTGTCCTTATTTTGAGCCAAGAGAATCGAAGAAAATAAAGACGGAATCCCAAGCAACTACTTCGATCATCATCGATGTAGCTTTAAAAGCGGAATTGGAACCGAAAGACGAAGGTTAGAAGTAGTTCAGCATCATCATTCGCCTGCCCTTATCCCAATGTATTTCAGGTCGGCGCAGCATGTCTTCTTCTTCTATACTTCTCTATTACTCGTCATCTCAGCAGTCACCTCCTTTCTAGCCATATCATCCTTCACACAGTCCATCCATCGTTTCTTTGGTCTTCCTCTACTCTTATAGCCAGCACATTCATTCTCAAAACTTTCTTCAAGACATTTTCTTCAATCCTCCGCATCACATACCCACCCATACGATGACTTAAGATTTATCAAAAAGTAGTATTAAATAGCTTATAACCAAAATATACAAGGTGGAAGGAATAGCGACGTTAAAACAGTTACCTACCACGTATTTTTATGTATTTACATACAAGGTGTTGCTTCGCATCCTCGTCAAATTCAAGGAGGTAACTATGCTAATGATTCTCGACCCGAATCAATAATAAAATGGGTAGGTAATTTTTTATATTTTTTTCTTAATATCGGAAATCGATAAGTTTACATCACCCGTATAAAAACGCAGCCCGTCTAATATTAGCCCTATAACCGCGGTTTCACACACAAAAACAAACGCAGACGTTTATTCGATAAACAGGTGATTCTCCTCTTTTGAGAAGGGCTTCATTCTGAAATAGTGTCAAATTAAAACAACTAAAAAAGCAGCGATTATTATTATTGACCAGGTACTGTAATATATATTGATTATTTACGTCTTCTATGACAACCTCTTGAATTTTGACGAGGTTGCAAAACTACACCTTGTATATCTGAACCCTCAACACTAACACCCGTATCTATAGTCAAGTTAAAGTAATTACTTGAGTCTAAGTAATTACTTACTTATGCCAATATTTTTATGCAATAAACAAGAATTTTGACGAAGTAAAAACCGTCAAAGAAAGCAAAGCTATGAATTCTAAACTTTGACAGTTCTAACTTCAAGCAATTACCAAACTACTTACATAATAAAAATCGTATCATAAATAATTACTTTTAGTCAAGTAATCGCTTTGACTTGTTTATAGATACGGGTGATAGAAATATTTCATCGGTAATTTAAAAAAATAACTGCTTTTCCATACATTTTGAGCGGTATTTTGGTTATTATTTAGCCACTATCTCAGCCCTCTTTGACTTATTTTGTAGGAGATACAGTGGAAGAATCCGCATGGATGTGTGACGCCTGCGGCGTATCTTTTGGCGATGCTGACAAGTTTAGGGACCATGTCGCTACTCACGGCTTAGAACTATTCCCTTGTCAGTACTGCGATGATGTAAGTACCTATTTTGATGGCCATAAGGCGCTCTCTCTTGGGAGCATTCGCCTGTAATATTCAAAATTCGATTTTGTACAGAAATGAGTCATTTCTCAAACTGTGATATACTAGCGGTTGCCCGCGACTTCGTTCGCGTGGAAATTTTGATGTGACCGTGTGAGAAAAAAAGTTGCCTATGTGCTATTCCAGACTGTAATCTATCTCTGTGCCTTATTTATCCAGATCCTTTCAGCCGTTTTGGCGTGATGGAGTAACAAAAATCCATCCAAACTTTTGCATTTAAAATAGTAGCAAGAAATATAATATTATAACTATCAATGTAAAATTACATTCTCAGTACGGCAGCACGCCATTTATGTAAATAATACAGCTAAAATCAAAAAACCAGCAACAGATGTTGAAATACTCTAACGAACGACCGCGACGCGTAAAATCAGCAGTTCACTTTCTGCCTAGCCGCAGAGCTCATCGAACTCACCGCTGCGCTTGCCGTTCGCTAAGTGCGTTTTGCCACGGAACGATACATTGCGTACCTATGTGTAAATAAAAGAAATCAGGTTTATTGGATTCCCATAACGTTCCTGAAATAATTTCTTGTACTGGTCATCATCACCATCTGCCTAGCCTTTTCCCAACTATGTGAGGTCGGCTTCCAGTCTAATCGGTTGCAGCTGAATACAATTACATGAAGCGACTGCCTATCTGACGTCTACAATCCAGTTAGTACTGGGTAATACCTACCATACCCCTTGTAAGACTGGTTGTCAGACTTTCGGGTCACTGACTACCTGTAGCGACTGTCAAAGATCTGTAATTGACAGCCAGGACCTTGGTAAGACTGGTTGTCAACTTTTAAGACATAAACAAGTGATTGTTGTCTTATTTAACCCAAAGATTGACTGGTAGAGAATCCCTTGTGGTATTCAGTCCGCTTATGTACCACTATTGTACATGAAGTTCAAATAATGTTTTTTTTTACAACGGGAGCTATCGCGCATGAATTCGCCGCTAGAGGCGTTAGTGTAGAGTAAGGTCTACAGTCATGTCAGATGTCATATAGTGTTCGCACGTTGCGCGCTTATTTATCACGTATTTTACTAAAATTCACGATTGTGGTCCAGATTGGAGCCATTCCTGATTAATAATAACTTGAAAATTTTAAGTAGCAAGTTAGGATCTAAATTGTTAGTACTTGGAGGAAGAATGATTTTTAAATGTTTTATGCTTGCTCGTTTTAGGGACATTATTGTGAATATGTATCTGAAGCTAACACTATGTTGTTATACGTAATAAAATAAACTTTTAATGACGTTATTGTTACTTCAAAGTATAAAATAGAATTAGTGACAGGACCTTACTGGCCAGTGGCGCCATCTGGAGAGCTCGAAAACAATAGCCCTCATTGTATCGTTACAGGTTGCGCATTGTAATGCTCGGTTCTCCTCATTCAATGATATAATACTCGAATCTGGGGGATTCCAATGATGACGTGTTAATGCAGGAATGTTTTAGTTCCTAGAGTAGATAAGTAAGTAACAGTTTGAGTAGAGAGATGGCGCTAGAAAGGTGCCTAGCACCATCTCTCTCGGAATAGAACTAAAACGTTCCTGCATTAACGCGTCATAGTAGGGCTACTGAACTGTTAAACGTTACAGGCTTCCACGAAGACTACGAAACGGGCCAAATAATCTAATCTATATTATACTTATATTATAAAGCTCAAGAGTTTGTTTGTTTGGTTGAACGCGCTAATCTCAGGAACTACTGGTTCGAATTGAATTGTTTTAGTGTTGGATAGCCCATTTATCGAGGCAGGCTATAGGCTATAAAATATCACGCTGCAACCAATAGGAGCGGAGCATTAATCAAAAATGTTACACAGACGAAGTTGCGCCAGTCAGCTAGTAATAAATAAAAATCACGTAAAAAGCCTTCGAAAGCGCTCCTTCGCTTTAAAATGCCTGTTACGCGAATCTCCATAGTGATGTCATAATAATTTCACATTTGGTGCACTTTTTTTCAGGATTTCCAAAATCTGGATGCGTGGACCCGCCACGTCCGCTTAGAACACAATATGGGTAGTTTATTCTAAAAATATGGTTATTTTAAATACTTAACAAACTGTATAGCAAGGAGTACACATGCAAGTAACTCGTATGCCGTTGTGGCGACCAATCAGGGATCTGGTTGCTCATGAAAAATACACATGGTTAAATCGGCTGTTCAGTACGTTTTGACGAGTTAGGCGAACATAAATGTACTGAACAACTGATTTTTTTTTCGCGATTTCAGGGTTGGTCCCATAGTAAAAGTTGTTCGTTATAATGAGTACAATGACCCCTTACGAGGATTAAAACGACTTAACTTTAACCATGTATAGTTATTTTTAAAAATAAACTTATAAACACGTTTTTCTCGAGAGGTTAAAAATATGACGACAATGTTATTTGGTTCAGAACAATAATTGCATACAAGATATTTGCATATTAATATTAGTTGGTTTTACCTGGCCGTACACGGTTATTACTTAAATTGTAAGAACATAAGTGCAGAAGAAGACTTTATTTTTAAACATTAGCAATGAAGTGTTAAATTTTATTTTTTACTCTAAATGAAATATCCTATATCGTAAATAAATATTTTAAATACTATTCGCTTTTATTTAGTTTTGGTTTAGTGCTGTGGGCGCTTGTGGAGAGTGCTGGTGTCGTACCACGACGTCTTAATGGGAAGCACAGTACAGTGGGCGCTAGGCAAGATGTCCCGATCACAGGATATTCTTTTCCACACTGGAATAGAACTAACACCCGTATCTATAAACAAGTCAAAGTGTTTAGGTTTTTGACCAAATGTGATTTTTTTAATTGCTTAAAGTTAGAACTATAAAAAGTTAGAATTCTTGCTTTACTTTTTTTGACGGTTCTTAGTTCGTTTCGTTCGTATTCATGCCTATTGCGTAAAAATTTTTGCTAATGTAATTACTTACTTCAGCTGAAGTAATTACTTTAATTAACTTGACCATAGATACGGGTGTAAAACATTCTTGCATTAAGACAACGCTCTCCGCGTCCAGTATAATAACGCGTTTAGGATGGTGGTGGGCCTGCCCCGCTTCTGTGGTAGGTACGTAGGGGGTGATCGCGGATGCGCATGTAGATTGTTTCTACACAACCATGAGCAAAAGGTGCGCTTCCATGGTGCAGGGGTGTGGAGCAGGTCCAACAGCTTCCTAAGCACGATTTCAAGTCACCTAGACTATGTTTTCGTGGGTCGCTGTTGTGCCATCTCACATGGGTTGCCACAACGGTGATCCACTACTATTTGTTTGTTTTTGTGAAATAAAAACGAGCGCGCGTACTCGAGCTTGTAAGCGCGAGGTAAGTATCCCACCTACCTATACTCCACTTATATAACAGGCCGACTATCGCAATAAATAAAACAAACAGTCCCGGTATTATCTTTATTAAGAGAATTTTATCCAGTCTATCATCTACAATTTTAGTAACTGACACATATTAATATCACAATTAAAAAATAGCTCTGGCAACACAGATATATGTTTGTATTTCTTTATAACACCTTGAAAAAGTAGGAAATTTATTTGGTCAAACGGAACATATCGTGAGGAAAGTTTTAAGGGCGAAAGACCAGAGCAACCCCGAGAAATTTAAAAAAAAATCTATGTTTTTTTGCAATTTGAAGATCAGGTGGCCCGCAATGACGTCTTAGAGCAGGAATGTTTCGGTATTATTCCAGTGTGCGAAAGAGATGGCGCTAGACATCCTGTACAGCTGTTTCTTACCCTACACTAGAATGACATTACAATATTCCTGCTATGACGACATGGTAAAACGCCAGTAAGTATCATGTTGATCAAAATGGAATACATTTTACACGGTCGCAAATCCTATTTTGATCAATATACAGCCTGAAATTGATTTGTAAATTGCAAAAATAATCGAAGAAAATTTCGTGGGTTGTTGCGCTTTAAAACGGATGACTATAAGAGTATAGGAAGACCCAAGAAATGCGGTCACATTGCATGAGAGAAGATTATTTTGGCTAGGACAAATTTGCTATAAATATGTATGGAAGAAGACATGCTGCGGCAAACACAAATTAATTCAGATCACTTCAGAAGGAAAGAAAATATATAAATTTAAGCAACAAATTCGGCAGTTTTTCTTTTTATTTTTTTAATAAACATTTTAACCTAAACTCGGTTTAGATCAAAGAGATTTAAAAGACTTATAAAGCGGACATTGGGAATATTTTCATACAAATATTTTGATCCCGAATGTTTTCGATTTTGGCACACGAATGCGACCTGACAAGCGGGCGTCTGACATTAAACAGAACGATTTGAAAGATTTTAAGTTTGTAAAACCATATTTTTTTACGGTCGCGAATCATATTTTCATCAAACCGAAACTGTCCTGCAAATTGCAAAAAAAAAGGAAGAAAATTTAATTTCTCGGGCTACCCTAGCACTGTCACCTTAAGGTGGAAGCGCCAGGGTAGCCCGCGAAATTCAAGTTTTCTTACGTTTTTAGGGTTCCGTACCTCAAAAGGAAAAAACGGAACCCTTATAAGATCACTTTGTTGTCCGTCCGTCCGTCCGTCCGTCCGTCTGTCAAGACCGTTTTTCTCAGGAACGCGTGGAGGTATCAAACTGAAATTTCTATATGATACTTATTTCTACTGTCCCTGGAAGCTGTAGAAAAATCAACCTTCTAAGTCAACGCAATCAAAAGATACAGCCACTTAGGCCGCAAATTTCCGCAAATTTTCGAAACTCGCACGGGAATCAAAACCTACAGGGTACTTCCCGTGAACTTAGAATCTTGAAATTTTGTACGAAGTCACGTCTTATAGTACAGATATAGGAAAAATTACGAAAACCGTTAATTTTTAGTTTCGTCATATAAAAAAAAGTTATATACCCACAGGTTTGTACGGAACCCTCGGTGCGCGAGTCCAACTCGCACTTGACCGGTTTTTTTTGCAATTTGGCGGTCATTGTCAGGCTGTACATTGAAAAAAATATGATTCGCGCCTGTATTAGGTATTTAGTTACAGAATTATAATCATTAAAATCATCAATATAACCCTCAAAGTTTATACAACCCCATTGAATGACTTTTTCATGAAATAGTTATTTAATGGGGTGATCGGCAAATTGCAAAAAACTTAAGAAAATTTGAATTTCGCGGGCTACCCTGGCGCTTAATTATCATTATAATCTTTTTTTTATCTGTGTTGCCAGTTATTACAAATAAAAACGCGGCTCAGCCAGCGTTTTGTTTATTGCTTTGTTTTTCACAAATATTATTGTTACAAGAGTGCATGCGACATTAAAAATAAACGAATATGTTAGTTTTTTTGGCGCTTCAATGACGTTGACATTGCCAGGAGCTGTTGGTAAACAGTTTGTGAAATAGTCTACGTAATTGAATTGACTATGGTCGCGCGCCAAAAAAGAGAAACTTTGCAGCACTATACAAGGTGGAAGGGACACCGACACTAAAACTGTTACCACGTTATTCAGTACATCATTATGAACTCCCCACATATAAATTATCATCAGTAATTTAAAAAAAGCAGCTGAAAAAATTTGGGGGGGTTCAGTATGATGTACTGAATACGTGGTAACGGTTTTAGCGTCGGTTTCCCTTCCACCCTGCACGTATTACTATCCTATCAGTTATTTTATGGCTAGTTATTTTATGGCTAGCTATTATGTTGGCTAACCTGAGGTGTTTAAATGATTCCCCAGTACAGAATTACCACTTTAAGTGTTCAGTTCAAGGTGGCGCTGCTTGTCAAGAAAAAATGTATCGACATGTCAAACTTGGTACATTTATTTTAGTTCTGTGTTTTCCCACCTGCACAAGTAAGTTGGCTGTAGTGTAGAACATATTTTTTCTTCACAAAGCTCAGGTTAGCAACTTGAAATCTTAGAGCTAACATAACTAGGAAAGGACTATAGTTATTATTTTTAGGATTTTTGACATTTGGTAGGTTAGGTAGGTACTTATTTCACAATTTCGTAATTTTCAAAAGTTATTAAAAAAAATGTGGACAAAAAAGAAATTTAAAAGGTTTTATAAAATAAGTACTTACTTACTGACATATTTCATCGATTTCGTAGGTTTTTTTTTTACATAAATGGAACTTGGGCTATTTTCCCATGGAGGTAGGCAGAAACAAGAGAACGCCACCGGTTACGATTCTTACATTACTCCTTTTGCTTTGTAGCTCTTCTTCATACAAAAAAAAAATCATTGTCATTACTTCAGAATGTATTGGTGAAAAAGTAATAGTTATTTTGTGATTAATTTATTATATTATGATACAAGAGTGCATTCTACATTATTATTTTATTAAATTTATTATTATAAATAAAGTAAAATAAAAAACAGCCTTTTTAAAAAAATTCGGTACTCAATTTTTAAGGTCAAATAAAATACATAAAACCTTTTTTATACATAGATAGGCAAAGCTTTGAAAATATTTTCCGGACTAGAAGTTAAAGAGACCAGTACAATGACATTATTCACCTTTTCGGGCTTATGTCTCTTGTGTATGTTGACTTTCACAATATATGAATCATGATTCCAAAGTTGTCATTTTAAGCAACAGTACCTACCTATCCACAAAGTGTGAAATTTTGCTAATTAATTTAATTTAATTTAATCTAGTTATATTACAGTGACTATATCTGAGCTTATTTCTGCTAAAACGTACCAACCCACATTAAAATTCCTCCCATTATACGACGTCATTTTAATTGATATCGAGATTTTGGACACTTAAAGTTGATTAATTTTAATAAGATATTCATATACGACATTTATAACACCACATTTATTTAGCGACGTATTTAACTAAATAAATAAGAGATTTTGGTTCAATTTAGCAGAAGAAAGTCTATTTTTTTTACATATGCGTTTTTTTACAATTAAAAGCCAACTCTTAAAATCTATTTCTATGCTAAGAAGTTTTATTCAGAGATCGGAATAGGTACAGTATATTTGCATAAACTTCAAGGAAGTAAGTATGTGCATAATACTTTCCTCTCAAATCCGAGAATCTTAGCTGTAAACTGTTATTTTTCCGATTCCGATCTCTTATTCCAGTCATCAGGTATCAGAATATTTGGTACGCATTTTAAATGGAGTAAGTATTTTATTATTTTCTAAAAAAAATCACTCGAAATTAAATAATTTGATCAAACGATTTTTTTTTGTCATACTTTTTCATTTTTTTTCCATGTCATCAATTTCACATGTATAGAAAGGCTATTTTAAAGTTTTGGACTAATCTAAATTAAAAGCGTGCAAAAACTGTGCGGCACCTACTAAAACTATATTAGAACAAAAATCGAAGCATAATTTAGTAGATTGTCAAAATAACGAAATATTTGACAGCTATAATTCGAGGTTGCCAGCAATCAAAATTATTTGACAAATGGGGAAAAATATATCCCTTCAGCTGTCCTTTGTAAATTTAGAATAAAATTAGTTTAAATTAGTTTCAGCCAGTGCCTAAAGAATTAGCAATAATAATACAATGTAAACTGGTTAAGTGGGTCCTGGATATGTGAGAAACTTCTACAGTTACTGATAATTACAATAAGGTCCTTTTTTGTGACTAGTATCTCGCAGGTCAACCAAGGAGGTTGTCGTCTGCTTAATGCCTTTCCTGAGGGTGCCTTGGGTATAAGACTACCATTAGGCTTGCCTCTAGGTATTGGCTTAGTGTCCAGAATGCGAGGAGGAATTCTAATGACTGGAATTTAAAAAAAAAAAAAACTCATGCTTTTTTATACCTAAAACTGTGACAACAGTTTATATAGTGTTATTATTGCAATACTAAGTCAATATTTTAGTGCAACTGATATTTTTTATTCAGTAATATAGATTAAATAATAAAAACAGCGAAATATTTGACCGTTACGAAGTTTGGTTCTGGCTGAAGTCATAAATAATTTTGAGATCTTTTGAGGTCCCGCTTTTCCACGTTACACTGTATTAAATTCGATAACACACATTAAAACATTAAATATCAGATATGATTATAATTTGTCAGATAATCCAAATATTGGGCCCAACCATGGGGGCAGCTGAGGTTGGATTGGATGGTAACCACTACACAAATACCAGCAAATATCTGTAACAAATGAAAAAAAAAACGTGTTGGTAAAGAAAAAATTTGTTGGTAAAGAGGCCATAATACAAGGTGTAGTTTTGCATCCTCGTCAAATTCAAGGAAGTAACTATGCTAATGATTCTAGACCCGAATCAATAATAAAATGGGTAGGTAAGTTTTTTATATTTTTTTTTTAATATCGGAAATCGAAAAAAAAATACACCACATGTATTAAAACGCGGCCCGTCTAATACTAGCCCTATAACCGCGCTGTCACACACACAAACAAACTCAGACGTTTATTCGATGAACGGGTGATTCTCCTCTTTTGAGAATGGCCTCATTCTGAAATAGTGTCAAATTAAAACAACTAAAAAAAGCAACGTTTATTATTAATGATCAGGTACCGTAATTTATATTGATTATTTACGTCTTATATGACAACCTCCTGAATTTTGACGAGGATGCGAAACTACACCTCGTATAGTAATACGATGTTCTCAATGTCACGCACTCAAAACATTGTGCTGATGGATGCATTGAATAGAACAGGGGTCATGGAGATGTTTAAAGTAAAGAACGGTTGACGCAGTGGCTAAGCGATTGGCTGCTAAGCCGCGTGTCGCGGGTTCGAACCCCGCACGGAACAAATGTTTGAATAGTCTACCGGTAGTTGTTTCAGGTCTCGCAGTTTGTTTATACAATGCGAGTTTAAATGTTTGTAAAAGCACCCACGATGCAGGAGAAATTCTTAGCGTGGAGTAAGTTATAACATTAAAACTCCTATTTAAAAAAAAAAAAAGTTGTGAAAAAGTTGGATTTTGACCTCTAACATCTTCGTAACTAAAAGGTTTCCAGATATGGTCCAGAGCAAATATGTAAACAGTCGTTACAGGTAGTCAGTGGCCCGAAAGTACCAGTACTAACTGGGTTGTGGAGGTCAGATAAGCATCCGGTCAGACTGCAAGCCGACCCCAACATAGTAAGGAAAAGGCTAGACAGATGATGTATACACATTGGCCCTCATGATATAACAGTACACCTCTAGCCAACCCTACGTCGATTACAAGCGTGATATTAAGGTGGAAGCGCCAGGGTAGCCCGCGAAATTCAAATTTTCTTACGTTTTTTGCAATTTGCCGGTCATTGTCACTATTTCATGAAAATGTCATTCAATGTGGTTGTATGAACTTTGAGGGTTGTATTGATGACTTTAATGATTATAATTCTGTAAGTAAAAATCTCTTACAGCCGCGAATCATATTTTGTTCAATGTACAGCCTGACAATGACCGGCAAATTGCAAAAAAAAAACGTAAGAAAATTTGAATTTCGCGGGCTACCCTAGCGCTTCCACCATAAGTAAAGTTCGCAATACTCACATGGGAATTCGTATCATTCAGCAACTTTCCTGCAGTTGGGACACGTCTGTTTCTCCTGAAGCCAAGGCATGATGCATTCAGTGTGGAAGTTGTGAGCACAAGGCAGAGAGGTGACCTCCTGATTACGCAGCATCACATCGAAGCATATCGAACACTCCTCAAGGGTCCACGAGCGCTCACGACTGGAAATTAGATGGGTGTTTATTAATACTTGGGTTTTTAGAGCTTCTTTATGGTGTGGTTAGTGCCTAACCTGGTGTCAGCGTTTTTATGCCGCCCATGGGCCTCTGACTTGGCTTTACATGCCGTCGACAAATATCTCTATGGCATGCTGGTTTGGTCTCCCCACGATGTTTTCCTTCACCGAAGCAAGTGATAATTACACAATACGCACATGATTCCTAAAAATCAGAGGTGCGCGTTTTGGGTTCGAACTCGAGACCTATGACTTGGCAGTCCTACGGTGCTAGCCAACACTGCTTCTTTTTAGAGCTAATAACACAATCTAGACTGGTCAAAGTACATTTTGGAGTGACACGATTCGCTAAGTATAAGCATGCAAATATTTAGGTAGCTACACTATTATTTTTGTCAATAAATTCTTAATTTTAAAAATCTTATTATGTAACCATTAATATAATAAATAATCTTAAGATTAAACATTCGAGATTTATTGGTATCTACACATCTATCCAAATAAATAAAGTTGAAGTTATGGTCCAGTGCAAAAGAATGATCGCATTAATGGTCACTTGTTCTCCAGAGAACAAGTGACTTTCAGCTTTGTTTGGCTTTTTTTGCACCAGTTATTACATTTTTAGGTAAATTGTCATAATTGTGGCCTCAAAATGCTACACACGCATGCTACAAGCTGAACTACAAATATAGTCAAGCATAAACTAATTAACATTCATAGTTATATTCTTTACATAACGTATGTCGATCTAGAGTCGCATGTATGTACATAGGTACTCACTATATTTACTGAGGCGTATAATATAATCAGACTAGACATAGTAGAAGGGACTCCGACGCACCAACGATTACCACGTATTAAGTAGGCAAACATCGAAATTTTTCATCGATATTTTTTTTTTATTTTTTAAATCAGCTGTTTGATACATTCTGACCGTGTAATTATTGCGCATTTGTAGGAAACAACTGTTTTTTAATCGACTTCAAAAAAAGGAGGAGGTTAGACGAGGACAAAAAAAAGTCAATGAAACAAACAGTGGTCACCGACTTCCGAAAGTCAAGTTAGTTTATATGAAGTCGGTTATTTTTTTGCAAAAAAAGTTTTTTTTGTTACACATATGTACCTACATCTTTTTTTAATAGGAGAACTTACATCTTTTTTTGCTCTTGTATGATTCCTTACATTGGAGGTAGTCCGCAGGGTCTACACACACACACAAGGTTACATTTGGTTGTTTACCCCTTTTTTTATTACCGATGACAAAATTTCTATGTGGGGGTTCGGAATGATGTACTGAATACACTGTAACCGTTAGTGCGTCGGTGTACCTTCCATCCAGTAATGTCACCATTGCCAGGTAACAGAATATCTCTACGAGAGGTAATAGACCTGATCCACCACGCGGGCCCAGTGCGTGTTGCTGGACTTCAGATGTCTTCGAATTTTTGGCTTTAGGACAAGCCGGTTTCCTGAACATGTTTTTCATCACCACTTTGAGAGCAGTAATAGTGAAATAAATTACACAAAGTAAAGTGCCTGCAAAGTAACGTTTATCTCGCGCATCACTGACATCACCATCTGCCTAGCCTTTTCCCAACTATGTCGGGGTCGGCTTCCAGTCTAATCGGATGCAGCTGAATACCTAACCTCCACAACTCAGTTACTGACTTAGGGGCCATCCATAATTACGTCACACGTTAAGGGGAGGGGGGTCAACGAAGTGTGACATTGTGTGACAAGGGATGCGGGGAGTACAAAATTTCCTGAAGTCACATTTCTAAATCAAATATATTTAAGTATTAAAACACGGAACTATTAATTAACTCGTATCTGTACATGTAAAATTGCTAAATATTTGACGTCACAGTAGAGAAAAAAAAAATTAAATATTAATTTCATAAATGTGACCAGCTATGACAAGGACGGGGGTTGGTAAAAAACATGAAATTCGTGTGACGTAATTTATGGATGGCCCCTTACACAAACAAATCCACATGCATTGAACCATTAGTAGAAACACTCAAAACAGTTAATTTAGTTTTCTAACTTATAATTAATATCTTACAATCCTTGCTGCCTTAAAATAGACATTTGCTGATCTTCGGTCCTGAAATTCACAAAGTAATGTTCCTTTATTTAAAATAAATGCACAACATAACAGATTTCAATCTAAGGCGTTATACAATAATATTTTAACAAACACAAAAAAGCTAATGACCGAAGGCAATCATGACCTTGATTTTGAAGGAGAATAATTGAAATACGTTTGTTTTTTTTTGCCAAAGCTATCTGGGATCAGACCCCTTTCAGATTCTTTAAAACAGGTATTAATACAGGGACAGCGACGCTAAGCTTACCACGTGTCCAGTACACCATCCTGACCCCCCCCCCCACACACAAACTTTTCGGAGGTTATTAAAAAAAATCTGCTGTCCTCTACAAAACTGCAATACCTACACGTCCAAATGTACTGAACAGCTGATTTTTTGATTTTTAATAACCGACGAAAATATACGTCATACTACAATACGCAATACTACAATACGCTCAAAAACTGGAATCACTGATGTGGGCCATACGACTGCTAGGTTGAAGTGGGATTGGGCGGGCCATGTCTGTAGAATGCACCAGGGCTGATCTGGCCAAAGTCGTCACGCATTGGGTGCCAGAAGACGGGCGTCCGTCGTCGCCGAGGGAGGCCTAGAAAACGCTGGCGTGACGACTTGGAGGCGTTTGCGAGAGATTGGCCGGAGAAAACCAAACGGAGAGAAGAGTTGAAGGCTATGGGGGAGGCCTTTGCCCAGCAGTGGGACAATATAGGCTAATATAAAAAAAAAACTGACGAAAAATTTCTGGGGTGTTCAGGATGGTGTACTGAGCACTTGGTAGCCGGCTTAGCGTCGCTGTCCTGTCCACACAGTATTGAGCAGTAAAGATCAAATACCATAGACCTAATTACCCTGTAAATACTGATTTAATTCAGCCTGTATGAGTTTTGACCTTTACCGCCATACAAAATTTCCTTTATCATTACTTACATTCGCTTC
The DNA here is from genome assembly GCA_964057025.1 of Standfussiana lucernea. Lineage (NCBI taxonomy): Eukaryota > Metazoa > Arthropoda > Insecta > Lepidoptera > Noctuidae > Standfussiana > Standfussiana lucernea. The sequence goes on from OZ059811.1 coordinate 2,414,213, forward strand.
CTAGGACTGATGAGACTGCCTATCCTACCCATTAACGCAAGCATTGGCGATGTGAGACTTTCTGCTGGCATTCCATGAGATGAGGAAGTGATATCCCATTCCGTTTCCTCTGAATCGGATGACCTGTGCCCCGAACTAGGCACTGACATATCCCACAAATCATTGGACACTACAGTGAAGGCTGAGTCGGTAGAACTGAATTCTGTTTCATTTTCTGATTCGCCCTCTGAACTAGATTCGTCTTCTGATGATGTTTCTATGATGATCACGGATCCATCTTGGGTCAGATCCACGTGTGAATCTACTGAACTGTTGATGCTGGTGTCCGAAGTATCATGTTCAGAAATTGTGGTGTACGAGTCATCCGATTCAGACTTAGGGCTGATGTGATGAAATAGACATTAAGTTAGGAAAACAAGCTTTGCAAAAATTGACTTCAAAAAGGGATTAAGCATTTTCTTCAAATAAATGATGTTTTAAAACATTAGGACCGTTAACAAATTAAGACATTTGTCGTCTATTAATCAGAATGTTCGGTCCAACAATTTTTTTTTCATAATTATTGCACATGTATGTATAAATACAGGGTGTTACAGAATAAGTGTGAATGTAATGAGGGCTATCGTTTGAGCTCACCAGATGGCGCCACTGGCGAGTAAGGTCCTGTCATTAATTCTATTTTAAACTTAAATGTACCAATAATATCACAAAAAGTTAATTTTATTACGTCTAACAACATAGTGTAAACTCCAGATACATATTTGCAATATTGTCAAAACAATTAGCAAGCATGAAACATTCTTAAAAATCATTCTTCCTCCAAGTACTAATTAATAAATTAGATCCTAACTTGCTACTTAAAATCTTCAAGTCATAATTAATCAGGGATGGATCAATCTTGATCACAATCGTGAATATTAGTAAAAATATGTGATGAAAAGTGCGAACACTATGACATCTGACATTTCTGAAGACCTTACTCTACACGAACGCCTCTAGCGGCGAATTCATGCGCGATATAACTTTCGCCCCCATATAACTAATTTTGGACTTCCACATACAAAATATTGCATCAGCTGACGATCCAATTTTTTTTGTATGTTATCCAGTTTGATGGTCTGAAATTCTTATTGCACCTTTAGTGTTACACCCCGTATTTATTAAAACATTCATGGTAAATTGAAAATACTCCCCTCCTTTAAGAAGTTAATGGAAAACAGAAAATAATGCAAACAATTAGAATATCTGTTGTTATCCAGAGGATATAGAATAAACAAAGCCATATTGTACCAGAGACAATGACGGTGAGAAACTATAAAAAATGCATTTAATGGTCTTTACTATTGAAAAGGTAAATTAATAATGCAACATCACATTATGCCTGTAATCTTCGAAGAGTAAGGCAGAAGTGTACCTTATAGTACACCCACATTTTGCCACATATGTTTAAGTGCCATGTATTGGAGGGCGAACCTATTGCCATCAACCGGGCACAAATCCAGACTTCGTAGTTGCTACAGAGAAATTTATTATGGAAAAACCAAATAAACGCTTGAAACAAACGGAATGAAACCCAAGACCTCAAGTTCAACAGTCGCACTTGGGACCAATAGGTCTGATATAGGTCTGGTAGTCACAGGATCTTCCTCTACAAGGTGTTGCTTAGTATCCTCGTAAAATTCAAGGAGGTAACTATGCTAATGATTCTAGACCCAAATCAATAATAAAATGGGTACGTAATTTTTTTATTTTTTTCTTAATATCGGAAATCGATAAGTGTGCACCACCCGTATTAAAAAGCGGGCCCTCTAAAGCCCTATAACCGCACTTTTACACACACAAACAAACGCAGACGTTTATTCAAAAAACGGGTGATTCTGCTCTTTTGAAAAGGGCTTCATTCTGAAATAGTGTTAAATTAAAACAACAAAAAAAGCATTATTTATTATTATTGACCAAGTACCGTAATTTATATTGATTATTTACGTCTTCTATGACAACCTCTTGAATTTTGACGAGGTCACAAAAGTACACCTTGTATTGGGACCCGAATATAACTAGCAAATTGTGGGCAATCTATTGGGTACGCTTCTCTTGTGTGTGACTTTGGAAAGGAGAGCTTTTAGTCAACTAGTACATGAAACAAGAATTTTACAAGAAAAACTATTTTGTCTATGATTTTGAAAGATTTTTAAAAGTCAACTTGTACAATTTTACAATTTTTTTTCTTTTCTACCCACTTAAAATATTTCAGAACAATAGTTTAAATTGGCTTTTAGGAAATTAGACCAATTAATAAGTATAGGCAGTTGTTCCATGCATCTATCTGCTTTTAATATTTCAAGAATATGACTATGTGAAATATGGATGTCTAAATCTACTAAAATTAACTATTACAATAATATGAAGTAACTAAGACATACCTGTTAACTAGAAATCCAAAAAAGTCCATTTTTGTTCCGTTATTAAAAAAATGACACTAAAACATAACTTACTGCTCCCAAAAAAAGTCACAGGCAGCGTTAATTTAAAATGGAGTAGAAATTATACAAACAATTATTTAATGGAGGTAGAGAAACAAAAATATGCGATTTCCTACCTAACAATGCGAAATCGTGCCAACCTGAAGCTTCAAAGCCAAAATAAGTCATACACTGATACTCACAAGGTTTGTTGTCGTTCGCAATTCCAATCGCTCGACGAACCTTCAGAGCCAGGGTTTTCTTGCCTTTTATTGAAGAAATAATATAGCGCGGCTCCTACCCCAACGCCTATCGCCGCGGCTGCGATACCCAGGCCACGGCTTGGGCAGCTATTTTTCTGACGATCTTCCTCGCGAACACTCATTTTTAAATTAACTTGAACTGCGTATTTGTTGACTTAGAAAGGAAATTATTTTCGTTTTGGACTGGTTGTCAATGTCAGTTTGAGTCAAGTTTGAGCGCTGACTTCTGTTGCAATAATGCGTTCCGATAAAGAAATTTAAACGAACATACATATTAGTTTAGACATTAGTGTTGTTCTGTTTTTTTTCTAGTACTGGAATAAGGGCTTTGATTGTAAGGTTCCAGATATTTCAAGTGTTCGCCAAAATATGTAATAATTCGATTATATTTTTATTCTTAGATTATATTAAATGTACTGGTGACCAATGGTTAGCAATGGCTAACCAATGGCTGTGGGTGGCCGTTTACGCCCCAATCTATGGTATTGGCGTTTGATTTTAAACGTTTCAAAATATATTTTTTGTTCTACAGTTGTTTTTAGGCCATCTTTTCAATTACTGTTTCATCTTTCTTAATCTTTTTTTATAGAACATACTCTAATCTTAATTTTTCATTTCAATACGTCTTAACGTTCCTATGTGTAATGGATCTCATTTCAATGTAGTAACACTAGTAACTTTTTATGTCAACAAAAGTTTTATTTTTGCTTTCTTGTCAGATGAATTACGTTGATTTGAGAAATTAAATGTAATTGTAGCAGAAACAAAAACGAGTTCATTTTTAGTCATTATGATCGACCAGAATTTTATTTGCCTCGAACCTGTCTATAATCAAAAAACCAACTAGTATAGAATGAGAAATCTCCGAGAAATCAGAAATCTCAAATTATTAAACCAACTTGCGCGCAATTTCTCTGCGGAAGTGACCGGAGACGGATTGTTCAAATTTATTTATTGAAAATAGGTAAGTGCATTTTCTGTACTTATTCGTGTAAAGTTTTTCATTAAGTTATCATTTCTTGACGTAAGTACCTAGATATTCATACCTACCAACCGTGTAGGTAGGTAAGTATATTTCAAGATCATTCATGAATCATTTTAGTTGTTTTGGTGAAGGTTGCCAATTTTTTATGTATTTTAATTATGTTTTAGACTAGACAATTATTGTGACTTACCTACACAATATTAGAAGACGATCGTACTGTATACTTTTTTATTATGTAGATCACGTATACATACAATATTATTATTATCAACTAAGTAGGTAGGAAGGTCATAAAATGAGTAACACAAAGTAAGTAGGCAAGTAATAAGGTATTGTTTATTTTTAATGTACTGTAAAGTGCACGCAATGCGGGCTATCGTTTTCGAACTCACCAGATGACGCCACTGACGAGTAAGTTCCCATCCTGTCAGTTTATTTTTAAGAGGAAGCGCCAGGGTAGCCCGCGAAATTCAAATTGTCTTTAGTTTTTTGCAATGAGATTTAAAAGACTAATTAGAGCGGACATTGGGAATATTTTCATACAAAAATTTTGATCCCGAACATTTTCGATTTTGACACACGAATGCTACCTGACAAGCGGGTGTATGACACTAGAGAGAACGATTTGTTGCCAAGTTGTAAAAAGTTTTGGTTTTTCTTCTTCTTGTCCCGTCTATCGCTCGTTTATATTTGAATGTCTTTGGTTTTTTTTGCAATTTCCAGGACAGTGTCAGGCTGTATGTTAAACGAAATATGATTTACGAACGTAACTCGTAGGTATGTAGTTACAGAATAATATTAATTAAAATCATCAATACAAACCTCGAAATTCATTTAATCCCAATCAACCACAACAACTACAGTACCTACTTTCACAGTTATTATGTCTTGTGACTGGGACTGTAGCTTAATTTTTTATTGCTGTCTTTGTTTCGACAATTCAAAAGTGCCTGTAATAGGCCTTGGCTTGCTTTGATTTTGATTTTTTGATTTTTTTTCAATCACTTTCATAGAAAAGTTATTCAATAGGGTAAAATGAACTTAGAGGGTTGTATTGATGATTTTAATTATTATTATAACTCGGTAAATCCATATTTGTTACGTGCGCTATCATATTTTAATCAACATACAAACTAAACTGAACAGCCCCTTTATTCACAACGCTTCGATTCGATTTCGGAAATCCGTATGTCTATCACACTCGTTTTCTTAATGCCAAAAAAAAGATAGACATACGACTTTCCGAAATCGAAAACGAATCGAAGCGTTGTGGAAAAAGGGGGCTGCTTTCAATAAAAACAATTTTTTGATTGCGAATAATCCAGCGGCCTACCCTGGCACTATCGCCATGACAGTAAAGCATTATTAACTTTAAAAAATATATTTTAAGAATCTTCATCAGCCTACAACAGCCCACTGCTTGAAATAGGCCTCTCCAATCGCACGCCCTTACAGTCGATTCTCAGCAACTCTCATGCAGTTGCTACCAGCGTAGACTATCGCTCCATCTCACCTGAGGGTTTTCGGTTCTACTGCTAATATGGCCGACTCATTGTCCCTTCAGCTTACTCATTCTGTGAGCTATGTCGACAACTTTGATTTTCTGACGGATCACTACCAAATTTGATCCTAACTTGCCACTTAAAATCTTCAAGTCATAAATGATAAATGATAAATGATGTTTATTTTGCAAATAGGTTTTTACAAACACTTTTACACGTCTTCTTTTTTTAAAACTAGATGAGGCCGGTGTTTCGTATCTGACTACTCTGAGAAGAAACAACCGAAACAAACTCAGAGGTCATAGTCTCTTTTAAGGTCCAGACATAATCTTGATAAACTCACATGAGGACTATGCAGATGAGTGTCTGAGATGGTCTTTTGAAGAAAGAACCACACAGATTTGAGTGGACCTGTCCAGCCAGTGCAAGCATTTGTCAGTTATCATGTAGCTCGACTCATAACTCAAGGAGCTCAACGAAACGACGAACAATGCCAAAGAAAGGACATTTGTGTAGGTCGCTTATAGTACTCAAACTGCCAGACTGACATACTTTTGGCTCAATCTTTACGAAATTCGTGAATATTAGTAAAAATACGATTGTATTTCGTAATGTAGGCTGCCTGCCGTTGGTTTAATGCTCGCAAGCGCGACTGCTGAGCATGAGGTCTTGGGATCGATTCCTGGGTCGAGCAAAGTGTATTTGGAATTTCTCAACAGCAACAACGGAGCCTGGATTTGTGCCCGGTTGATGGCAATATGCTCGCCCCCTATTAAACGGGACGGGTTTATTATTAAATGGGACTTAAACATAACTGGCGAAATGTGTGTGCACCTCTGCCTCACCACATCTATTGTGGGATCCGCCAGTCTGTGGAATTTACTGCCAGCTTCTCTGTTCCACAATCATTATAATCTGGAGCTTTAAGGTTCGAGTGAATCGGTTTCTTAATTCGGTATGTAATTGATGGTCACCCTTCCACAGACTAACTTTGGCAAGCGCGGCTGAACTTTGAAAATCAACCCGTGCCATTTAGCCACGACAAATAAAACAAAAAAAAAAGTTAAAAATGAACTAGTGAACTATTAAAGGTAAATAAATGCTTGTGTCAATGGGCCGGTCATATTAGCCGTAGAACCGATGACCTTTGGGGTACACGTGAGTGGAGACCGCGAATCGGCAAGCGTAAGGTAGGACGCCCTCAGGCTCGGTGGAGCGACGATCTTCGCAGGGTGGCTGAGATCAACTGGATGAGAGTTCCCGAAAATCGGGTTGAATGGCGTGCGATGTCCAGCAGTGGACTGCTGTAGGCTGATTATAATGAAATGCTTTTGCATTTTTCAGGTCTTAACATGGAGGTATTGATGAAAGGCATCGTGATAGGGGCAGCTGCGTTGGTGGCAGCTGTCACAATAGCAGTGGAGTGGTGGCAATACCGGCAGGTGCCCAAAGCGCATGCAGCTTATGGCCAACGGAAACCGAAGATCGACTGAAAACGTAAGTATGGTGGTTTTCACTCAAATGTCTCGCTTATGGTGGCGCGTGTGTCGGGTCGTTTATTTCCCTTCAAAATGGTTGAGTTTGTAGGCTATTATCCTACCTACAGTTTGGTCGCTCGGCCGACTTACGATACGAATAATGGCTGATCATATACGAATATATAATACGCATATACGAATGATGGCTGATCCATGCGTCTTGTTCATGAACGGGCGCTGTCAGTAGGGACTGGTCATCTCGCAGCTGCCATGCTTATTATTATATATTATTGTGTGTATTTTTGTATTTTGAATTGTTGATTTTATCGTTTTACTCTGGATGCTCTTAACCTGCACGTCTTTCTACATCGTTCTCACATACATGTATAATCTCGACATGAATGATGTAACCAAGATTTTGTAACAATATTTTGATTTAAAAGAGTGTCCATTGAGTTTCTTGCCCATTCTTCTCCATACAGATCTACGCTTTGGAATGGGCAACTACAGTACTTTCACAAGTTATTATGCCCTGTGACTGGGAATGTAATTTCGGTTTTTTTGACATTCAAAAGTGCCTGTGATGGTCTAATTGGAATAAATGCTTTGAATTTGACTTTATCCGCGCGGTCCGGCGGTGAAGTGGGTCCCACGTCGCATTGGCTTGTATGAAATTCGTTGAAGCCTCACACAAGTACACCGCGCGGACGAGGGCCACTCACCGCGTTCCACGCAGCGCACTGCCAATAATTTATCGTAGACACAAGCAGTGATAGCCTTGTGTTGTGACCGTCGTCGGACTGCCAAGTCATAGGTCTCAAACTCGAACCCAAGATGCGCACCTCTGATTTTTCGGCCAAGTCCGTATTGTATAATAATCACTTGCTTCGGTGTAGGGAAAACATCGTGAGGAAACCAGCATGCCTGAGAGATATTTCTCGACAGCAGGTAAAGCCAAGTCAGAGGTCCAGGAGCGGCAATAAAACTCTGACACCAGGTTAGGCACGAACCACACGATAAAGGAAGAAGAAATAATATTCTTCCGAAAGGTGCCCACCTAGGGTAGTACTCGGAGCCTTATTGCGTGTATGATCAGATATTTGGTCTGGTAGTATATGAGGTCCTGTGTTTGATTTCCAGGTCAGGCAAAAGTTTTATTGGGTTTTCCATCGTTATAGGAATTTCTCAGTAGCAGCCAAGGAATGTAAATAAACCAGTTCACTTTTATTTTGTTTCAGATGCAGAATAAAATAATCCGTCACATAAGTTCATCACATAAGTTCAGCGTCATCACAAATATTTTAGTAGAAAAAGCCGCGTTTCCTGATCCTCAAAAATGCTGATGTTCGATACAAACTTTCGTCCCCTATTTAAACACTATAGGGGATTAATTTTGAAAATCCGTCCTTCATACAAGGTGTAGTTTTGCATCCTCGTCAAATTCAAGGAGGTAACTATGCTAATGATTCTCGACCCGAATCAATAATAAAATGGGTAGGTATTTTTTTTTTTCTTAATATCGGAGATCGATAGGTGTACACCACCCGTATTAATAAAACGCGGCCCATCTAATACTAGCCCTATAACCGCGCTTTAACACACACAAACAAACGCAGACGTTTAGTCGATAAACGGGTGATTCTCCCCTTTTGAAAAGGGCTTCATTCTGAAATAGTGTCAAATTAAAACAACTAAAAAAAGCAGCGTTTATTATTATTTACCAGGTACCGTAATTTATATTGATTATTTACGTCTTCTATGACAACCTCCTGAATTTTGACGAGGATGTAAAACTACACCTTGTATTTAGAAACTTAGTGCACATGTTCCACACCCAACAGTTTGTATGTGCGTTGTCTGTTAGCCAATTCATGTAAAATTATTTAGGGTGTCAAAACACCCTTAACGAGGCCGTAAAGCGCTTGTTCTTCCCGTCTATGCGATATTTTTTTTGTTCTGGACCATACCTGGGAAACTTCTAGTTACGGAGATATTGAAGGTCAAAGTTCTATTTGTTTTTTTTTTTTCAACACAAGTTTTAAAAATGTCGTAATTTTACTTTAAATACCTCTATGACTATTCAATGCATTCTTCTTCTTAGCGTCTCGATGGCAATCTAAATTGTGTCGGCCCAGAACTGAAACACTAGTTTGGCGCCTTCAGTAGCGTCCATCAGTTCCTGTAATTAACAAACAACAAGACACGCAGGATACAATATTAAGTGCCCCATCTTTAGTGGAACAGCACCATATTTACGCTCCACTTCAATGCATTCATCGGCACAGTGTTTTGAGTGCGTTATATTGAGCGCTACAGGAAACCGTGATTTTTTCTCACACAAAAAAAAATCGTTTACCAGAAATACGTAATTTTTATGCTGTGTTACTTAGTTTGATGTACAGAATCCTTTTTTGGCGGCTTCGTGAAGGGTCCGTTTACACCCTATATTAATTCGTAATACACTGCTTCATAAGTTCGAGAAATTCGTCTGCACGCCAGCAAAAAAACGCAATGAATGATGTTGAATTGTCAAAATAGCATTGGGAATGTAAACCGCACAATTTTTTGTTACCAACTGTTGGCTTACCATGATGCCATATAGCTGTAGGCAAAGAGATTAAATATACCTACTATATAATGTCTTTGGCTGTAGGTATTGTTTTAAATATACTTCTATGTAAGAGACAGAGCTAGACGTCCCGTATAGCTCCATCCCTGTCCTCCACTGAAATGGCATTATAGTAATACTACTAGAAGGTAGTGGTACCTACGGCCCCTGGTGCCTGAGAAAACATACCTGCTACCTGTGCATATGATAAATAATGTTTATTTTGCAAATAGGTTTTTACGAACACTTTTACATGTCGTCTTTTTTTTTAAACTAGATGAGGCCGGCAGTTGTACCTGACTACTCTGAGAAGAAACAACCGAAACAAACTCAGAGGTCATGGTCTCTTTTAAGGTCCAGACATAATCTTGGTCAACTCACATGAATACTCAAAATAGATGGAGAAAATATATTTCTGTCTCGTTTACTCTTACCACTGGATCTGATACGTGTGTCCTTGTCTTAATGTTAACATTATTCGCCCGAAACTTCAACTGCCTTGCCACGGTGTATCGAGGTATCGTATTATCCAGTACTAACTGGGTTGTGGAGGTCGAATAGGCAGTCGCTCCATGTAAAATACTGGTAGTCAGCTGCATCCGGTTAGACTGGAAGCCGACCCCAACATAGTTGGGAAAACGCTAGGCAGACGATGATATTATTATAAAACATAACCCTGTCTTTGCGGATAAAGAAAAAAAGAATTAAATTATATAACTCAAAAAATACTACCTATAACTAATTAGGTATTCATAATATAGAAAACCAAAGTCGCCTTTCACATTATACATTTTACATTTAATATGAATTTTATCTAATTTTAATTTAATTTAAACCCTCCGTGTTTAAACCATAATATTTATTTCAAGTTAATCTCATTTTTAATTTATAATTTAATGCATAATTTACCCTCTTTCTCTTCGTCGAAGTTTGGATATTTCAGGGTAGGTATGTGGTAGGTACAAGGTGGAAGGGACACCGGCGCTAAAACGGTAACCACGTATTCAGTACTTCATTCTGAACTCAAAAATACGTCAAAAATACTTGAAATTTGTTTGTAGTGTTTAGCAGCAAAATTCTGTTTTGAGTTGTGTTTATTAAACTGAAAATATCCTACTTTATTTAGTTCCTACCTAATCGAATGTTTGTGTTTATTTGGTTACCTACCTAATTTAATGTTTGTGTTTATTTGTTTACCTACGTAATATAATGTGTTTTATTTGGTTACCCAGGTACCTAATTTCATGTCTGTATTTATTTGGTTACTCAGGTACCTAATTTAATGCGTTTATTAATATTTGCATGCTATTTTTATGGCGAAATGTGTCACTGCGCTACATGTTATATTTACCATCTTTTGTACCACATTTAACGCAAATAAATAATTTTGACTTTGAAAAAAAAAAACTTTCTCGAGAAGGGTCCGTTTACACCTTGTATACAATAATTAAAATATTAGGATTTTACTGAATTAATAAGAGATTGTGGGTTGGTTCATTTTGGCACAACTACATGCAACTAATGTAATCACGGGCTTATTTTTTGCGCCCCATAGAACTATATAACGGAAGAGCACTATTACGCGTGCTCAGCTTAGCATTTTATGCTTAACGTGGCTACTGTCGCAGCAAGCTAATTGTTTAAAACAACAACGTTACAACTCAATAACTTAATTCTAGACATTTAAAGAACAAAAACGTAGTCTATTTTGTATATTAACTTGTTTTTATAGTAACTAAATAGTGCTTATAACGTCATAGTAGGTAGTCAAAAAATGGCACGCTTGATCTTCGTAAGGATCGTGATATTTGCGTTATCTAAGTATATCTGTATCTGTGGTGCCCCCTCATATTCAAATTGTCCTCTAATAAGTAGTAAGTAGGTACTAATGTGCAAAAAGATCATACTAAATTAAAATTGCCTCATGTACCTACAGGATGACAATATTGGCTCATATTATGTTGATGTCAAAATTGGCTCATACATGTTCATGACAAAATTGGTTCCTAAGGCTCGATGTGAAAATACTGATGTCAAAATTGGCGTATATTAATAAACAGATGTCAAAATTGGCTCATATTAATATGTATACTGATATCATGTAGACTAGACAGTCGGAAAAAATCGCAGCTTGTTTTTATGAAACAAGGAAATTGTACCTACATTTACTTATAGATATTTTGAATCTTAGTTTTTAAGTAGGTACTTAATTACCTGAAGCAATATTAATACTAGCTTTAAAATCAGTATTCACTTCATAAGATGGTTTGAATTAATAAATATAATTATGTTAATATTCTGTTGTTTTTTTTTATGGTAGCCGAGTGGCAAACCGGAACCTTTATACATATTTTCGTCATGTCAGACTTGTGCATTTTACTTGAGGACTATTATCGCTTTACGATAACAAAAAATGGGAATTCCGGTTGTGGTGGAAAAGCTCCCTCCCAGCGGGACGCCTGCGGCCATGGCCCGCAATGATTGCCGCTGACAAGGACTTACTTAGTTTGTTTTTTTTTACTTCGCTCTATCTAAATATCTGTGGAAATTTTTATTTGCACACTATTATATAAATGAAAAAAAAAACGATATGTAATACATTGCATGTAGAATGAACCTGATCTGAGTGCGATAACAGCCAGTTCTCGAGGAAGTGTATTGAAAAATATTCTTTGTATCACATCGGTAGGTACATGTAATAGACCTTAGAAGTTCCAGAGTAATTTTTAAAGACTGAGTTCAGTTAATTATTTATTATTGTATTAAATTATATAATTTTTCGTAAAGGTCCATGGCAGTAAGTATTAAAAAATATGTATTTGCAAGTATAAAAATATATATGTACTTTTCAAGTGAAAGTTGATGATCTTATTATTTTTTGAAACGCATTAAACATGCAATTACACCCGCCGTAGTCCCGACCCGTCCCGCGCCCGTTCCGTGTGTGTTCATGTGTTGGGCATAGTGTGCCGTTCTCTTATGAGGGCACCAAAGAGTGGAATACTGAGGGTACTGTTGGTTTATTCATGAAATAATTGAATCCCAAAAACCAGATGGTGTCGTTAGTTACGATTATGGCTGTGCGCTACAAAAGCCACATCAGATGATCAAAAAATTATGTCGAGAAAGTTTTTTTTTGTATTTAGTATAGTGTATTTAACGTTGGCAGTCATGGTAAAATAATAGGTTGGGGTTTTTTCGCATTTTTTAAGAGAATTCAAAACATTTTTCAATATAGTTTATTTACATTTAAATAAAGTATGTAGGTACCATTTTGTTCGATAACTTTTTGCTATCTTGTAGGTAGAGACATGATTCCATTGCTATAGAAATTTTGGGACTTCTGATCAAAATACCGCGACAAGTGGTTTTGGCAGTCCTCTCGTGATGTTAACCTGACACTGCCTAAAGAATTCTGAAGGGCCCGAAACAGGTGGAAATCTGAAGGTGCAAGGTCAGGGCTATACGGCGGATGTATTAACACCTCCCAGCCAAACTCTCTTAATTTTTGCTGAGTGATGATTAATTCCGGCCGCTTTCTCTCAACTTCCTGCTTTAATCTCATCAGTTGTTCGCAGTAGAGTTCAGAATCGATGGTCCTGCCTGGTGGTAACAGCTCATAATGAATAATGCCCTTCCAATCCCACCACACACACAGCATCACCTTGTTGCGAGTTAACCCGGGTTTCGCCACAGTCTGTGAAGCCTGACCGGCCTTTTGACCACGACCTTTTCGCACGCTCTTGTCGTACGTGATCCACTTTTCATCACCAGTTACCAGCTTCTTCAAGAATGGTTTGGTTTCATTACGTCGTAATAAAGAATCACAAATGAGTACACGGTTCATTAGGTTTCTTTCAGTGAGCTCGTGAGGTACCCAAATATCGAGCTTTTTTGTGTACCCAGTTTTCTTCAAATGCGCCAAAACTGTTTTGTGGTCAATTCCCAGTTCTACAGCTACGTCGTAACTACTGATATGCTGATCTTGCTCCTCTTTTTCAAAAATGGCATCCATTTTATCCGTAATAGGGTGACCAGAGCGACGTGCATCTTTGACATCAAAATTTCCGGATTGAAAACGCTTAAACCAAATTTGTGCTAGGTGCTCTCACAGACACTGCATTAGGTCCATAAACATCGCAAATTTTTTCCGCGGCTTGCGTTGCATTTTTACCTTTTTTGTAGTAAAATGTATCGAATTTCTTCATTAGATTCACTCATGTTGACGGTACGAAAAACAAATGAAAATCACACATTTTTCCTAATTTGAATTTGGAATTCTGTTCTTTAAAATTTAAACTTTCAATGATACCAAAACCAGCCAGATACAAATAGTATAGCCAAAGAGATTTTATTGAAGTTCACACATACTATAATGCGAAAAGACTTTTTCCCCAACCTAATATTTCGTTAGTTACTTTACTTTACTTTTACTTTTTCTTGCCTAGTGGTACCGATTTGTTATGTAGTAACACTGAAACACTGATGTCATTCCTTTTTTAATTTCGGTGACCAAAAATATTATTCTAATTGCATGAGAGCAGGACCACCTATACCAATTACACATTCGTGTGACACGAACAGCGATATTTTCTTTCGTTTCATATTGAAGTTGAACCTGGAACGGGTTAAGTTAAAAAACGTACCCGAATGTGGATCTCACAGCAGCAATTGTAATAGAAAAAAATTAGCTAAAATAAAAATTTGTTTCGTAATTTAGCCAACAATGGAGCTAAACGATGTGATAGTCAATCAACCCGTCGTGATCGATAATGTAAATAACATTTATTACCGCTGAACTAACTATATATACTGAGTTGACGAAGCAGGGTTTTTAGCAATAAAATTTGTGAAAATCGATTAAAGAATCAATTTTAATTGCTGTTGGGCCGATAATCGATAGGTTTTAAAAGTTCTAAATAGTTTAAACACACGCTTCCATACATTTGTGTCGAAAATGAGTCATCTCACGAACTCTTTACCATTTTTGTATCGTGTACGTATTCAATCGCATTTCTGTAATTTTTTACTGTTGCCGGTTTTTAACAGGGTTCCGGAGTGATCAAAGCTGGCTTCGCTGGCGACCAGATACCGAAATGCAGGTTTCCGAACTAGTAAGTATCACTTTTACTCAAGTGTTCCCTTTTTGTTTTGATATCATTATTTTGTTTGAATTTCTGGATTTTAAAGACTTTTCTAACACTTTGTAATGATTAATAATATTGTACAGCCTATGGGTATATTACAGTGCTAAAATAATGCTAATTGTAAGAACTGTCTTTTCATCTGTGTCAAACAATAAATAAATAAATTATGAATTATAATGTTTCTGCCAAGTGCCAAAGCTTTCAGTCGTGAACTCCAGCAGAACTCATGTCGATTTAGTTATTCCTGCAGCTCCAGTTTTGCTGTATTTTAGTTTTTTGAGCATAAACATATTTCTAGATAGAATGTGTGGAACTTTAAAGTGTGTCCATCAGTTCATCATCATATTATTGATTAATTAAATATAAAAAACCTAGATACAAAGCTCCTTGTAAATGTCATATCAGAAAATGTTGTTGATAAATTAAACTAAAAAATAAAACCAATAAATCTGAAGTTCTGATTGACTAAACACGAATTCGAACTTACACCGACCAGATAAAGTTGTTATATAAATACAAGCAACACACATCTAAGATTTCTGATTCAGTACCCATAAAACGATGGCTGGCAAAAGTGGAGAAAAGAGCGTACCATTCGAAATTATGCATCCTTTTGCTGTGGAAGTTTTTGAGATTTTGAGTGTGTATCTTGGGTTTTTTATAAATCAAACTGGCTGTGCCTCGTGACCTTCGCCCGTATGAAATTATTATGAAAATATTACTTCCCTATTTGAATCAGATTTTGTTAATGATTTAATTTGGTTTAAAATTTTTTGTTTGCACGAAACTAATCTTTTTTCTAAAACTAAAGAAGGCTACGTTTCAGCGATCTGCCAGTAAAAGTCCTGTCAAAAACGTCTTGCCGTTTCAGATATTAGCCGGAACAAACAGACATACACACCAAAATGAAAAAAAAAACATTTTTTTTTTTGTTATAAGCATCATATATACTTTCATAATATGCATTCAGTAAAAGCTGTTATTTCTAAATTACAAACAGACACTGCAATATTATTTATTTGTATAGATGTCACTACTAGTACTTAATAACAATTAAATAATGGTACTTGCCCCACAGTATTGGGCGACCGAAGCACATCCGTGTCATGGCTGGAGCGTTAGAAGGAGAACTATTTGTAGGTCCTCGGGCTGAAGAGCATCGTGGCCTCCTCAGCATTAAATACCCCATGGAACATGGGATAGTTACCGACTGGAACGATATGGAGCGAGTGTGGAACTACATCTATAGCAAAGTTAGTATTCATGCCTTTTTAACAGACTTTTTTTTCAATTTTATCGTGTGGTGAGTTGGTAACCTGGAGTAAATGTTTTTGTGCCGCCCATGGGCCTCTGACTTGGCTTTACATACCGTCGAGAAATAACTCTCAGGCATGCTGGTTTCCTCACAATTTTTTCCTTCACCGAAGCAAGTAATTTATTATACAATACGCTCATGATTCAAAAAAGCAGAGGTGTGACGTGTCTTAGGTTCGAACCTATGACTTGGCAGTACACTTTGCTTACCTTAGCTTTGCTTTTATACCAGACAGACTATTCACATGTCATTGTCAACAAAATAGAAGCATAAACAAAAAAAATATATAAACATTTTTAAACAAAAAAAAAAAAACATAACATAAACAAAATAATTAAGCCCGCCTTTGTACAGTTTTTACTTGTTCATAAAGTTTTAATAAATAAATAAATAAAATACTTAAACATTTTCTTACGCTGTTGTATGATTTAAATCTGTGGTTAATGTATATAGTATATTTTTCTTTCTTTACTCAGGACCAACTGTCGACATTCTCAGAAGAGCACCCAGTGTTACTGACGGAGGCACCCCTGAACCCTCGCAGGAACCGAGAAAAGGCAGCCGAAGTATTCTTCGAGACCTTCAATGTACCTGCTTTGTTTCTGTCCATGCAGGCAGTATTGAGTTTGTGAGTAAACTAGAGCTTTGTGGAAAGGTATACATGGTGTAAACGGACCCTTCACGAAGCCATCAACCAAGCATTCTGTACATCAAACTAAGTAACTCTACGCAAATAATATTGCTGGGAACAACCATTTGTTTCGCGTGAAAAATCACTTTACGGTAGGCCTCAGTGTAACTCAAACTCAAAGCATTTATTTCAATTAGACCATTACGGGCACTTTTGAATGTCAAAACACAAAAATGAACTAAGTTACAGTCCCAGTCACAGCGGCATGATAACTTGTGAAAGTACTGTAGTTGCCCATTCGAAAGCGTAGATCTCTATGGAGAAGAATGGGCAAGAAACTCCATGGACACTCTTCTAAATCAATATGTTGTCACAAAGTCTTGGTTACATCATTCATGTCGAGATTATACATATATGTGACAACGACATAATAATAACATTGTGCTGATGCATGCATTCAATAGTAAACAGGTCATGGAGATATTTAAAGCAAATAAATAACCTTAAAAAAATTACATTTAAATATAAACTTGTGAAAAAGTTGGAACTTTGACCTCCAATATCTCCGTAATTAGAAGGTTCCCAGGTATGGTCCGGAACGAAAAAAAATCTTAGCTTTACGGTAGGACTCAATGTAACGCACTCAAAACATTGTGCCGATTGATGCATTGAATAGTACAGAGGTCGTGGAGGTATATAAAGTAAAGTAATTATGACATTAAAAACTTGTATTAAAAAAAACTGGAGTAGTTGGAAACTTGACCTCCAATATCTTCGTAACTAGAAGGTTCCCAGGTATGGTCCAGAACAAAAAAATTATCGCGATGAACGGGACAACAAGTGCATTTTGGCTTCGTTAAGTGTACTTTTACACCCGTTATAATCTTGTGTCTATTGATGAGTGTGCTTGTACTTTTCTGCCTAGATACGCGACAGGGCGTACGACCGGCGTGGTGTTAGACTCAGGAGATGGAGTCACCCACTCCGTGCCTATTTACGAAGGGTTCGCCATGCCTCACAGCATCATGAGGGTAGATGTCGCAGGCAGAGATGTCACTCGGTACCTGAGGTGAGTTTGTGTCTTGTGTTCAGTGACTTAAGGTTCCATTTCATTGTCTGCCGAGCTTTATCCCAACTATGTTGAGGTCGGCTTCCAGTCTAAACTCCAGATAGTCATCTAGTGTTTTTTTTTTGTTAATTTTTGTTTAATGTTGTGTGCTCAGATATATATACCTAAACATTTTTGATTGATGCTCTGCTCCTATTGGTCGCAGCGTGATGTTATATAGCCTATAGCCTTCCTCAATAAATGGGCTTTCCAACACTAAAAGAATTTTTCAATTCGAACCAGTAGTTCCTGAGATTAGCGCGTTCAACCAAACAAACAAACAAACTCTTCAGGTTTATAAAATTAGTATAGATAGCATAAGTATCACGATCCGTATGAAAACCAAGCGTGCCATTTTTTGACTACCTACTATGACGTCATAAGCACTATTTAGTTACTGTACAAAATACAAGGTGTAGTTTTGCATCTTCGTCAAAATTCAGGAGGTAGTCATAGAAGACGTAAATCTATATATATAAAAATGAATTGCTGTTCGTTAGTCTCGCTAAAACTCGAGAACGGCTGAACGGATTTATCTTATCTTGGTTTTGAAATGTTCGTGGAGGTCTAGGGAAGGTTTAAAAGTTGAGAAAAATTGGAATAATTGCCGTGAAAACCCTTAAAACAGCCCTTTTCTATTTCCCATACAAACGTTTTCTAAATAAAATGGAGAGAGTCAATTTGTAATTTATTACCGCTGCATAAAGTTCAAATTCGCGTGCGCGTTGGAGGATCTAATGTCGCGTTACGAAACTCAACAAAAGTGAATCGCGAACGCGACAAAATTGTAGGTAGGTACTAGGAGAGTAGGATAGGTAGGTAGGTACTAGGAGAGTAAGATAGGTAGGTAGGTACTACGATAGTAGGATAGGTAGATAGGTACTAGGAGAGTAGGATAGGTAGGTACTAGGAGAATAGGATATGTAGATAGGTACTAGGAGGGTAGGATAGGTAGGTAGGGTACTAGGAGAGTAGGATAGGTAGATAGGTACTAGGAGAGTAGGATAGGTAGGTAGGTACTAGGAGAATAGGATATGTAGATAGGTACTACGAGAGTAGGATAGGTAGGTAGGTACTAGGAGAGTAGGATAGGTAGGTAGGTACTAGGAGAATAGGATATGTAGATAGGTACTACGAGAGTAGGATAGGTAGGTAGGTACTAGGAGAGTAGGATAGTTAGGTAGGTACTAGGAGAATAGGATATGTAGATAGGTACTAGGAGGGTAGGATAGGTAGGTAGGGTACTAGGAGAGTAGGATAGTAGATAGGTACTAGGAGAGTAGGATAGGTAGGTAGGTACTAGGAGAATAGGATATGTAGATAGGTACTACGAGAGTAGGATAGGTAGGTAGGTACTAGGAGAGTAGGATAGGTAGGTAGGTACTAGGAGAGTAGGATAGGTAGGTAGGTACTACGAAAGTAGGATAGGTAGATAGGTACTAGGAGGGTAGGATAGGTAGGTAGGTACTAGGACAGTAGGATAGGTAGGTAGGTACTACGAGAGTAGGATAGGTAGATAGGTACTAGGAGAGTAGGATAGGTAGGTAGGTACTAGGAGAATAGGATTTGTAGATAGGTACTACGAGAGTAGGATAGGTAGGTAGGTAGGTACTAGGAGAATAGGATATGTAGATAGGTACTACGAGAGTAGGATAGGTAGATAGGTAGGGAGGGTAGGTAGATGGGGTAGGTAGATAGGGTAGGTAGGGTGGGTAGAGTAGGTAGGGTAGGAGGGGTAGGTAGGATGGGTAGAGTAGGTAGGGTAGGTGGGGCAGGTAGGGTAGGTGGGGTAGGATTCATTGACTGTTAGGCGGTACGAAGTTCGCCGGGACAGCTAGTAATCAATATAAATTACAGTACCTGGTCAATAATAATAAACGCTGCTTTTTTTTGTTTTAATTTGACAGTATTTCAGAATGAAGCCCTTCTTAAAAGAGGAGAATCACCCGTTTATCGAATAAAAGTCCGTGTTTGTTTGTGTGTGTGAAAGCGCGGTTATAGGGCTAGTATTAGACGGCCGTGTTTTAATACGGGTGGTCTACACTGACCGATTTCCGATATTAAGAAAAAAATATAAAAAAAATTACCTACCCATTTCATTATTAATTCGGGTCAAGAATCATTAGCATAGTTACCTCCTTGAATTTGACGAGGATGCAAAGCAACACCTTTATTTAATTTAATTAAGTTATGTGTATACATAACGTGTGTTTTATATTTTCAGGCTCCTTTTACGTAAAGAGGGCGTCAATCTTCGTACTTCGGCTGAGTTGGAAATAGTGAAGGCGATCAAAGAGAGGGCCTGCTACCTCTCTCCGAACCCTCTCAAGGAGGAGACCCTGGAAACAGAGAGGGCGCAGTACACTTTGCCCGATGGAACTGGCTTGGAGGTACGACATCTATATTTTAACGAGCTGGGTATGGCATAAATTAAAACACTACCGATTAAACACCAAATAAATTTATTTAACACAAGAACAGTTAGGGGCCATCCACAAATTACGTCACACGAATTTCATGATTATTTAACCCCCCTTGTCACAGCTGGTCACATTAAATTGTGAGACTCCCCCTCCCTGGTGTGACGTCACATAATTTTCAATTTGGCATGTTCATACAGATGAAGTTGGAAATACGTATTTTCAAGTTTTTCGTTAATAGTTCGAATTTAGTTTTTTAATACTTAGATTTTTTAAATGTGACGTCACGAAATTTAGGACCCACCTACCCCCTGTCACACTTCGTCGTCCCCCTCCCTCCCCCTTAACGTCTGACGTAATTTATGGATGGCCCCTTATAACTAAATCACAAATTCACTGCTGTTCACTATTCACTTCGATCGCTTCATTGCGTAGCCAAAATCAGACTGACTGCTCCCGCGAACCTGACGGCTATACGGACATTCTAGACTCGAATGTAATCTAGAATGCTGTCTTAAAGCAGCCAACGTAACAATACCAATACTAGCTGACCTGACAGACGTCCTGTCATTTGCGAATGTCGACAACAACGCCACCTTCAGGGTCCAATTTTGAATCTGAACCGTCCGGGGACTCACTCAAACAAACCCAAGAAATGTCATCAAAATCGGTCCAGCCGTTTAAGAGGAGTACGGTCGAACAAGCTTGTTGGTATATACAGTTATAAATCTACATCTTTCTATTACACCGCCAACATCAAGCAGGTGATAATCTAGTGGTGTGACCGTCGGACTGCCAAGTCATAGGTCTCGAGTTCGAACCCAAGGCACACACCTCTGATTTATCGGATTCATGTGCGCATTGTATAATTATCACTATTGCTCCGGTGAAGGAAAACATCGTGAGGAAACCAGCATGCCTGAGAGATATTTCTCGACGTCATGTAAAGCCAAGTCAGAGGCCCATGGGCGGCATAAAAACTCTGACACCAGGTTAGGCACTAACCACACGATAAAGAAGAACCGCCAACATCAATCATTTTTAGTATTTTTACCCGACTGCGCCAGAAGGGGGGTTATGTTTTTCGAGAGTATGTATGTACATATGTATAATTGTTTGGCACGCTCTGCGGCCTGAACGGCTCGATGGATTTTAGCTTGAGAGGTGTCGTCAGATTCGTATTTACTGTGAGAGACACTGGGTATATCAAAGTAAAAATACAAAACAAAATGGGGGATTTTTGGCGCCAAATTCAAATGTTTGGCACGCTCTGCAGCCTGAACGGCTCGATGGATTTTAGCTTCATAAGCTGGGAGTATCTCCACGCGGTGAAAGCGGTAAAAATTTGTTTGGCTAATCGTCTGCGAAATCTTTCAAAGTACACTAAAAAGCTGGAAATAAAAAAAAGTAATTGAAAAAAGTTGGAAAGAGGCGGGAGCCATTCCATTTTTATATTTTCAAACTCATGGGCCCCGCCTGCTTCCAGCTTTTTTTAATTTAAAATGTGCTTGTTCCTTAGCGTTTCAGTGTTTTTTTTTTTTAATTTAAGTTTTTCACCGCAGTCGGGTTTTTTAGCTTTTTTAATTACTTTTTTTTTTAAGCATACAAACAAATGCTTTGCAATTATGAATTAATGCTTTAATCGGTTTAATTGAAATGAATGTTTCGATTTTGAATTAATATCTTATTTCTCTGCTCCCCAGATTGGTCCAGCCAGATTCCGAGCGCCGGAAGTGTTGTTCAGACCCGATCTCATCGGTGAAGAGTGTGAAGGTTTGTTTCCGACTGGCTTCTACATGACATCACGCCGGTAATACCCGATGGGTTAGGCAGAGGTGTACCTAATAGTGCACCGACATTTCGCCAGTTATGTTTAAGTCCCGTGTAAAAGGGAGCGAGCCTAAAATGCAGGAGATGGCAGCATATTTCGTGACTCTATTCTGTTCTCTGGTAAATTAGGAATTCTTTTCGTTTTAGAATCAAATGAAGTCGTAATTATAAGCTTGTCGGATTGTCAAGAGTTTAGACCAAGTTTCTCAAAGTGGGCGATAACGCCCCCTTGCGGGCGCTGGAGCCCTAGAGGGGGCCGGTAAGGGGCCCAGAAAAAATTTGGGGATGTTGAAGTGGTTTAGGGGGCGACGGCTGATTTCTAATTTCATCTAGGTACTTAATATTTTAAAATTCACTGAAATTAAAACATACCTACTACTTACACAACATCGAATATTTAGTTCATATTTCTGCTCTGTTTGATATTCTATTTATTATGTGTATGTAAGTTTAAACTCCATATCAGACTAATACAGCACTCTATAATTAAATTAGTTAAAGTAATGAATGTGTTTTTAAGATGTAGAAAAGTAAAAAAAAAAAATTGGGCGCTGAAAATAAATAATTTTGAAAGTGGGCGGCAGACGAAATAAGTTTGAGAACCTCTGGTTTAGACCGTTAGACTCGACATCATGTGGGCAGAACACGGGTTTCGTGCAATGAAAACACACAGGGTACACCGCTTGTATTAAACTAACATATCACTTGAAATTACAATTTAACATTGGGCACAACGAATCCGATACAGTTCCGGGACGTCTTAACTCCGCTGCGATCAGACACTGTCTCCCGTCCTCGCCACGAGCTTAAAACATCACGACTCAGTAGAAGCGCGCAGTGGTGTGGGTAGACTGGTCAGTGGGTCGCGTGCACTGGCGCGCTAGCGATTCCTTTTATGTCGGTACTATTGACCGGATCCAACATGCTAATATCTATACTAATATTATAAAGCTAAAGAGTTTGTTGTTTGTTTGGTTGAACGCGCTAATCTCAGGAACTTCAGGTTCGAATTGAAAAATTCTTTTAGTGTTGGATAGCCCATTTATCGAGGAAGGATATAGGCTATAAAACATCACGCTGCGACCAATAGGAGCGGAGCATTAATAAAAAATGTAACGCGGAAGATGCGCCGGTCAGCTAGTTCGTGATATAATTCTATTCTGTTGGTGTTACGCCCAAAGCTCATAGCAAAATGCCCACGCTCCTTTGATATGAAAATTGCCTTTCGAAAAATAGCCGTTGTTTTTCCAGGTCTTCACGAAGTTCTGATGTTCGCGATACAGAAGTCTGACATGGATCTACGCAAGGTGTTGTATCAGAATATCGTGCTCAGCGGTGGGAGCACCTTATTCCGAGGTTTCGGGGACAGACTCCTGTCCGAGATAAGGAGATTAGCGCCTAAGGATATGAAAATTAGGGTATGGATATTTTTTTTTTTACATAACATCACGCCTTGTAATCCCCGAAGGGTTGGGCAGAGGTACCTAATACTGCTCTACTAAGCGCAAAAGCGGTATCGCAAAAATTTCAAAAAAAGTTGATTTTTATGCCATCGGATAGCGTTAAAAAATACGCATCTAATTAACTAAGCCTTTTAGCGCTATGTTGTTCAAAACATTTGAAAAAAACCTTAAGAAAGATTTCCCTATCTCAAATTTACCTTATAACTATTTTTACATAACTTCAATTATTTCGAAACCCGCTTTCATTAAGATACCGCTTTTGCGCTTAGTTGGGCAGAATAGTACACCCACATTTCGCCAGCCTTGTAGCAGTGCATTGTTGTATTTTGCCAGTCCCATATCAAAGAGGGCGAGCCTATTGCCTTCAGCCGGGCACAAATCCAGACTCCGTGACTGCTACAGAGAAATTCCTGATTGAGAAACCCAATGACACTTTTTCACTTTTTTTTTGAAACCATACATGATCCATACATTTTGACCGTGTAGGTATTGCACTTTTGTAGGAAACAGCTGTTTTTTTTTAATATGAACCCCTCCGGTTCAAAATGATGTGTTGATATATATGTGGTAACCGCTTGTGAGTCAGTGTCCCTTGTATATTTTTTTAAATAATTGACTAACCCCCCACAGATCTCAGCACCGCAAGAGCGCCTCTACTCCACATGGATCGGGGGTTCGATTCTTGCGTCGCTCGACACATTCCGGAAGATGTGGGTCTCGAAGAGAGAGTACGACGAAGAAGGACACAGAGCGGTTCATCGCAAGACCTTTTAAGATATTCTAGAATATTCTTCAATATCAATGTTGCATTACTATTAAGAGCGTCTACGCCGTACGGCATTTCATACAAATTTTCAAGTCCTTATTTTCGAAACTTCATACCCATTAAGAGGATACATAGGTCTAAAAAGTTAGTAGAAAACATCTTCGCAAAATTCCGTTACAGTTAAATTAGACCGATTTTAAATTTTCCATAGAAACAGATTTTTCCAATAATCTTTTTTTTTTTAAAGACATTTCGAAAATGTTTTCTATTAACTTTTTAGACCTATGCATCCTGCTTATGTGTGTGGAGTTTCATTAAAATCGGTTCTGTCGTTTCGAAAAATAAGAACTTGATAATTTGTATGAAATGCCGTACTGCGTACACGCTCTTAAGACAAAACGGGATATTTACCATGTTTAATTTGAGGGTAGACCGTTTTGTCTGCTCATAAACGGCCACCCTCAATAAATTCAGTTTATCCGTGATCATGGTGCTTACCACAACGCCGAAATATCGGGCACTCGAAATTATTGTGGGAATGTAAGGCTAGTAATGTGGCAATACTGATTGAATAAGGGAATGTAAGCTGATGGAGTGACAACACTGTGTGAACGAGCGAGCATGAAGGTGAGAGCGGGACGGAGTGAGAAAGGAAGAAGATGGACGATGGAATGATTGTGAAGACGTTAAGATAAGTTGTAAAACGATTTTTGTGAAGAATAAAATCAAGAAGCAGTCGAGTCTTGCTCCGTTTATTTCAAAGATCCCACAACTCGCACTACATTAATATTAAATATGGTAAATATCCCGTTTTGTGAATTAATGGTAATGTTAGTGACCATGTCGGTTTAAAAACTTATAATTATTAATGTTGCATTTCAACTTGAACTCAGAATCATAGATAATTTATAATGTACTTACTATTGAGTTTGCAAAAAAAGTGTTTTGAATATGTGACGGCACGGTTGGTGCAGTGGCAGAGCGATTGGCTGCTGCGCTGTGTGTCGCGGGTTCGAACCCGCACTGAACAAATATTCGTATGGCTTACAAGTAGTTGTTCCGTTTCTGGCTGTTTGTGTATGTGAGTTTAAATGTTTGTAAACCCACGATACAGGAGAAATACCTAGTTTGGCAATGTTTTTTTTAAACACCACATTTAATACAACAATATTCGATCCTTAACGTGTTTTTGCAAAAAAAAAACAACTTTAATGCCTACACAGAAAGTTTAGTTTTCACTACAACTTCAAATATTTAATAAAAACCAACATAATGTCTGATCATTTTGAAGTGAAAAAAGTCTCAAATAAATGTTGTTTCCAAACGTATTTGAACTTTATCGTGTATAACATTTAGTTTAAAACTTGTAGTTTATCTAAGATTCTGAATTGAAACATGGAAGTTTCTCGAACACTGACAAGGCGAGATTTAAATTATTGTAAAATACCCTATCTGGGCTTGACGGTGCTACACACGCTCTGGTCGGCGAATTTGATCGTATTTGTTAAACAGGAAAGCCCACATCTTCTGTTTCTATACAACCGGTGGAAGGTACCCCGACGCTGAAACGGTCACCACGTGTTCAGTACATCATTCTGAACCCCCCCCACATGGAAATTTTTCATCGGAATTTTTAATTTAATTTGGATGTTCCATACATTTTGACCGTAGTGAGTGTAGGGATTGAACTTTTGTAGGAAACAGCGGTTATTTTTTAATAACCGATGAAAAATCTACATGTGGGGGTAACCGTTTTCGCGTCGGTGGCTTCTACCCCGTATATCTTATGTACTTACATCGTTTTAAGCCGAACCGAAAACTTGTGTGGCACCCCTCAAAAAATCACATACATTCAATATAATATACACTTGTAGAAATAAACGCTTATTTACATTAAAAACAATAAAATTTGTTAACTACGCAAGGTCAATATTATTTAGCTAGCAAAACCTATTATTGAGGTCAATGACCGCAGGTAGTCATCCTCTGCCAAGCCTTTTCCCAACTATGTTGGGGTCGGCTTCCAGTCTAACAGGATGCAGCTGAATACCAGTATTTTACATGGAGCGACTGCCTATCTAACCTCCACAACCCAGTTAGTACTAGGTAATACGATAACCCTTGGTAAGACTAGATGTCAGACTTTCAGGCCATTGACTACCTGTAATATACAAGTAATACGATATTCTTTATGGGTTTTAAGTATCAAAATACATAAAAAACTAAAAATTATCGAAACTCTCACTTATAAAAATTGTCGTCAAAAAACGTTTTTTTTTTTAAATTAGGTTTGATAAACATCACGTCTGCCAGTTTTGCTAGCTAATTACATTCGACCCAGTATATTGGCAAGTAACATAGAGCTCTGCTTATGCCTGTGAGTGATAAAAAGCCTTATAATATAAACATGGCGAAATAGACTTTATATCGGTTGCTATAATGTTACGTTAAGCGAGATTTTAATATTTAAGACAATTCTTTTTGTATTTAAATAAATTATTTTTTTCGATGTGTTCGTTTTTTTATTTTCTTTTGTAACCCAATACAAAACAAGTAAGAATAATAAAGATCACTGTGGTACAAAGTCAGGTAAAATTACTTTAAAATTACAGGATTAAAAGTTTCGCGCCAGGGTAGCCCGCGAAATTCAAATTTTATTACATTTTTAAGTTTTATGTTGCCACAAAAAACATATAACAATGTAGATACCTACTAATGTTTTCTGAACTATAATATGCATGTATTATACAAATAAACCTTCCTCTTGAATTACTCTATCTATAAAAAAAACCGCATCAAAATCCGTTGCGTAGTTTTAAAGATCTAAGCATACATAGGGACAGACAGACAGCGGGAAAAGACATTGTTTTATGCTATGTAGTGATGATAAAATATGATTCGCGGCCGGTCTCGAAAGAATATGAGACATGGACATCTCGCCTCTTTGCTCAACCGTTTCCACTAAAGCTAAGCGGATACGAAAAATGTAAATAACGAAATTCTATTGGTGGTTCACAACACATCTCTGCTCTCGCCTCGTCTCCGCTTCAGTGGAGTATGTTCCTAAAGGTCACCTTAGATGTGCCCCTGTAGCTGTCTCCAGAGGCTTGCCTAATAAAGTATTATTTATTGTTTTATTCGATACTAACCTGGGTTATCTGCTTTAATTAAGAATAAATAAAAATAACCGACTTCCAAAAAAAAATACAAAAAAAGTGGAAAATAACTTTACTTTCGGAAGTCGGTGACTATTGTTTGTTTCATTGATTTTTTTGCAACCGACTACGGTTACTTTTTGCAAAAAAAAGTTTTTATTTTACCCTTTTTATTAGTTATCGTATCACAAACAAATCTTTGTCAAGTATCAATTACGCAATTTCTTTTACTTGGATGACATATTTTTTCCGGGTATTTTGATTTAAAAACCAAATTACAGAACCGATTTTGATGAAATTTCTATGGGACCAATTGGGAAGTAGATCCATTCAGATAAAAGAAGAATTTTTCAAATCGGTTCATAAATGACGAAGATATGAGGTAACAAACACAAAAATTTTCCAGCTATTTTCATTTCAAAACCAAACTGCGGAACCGATTTTGATGAAATTTCTATGGGACCAATTGGGAAGTAGATCCATTCAGATAAAAGAAGAATTTTTCAAATCGGTTCATAAATGACGAAGATATGAGGTAACAAACACAAAAATTTTCCAGCTATTTTCATTTCAAAACCAAACTGCTGCACCGATTTTGATGAAATTTCTATGGGACCAATTGGGAAGTAGATCCATTCAGATAAAAGAAGAATTTTTCAAATCGGTTCATAAATGACGAAGATATGAGGTAACAAACACAAAAATTTTCCAGCTATTTTCATTTCAAAACCAAACTGCTGAACCGATTTTGATGAAATTTCTATGGGACCAATTGGGAAGTAGATCCATTCAGATAAAAGAAGAATTTTTCAAATCGGTTCATAAATGACGAAGATATGAGGTAACAAACACAAAAATTTTCCAGCTATTTTCATTTCAAAACCAAACTGCTGAACCGATTTTGATGAAATTTCTATGGGACCAATTGGGAAGTAGATCCATTCAGATAAAAGAAGAATTTTTCAAATCGGTTCATAAATGACGAAGATATGAGGTAACAAACACAAAAATTTCCAGCTATTTTCATTTCAAAACCAAACTGCTGAACCGATTTTGATGAAATTTCTATGGGACCAATCGGGAAGTAGATCCATTCAGATAAAAGAAGAATTTTTCAAATCGGTTCATAAATGACGGAGATATGAGGTAACAAACACAAAAAAAAAAAAAAAAACACAACCGAATTGAGAACCTCCTTCTTTTTTAGAAGTCGGTTAATAAAATACTAACAAGCACGTATGGGACAAAATCGTTCCTGCGAATTAAGCTATCATAAATACAATCTTCGCCATAAGTTTAACATTGATAACTCGCGAAGACGTGACCCTTCAGAAGATCTGTCCCATACGAAACTTGATTGTATTGATGACAGCATTACCAGGTATTAATTACTACAGGTTTAATTCGGAGGATAGGCAGAGCAAACTGTTCAAAGCCCTTTGTCGTCGGGCCACTGAGCGCGTTCGCAAGTCGTCGGCTCTCGTGCGTAGAACCCATTAGAAGAAACATTATTATCTGCATCTGCCTAACTCTTTCCCAACATTTTTTTGGGTCGCCTTCCAGTCCTAACCGGATGCAGCTGAGTACCAGTATTTTAAATGGAACGACTGCCTATCTGATCTCCACAACCCAGTTAATACTCGGTAAGACTGCTCGTCTGGATTTCGGGCCACTGACTACCTGTAGCGACTGTCAAAGATCTACAAATGACAGCCGGGACCAACGGTTTAACGTGGTTTCCGAGGCACGGAGGAGACTTAGCATGTCATGTATGGTCACCCATCCCCGGACCGACCTAGCGACCGAGCGACCTAGAACGAGCTTCCATAAGAAGAACCATAGTTACTTTCTTTGTACTAAATAGGCTTGCGTTTGGCCGCAACTCTTGTGATGTAGCGCGATGACGCGGCCTAGGGTCCACCCTATTCTAGGCGCGCGTGTTGGAACACGCTCACAGATACCGATTCACTCAAACCTTGAATAGATCCAGATTATAAGGATTTGTTACAATAATTTTGGGAAAGTTTAAATAAAACAAAAAAACATAACTGAATAAAATATTTTATTTACGTACATTCATTAAACTCTCAACATATAATTTGCGCTTAAATTCTAATTCACTCCTACACACAAGTGATAAAACCTTCAGTGAATTTCAACCATAAAGTGCTAGACACAGTTTAAAACAGTGCGGTCGAGTACCAAATGCGTTTGAGAACTGGTTCATTCTTAGAATTCATCATTCTCAAACGGATGGAACTTGTGCCCCAGGGAACTGGAATAAAGACAAAAAATAGGTTAGATCACCACGCTTGCTCAAGACGGGTTGGCGATTTCAGCTTTATATTAATTATTATAAGTCCAGGTTTCCTCACGTGTTTTCCTTTACCGATGTCTGTGATGTCCAAGATAAACTTACAAAGTACATGTGAATTGAAAAAGACATATTGGTACTTGGCCGTGTTGTCACATTGATACTTGGCCGTGTTGTCACATTGATACTTGGCCGGGTTGTCACATTGCAACTTGGCCGGGTTGTCACATTGTAACTTGGCTGGGTTGTCACATTGTAACTTGGCCGGGTTGTCACATTGCTACTTGGCCGGGTTGTCGCATTGCAACTTGGCTGGGTTGTTACATTGTAACTTGGCCGGGTTGTCGCATTGCTACTTGGCCGGGTTGTCGCATTGCTACTTGGCCGGGTTGTCGCATTGCTACTTGGCCGGGTTGTCGCATTGCTACTTGGCCGGGTAGTCACATTGCTACTTGGCCGGGTTGTCACATTGTAACTTGGCCGGGTTGTAACATTGGTACTTGGCCGGGTTGTCACATTGGTACTTGGCCGTGATGTCACATTGGTACTTGGCCGGGTCATCACATTGGTACTTGCCAGGATTTGAACCTCTGGAGCAGCCTATAATTGGTGGTAAATAAATAAATACTCACGCCGTCATCGGGACGAGCCTGCCGTTACAATCGAACGAGCCAATGAGGTCCAAGTCTTCCTGCGCCAACTTGAAGTCGAACACATCGAAGTTGCTCGCGATCCGCGACTTCGTCACCGATTTCGGGATCACGATCACTCCGCGGTCTATTTGGTACCTGTCGACAGTAAATATAGCTTTTAGAGTTCAATCATCGAGGTTAAGCAACACTTGTCGAGGTCGATCCATGGATGGGTGATCATCAATTTCAAATCGGGACCCCACCTTTCCTAGGAAAGCTAGCTAAACCATTGGTCCCGGCTGTCATTTGTAGATTTTGTTTGCCTTTGACAGTCTTTACAGGTAGTTAGTGGCGTGAAAGTATGACAACCAGTCTTACCAAGGGGTATCGTATTAGCCAGTAACTGAGTTGTGGAGGTCAGATAAGCAGTCGCACCATGTAAAATACTGCGTTGCTGGTCCGTACGAAAAATAAACGCTTTGGACGTGGAGTTGTGGACATTAGCTCGTTATAATATACTAAAATACTGGTATTCAGCTGCATCCGGTTAGCCTGGAAGCCGACCCCAACATAGTTGGGAAAAGGCTAGGCGGATGAGTCTGCAATTAAAAGACTTACCTAATCAGTACTTGAGCGACAGTCTTCCCCAGCCGATCGGCGATAGCTTTGAGTTTGGGGTCATCGAGCAGATTGGGGTCATCAGGCTTGGCCCACGGCCTGTCTGGAGACCCCAGAGGGGAGTAAGCAGTGATTTTAATGTTGCGAGCCTCGCAAAACTCTTTGAGGCGACGCTGGTTTAAGTAAGGGTGGCATTCCACCTGTGAAAGACGAAAAAAGTCATTAGATATGATTATTATATCTACATACATGGTGAAATAATACTCCCCTTCTTTGCGATATTTTTTTTGTTCTGGACCATACCTGGGAACCTTCTAGTTCCAGATATATTGGTCGTCAAAGTTCCAACTACTCCAGTTTTTTATTAATACAAGTTTTTAATGTTTTAAATTTACTATAAATACCTCCACGACCTCTGTACTATTCAATACATCCATCAGCACAATTTTTTGAGTGCGTTGAGTCCTACCGTTAACCTAAGATTTTTTATTAAAGCTTGGTATTTTTAGATACCTTAATTTATTTATTTACAGCTCCAAGGTACCGTAGACCAAGTATTTGATATTAATTTCAACTTGATGCCACCACGCGTTCTTGAGCAAGAGTCTTGACAGACAGACCCACTCTCAACGAAGTGATCCTGTATGGGTCCCGTTTTTCCCGAGGTACGGAACCCAAAAACAAGATGAGCACATACAACTTAACCTCCTTTTTTAGAAGTAGGTTAATAACATGGTTAACAGGTTATGTATCGTGCTACACGATAACGGACAAATGCTTGCACTGGCTGGACAGGTCCACTCAAATCTGTGTCGTTCTTTCTTCAAAAGACCATCTCAGACACTCATCTGCATAGTCCTCATGTGAGTTTATCAAGATTATGTCTGGACCTTAACAGACACTATGACCTCTGAGTTTGTTTCGGCTGTTTCTTCTCAGAATACTCAGGTACGAAACACCGGCCTCATCTAGGTTTAAAAAAGAAGACGTGTAAAAGTGTAAAAACCTATTTGCAAAATAAACATCATTTATCATTTAACAAACCATGTTTCTTACCTGATTAGTGACGGGCACAATTTTGGCGCTCTTCAACAGTCGCTCAACCTGCTTCGAGTTGAAGTTTGAAATGCCGATGCTTTTCACAAGGCCTTCGCCGACGAGAGGCTCCATCGCCTTCCAGGTGTCCACATAGTCTACCTCGGAGAACGCAATGTTGTCAGCACTGTCTTTGGGGAACAGGTCTGCGCCCTCCTGAGAACAAAAGTATGCAGGTGTAACTAAATTTTTTGGGACAATCCCGCCACACTTTTCCCAAACCACTGCAACTCCTGTGCGCCAGAATCAACAGTGGCGACCACCAGAAAGACGCCGAGACAATGAGGTCCCAGAGAAACGATTTAACTGTCTTGGATCCCGCAACGAATTTAATCAGAAAATAATGCAGGTGTTAAGGTACATTCTGAAATATGGTAATGTCGCAAATAGATGTCAATTATTTTCCTTTTTATATTACATCGGGGATCACGCCTGAAATCCCCGAAGGGTCAGATAGAGGTGTATGTAATAGTACACCCACATGTGACCAGTTATGTTTAAGTCCTATGTAAAAGGGGGCGAGCCTGTTGCCATCAACCGGGCACAAATCCAGACTCCGGGGCTGCTACTGAGAAATTCCTGATGGAAAACCCCAATAACACTGCCCGACCTGGGACTCGATCGCAAGACCTCATGCTCAGCAGTTGCGCTTGCCACCACCAGACTAAAAACGCATGAGTAGAGTGTAGAGAATGTGTATTCACCTACTCCCATTTTGCACAAATAGTCTCGAGTAAAATGGTATCGTATTAACCAGTACTAACTGGGTTGTGTGACTGAACTAGTTGCTCGGTTCTGGGCCGACACAATTTAGATTGCCATCGACACGCTATTATGGAGAAGACTGGGTCGTGGAGGTCAGATAGGCAGTCGCTCCATGTAAAATACTGGTATTCAGGTGGTAACTAACTATAAACACAACTGTACACTGTGGAAGGGACGTCGGCGCTAAAACGGTTACCACGAATGCGGGCTATCGTTTTTGAGCTCACCAGATGGCGCCACTGTCGAGTAAGGTCCTGTCATTAATTCAATTTTATACTTTAAAGTACCAATAACTTCATAAAAAGATTATTTAATTACGTTTAACAACATAGTGTAAACTTAACGTACATATTTACGAGCACAATATTGTCCCTAAAATTAGCAAGCATGAAACATTTAAAAATCATTCTTCCTTCAAGTACTAACAAATTAGAACTCCCAACTTGTTACCCACAATCTTCAATTCATAATTAATCAGGAATGGCTCAATCTTGACCACACTCGTGAATATTAATAAAACTACGTGATAAAAAAGCGCGCAACGCGGGAACACTTTATGACATCTGACATTTCTGAAGACCTCACTCTACACGAACGCCTCTAGCGGCGAAAACATGCGCGATAGCCCCCATTCAGTAGGTACATCTTTCTGAACCAAAAACTGTTCCATACATTTTGACCATATTTGTAGGAAATAGCTGGACTTTTTAATAGCCGATGAAAAATTTCTATGTGGGATTTCGTTATGGGGTTCAGAATGATGTAATGAATACGCGGTAACCGTTTGCGTCGGTGTCCCGTCCACCTTGTATAATCTAGCCGTATGGTTAGACTGGAAGCCGACCTCGGGAAAAGGCTCGGCAGATGATGGCGCATCTACAAAAAAAATGAACTTACCTTATATGCTTGAGGCCAGTGAATCAGATACAGATCCAAATACTTAAGGTTCAAGTTGTCGAGAGACGCCAGGAGCGCACCCTTCACGAGGTCCGGGCGATGGAAGGTGTTCCATAGCTTCGAGGTGATGAACAACTCTTCCCTGTAACCAGAACATTACAATAGAAGAAAAATCTTGGTGAGGTTCCTCGGAGAGGTCAGGTGCGTAGTAGTCGCTACCGGCGTGCGTGTGTGACCAGATGTATGAACGTGGACGAGGCAAAAGTAGTGTGTAAGGATCGTAGCAGGTGGCGTTGTGTGTTTTCTGCTTTCATATTGACAATCTATACAAATAAATAAAATTGAAGTGTTTATTCGTAATTTCAAAATAACAACATATCACTGAATGCGTATGAAAGTATACAGGATGGAAACATTCAGCGGGCCAGTAAGGGGAACTACCTTAATCGCTGCAGCTACACGAAATGGTCTTTTTATTTATTTATTTGTTACACCAACAGCAATGCATACTAAACATTTATAGGAGACAATAAAAATATATAAAAGTACTGGTATGCATGCGTATTACAATTTTTTGATGCCAATCGGTCCTATTTCTAATTCTGATCAAAATCTACGGGACCAACTCAGGCTGGAGTCCCTAAAAAAGTCAGAAATTGTATTCAATTCGTCAGGTTCAATTCCCAGATCAGACAGTGTTATTGGGTTTTCCATTAGGAATATCTCAGTAACAGCCCGAAGTTCAAAAGTTATCGCGAGTTATATGCCCGTGCCCTGGAAAGGCCGTACATTTCAAAACTTAACAAAAAAAAACGGGAAAATAACTTTATTTTCGGAAGTCGGTGACTATTGTTTGTTTCATTGACATTTTTGCCAACGACTTCCGAAAGTAAAGTTATTTTTCAGTTTTTTTTTTGTTTTTTGTGTATCCTTTCAGATAAAAGAAGAGTTTTCAAATCGCTTCATAAATGACAAAGATATGAGGTAACAAACACAAAAAAATACAACCGAATTGAGAACCTCCTTCTTTTTTTGAAGTCTGTTAAAAACTCACCTCTTGACAGTGCCATCAGCAATCTTAGCAGAGATAGCGGCGCCAACTTCCTTCTCGTTCCCATAGACATACGCGCAGTCTATGTGCCTGTAGCCAATGTCTATGGCGTTCTTCACAGCTTCTGTCACTTCACCTGGCTTGGACTGGAAGGGAGAAAATATTGTTTCAGTATTTCCCAAAATCAGAACTCGTGGCTAAATAATAACAGCCGCTTGGGTCGATCTTTATGGTTAAGCCGCGTTTGACTAGGTGGAGGTCATAGAGTATATAACCACTAGAGAGCTTATAGGCTGATTTCACCTAAGTACTCACTACCGCGGCCCGGGGGATGAGGAAGAACGCGCGGCTGCAAGTCAGTTCAAGGTCAATTTGCATAGGTATGCCTATCGTTAGGGCTGATAGGATCTACGCTTTCGAATGGGCAACTACAGTTCTTTCACAAGTTATTGTGCCCTGTGACTGGGACTGTAGCTTAGTTTATTTTTTGAAATATACAACCGAATTGAGAACCTCCTCCTGTTTTTGAAGTCAAAGAAAGAAAGAGTGTAAAAGAAGAAGAGAAAATGGAATACATAAACATAAAGCAAATAGCTATTTTAAATATGGGGTGAAAGGGACACCGACGCGAAAATGAAAACCACACACTCATTTATCGAATAAACGTCTGCGTTTGTTTGTGTGTGTGAAAGCGCGGTTATAGGGCTAGTATTAGATATTCGTGTACGGGTGGTGTACACGAATAACCTACCCATTTTATTACTGATTCGGGTCGAGAATTATTAGCATAGTTACCACCTCCTTGAATTTGACGAGGATGCAAAGCAACACCTT
This sequence comes from Standfussiana lucernea, assembly GCA_964057025.1. Classification (NCBI taxonomy): domain Eukaryota; kingdom Metazoa; phylum Arthropoda; class Insecta; order Lepidoptera; family Noctuidae; genus Standfussiana; species Standfussiana lucernea. The sequence continues at coordinate 2,449,552 of OZ059811.1, forward strand.
GTATATTATCTATCTTCATCTATATCTATCTATTTCTATACATATAATAAATCTGTAGACGTGGCGTTTCTGTATATTGAAAATATTTAGAAAAAAATAGTAGGGGTGTTATAAGGATAACAAACAGAACATATTTCTACTATTTTTAGAAATTTTGTCTGTTTGTCTGCAGTCTGTGAGTCTTCGGCTATGTTTGTTTGTTTAAATATCACGTGAAAATTACAAAACCAATGTGGTTAGTTTAAATGCACGAGTATTGTGCGTAACTTAGAAAAGGTATTAGTTTTTGTTTCATTGCAATCCGTGCTCTTAATCAAAAGATATATGAATTGACAGTGTTCAAGAAGCAATCTCATTACTTATGCGTTGCATGTATCAACATGCAACGACATCTATTGAATCAAACTGGTACTAATGAATAAAGATGAAGTGCTCACAAGATAACTTTAAATCGACTTATCGGGTTTTTCAAAAAGTTATGATAGCAAAAGGATGGCACTGCTTTGAAAATCTTCATAGCCTATATATTGTTTGTTCAATCGCTTTCCATGCATTAAATTTTAGCAGTTTAACTCCGAGCTCGATAGATGGCGTTGTTCATTTGACGCCAATTTCTGAATCGCGGTGATTTTACGTGAAAGAACGACTCTCGCCGGGTAAACTGCATCGATGTGGGTTGTTAGGTGTCTTTTGTTTCGTGTTGTAACAGTATTTGGTTTCATATTGGTTTCATATTTGGTATACATATTTTATTTTTATTTTATTTATTCGGGAAAATAAACAGTTATACATTAAAATCTTACACTAAGTTATAAATATACAAGGTTTATAAATGTATAACCTACGACATTTTCCACAACATATTAAAAGTTATATCTAACAGTGCGCTATTCTAAGATTTAAAATCAAAAATACAGTTAAAAGTGAACTTACAAATAGACAGTCATGCAAACAACAGAGAGAGAGAGAGAGAGAAGGAGCAATTATTAAACTAACTATTATATTCTAGAATTATTTTGTTGGTAAGATTTCTAAATTTTTGAGCAGAGACAAAGAAGAAGTCGATGTCTACAAATATGTTATTGTACTGGTTGGTAAGGCGGCGTAGGGGTGCTCGCAAGCCCGCGTTTGTGCGACAGGAACTGACTGCAAATAAAGGTCTTGCACGCACCCCACGGCATATTGTCGTTCTGGGTACTACGTAGCTGATTTTGTTGCGAATATCAATACAGTCATAAGTATTACACAGATCAAACAAGAACGTTGTTTCCAACATAATTCGTCTAGATTTTAAACTTTGCAGATTATACTCCTGCAATAGGTCATTGTAGGGTGCATAGGTACGATGGCAACGAAAATGCATGGCCTTTAAAAATTTTCTCTGTACTTTTTCGATCATATCGGAATATTTACCATAGTGGGGATTCCATACAGAAACAGCATATTCTAGCTGAGAACGAACTAACGACCGATACAAATACAAGTAGGTAGAGGACCGGGTAAATACTGTAGCTGTTCTCATTATAAAACCGAACATACGGAAGGCATTATTAACAATTTTGTTAATATGGGAATCTAAATGAAGTTTGTCGTCCAACAGGACTCCAAGATCACGAACCAGGGTTTCTCTTTTTAGATTTTCATTTTTTAAGGTGTAGGGATATAATAAGATGTTTTTATTTTTGGTAAAACTAATAACATAACACTTGGATACACTAAGTTGAAGTTTATTGCGAGTGCAATATGCCGAAAACGCATCTAAGTCTTCCTGTAAGAGAGAACAGTCACGGTTACTTTTAATAGACCTAAATATTTTAATGTCGTCAGCATACAGCAGTAATTTTGAATTTTTAAAACATTTATCAACGTCATTGATGAATAAAATAAATAGAAGAGGTCCCAGAATGGAGCCCTGCGGTACTCCAGAAGTAACCTCTACAGTGGTAGAGCAGAAACCATTTATTACAACCCTCTGTGTTCTGTTGCAAACATATGAATAAAACCATCTCAGCAGGTCCCCACGTATCCCATTGAACGCAATTTTCTGCAAAAGCAGTTCATGGTCAACCTTGTCAAAGGCTTTCTTGAAATCAGTATATATGGTGTCAGTTTGAACGCGAGCATCTAAGTTATTAAACAAATAATCTGCGAAAGTCACCAGGTTCGTCGCGGTTGATCTCTTTTTGACAAAACCATGTTGCTGTGGTAATAAAACGCTATGAAGTAGAGGGTACACTTTATCATGTACCAGTCTCTCGAAAACCTTTGACAAAGCTGACAATATAGAAATTGGTCTATAGTTCTCGACGTCATGCCTAGGCCCTGACTTGTAGACAGGGGTTATGTTTGCGAGTTTCCAAGCTTGTGGAAATATCCCCTTTGAAATGGATAAATTAAAAATGGTATGCAATGGCGCACAGAGAGTAGTGGCAGTCTTCTTAATAAATATCACTGGCAAACCATCTGGTCCAGGTCCCTTTGAAGGGTCTAATGACTCGAGCCCCCTCAGTACGTCAGCTATTGAAAATTCAATATCACTTATAAGCGGACAGGTAGGGGAGCAGTCGATATGCGGGGACGGTACATCTGTTAACGTAGATGGTTCATATACCGAATGAAAAAAGTCCGAAAAAATATTGCAAATATCTTCTGGGTTATTAGAAGGCTGATTTTTATATTTCATGGTGGAAGGAATTCCAGTAGTGGATTTTTGTTTGGAAATGAACGTCCAAAAATGTTTAATGTTGTCTCGAATACCATCCTCTACAGAATTAATGTATTTCCTGTATGATTTTTTACACTCAGACTGAAATCTCGTGCGGTATAGTTTGAACTGCTCGTAGTCCGATAAATTCTTGTACATTTTCCATCTAACCCACGCTTTGGTTTTGTTTTTACATATGTGTATCAGAGATTTTGAAAACCATACAGGAAACTTCAAAGACCTACTGCTAACCAAAGGTACATGTTTTCTTATTATGCCAAAAATAGTGTTATAAAACGTGCCTAAATACTCGTCAGGTGTTTGATCATTTAAAAACGTATCTTCCCAATTTATTTCTTTTAAATCTTGGTTAATGTTTTCATAATTGGCTTTATAATAATTATATTTTTTAACTGTCCTACGAACCATTGAACAACTGGGCAATGAAACAGATATCAACACACAGAATGGGGGATGATGGTTATCTAACTGCAGTAAATAATCTGTGGGCGGGTATGTAGTGCAGTCGTCATTACTAATGAGCAAATCCAATATTCTTCCGTTCAGATTCCTTGCATTATTAAATTGATGAGCGCCGAGAAAGGACATGAGCTGACATAATTGGATACATGTAGGAGAATTCCCTCTACAAGTCAGAGCCGTTTGTGAGGTACCCGCGCTGCACGCGATCCAGTCAATTTCGGGTAAATTATAGTCACCTAACAGATAGAAATGTTCAAAATTGTTGTGCCCAATTAGGGATTGTAATAAATCAAAATAATCAACATATATACCTTCAGGCGTTTTAGGCGGTATATAAACTGCAGCAATAATTAGATTTTCACCTCGACCCGAACATGGCAATTGTATTAATATGTGCTCAATATGCGTATGTACAGAGGAAAATGGAAGTAATCTAACTGAGCGTAGTTCTTTTAACACAGCAACAAGAACACCACCTCCGTCTTTCCTTTTGGTTGCAGCGCGATCTCTGTCACATCGGTGTACAGTATACCGTTCGTCAATGAACTCGCTGTCAGTAATATCGGGCACTAGCCAAGTTTCGGTCAAGATTATTACGTCATAAGAATTAGCAAGGATATTCATATATAGCGCATGCAGTTTCGTACGGATTCCCCTGCAATTCTGGTAATATATTATTAAATTATCCGCCATTGTAGCTTTGAACTATACGGAATAAAATAGTGCCAGCATTATGCATTGCGAATATAAAAATCAATAATAGTATTGTAGTCATAAGATATTCATTAAATATAAACACAAAATAATAATATAACCTCGAATGAAACATAGTAAATGCATGGTGCAATGTAAGTATGCAGTACAAAAGCAATATTACAGTGTCCGGGCAAATATGATCTAATATGCCACCAACGCCTAACGAGAAATACATTGCAATCACGTCGATGAGATTATTTACCACAAAACCATTCAATGCCATTTCAAAAGTTGATTTATACAACACCGATGCCAAATGCAACTGTATATGAAAACTGAAAAACGCATGACACAACATAAATTTAAATTTGTAGTTCATGAACAGTGAGTATCCTATTTCATAATCCAAGTAAATATCATGTGATGTGCCACCAACGCCTAGACAAAAGCGCATAGCAATTACGTCAAAATGAATAGAAGCAGAACATATTAAGACAAGGACTTGACATGTAATAATAGGTATGAATACAAGAAGTGTCTCTCTCTCAAAAACTATAACTATCATACCAGCGGATTCTATAACAGAAATGCATGCAATAATTAAGTAAAGTGCAAGTAAAGAAACAACATAATAGCATTTGCTGTAAGTAGCGTAATTATAGCAACTTTGTTTCTTATATTTTTGCAGAGCCAGGCTTGATTTTAGCGATGTCCTGCGGGATCCGAACTGCAATGGCCTTAGTGCCTTCTTTTTCACGGACAAGTATGGTTCCATGCTTGACCCAGACGAACTTATAATCATGCTTTTTGGCTGCGTCCCGGCATTCACGAAACAATTGTTTGTTTTTTAAGGTTAGGTGTTCGTGCATGTAAATTGTCAGTGAAGTACCCGATATTCCCAGTTGCTCCGTCGTAAGCCCCTTGCAAAGTCGATGAGCGCTCAGGATGTTGTCGCGTAGTATTCTCGAAGAAAACTTCACTATAATATTTTTAGGCATATTATTATGCTGATGCGCGTGTGGGACTCGATGAATGGATATTATATCGTTCTGTTGTATGTTGCACTTGACAGCAGAGCCAATATTAAGCATTAAATTAATAAGATTTTCATTACGCCTCTCAGGTATATTGCATATCTCTATATTACAGTTTCGTGCGCCCTGTTCGAGACCATCAATCTTGGACACCAATTCCAAGACCAGCTTATTCAAACCAGCGGACTCTTGAATTTGTTTACAACAGAGGTCAATCTTTTTACTGAGATCAGTGTGAAGTGTGTGTGTGTTCAGTGTGTGTGTGTGATCGTCAGCGACAAACTGGACTGAGTTCTTAAGGGAATCGACTTGACACGTCAGACTTTCGTGCTTCTCATCCAGTTCAGATACTCGCTGGCGCAAAAGAAGCTGATCCGAACGGAGGGAACTAATATCGTTCTTAATCTCAGAAGTAACTTGAGTAATAGAAGCCAAGTCATCTTTTATTGATGCAACGCTATCAGATATTTTGGTGATGCTAGCTTCCATGTCAAGCCTCCACTCACTCAGCGTACTCTTGAACTCCGTAGTCAGATCTTTTATGGCTTGGACCCACTCATGATCCGGTTGTTTACGCTTACGTAATGACACATTTTGTTCAGCGATCGTTGCTGTGCCAGGTTCCTTGTTTAAGTCGGTATCGGAAAGAAACTTTTTATTATCTGAGAACTGTGACATTTTGTTGATGTCGGGTAGAACTTCTTAACTTATTCAAATTTAAGTAAATAATAAATGGAAAAAGTTTTGCGTTTAGTGGGATTCGATCCGGCGACACTTCTAGCAAGCCCACCGACACAAAAAGCTATCCTTATACCACTCGACCACAGCGACTTATACAAAGCTGGTGAATTTAAGCAGCGCTAGATAAAGCACAATATTGACGAACACGCGCTGATCATATGATTGTTGATTCCTTTGTTCTCAACACTGAGGAATTATTAAAGTTTTAAACGGTTTTTTGCAAATAACTGAGATTACACTGTGTTTATTGTAAAATTGTTATGATAATTCGTTAACACTATAGTCACTGCATGCCACAATTGGGTTTTGTCAAGTTTAACAAGGTATTACACCACTTATTCGATTTTATTGTAAGAACTGTCTGTAACACACGGTACTCAGGCGAATGCGCACGATGAATTTTGATATTGGTATAATAATACATATATATATTGGTCTAAAACTGTGGTCTAAAAAAGTTAAATAGTTGTTGTAAAACTATTTGGTTTCATATCTATACTGATATTATAAAGCTGAAGAGTTTGTTTGTTTGTTTGTTTGGTTGATTGAACGCGCTAATCTCAGGAAATACTGGTTCGAATTGAAACATTCTTTTAGTGTTGGATAGCCCATTTATCGAGGAAGGCTCTATAGTATCACGCTGCGACCAATAGGAGCGGAGCATTAATCAAAAATGTAACGCAGACGAAGTTGCGCGGGTCAGCTAGTTATAGATAAGTGTGTGCACTACACAGGTGCACTCTTTCTTCTTCAATCACTCCCATACTGTACTAAGCACACATCTACCTATACCCCTCGGAATATACAGGCGTTGTTATATGGCGGCAGTTATTTTATTTTTCGCATTTTTTTTTTTTTTTATTTCTTAGGTCTCGAGTTCGAACCCAAAACACGTCTCTGATTTATCGGATTCATTTGCGTATTGTATAATTATCACTTGCTTCGGTGAAGGAAAACATCGTGAGGAAACCAGCATGCCTGAGAGATATTTCTCGACGGCATGTAAAGCCAAGTCAGAGGCCCATAAACAGCATAAAAACTCTGACACCAGGTTAGGTGCTAACCACACGAAAAAGAAGAAGTTATTTTTATTTGTCACAATTGATTTTAACTGTGTTATCCATAGAAGTTTTTGTGTTATCCAGCTTATCATATGTCAATTATTATCGGTAACCCTAGTTTATGTTATTTAATATAATATAAACCCTTTGATTATATAATGTCTAGATGGAGCGTCAAGTGCGCGCAAACGTGTCAAAAAGTGTCAACCAACTATTGGTTCACAAGTGCTTGCCCGCCAATCAGTGCAGATCGTGTCATACACCTAAAACTTATCTTATTTAATAAGTCTATTTTTAATGTGATTTATGAGAGAATTGTAGTAGCTGGTATCATTATTTACGCACACAAAGACATTGACGCATAGTGTAAAACGACGCCTGCACGCACACATACTTGAAAATGTTGACTCGTTTTCTTTGATACGATTGTAGGGCGACGCTCTATCTAGACATTATATAATCAAAGTATAAACCATACCTCTATTTACAGAGTCAAACAACTGAGCTAACTGAATGATAGCACTAATACTATATATATTATAAGTGGTAAATGCTAATACAAGTCAAAAGGACACTCATGTCTCGGTCCACTGGTTGCAAGCGCGACTGCTGAGCATGAGATCCTGGGTCGGGCATATCGGAATCATATAAAAAGGAAATGGAAAATAACTACTTTCGGAAGTCGGTGGCAAAAAAGTTAATGAAACAAACAATAGTCACCGACTTCCGAAAGTAAAGTTATTTTCCTTCCACTTTTTTTTTACGGTTTTTTTTGGAGGTCGGCTTTGATTATATAATGTCTAGATAGAGCGTCGCCCTACAATCGTATCAAAGAAAACGAGTCAACATTTTCAAGTATGTGTGCGTGCAGGCGTCGTTTTACACTATGCGTCTATGTCTTTGTGTGCGTAAATAATGATACCAGCTACTACAATTCTCCCATAAATCACATAAAAAAATAGACTTATTAAATAAGATAAGTTTTAGGTGTATGACACGATCTGCACTGATTGGCGGGCAAGCACTTGTGAACCAATAGTTGGTTGACACTTTTTGACACGTTTGCGCGCACTTGACGCTCCATCTAGACATTATATAATCAAAGGAGGTCGGTTATTTTTTTTTGCAAAAACGTTTGGAAGCGCAGAATAACGAATCAATATTAATGTATGTATAATAAAATAAAATACCCCCACCTCGTTGATCTAGTAGTCGCGAGCGTGACTACTGAACAAGAGGTCCTGGGTTCAATTCCCGGGTCGGGCAAATCGTTATTGGGTTTCTCCATCAGGAATTACTCAGTAGCAGCCACGGAGTCTGGATTTGTGCCCGGTTGATGGCAATAGGCTCGCCCCGTACTACATGGGACTTGAAACATTACTGGCGAAATGTGGGTGTACTTTTAGGTACACCTCTGCGTAACTCTTCGAGGATTACAGGCTTGATGTTATGTTAAAAAAAAACACGGGCGGGATTTAGAATGATGTATTGAATACGTAGTAACCGTTATGGTGTCGGTGTCCCTTCCACCTTGACACTATAATATAATGTCACTTCCCATTGGTGAAAGTATTTCCAGAATCGAATCAGTAGTCCCAAAGATAAAGGACCCTGTTAAGCAGCAAAGATCCAACCAACGTTTTATTACTTTTGAGTAAATTCAGTTTAACGTTAGGCAGAGAATAAAGAAATTGTATAAAACTGTACCTATTTGAAATTTAGTAGTGTAATAGGCCATAACATATTAATGTGATCAGGGATGCGTAGATAACTCGAAGGGATACGTAGATAACTCGATTTTACAAAAAAAATTGTTTGGATCTTTTCTGCTTAACAGGGTCCGTCATTGTCCTTTACATTAAACCACTTTAAAAGTACCCATCATCCATTTCACAACTGATCCTATGTGTCCAACTTATCCCAAATTCCGGTAAATAATATTGTACTTATTATGTTCTGTTCCCCATTGTTTCCCTACCTTTAATTTCTACATTCCACACTAACTAAATGTGACATTGCTAAGTTAGCTTAGTTGAAAATCATTTTCTTTCTCTGTAATATTTTTTATTTTAATTTTATAAAACACAATATTTATATATATATATATATATATATATTTGTATTTATATGCATTGTATTTATATTACATGATAAGTAGTGAATAACTTGTATTATTTTAAATTTTGTATAGTATTAGCAGTACACCACTGACTACCCCCCCTTTTTCTATTTCATGTTCGTACAGTCCATCTAAAGGTGGAAGAGATTGCTATCAGCAATAAGACCACCATTGTAACCATAAAATTAACAATTTTGTAAAACCGTTATGTTTCAATTTTGGTGTACAATAAAGTATATTCTATTCTATTGGCTAAATGCACAAACCGTGCGAAGCCACAGAAAAAAAAACACTTTAAAATATTGGTATATGTAGATATAAGTTTATCAGACCATCTTAGATAGGACATTGTCTGACAGACATGTCGGAGCTGTGTTATTATGTTGTCACTTACAGAAAAAACATGAACTAATGTGTTATTAGTATTATCTCAATGGAATCTATACAAATAAATAAAATTGAGGTGTCTGTTTGTAATTCAATTTAATTAAAATTACAGCTTTTTACTTCATGCATATGAAAGTATATGTGTATAGTACTTATACCAAAAAACTATTTTTAAACTTTTTGTCCTTTGGTCTGTTTGTTCTGGCTAATCTCCAAAATGTCTGGACTGGTTTTGACAGGACCTTCAGTGGCAGATAGCTCATGTTATTAGGAGTAAATTAGGATACTATGGTTTTGGAAAAAGGATTCCATGCATAAAAATTAAACCCATAAAGTTGTTAACAAAATTCAACTCAAACGGGAAAGTCATGTTTTTACAATTATTTTCACGCAGACAATGATTGCTGGCAACAACAAGTACTGAATATATTTATTAGTAGCAAAAGCTACAGCTAAGTAAATAATTATACATTACACAATTATATTTTACAAGTTTGTACATGTAATTTATCAGTACCTACTATATTATGTAGTCTGTTTATTTCCTGAATTCCTATTGGTTTAATGTGAGTTATATTTAATTCAGGATGAACAGTGCCTTACATATGACTGATATGTGTAATGGGTACTTTAGATACTTTAAAAAATAATAAACAAAATTGTAGGTAGAATGATAAATGATTTTTATTCCATTAATTGCATTTAAAATCACTTTAACACATCAAAAGAGAATGATTTAGTAATTGGAATTAGTGTTTCCTATGGCTGTTTATGTCTACTCTAAGAAGCGGCACTTTTAAACAAATTCAAAGTTTCTTTTAAAGTCCAGGCATAGGTCTAAGTAATCTTGATCAAGATTTTGAAGGCCATGCAGATTAGTGTCTGAGATGCACAACAAAATAATAATAATGCATTTCTGTTTAAACGATAAGAAAAGAACATTCTAGAATTATTCATACGCGTAATTAGCGTGAGAACATGTTTTTTTTTGTAAATATTTCTTGGACAAATCCTTGCGCTTTACAAGGCTTTTCAACTTAATGTAATAACAAATCCTTGAGCAAAGTATAGAAGGTTTCAACTTAATGTAATAAATAAGTACTTTACCTTCCAAGTACCAATACCAAGAATAGGGATCTCGAGACCATTATAGAACTTCACTTTAGGCACTTTTAAAGCCATTTTACAATAAACTTTAGTATACGGTTTAGGTTACGAACACCGGTAGCGGCTGTCAAAATTATTTTGATGGGTAACATGATCAGGGTTGCTAGATGAGGTTGCAATATTTTACCCATATTCAATGAAGAATGTTAACTAATTTTGATTATTAGCACTCCATATTCTCTGTCAAAAATAAAAAATACTAGTGAAAGAATTACTTCGAAACGTCAATTAGTTTCCGATTTAGAAGTAAAACAAGTTGTAACCGCACGACGCGGGCTGCCGGTGACGTGTGACGTCATCGCACAACACGCTCAGTCTGGCTCACTCAGACCAGGGGGGGGACAGATGCCTTGAAGTGACATTTCGCAAAGATGGTAGTGCCATCTGTTACTCGGCCCCATAATAATTTCCACATTAGTTCTCAATTCCTTTGTAGATGTCGCTGCGTTGGCTTTTGATAGTAATTAAAAAAAAACTATAAAATAAATTGGTATTACTTTGTAAATATTGAAGACTAATAATCAACACAAAATTGAAGTAAATATTAAATATATTTAAAATATATGTTTATGGTATTACAAGCAATGGGATAACAACACTCTGAATTACCTTTCAGTGTGGTATGTAATAAAAAAAATACCGCAAGCTATGTAAAATTAAACTCAAATCGAAATTACAAATTGCCATCGAATAACGGCTACGTTAGTAATAAGTAATAGTTTTAACAATATTTTTTTCTTTTTGATATAAATTCGATATTATCATTATTAATAAACCTTTAAAAAAATATTGTATGATCAATTAATTCTGATTCAATTCCAATTCAAGTATTTTATCTGGTAACACTCTTTAATTAATGTCAAAATCAGTTCGTAAATATTGTTTTTGTCAAAAATGTCAAAAATGTTCTTGCGAGTGCGCATGATTTTAGTTTTGCGTCTATTTTGTATATTTTCGGTTGTTAAATGTCCAGCGGTTAGTGCGTTGAGTCGAGTTTTGTATTCCCCCGCCTTTCTCTTGTGAATTTACTTCTGAAATTCTTCATATTTTGGTGATAGAGACACTTCTTGTGAACATTGTGAGATTTGTGTTTTTGAAACATAAACATTATAAAAATAAAAAGTGACTAATACATAATATTTAAACATTTGTTTTATTTTATCTTCCTTTTATTAAATAATTACTCTTAGTAAACCGATTCTACCTATTTTTCTTGGCGTAAAATTAATTATCCACCCTATAATAGGTACACTGCTTAAATTAGTTTGTTAATTTGTAAGTAAATTATGTTGTAGCGGGTATATTGCTACAATATATTAAACTTACAAATTAACAAACTAATATAAGTAGTGTTCCTATTGTAGGGTCGGTCGTAATATAGGCAAGGAATAATTTCCGGGGCCAATGTCCAGATGTCGCTGGCGTTCAAACAGGTTTGCTCTAAATTGCCTAGAGAGGGCTCTCTTTTCCCATTATATATTACTTTACTCTTTGACTCAGACCGCTCGCGGTTGCGCGCCCGTGCCGTCAAAATTATACCTAAATACTTTTAAAAATGTCCAATCCAAATACTAGGAAATCATGTGTTGTGCCTAAATGTAAAAATACAACTACCAATTCGCCAGAAAAGTTGTTTTTTATAGTTCCAAAGGACGTTAAAATAAGAAAAAAATGGATAAAAACTATGAAGAGGTTAGATCCATTTGGAGATAAAAGTACAGTTTATTGTTGTGAAGACCATTTTGACGTAAGTATAGTGATCATATTTTAAGTAGGTACATAAGTAATAATAATTATTAACCGACTTCAAAAAAAGGAGGAGGTTCTCAATTCGGTTGTATGTTTTTTTTTTGTGTTTGTTACCTCATATCTCCGTCATTTATGAACCGATTTGATAAGTTCTTCTTTTATCTGAATGGATTTACTTCCCGATTGGTCCCATAGAAATTTCATCAAAATCGGTTCAGCAGTTTGGTTTTGAAATCAAAATAACTGGAAAAAATGTCATCCAAGTAAAAGAAATTGCGAAATTGATACTTGATAAGGATTTGTGTGTGATACGATAACTATAAAGGGTAAAATAAAAACTTTTTTGCAAAAAAAAACCGACTTCCAAAAAAAACACTAAAAAAGTGGAAAATAACTTTACTTTCGGAAGTCGGCAAAAAAGTCAATGAAACAAACAATAGTCACCGACTTCCGAAAGTAAAGTTATTTTCCACTTTTTTAGTGTTTGTTTTGGAAGTCGGTTTTTTTTTTGCAAAAAAGTTTTTTTCATCTTATAATGAAACAATTTCTAACCGGATTAATTGCGTGTTTATTGATTTTACATTGGCAGGAAAAAGTAAAATCAATAAGTACGCGATTAATCCAGTTAAAAATAGTTTCATTATAAAATACAGTGATCGTGAATAGGTGAATACCTAAGACATTACTATTATAATCTTTTGTAGTTTACATTTATTTAATACCTATAAACATAAAATCTGGTCAGAGGTGCAAAACCTTTGGTGTCAGAACTTTTCGTTATGTTTTTATATAGTATTACATATTATAATATCTTGAGAACAATGCAGCTGTTTTGCGTTATCCTTTGTTTTCTATACAAGTTTTAATCTATACTAGACTGTGCCTACTGCTCTGCTCGCGTAGGCTAGTTGTAGATGGCTAATAAGATTTTTTCTTGTTTTAGATTGAAAATGATATGGAGAACTATACTAAATATAAGTTGGTCGGGGGAAGAATTAAACTAAAACAGGGTATAGTTCCACACAAATTCAAATGTCAACAGGAAAAGGAAGATAAACCTCAGAGATCTGCAGTGCAAAAACGAAATCGTATAGAATATTTTGAGAAACTATTAAATAAAGATGAAACTTCGACGTTAGAAAAACCTGAAGAGATATTTGTTGTTAGCTGTGAAGACGAAATAGTAATAGAAGATCCATTAAGTTTTGGAAATAATGATCAGTGTTTAGAAATATCAAAAAAAAGTAAGGGAGTGCAAGTAAACCTGAAAGCTAAAGGTGTCCATAAATCAACCATGACTGTTAACAAATGTTTAAAAAAAAAGAGGAAAATAATATTTTCACCAGATGCAGTATCTTTTGGTAGTATGAACGACACATCTTCAAACGCCTCTTCACGTGAAATGTTTAAACTTGATCAAGAATCAAAGTACCCTAATGAAGATTCAGATTCGGAACCGGAATGCGAAACACTTTTTTTTAGAAACTATATGCAAAAGGCTGCTCTTTTATCCATATCTAGAGAACCACAACTGTTGTTAGGTTTACCTAAAGAATACTATTTTTGTATTAATATGTTATCTGAAACAACAAAATGTACTCCGCGAAATATAATGATAACTTTAAAAAAAATACGCTTGTATCAACCTAATACTATTCTGGCCTTGGATTTTGGTTTGTCGACTAGTTCTGTTACTAAAATCATAAGGGTTACTGTTCCGGCTATAGCATCTGTTCTTAAATCACTTGTATACTTTCCACCTTCATCCGATGTCCAGATGAATCTACCTATACCATTTAGAAAAAATTACAATCAGGTTCAAAGCATTATCGACTGTTTTGAGATTCAAATTGAAAAGCCTGTTGATGCCGTAAAGCAAGCTCTTACGTGGTCGGATTACAGAAACTGTAACACAATAAAATATTTAATTTCAGTAACGCCCGACGGGTTAATAAATTTTATTTCACCGGGGTATGGCGGCAGAGTAACAGATTCATTAATTTTTGAAGATTGTGGTATTTTGCAAACTTTACCTGAAGGATCAGCAGTATTAGCAGACAGAGGTTTTAAAAATATTGCGCATTTGCTACAACAAAATGGACATACTCTGATTAGACCTCCTAGCGTGAGCACTAAAGTAAAACCGACCAAAAAAGAAGTTTTGGAGACAAAAAAAATTGCAGCGTTACAGATACACGTAGAAAGAGCTATCGGCATACTTAGATTCTTTGGGTTCATGTTGCCACACGCTTGTGTAGATCTAAAGCAAGTCGACCTGCTAGATTCAGTGGTGATTTCTGCATGTGGAATAGTTAATCTTCAAAGCAGTCTGTTTCATTTAAAGTAACTTCCTAGTGTTTTAAGCAAAATACATTTAAGTTTATTTTATTGTATTAAAAATATAAGATTTTGAGGTTACGTACGTTCTGTTTTCCACCAATGATTGTGTTATTTATAGAGTTTTAATAAAACTATATTACATTAGGATAATGTTATTTTATTAATTTGTCAAAAATATTTTCCTTTCAAAACTTTACACATTTTTTCAAAAAGATCATCACAATATTTTTTATCATAAACTACTTCATGCACATCAACATTCCTTGAGGTTTCAAAGTCAACGTGTGCAATACAAAATAGGGCTTTTCTTTTTCCGGTCATTTGCATTTGTGTTTGTATCTGAGCATAATATTTTTTGCCTAGTTTACCTTTACTATAATACGTAATAAAAGTGTTTGCCGTGGTTGGACACTTTACTTCTATAACACAGTCATCAGTAAGCCCGTCAGGTGAGGCACCAATCATAGGCCACTCATTCTTTAAAAAAAGACCAGATTCCACTATCTTTATATTGTGTACCTTCGCGACTTCCTTTATGACATCTTTTTCTAATATTTTTCCTCTTTTGATAGCATTCGTTTCATTAAAAGTTACAGCACCAAATATTTCTTCAACTAAAGAGCCATCTTTTGTTGTACACTGAGCAGCTTCGTGCATTTTTGAAGCTGTTATACGTCCGTAGCGCATCTCAAACCACAAATTTGAATCTGATTGAGCTAGTGTACCCTCTTTTACTTGAAGACATCTTGATTCCGTCATTTCGTCCTTACAAAATGTTATAAAACTTTCGACGTCAAAGTCAACACAGGATTTTTTGAAACGATTAATTAAATAATGAATAGACATCTTTTCAACTTCTTTTTTTTTCACATACAAAATGTGAAAGAGAACACTGTATTTGAAGCTCTCTAAGTTTTAATGCTACTTTGTCAAAAAAAAATTCCATTCTGACCGGCTGAATGAAGTGTTATACCACTTTTACCAAAATCTTTAGCTTTAATCATTTTCAGTGTGGTACCAATACCTGAGAGCTTGGATTTTTTCCAATAACACTTGGTAGCAGTCGTTGATCGTCGCTTTGACGATGTAGCTACATTAAAAATGCTATAGTATGTTTACAGCCACCTCTGCTGGCGGCACAATCTTCGCAGGTTACATTTAAAACTTCTTGATCCTTTTCATTGCATTCTAAACTGCAATGATAAGGTGTGGTACGTACGCGGTGTTCTGGCGTGATTCTACATTTAACCGTACATAAATAACCTACTCTTTTTACTTGAACATAACCAATAGCATCATCGCCATAACTGTCTCTTGCCGATCTGAAATAAGTTTCAAATAAAAATAAATGGCCTTACGTATTTTGTTAGTAAAAAAAATACAAATAAATAAAAAAAGGTTTAGTACATCTGTTCAAACATCTACATTTGCAACAAAAATTAAATTAAATAAAATGGCCTTACGTATTTTGTTAGTAAAAAAAATACAAATAAAAAAAGGTTTAGTACATCTGTAACGTTCAACCCACTACATCTACATCCTAAGTACCTATCCTACTTATTACTAATATTAAAAATGCGAAAGTTTGTGAGTGTATGCGTGTGTTTGTTATCTTTCACGCAAAAACTACTGAACGGATCTGGACGAAGTCTGGAATAACACATAGGCTACTTTTAATCCTGGGAAAATGTACAGTTCCCGAGGGAAACGGGGGCGAAGCTGCTGGCGGAAGCTAGTTTGCACTTTGCAATAAATCAATGTATGTATTCATTTAAATTTACTAAGAAGAGCGGTACCTACCTATATATACATACGTACCTACCTATAGGTACAAAACTATAATACATATTTGTTGTCTTTAACGTAAAAATTTAATGGTAGGTAGGTACTTCTACTATTTGAGTTGCATTCTTCCATTACAACATTAGTTGGGTATTTTGTTTTAATAAAACAATTTAGAACAGATAAACTATTAAGCATAAGTAGTAGCAAGGAAAATTTACTTACCTTTGCATTTTTATTCCTCGCATTTCGGTGGCAACGAAATCACTATTTGTTGATAAATAATGCGCAACCATCAATCCATCTATTTTAGGTAGATTATCCGATTGCCCCTTTTCGAATCCTTCATCCATTTTATTAATCGAATAATATTATTTTACTATTATAAGACTATTAACGTAATACGCGGACGAAAACAACAAAATACTGCGCAAGCTATTACACCTATAACCGCTGGCGACTTGATACTAAGCGGAACGCGGCCCGCGCGGCGCGTTGTGACATGACGTCACAAGCGGTCACGTGACTGTTAGCGGGACTCGATATTTTTCGAAACTTTGAATGACTATAAAATCAAAACTACTAGGTATTTTTGACTACAACAAAAACTAGTGTATTTGTATACATACAGGCTTTACTGAGACAAAATTTCAAGCGATTTGGCATACCTAGTAACATTCTTCATTTTCTTTTTCCCCAAAATAATATATTTTGCATCTTTTTCTCCATAACCCAAGTCCATATTAGGTGTTAGTAGTAAATACATAAGAACCATGTTAGTAGTAAGACTTTTAGAGGCTTATATTAATAGAATTGAGTAAATTAAATTGTTATGAAATGGATGGAATTGAATTAGTAATGTTGAGAATGTAAATATGACTGTATGAGTAAATTATTTCTATAATGAGTCAGTGTTACTCGAATTAAAATGTTTTTTTTTTATTATTAGTCAAAGGTGATATAAAACTATGTTTATTAAAAAAATAGACGGGTCACAAGTACCCTCGCAGTGCACACCTCCGCGCATTCAACCCCACCTTTTATCTGACTGCACTGGGTATCGAATTTTGTGTCTATCTGTGGAATACATCAGCTCTTGAATTGCGTAGTTTTTTAAAAATGGATAAAATCCCCAATCCGGAGCAAAACATGGACATCATGAAATTAGGGTTACCACTTTTTAATATACCAATATTAATAAAGATACAGTCCAGTTAGTGAACGATGGATTTCGAACCATGCAGAGTTAGGCTCATCTTGATTCATCATCATCACCCGCCCCTAGCCTTTTCCCAAACTATGTCGGGATCGGCTTTCATACCAACCGGACGCAGTTGAATTAATACCAGTATTTTTCATGGAACATCTGCCTATCTGACTTCCAAAACCTGATTAATTAATGAAATAATTTGCAATTAGATTATATCTACCTACGTTATTTTCTAAAAATAATGATTGGGCTAATGTAATAAGTACGTCCCTGGTTCGCACGATTTTATTATGAAACAAAACAGCGAGGTTTCATCAATTGTATTTAAGTTTTCAAATAAACATTCCTGAATAAATCCTCTAAATTATAGTGAAATCCCCATTAACTTCAACAAGTTAGGTACTTAGAAGCTTTTTAATGTTATTATTTTTCCAGCCTGATGCCACACAATTAGTAAGTACGTAATATGGGCGTATTGTAGAATCACTGTCAAACTAAAATATTTTTTAAGGCATACAAATGAGCTTCGAGTACCTACTCGTAATTACGCTACAAGTAATTATCAATGATCGGAGTAGGTAGATTGAATTGGGGTCATTGATCCGAAACGCATATATTAACGTGGACATTCCTCCGGAATTGGTTGATTATTAAAATAAACGAAACTTAGGTAGGAATTGTATTAAAATGAGCAATATTATATTCTTCCTAATTTTTTTAACGGCACACAGTCACGATTAGACACAACCCAACGACCAATCAGAACAAAGGATCATGAGTGGTGCACTAACCGGTTATCAAAACAATGCGTACGCCCGCTGACGACATGCCAGGTAGCTCACTCGTTTACTTCGGTTCGTAGAGTGCGCTTCCTTGTTTGTTACTGTGTTGTGAAAACGTTACTTGACCCTGACTTGTCTACATACTGATTTCTGGAATCTGCTCAAAACCACGATTTGGCTCGAATATACGGACTTAGATTTTTCACTATTTATTTATTCAACAGATAAATAATAAATTAATTTAGTTTTGATACCTTCCTTTAAATTTTGATTTAAGTAGTAATAATATCACTACCAACATTAACAATATTTAATTGAATCTAGAAATACCGGAATTACTTTCCGGAAAAATGGCTTATCCATGTTATTCTTTCTGTGTGCATTTATGATACAAGTACCAAAAATCAATCTACCTACTCCGATCACTGGTAATTATACTCAGATTATTACTTTAATTCAAAATTCTGTTCAAAGAAGCTACAATACAATGAATGTGTGCATGCGGCACGTAAGGGGATAGAACCGATCTGGCATATCGACTCGCCGCGCCGCCATTTTGTTTTTTATTTTTTTTGAAATCTTAGACTTATTACGTGTATATAGGCGTCAGATTGATATATATATATATAATCATTCCCAGGTTGATTTTTTATTTATTTCCTTTACACATTATTTTACATTTTAAAATATTTCTTAATAAAAAAAAAAAAAAAAAATAGTAGCCCACCGGTATCGGGAACAGGGTCCAAGCTACCGGCGGTCAGGGCTCCAGAGAGAGGAACCTCCTAACAATACGAGCCGTGTCCAGGAGTACCGCTTTCTGAATCAAGCCCTTGATCCAGCTGCCTAACGAGAGCTTCCTCAGGTATTGGTCGAGGCTCTTGGCAATTAAGCCATTGGCTGAAACGACTATCGGCACAATGATCGCCGAGTCCACTTCCCACATGTCGACAACCTCGCGAGCCAAGTCAAGATACTTGATTTGCTTATCTTTCTCGGCTTTCACGAGGTTTCCGTCATGCGGGACCGTTATGTCAACAATCATTGCGCGCCGCTCTGATCGATCCACCACCACTATATCAGGCTTGTTGGCCACAATAGTCCTCTCAGTGATGATGGATTGATCTCAGTACAGTGTGATATTGCCATTTTCGAGAACTGGGTCGGGCACATACCTATAGTACGGCACTTCCGATTCCACAAGGTTGTATTTTAGAGCAAGTTGCTGATGGATAATCCTGGCTACAAGGTTGTGTCTATGCAAGTACTCTCCGTTAGCTAGACGAGAACACCCGGAGATAATGTGACGAATTGATTCGCCCGGACGGTGGCATGCCCGACATATGATTATTATTACGGTTTATTCTTGGAAGAGAGTAGGTACATTACATACTACTAGGAGCACGAGAAAACTCATCATCTGCCTAGCCTTTTCCCAACTATGTTGGGGTCGGCTTCCAGTCTAACCGGACGCAGCTGAATACCAGTATTTTACATGGAGCGACTGCCTATCCGACTTCCACAACCTGGGTAATACGATACCCCTTGGTAAGACTGGTTGTCAAACTTTCAGGCCGCTGAGTACCTGTAACGACTGTCAAAGATTTACAAATGACAACCGGGATCAACGGCTTAACGTGCTTTCCGAGGCACGGAGGAAACTCGGTATGTAATGGTGGTCACCCAGTCACGGACCAATCCAGGCAAGCGCGGCTTAACCTGACGATCGACCCGAGCGGCTGTTATTATTTAGCCACAAGCTCTTCAAAAAACAAATAGATAAATAATAGATACCTACGTTCCAATTACATAAACCTCTGCCGCTACCTGCGGGAATAACACGCCTGAGAATATATTACATTATGACATAATTATAAACGAAGTGTAAAAAAAATATTACTGTTGACGCTATGGTAACTAAGCAATTTTATTGATTTCAAAACTAACCATAAACCACGAGACCTTGGCTTGTCTTCGTTCCTTTTTTGTAAGTCAAGTCATCATTACTTTGTTGATCGATTGTTTTCTTTTCGTTTTTTACGAAACTAGAATAAAAACTGGCCAAGTGCGAGATGGCCTCGCACGCGAAAAAAACCGAGTATGTGCTCGTCAGGACGTCCGACTCACACACAAAGGGTTCCGTGGCACAAAACAATATTTTTAACGCTCATTCAATAATTATGTCAGATTATACTCGACAGCAAAACTTAATTTGTTTTTCATAAAATATTAACATAAAACGAAGTTGCAGTTTGATGAAAACGTCGCATACCTATCTCAAAAACGAAATATTAAATGTTTATCAAACCTATTTTCGTTGAAAGTACTTTTTATGTTTTAGAAGCCCAATTTTTTTCCAAATTTTCCTCCCCTTATCTAAAAAGTAAAAAGAGGGGATGTGTCCCCCCCGACACAATTTTTACGGCTTTAGATGCGAATATCAACCATTGACTTACTTATGTAAAAAAAAAATTAAGAACGTCGATAACATTTTTTAAGAACATGTTGATGGACACGCCACAAAGAATCGTAAATACGTAGAAAAAAAAGAAACTACCCTCGCTTCCATGGCAGGCCACCCCTATTCTTTTTATAATAATTTCACATCACTTTTATATAAGTAGCAGTTCATAGAAGACACCTTTCCAAATTTCAACTGTAGTGCATACAGTCTCGGACTTAAATGGCTATGACATACGGTCAGGCCGAAAAGGCTGATTTGGCAAGAAAGGAGGTGTCTGACAAGTTATAGAGAAGTATGGAAGAAGAAGACATGCTGCGCCGACCGCAAATACATTGGGATAAGGGCAGGAGAATGATGAATGATGATGATGCCGACAGTGGAAAGGTAAAATGGCTAAAGCGCCATTTTGTTCGATATTGAGTTATATTATATATGTATATCATTGAACTTGATTTTTCCTGCGTCGAATCTACCGTCGATACGGACGGACCGTATAATGACAGACGGACAAGACGAATCTACAAGGGTTATTCCGTTATTTGCCATTTGGCAACGGAACCCTAAAAACAACTTTTTTAAACCGACGAAAAATATCTCCATAATATATCTCATATAATAGAGGTTAAGCCTATTGCCATCAACCAGGAAAAATTCTGACTCCGGGGATGCTACTGAGAAATTGCACGACCTAGGGATTCCTAGGTCGTGAGGTCTTGGGTTAGATTGAACCCAAGACCTCATGCCCAGCAGTAGCGCCTTCGAGCACAAGACCAAAGAGACGGTCAACAAAATAAAACAAAATAAATTTTCACTCTATCTTTCTGCGGCTGCGGAGAACCTCAAGCGGCGTAAATATAGTAACCTTTGTGGAAACTATATTTTCGAGCCGTTTGGGGTTGAAACTCTGGGGCCGTGGGGTCCGAGTGCTCACAGCCTTTTTAAGGAAATTTCCAAACGCCTAGTTGACGCTTCCCGTGACCCAAGGGCTGGCTTTTACCTTGGCCAGAGGCTAAGTGTTGCCATACAGCGTGGCAACGCCGCCAGTCTCTTGGGCACATTACCGGCTGACAGCGTTGAGGAGGAGTTTTTTGATGCTCTTTTATAGTTTGTAGTTAGTTAATTTTAGTCTTTTTAATTATTGTAAACATTGAATATGAAATAAAATAAGTTTATCAGTCAAAAAATAAATACATAATATAATATACTCTATCTTTCTTTGTGGAAAGTAATAATAATAATTCATACTTTAAATGTGATTTAGAAAAAAAATTAAGCTGGTAAAATATGCAGGCAGGCTTGAAGAGATTTCTTGACAAATAAGTAAGTATACCATCTTTCTAAGTATTTATATATTCTTGTCTGTTTTTAAAAAAACGTTTTTGCAAAAAAAATAACCTCCTTCCAAAAAAAAAAAACACAAAAACAATGACTTCCGAAAGTAAAGTTATTTTCCAGTTTTTTTGTTTTTTTTTGGGAAGTCTGTTATTTTTTTGCAAAAACGTTTTTATTTTACCCTTTTTAGTTATCACATCACACACAAATCCATGTCAAGAGTATCAATTTCGCAATTTCTTTTACTTGGATGACATATTTTTTCCAGCTATTTTGATTTAAAACCAAACTGCTGAACCGATTTTGATGAAATTTCTATGGGACCAATCGGGAAGTAGATCCATTTAGATAAAAGAAGAATTTTTCAAATCGATTCATTACGATTCATTTTCGAATGACGAAGATAAGAGGTAAAAAACACAAAAAAATACAACCGCATTGAGAACCTCCTCCTTTTTTTGAAGTCGGTTAAAAACCGTTAAATAAATAAACAATTACTCACCTTCCATGTCCCAAGCCCGATCATAGGATAAGTTTGTCCATTATTGAATTTGATAGTCGGAACCCGCGCCATTTTGAAACACAAGTACACTGCGAGGCAAGGGAATCAAGAATGACGGGCAGACGGCCTGCCAAGGTTAGTTATTATGACGTGTACTATCAATTTATTATGTAGTTCAAGTAGATAAATGTTATTATATAATCAGCGGCTTGTTTATAATGTTTATAATATTATTTTCTTTGATATCTGTCTATTTTATGGCGTTATCTACATTAATATCATGGCGCAATATTCCGTGGATAAACATGGTTTTTAGCCGTTGGAAGATACCTATCCCACAAGAATCGAAGCGAAGTATTTTTCACACAACATTTTTTTTTATAACTGGCCATACTTACGTACTTATTTATACATATAAACTCACTAGCGACCCGCCCCGGCTTCGCACGGGTGCAATAATGTTCTCTACTATAATATGCATGTATTAAACAAATTATAAACCTTCCTCTTGAATCAATGTACATATTTTAAAAAAACCGCATCAAAATGCGTTGCGTAGTTTTAAAGATTATAGGGACAGACAGAGCGAGAAGCGACTTTGTTTTATACTATGTAGTGATGACTTTTTTCCCATAGGGGTAGGCAGAAACCACAGAACGCCAACTGCTACGATCTTTACATATTCCTTCATACATATTCGAGGCGAACTTCGTCCACGTTCATACATCGCCCTACGTGAGTCCGAAAAATACAATTCTGCGAAAATTGTTACATCGGTGCCTTGATGATGCGATGTTTTTACTAGAGATGGACCAAAATTCGTTTTACATTCGCTAATACCGAAGTTCGGCTGCTTTTACCTAATTTCGCTATTCGGCCGAAGTTCGGTTCATGGACCGAACATTCGGTTGAACAAACCTTTACTAATATGTAGGACAAACTAGTAGTCTACATCCTGCATTTTGCCAACTGAACTCATTGCTAGTTAAAGAAATCACAAGAAAATACTAAATTATATATAATTCTTCTGTACATGATTGTGTATTTCACTGAACTGCTCCTAAACGCTGGACCGATTTTGATTATTTTTTGCCAAACAAACACTCAAAATAAAATTCATCATCTACCTATCTATCGAACCGTCCAGGGACCCCTTACTAATTATTTACAAGCGTGATTGAACCAATCTAAAGGCGCGCGAAATTCAACCAAACTTCAGCCGAACTTCAGCTTCGGGGCATGTTTCAACCGAATTTTCGGCCGAACTCGACATTTGGCAGAGAAGCCGCATTCGGTCCATCTCTAGTTTTTACTACGCCTTTTTTACGACTGCCCAAAAAAGAAGTGTTATGTTTTTGTCCGCTGTTTCTAATGGTCTTCAAAATCATTATTTTTTCCCGGAAAAGTGTATTGGTAAATTATTTTCGAAGTAACGTTACCTACATAGAACAAACAAACGTAGTACCTATAGATAGGTAACAACGCACAGAAGATTTCCAGAAACGAAGGTCGTACCTACCTACTTACGTTTTATTATATCAGCAAATTAAATATTATTTAATTGCAATGCTTGACGGAGTTTATTTAGGGTCAAATATACAAAAATAATCGGTCGCATGAACTGATAATAATTAATAAACTGCGAGAGATTACGTAAAGAATAAGTTTCTTCCTTTTTCCTGTTTCCGCGAGATAAATTACGACCGAGATGGAATGACGATGGCTAATAAGTTAGAGGAAGACTAAAGAAACGATCATGGATTGACTGTGTGAAGGATGATATGACTAGAAAGGAGGTGACTGCTGAGATGACGAGTAATAGACAAGTAGGTATGGAAGAAGAAGACAATCATGCTACGCCGACCCCAAAAAAGATTGGCAAAAGGCCAGGGGAATGTTGATGATGATGAAAGTACCACCAAGACGCGGGCGAAGCCGCGGAAACTAGTAGTTCTATTTAACTGAAGAAGGTATTGTGTTATTATAACACGCGTACCTACTTCACTCTCAAGGACACAAGTATCAAAGTTAACACAGTAATCTACTATTGACAATCAATCGATTTTATTATAAACTCAATAGCGTCTATTTGGAGTGTTAATAATGTCAGTATTTTAATGATGTAGGCACCTACTCTTGAACACTATTGCTTTTTGTTTTTTCATATTAAAATGAAACTCTTCAAGTTTATTTATCTCGATGAGTTTGGGGCTAAATAATAACAGCCGCACGATTCGCTCTTCAATGTTAAGCCGCGCTTGCCAAGGTCGAACTGCGCATGGATGACCATCATTACATACCGAGTTCTCTCCGTGTGCCTCGGAAAGCACGTTACGCCGTTGGTCCCGGCTGTCAATTGTACATATCTTTGACAGCCGTTACAGGTAGTCAGTGGCCCGAAAGTCTGACAACCTGTCTTACCAAGGGGTATCGTATTACCCAGTACTAACTGGGTTGTGGAGGTCACATAGGCAGCCGCTCCATGTAAAATACTGGTATTCAGCTGAATCCGGTATTTAAGGCTGGAAGCCGACCCCAATAAGGTTGGGCATACAAAACTGCAATCGCTGCAAATGCTACACGGTCAAAATGTAAGGAACAGCTGTTTCTTTTTAAATTATGAAAAAATTACGTGTGGGGGTGCAGACTGATGTAAGCACTGAATACGTGGTAACTGTTTTAAAGTCGGTGTCAGTTGCACTCTGTATACCCCGACTTGGGTGGGCCCGAAGAAGGAAGGTATTTATTTACAAGGCAGATGCCAGAGGCAAAGCCCTAGAAGGCACATAGACTGACCTTATTGGTGATTGATTTGATGACCTTCAGAAAGGCCAGGTGCGTAGTTCTTGCAACCGACGTGCGTGTGTGACCACATGTATGAACGTGGACAAGGCGACAGGAGTATGTGAGGATCGTAGCTGGTGGCGTTCTGTGGTTACTGCCTACCCACATGGGGAAAAAGGGCGTGAGTTTATGTATGTATGTACGTGGGTTCGAACCCAAGCAGGCACTTAAATTTGTGCAGGTGATGAACTGGTGATGAAATGAACTACACAAATTTAAGTGGTATTTTTCACGAAAATACCAAAAATTCGAAGTGGTATGACATTCATCAACTTGCGTCCCAGCTATGTGAACAGGCTGGTTAGGTTTCTTTATTTAATAATCACGTGAGGTTGAAACAGGGGCGGGGGTTAGAAAAAATCACGGTGGGAGGGCGGGGTGGTGTTGAGGATAATGTGACAATCACGTGTGTTCTATTTAACACGTTGGCTGCGGCCGAACAATAGCCGCGCGAGACCCGTACCCATATAGCGCTTTTTTGTAGCCGTTACGAAACATTTCGACACTATTGTGTAGACACTTATTCATTCTAGTAACATTTTTTGGTCGGTGAGTCGACTTAGTTCCGTCGCTACGACTAAAAATGGGGAACAGTCGACACAGTAACATTTGGTTTTAAAGTTACGTTGCTGTGTGGTAACATTGTTCTTAGTCTGCAACCACTTCTCAGAAATCATTCGGTCGTTCATTCGTTCTCTTTTTGTTTTGCGACCGACGTGAAGTTAAAAAATATCTATTAAGAAGAAATCATGATCAGCCATTACTGTTTATCAAAGTAAATTTTTATTCATAATTTAATTCGTTTTTATTGTTCAAATCTATGTGGCAAAAGAATTTCATTGTGTGATTTGTTCAAATAGTTTGAAATTTTCAATGCGCCACCATAAAATTGTCATTTAACCTACGTAGTATAATGTAAACAATAGTTTTTACTAACAAGTCTTTACATTTTCAGAGCTTGGAAGATTTTGCTATCATATATTTAATACTAACTATATGTTATGAAACCAAAAATGAACCACAAAATTAGTAAATAATAAAATAAAATAAGTAAATATTTAGAGAAAATATTCTAGTCACAACTGGTCAGGAAGTTTCGAGATTGTGTCGACATATGTCGACGTGAAACCAGAAGTAGTTATAAAGGTACCGAATTCACAAAATGGTTTATTGCTTCCAGCGATTCTCAAACGTTTGGACAGGCCATATTATCAAAATGATTTCTATAGTGCTAACTAAAGAGGGCTCGTCCAAACTTATATCGGCTGTGCCTAGCACATGCGGCGTAAAATAATGTTTTAAATCCTGTTTGGCTTTTAGCTCTGAAGTGAAAACAATTAACCTAAAAAAAAGAAAATTGAAACTGAAAAGAAGACTACTACCTACTGAGAATGAGGATCCTTCTTCAAACAATTTAGAAACTATAATAATAAATACTTGATGGCACGGTTGACATATGTCGGGCATGCCACCGTCCGGGAGAATCGATCCGACACATAATTTCTGGATGTTCTCGTCTGGCTAACGGAGAGTACTTGCACAGACACAAGCTCGTTGCTAGGATTATCCCCAAGCAACTTGCTTTGAAATACATACAACCTTGTGGAATCAGAACTGCCATACTATAAGTATGCGCCCGACCCAGTTCTCGATGATGGTAATATCACGTTGTATTGGGATCGACTTATCATCACTGACAGGACTATTGTTGCTAATAAGCCTTACATTGTGGTGATAGATCGATTGGAGCGTCGCGCAATGATCGTTGACATAAGGAGTCTGTTATTGAGGTCACAACTGCATCTAATTGCACGTTTGACACTTCGGAAGTTGGTCCACCGGCACTAGGCAGTTTGGAACTAAACAGTACGGCACCAGGCATTTCAGACAATTTCCTTGAACTATCTTCTCTTTTTAAATGATGAAGACGATGCACTTGGTATGTTGTCTGGAAGATATTAATTCTGAATTTTAATGCGGACCTAAACTTAAGTTATTAATTAAAATACACACCAAATTTCAAACAATTTAATTATAAAACAAATTATAAAATGCTTGTGCACGTGCGCTCTATTAATTGGCTTCTATTACCTATTTTTGTCTAATGATTAGAATATTATGATCAGTAGATAACAACAAAGACCTATTTGATCTTATAGGCTGCGATTAAAAATTTATTTCAGGTGGATAACCACTCAGTAACACTTTCTTACACGAAAAAATAATGGAAATAGTTAATTTTGATAAAATTTCAAGTAAACAAATATAAGATTTCGTATAACAAACACAATTTATACCGAATAAGTTTACTATCTAAAAAAAGATGTACTTGGAGGTAGATTTTGTAGAACCAATAATTTGTTTACTTTTCTGTAGAAAGTCGATGTGAGACGGAATCTTTTCGGTTCTTTACTTATTTTCAACTGCAATCATTTGATCACTTGTCGAAACAGTTAATTTGAGAAACAGTGTCTTATGGTGACTTTTTTATTCACATTTCAGTAATATATTGTTCAGTAATAATGACGTGACATTACGACACCTCGTGTTAATATAAATTTTAAGTTATTATTCTAGTAACATGGTGACCACACCGCTACTACGCATTTTTACTCGATTGTACGCATGTTACAAACTGAACACTAAGTGTTTAAAAATAAGTCTATACAAATGATTACGTTATGTGTGAACACAAAGACTACTTAAAGTTACTGAAATGTTTTCCGGTCAAATTGTGTGCGAACTATTACCACATATAGAGACCAAACCCCACACAGTCTCCATGTTTCGTAGCAGTTACGAAACTGCGACAACTTGTTACTGCTTTGAAGATTCTGTGACCGAAAAGTGCTATATGGGGTAGTAAAAACACAACAGGTGTGTTTTGCTGCAGCGAACGTGTTAATGTGTGACTTAAAATATTCTTTAAATAAAAACCTGAGCAATCGAATGTGTATAAAAAAAGATAACCGACTTCCAAAAAAAAAACAAAAAAAAAAGTGGAAAATAACTTTACTTTCGGAAGTAGGTGGCTATTGTTCGTTTGACTTTTTTGCCACCGACTTCCGAAAGTAAAGTTAATTTCCACTTTTTTTTGGAAGTCAGTTATTTTTTTCAAAAAAGTCTTTATTTTACCCGTTTTAGTTCACACACAAATCCTTGTCAAGTATCAATTACGCAATTTCTTTTACTTGGATGACATATTTTTCCAGCTATTTTGATTTAAAAACCAAATTACAGAACCGATCTTGATGAAATTTCTATGGGACCAATTGGGAAGTATATCCTTTCACATAAAATATTTTTTCAAATCTGTGCATAAATGACGAAGATACGAGGTAACAAACACAAAAAAAAATTACAACCGAATTGTGAACCTCTTCCTTTTTTTGAAGTCGGTTAAAAATCTGTTTTATTTTATCTGATTCTAAAAATGTCTGATCTTTTCAATAATAATAAAAATCACGTCACTTCCATGAAATAGGCTTATAAGGTGGAAACGCCAGGGTTGCCAACAAAATTCAAATTTTCTTGCATTTTTTGCAATGAACAGGGTCAGTGTCGGGCTGTATGTGGACAGGGTAACAACAAAAAATAAATAACAATAAAAACATCAAAAAGAATATATTACAACATTTATTCCATATGCGATTACACTTTTCTTTCAACACTTTGAGCAATCAAAAAATATATTGCTTTCTTCACATCACACATCACAACTCCTTTTAAAAAAATATACCGAATTTGATACTACACCGGTCTTGGTGCCACGAATGTATAAGAACACTATCAATTTACAATTATAAATCTTATTTATAGCTTAACACAAAGCACAGTTTCGTTTGCAACAAAACTGTTACTCGAGACCTTTTTTTTGGTGTATTTTTTTTCAATACTTTTCGTTTTCATGAAATCGACTTTAGCGTCGTATAGTTAAAGTTGAAAATTTGTTTATTGCTATTATTTAGATGCGTTTTTCGATGCATATTGGTATAGAAGAGGAAATAACACTAACACCCGTATCTATAAACAAGTCACAGTGATTACTTGAGTAAATGTCATCATTTAAGATACGATTTTTATTATGTAGTTTAGTAATTGCTTGAAGTTAGAATTCTTTGCCTTCTTTGGCGGTTCTTACTTCGTTCAAATTCTTGTCTATTGCATAAACTCGGGTAATTACTTAAACTTGACTATACAGGGTGGAAGGTACACCGACGGTAAAACCGTTACCACGTACACAGTACATCATTCTGAACTCCCCACATTGAAAATTTTCGTCAGTTATTAAAAAAAAAAACAGCTACAAAACATCAATTAAACCCACCAAACGCCCACAAAACTACAATCGCTGCACTGCAAATGCTACACGGTCAAAATGTACGGAACAGCTGTTTTTTTTTTGAAAAAAAAAAAAAAAAAAATGTGGGGGTTTCAGAATGATGTAGAATACGTGGTTACCGTTTTAGCGTTGACGTACCTTCCACTTTATTTAGTTGTTCCAGGTCAGGCTGTCTGTGTATGTGAGTTTAAATGTTTGTAAACGAATCAGTGAGTGGCGACGGTTTAAGAGCGTGTTCGCCGTACGGCATTTCATACAAATTTTCAAGTCCTTATTTTTCGAAACTACAGAACCGATTTTAATGAAACTTCACACACATAAGCAGGATACATAGGTCTACAAAGTTAGTGAAAACATTTTCGAAATGTCTTATTTAAAAAAAGATAATTGAAAAATTTAAAATCGGTCTAATTTAACTGAAACACAATTCTGCGAAAATGTTTTCTACCAACTTTTTAGACCTATGTATCCTGCTTATGGGTATGAAGTTTCATTAAAATTGGTTGAGTCATATCGAAAAATAAGAACTTGAAAATTCATACGAAACGCCGTACGGCGTACACGCTCTTAAAAAAACTGAAATTTTATTGAAAATTCAAGATGGCCGCGTTAGTTCCGACTACGTCCACGCGTCAGAAGATCCATGAAACACTACATCAATAAGGGTTATTTTCGTGTTGTAAATGTTACCTATACAGGGTGCAAGGTACACAGACGCGAAAACGGTTACCACGTACTCAGTATATCATTTTGAACCGCTGTACGCCGAATATATTCACCGGTACTTAAAAAAAAATCAAAGTTCAAATATTTATTTGTGTTCTAAATTAAAAAGTATTGTATTTAAAATAATAATACAAGTGTGTACATAGATAAAAGAAGAAAAGTATTAAAGGGCGTCAAGAGATTCGTCCACATCGCTGTCAACAGGAATAGTGCCCAGAAGGCTGGTAGCATTGCCACGTTGAATGGCAATGCCGATTCTTTGACCCAAAAATAGGCCAGCCCTCTGGTCACGAGAAGAGTCGACCAACCGCTTGGCGATGTCCCGAAAGAGTAGGTGCGCAAAAGTTCAAATTAAAGTTTCCAAAAAAAAAAACTCTGTGTTCGTCGGTTATAAAAAAAATCAGCTGTTCCATTCATTTTGACAGTGTAAGTATTGCACTTTTGTAGGAAACAGCTGTTTTTTTTTTAACAACCGACGAAATATTTCCATGTGGGGGTTCAGTATGATGCACTGAGTATGTGGTAACCGTTTCCGCGTCGATGTCCCTTCCAACTTGTATGTAGATAATAAATGCCCATCTTTTCAGTGTGTCATTTATTTCTATAACAACTTGTATTACAATTAACTTTTAATAATAATTCTACATCCATACACGTATCCAAATGCTCTCGTTACAATTTGTTAAAAAATGTCTCGATTTAGTAATCCAATAACTAAACTATTTCGATACAATTCCGTAACGGGAAGGTCTTTGTTATAAAAACGCTAGGAAGATAATAATCAGTCGAGATAAATGCTTAACTTTAGTTTCACGCAAAACTTACAGGTGGCGCTAGTGTCTTAGGCTGTGTTCACTAACTTTTCATGCGAAAATGGACCTTATATGTACGAAGGTAATGTGCATAGTACTATAAGCGACTGTGACTAAGCGTTTAGGATATGCACATTACTGGGAACCTTCTAGTTACGGAGATATTGGGGGTCAAAATTCGAAATTTTCACAGGTTTTTTTTTGTTAATACATGTTTTATCACTATTCAATGCGTCCATCAGCACAATGTTTTTAAGTGTGTTACATTGAGTCCAGCTGCAAACCGCAATTTCATCTCCCCCAAAAAGTCGTTTCCCAGCAATAATTTTTGCGTAGAGCTACTTAGTTTGATGTACAGAATGTTTGGTTGACGGCTTCGTGAAGGGTCCCTTTACACCCTGTATACAAAAACATGATAATGTTTTGTATAAAACGGCACAGACGGTCTTTCTGTTATTTACTCAAAGATGTAATAATTTACAAAACAATCAAATCATTAACTGACCACCATAATTTTGACATTTAAAAGATCCTCAACATGATATAAATAATAAATTAAAAATAGATCTTCGAAATGCAAACATAAGAAATGGATGGTCAGCCACAACGCATTGCATTACATTTAATTTATTTTGCAAATAGGTTTTACAAACACTTTAACACGTCTTCTTTTTTAAAACTAGATGAGGCCGGTGTTTCGTATCTGACTACTCTGAGAAGAAACAGCCGAAACAAACTCAGAGGTCATATGCCTAAGGTTTTATTTACGCTTTAGAATATTTCGTCTCATACAATACGTGTTAGTATTGATGCCTGCTATTGACAAATACAGGTTTATGTGTGCCAGCTATTTTTAAGTAAGGGGCCATCCACAAATTACGTCACACAAATTTAATGATTTTGGACCCCCCACCCCGGTCCTTTATTTGTGTGACTGCAAAAAGAAAAAGAGAGAGAGAATATTTTCCAAAAGTAGTTTTTTTATGAGTGATAGGCCTTATTACGAGCAATATTTCTATGCTAGTGACAAGTCGCACTTTTGAGATTTTAGGGAGAAAAAAAAATAAAAATTTGAAAAAAAATATATTACTCGGTATCCGGAAGTAATTTTCCAAAAATAAAAACTGGAAAATATGCGCCCAAAGATGCTTTATCAGACTATATTTATATTAAATAAATATCTTGGACAGTTACGCTTTCAGAATTTATTTTAATTTTTTTCACGAAAGTCACCAAAAGTTCATCATTAAAAAAAAAAAAGTATTTGAAATTGACACGTGGGTGTTTTACTCGTGCATTTTAAATGCATCCTTTGATCAATAAATGCAATAAACAGCAGAGGGATTTTTTTTTGATCATATGGAACACTGTGTGCCCCCTTCGTAGTGTGAGTCACATATTTTGCAATTTTACATGTTCATACAGATAGGGTTGTTTTTGTTCATGTTTCAATATTTAGATATATTAGATTTTGAAATGTGACGTCACGATTTGTAGGACCCCCTCCCACCCCGTTACACTTCGTAGACTCCCTCTCCCACCAAAAATGTGACGTAATTTATAGATGGCACCTAAGTATTTATTTACTGATGGCTCCATCAGTGTAACTTTGATAGCATACGGGGTGGAAGGGAGACCGACGCGAAAACGGAAACGACATACTCAGTATGGTGCAGCAGATTTTTTTTTTTCAGAATGGTGTAACTGGTATTTATATACTCGAATTATGTTTATTTGTTAAAAACAATATGCAATACTTTAATTTTAAATCAAATTCTAAAAGAAACATTCGGAAACAATATAAATGTGACATTAATTTACCAGTTATTGACAATATGATGTTTTATAAAAGTACCTATGTTACTGCTATTTGTGTGTACAATCACTTGCCGCCAGCAATTAAGCAATTAAATGGAAATATGTTTAAAACTAAATTAAAGAAAATGCTAATTGAAAATGTATTTTATAATCTGCACGAGTTTTTTGATAAAAAATAATAATATTTGTAAGTAATTTCACTAAATACTCTATTGCATATCCGACATGGGTAGACTGTTGAACCTAAAAATGTTATGTTTATGATGAGATCTAATTTTACACAGTTATGCAATAAATATATCTTTATCTTTACTGAATATGTGGTTTCCGTTTCTCTTCCACCCCGTATGTCTCGGAAACGTGACGCTCTAGATTTTAGAAGATGTTATCTCATACAATATTTGTTCATATTGATGCCAGGTAGACAAAATCAGCGTCAGCCGGTATACCTTATGTTACCATCTGGCATTATGCTGAGCTGAGGCCTTTTCGGCAATAAAACCTTGGCTTACTTATTTTGCTTAAGGTGTTTTGACCGTTGGATTGCCAAGTCATAGGTCTCGAGTTCGAACCCAAGACACGCACCTCTGATTTTTCGGAATCATGTGCGTATTGTATAATTATCACTTGCTTCGGTGAAGGAAAACATCGTGAGGAAACCAGCACGCCTGAGAGATATTTCTCGACGGCATGTAAAGCCAAGTCAGAGACCCACGGGCGGCATAAAACTTTGACACCAGGTTAGGCACTAACCACACGATGAAGAAGAAAAGGTGTTTTTAGTTTCAATGCCAATAAATACACTGTCTTTCATTCTATTGATATACAGATAATAAGCGTGACCGTAATTTGAAAAAACAATGATGAACGACAAACAAAATATTGAAACCTCTTTGTTATAACTTCTCGTGACAGATTACGGCGATTGATCGATTGAAATTTGTATGGTGAACATAATAAAGAATATTCAATCCATCTACGACATTCCAAAGACACTTGCGCCATACAATTTAAACAAAAAAACGTACCTAAACTTTAGAAAAAGTAACAATACACCGCGTACAGTCAAACAAACAGTTGAAAAACACGCAAAGGTTGAGAGGCGCATCATCTGCCTAGCCTTTTCCCAACTATGTCGGGGTCGGCTTCCAGTCTAACTAGATGCAGCTGCGTACCAGTATTTTACATGGAGCGACTGCCTATCTGACCTCCACAACCCAGTTATTACTGGGTAATGCGATACCCCTTGGTAAGACTGGTTGTCAGACTTTCGGGCCAAGGATCCTCACAAGATTTATGTCATACGTAAAATAGCTATAAAATGACTGTCACTATGTTTTGTTTGACTGTACAAGCATAACGGTGCGTATCTTATGACCGCAAATTATACAGGGTGTAAACATCAACGTGCAAGCTTTTACTGCGATTTCAGCACATGATTCTAGACCCATAAGCGTAGAATTCATTCTTAAGTTATTATTTTAAAAAAAAGTTGTTTAAACAAAACTAAAATGCACGCCTTAATCACCGATGAAAAATTTCTATGTGGGGGGGGGGGAGAGAACGATGTGACGAGTACGTGGTAACCGTTTTCGCGTCGGTGTCCCTTACACCCTGTATATTCCGAGTTCTAGGTGGGGGATCCCACCTGCTATGAAGGCAGGAGGTGGATACTGGAACTCGAAATATATAATAAATAATATAATATTAATATACAACATTATTTTTAGTATATGCGAAGCCAGAATATTGTTTGTTCAGAATAAGTAACTGAATCGATTCCAATAATTTTTATATCATGTAATATTATGTCCGAAAAATATTTAAAAAAGGTTACGACTTGGACACCGAGCGACACTTAGTACCTATCCGCAATCATACGCGCACAACACAGGCATTAGGCGCGGGCGCACACCGGGGCGCCGCGTGGTGAGCATGGTTTTATATGGACAACCAGGTAACATAACAAGCTTATAACTTTGTCATGATACAGTTTTGAAATTTTGTACATAGATTGTTTACATAAAAATACTAGACACGTGTTTCAGGTTTCGCATATACTAAAACTAATGTTGTATATAATATTTTCTAGTATTTTCTTTTCTGTTATTGCACCTACTGTATATTGTCTCTGCATCACCCTAAGGTAGACTGGTAGAAAATGTCCAAGGCAGTAAGTCCGCCTTTGTACATTTTTCACTTGTGCATAAATAAATAATATTTTTTTAAGGCGTGTTTTTTTTTAGTTTTGATTAAACTACATTTTTTCGAAACTACATCTTCATTTTCGGGTCGGATCAAAAGCCCCCATAACACCGAGTATGTCCACTCAAACTAATATCCATTGTTCTATTCCTAAAAACAAACATAAATAAATACGATAACTGCAAAAATGGCTAACATTACGTCTAGAATTAAAAGATTGAATATCAAATTCGGTACGTCGCGTCGTCATCACGAAATCTTCACCGCTGGGTCGACGACCCAGGGGCGGAACTTATAAGGTCCATACCATTCACTTCACTATTGAACTATTCGCCTTTTAATCTTTTACTGATTTCTTCTTGTTGTAACTCCCGCCATTCCTTTTTGGGCTTCATTCGTTTCAGTTGTCCGTCCCTGGGAAGAGAAAAATATTGTTAAAAATTATGTGAAACTAGCGAGCCGCCCCGGCTACGCACGGGTAGTAGAGCACATCAGGCGGCTTGACTTTTTCCGACGCTTCCAACAACTATCGTCATATTTCAACCAATTTACACAAAACGTTATAAACCTAAAACTTGCTCATGAATCATTCTATCTATTGGTGAAAACGGCATGAAAATTCGTTCAGTAGTTTCTGAGTTTATCGCGAACAGACAGACAGACGCGGCGGAGGGCTTTGTTTCATACTCGTAATATGTAATGAAGTCTAGTGCGTAGTACTCGCAACCAGCGTGCTTGTATGACCAGATGTATGAACGTGGACGAGCTGAATGCAGTATTTAAGAACATCTCAACCAAAATGGACGATTTTTATATCAATTTGAAGAGTAACTTTCCCGTTGCATCGTAGCTCTTATTGTTCACCAAATAAGGTGCAATAACATTGAGCGACAGAATCTGTATAATGTCACGCGACAAACTTGTGCGTATGTTACCTCATAACTCCGTCATTTATCAACCAAAACTGGCAATTCTACAATACAATATCTTTATTTTCTCTCCTCACAAAGGTTCACATATTATTTATTTAATTATTTATTTATTTAAAATAGGTACGCCAACAGTACATACATCAAACATTAAAGAATAAAAATGTATAGGATAAGGTTCTTATGTAGGTACCAATTACAGGTGTACACTACATTCTCATAAATTCAATAAAGCATCGTAGAATTATAT
This sequence comes from Standfussiana lucernea, assembly GCA_964057025.1. Lineage (NCBI taxonomy): Eukaryota > Metazoa > Arthropoda > Insecta > Lepidoptera > Noctuidae > Standfussiana > Standfussiana lucernea. The sequence goes on from OZ059811.1 coordinate 2,486,031, forward strand.
AAAATTAAAAGTAGAAATAAAATTGAAAATAAAAATTGAAAACAAAACATCTATGAATAACAGAGATCAAATAACAAACAAAAAATCCATATAAATACTAACTAATTGTGACTACATATTAAATGTCGGTTCAAATGAGAGCGCAACAGGGTTTTGAACTATTATTATATAGATCTAATATATGTATATAAGTCTAAGAATAACATTTTAATAAAATGCATTTATGTTCCTTTGTGAGAGACTGGTGTCCATACTACGATACCCTGTGTGACGGATCCCCAGGCTTACACCTCAAATTTAACGTAGTTAACAAACAATATAATAGCAATTTTTTTTACAAACAATATTAAAATTAATGACGTAAAAGATAAAATAAAATGTAAATTAGATAAAGTATAGTGTAATGCGTGTGAAGTGGAGTGCAGTGTAGTGTGTAGGTGAAGTGAGTACGTGATGTGTGCAAGTGAAGTGTATGAGGACAGGTGGGGTGATGGTGTGGGCGTAAATGTGTTGGGTGATACCGTCACAAAATAGTATTTCATGAATTCTAGTATCAACTACAAGATTAAATCTCCCAGTTTTGTCCTTACTAGCTCCTATTACTGACCATACAAGGTCTCAACTAACTCCCATGTATGTTACCTCACATTGCCAGCATTTCTCAACAAAATTAGACGATTCTTACACCCAAAGAGGTAAAAAGAACAGGGGCCCTAAAATGGCCACTTTAGCAGAACATAATATGATAATAATATGAATTACGTTACAATTCGTGAATTGGTCACAAACTGATAATAATTCAACATATTAACTGTGACTGTGACCATTTTTAAGAATTTTAATGTGATTCATATTATTATCCTATTGTGTTCTGCTGCAGTGGCCATTTTAGGCCCCCTGGGTGTAAAGTTCTTCATCACCCATAGAAAACAGAGGATCCTAAGGCCAGACGGGTGTTGTGTCTCGTGGGCTACTGCCCGACAGTTGTTGTCGGGTTTTTCCTATGATCTCAAAAGTCGCGGATAACTTTGCTTGCGAGATTTAGGAATTTGATGTTAGTTCTTCATTTTTGTCATAGATGGCGCTGTAGTACATTTTGTACTACGTTGCTGTGGTACTTTCTGTAGTGCCGCTGCACACCAATTTGAAGGGCATCTCGTTCCGTCGCACCCTGTACTGCAATATAGCTCTTAACACTCACCACATAAGATCGACCAGGCCACCCCGCCTCGCGATGACAGCCTTCACCCTGTTGGCGAAGTCCACAGCCGTCTCATCGGCCGCGCGGGTCATGGCAGGCAGGTACCACACGTCGCAGACGATTGCCCACGAGGTCATCATGTTCAGGAGGTAGTGCAGCATCCCGTAGCGGGAGCTGTTCCAGAATGCGTCGCCGAAGCGGGGGTCGTATCTGTGGGGTGAGATTGTTTTATAATATTTCTTCTCGAATCGATGATAAAGATTTTGTCCGACCACCACGTTAGCCTCATTCAAGTCCTGTAGGATGTAATTAGTTCTGCACGACGGGCATTACAAAACAAAACACTACAAAACTATCAAAATCTCTAATTGAAGAGTCTGTTAATTTCTAAATAACATTTACTGAATACATAATTGTGAAAGTATACAAGGTGGGTGGGACGCTAAAATGGTTACAACATATTCAGTACATCATTCTGAACCCTTCCCCTCCCACATGGAGAAATTTTCACCCTGTATACGGTTCTTATACAACATTATTTTGAGTATATGCGAAACCAGAATATAGTTTGTTCAGAATAAGTAACTGAATCGATTTCGTTAATTTTTATATCATGTTATATTTTGTCCCAAAAATAGTTAAAACAGGTTAAGAGTTGGACACCGAGCGACGCTTAATACTTATCCGCAATCATACGCGCACAACACAGGCATTAGGCGCGGGCGCACACCGGGGCGCCGCGTGGTGAGCATGGTTTTGTACGGACAACCAGGTAACATAACAAGCTTATAACTTTGTGATTTTTCATGATACAGTTTTGAAATTTTGTACATAGATTCTTTACATAAAAATACTAGACACGTGTTTCAGGTTTCGCATACTACTAAATCTAATGTTGTATTATATATATTTTTATTTTCTTCTATTTGTTCCAGCTAATCTTTGAAACGGCTAAACCGATTTTTACTGGCAGATAACTGATTTTACAAGGAATGACTTACTATCAAAAATATCACTTCCCTGTTTGAATCGGATTTTGACAAAAATTCGAAGGGTTTTATTTTTTTGCACGGAACCCTAATTATTTCGCGGTCTAAGGGATATCGTATTACCTAGTACTAACTGGGTTGTGGAGGTCAGATAGGCAGTCGGTCCATGTAAAATACTGGTACGCAGCTGCATCCGTTTAGACTGGAAGCCGACCCCGATATAGCTAGGCAGATGATGATGACAACTTACTTGATAGCGACCGGGTAGATGGTCCCGCCGACTTCGAAGCTCCCCTTCTTGAACTGCATGACCGAGGTGTTGTTGATGCACGTGCCTTCAGGGAAGATCAGAATCGGCGGGTTGTCTGGCACTGATATGTGTTCCTTTAATCTGGGGAGATACATATATATTAGTTAAACGAGTTTTTACTTAATTTTAGTGTCACAAATTGGTCGAGAAATAAACAACGACTGGACGTCGACACCAGCGCCATCTGGTCCAAATATAGCTAAGGGCCAGGGTTCGGAATTATCAAGATAAATAATTATCTATGCCGATTCATAACTTGATCTCTTCATTTTTTTAATCAAACCTCTTTTAATACTCAAAACTTTTATTGCATTCCTCATGTAGGCATTCTTAGGTGGTAAACTTATAATTAGATGATATGGACCCTGTCGGACACAGCAGAATAAGTGAGTTAAGAGAGAGGAAGCATTTCAATCAATCAATCAATTATTAATTGTTTAATTATATAACAATACTTAACAAACTAATATAATTATAATAATGATGTAGGTATTTTCTGAGGTTATAAATAGGTATCTATTGAGAGGTGTAATATTAATTAATAGATGGAATAAAAATGTTAGTAGATATTCTTTTACCGAATAGTAGCTTTTATTTATCAAAAATTGTCTAAGTTTAAAAAAAAAATGTTGATTTTCTCTTCTTTTTTGATTGCTGTCGGTAATTTATTATATAGTTTAATGGACATTACATAGGGACTTGCAGAGTGTATTTTTAATCGATGTTTTTTTACCCACATGTATTCAATTCAGTCCAAACAGGGTCATTATTTTCCGTGTGTGGTTCTATAAAGTAAATTAATATCGAACAAAACTATAGATACAAAAATGTACTAAAAATACTGTTTGCTGATAAACACAATGTTTTTAACCATTCTTTTATTCAATTCACACTTAACGCGTTCGGATACACGCGAAGCTATTGATAACTAGCGGGTCGGGTCATTTAGTTCCCTTCAAAATGGTTGAGTTGAATGATGGCTGATCCATGCGTCATGTTCGTGAACGGGCGCTGTCAGTTGTGACTGGTCATCTCTTGGTTGCCACGGTTTATTTGAACTAATTATTTTGTTTTTTTAATTGCCTTTTTTTTGTACTGTGGACACTTTTAACGTGCACGTCTTGCTACATCGTTCTCACATAATGTACCATCTCTGCAAGAATGATGTATCCAAAATTTTTTGTAAAAACATTATGATTTAAAAGAGTGTCCATGGAGTTTCTTGCCCATTCTACTCCATAGAGATCTACGCTTTGGAATGGGCAACTACAGTACTTTCACAGTTATTATGTCTTGTGACTGGGACTGTAGCTTCATTTTTTATTGCTGTCTTTGTTTCGACAATTCAAAAGTGCCTGTAATTGGCCTACTTGAAATAAATGATTTGATTTTGATTTTGATTTAGCGACCCGCCCCGGCTCCGCACGGGTGCAATGTAGATACTAATGTTTTCTCTACTATAATATGCATGTATTATAAATATAAACCTTCCTTGAATCACTCTATATTAAAAACAACCGCATCAAAATCCGTTGCGTAGATTTATAGATCTAAGCATACACAGGGACAGACAAGGGGAAGCGACCTTGTTTTATACTATGTAGTGATACGAGATAATAATTATCACCACTTCAAACCCTGCTAAGTTCAGGGAACCCCTTAACAACTTTCACGGTGATACCATCTACCAGTTTATTTAAATGTTTTTTGAAAGAGTAGTTGGATAAGTATTTTTTGTCATGTTGTGATTGCAAAACCCAATTTACAAAGAGAATAGTACGTTTTGATATAAGTGGGGAAAGTTTTTTACTGCGGCCGACGCGGAATACACACACGAGCCGCCAGGTGAGGGTGTTATGGAGCCGAGAACTGCAGTAACAAATGCCCACGTGTAGCTAACTGTGCGGGCGAGCCGCCTCACCACGTGTGGAACTTTTATTCCCGCACTATAGTGCGGGAATATAAGAAGACAACCACGAGGGTGACATCCATAGCATGTTGAACCTAATCGTAGTGCGATAAGAGCCAGTTTTCGAGGAAGTGTGTTGAAAATATCATTATCATTCACAGTAACTATTCTCCTGCCTTTATTCCAATTTACTTGGGGTCGACACAGCATATTATCTTCTTCCATACTTCTCTGTTCCCTCACACACAGCACTAAAAATAACTTCTCTTACCTCCTCGCGACGGCATGCCTGTCTTTGACTTCAGACCTCTCAAACCAGATGTGTGGCGACGCCCTAGCCAGCGCCCTCTGTAGGATCCCTAGGAACCCATTGTGTCTTTGACCGATCTGAAAACATTAGGCCATTTATCAATACATTATTTATTCATTTAAAACATCATCTGCCTAGCTCTCAACTATGTTGGGGTCGGCTTCCAGTCTAACCGATTGCAGCTGAATACCAGTATTTTATACATGGAGCGACTGCCTATCTGACCTCCACAAGTTAGTACCGGGTAAAACGATACCCCTTGGTAAGACTGGTTGTCAGACTTTCGGATTTATTCCATGCAAAACATAAATACAGGGCGTCCCACAGATATGCCACATGGAGGGAAAGTACCTTGAATATTGTAGATGGAACATTTTAATAAAAGAAGATATTATTTGAATTAAAAAAAAAACAATTTAAACTGCATTCATAGATATTTAAATAATTACATGGTTGAACCGGGAATCGAACCCGTTACGGGTCTATAATGGTCTTCCTTTTATTTGTGACACTATGTTATTTAGCAAAAAATAATCCTTATGATAAAGCCTTTCGATCGGTATGATAAAGCTACAGGGTGATTATTTTTCTCATGTAACGGGTTCGATTCCCGGTTCAACCATGTAATTATTTAAATATCTATGAATGCAGTTTAAATTGTTTTTTAAATTCAAATAATGTCTTCTTTCAGTAAAATGTTCCATCTACAATATTCAAGGTACTTTCCCTCCATGTGGCATATCCGTGGGACGCCCTGTATAATATTACCGAGTCTTAAACTATCACTTACGGGATATCTTCCGCGATTCATGTTTATATTGAGCTCTCGATATTTCGACGCTGTTGCAAGCGCCATGGTCACGAGATAACTACACAGCAACACAAACACACACAGCGTCGAAATATCGGGAGCTCAATATAAACATTAATCGCGGAAGATAGCCCGTAAGTGATAGTGTAGTAGTAACACAGGGTTACTGAGTCTTGGTGGCCCGAGTAGATTAAAAAGTTGTTTCGTCTGAAAGTCGTCTACTGCTATACCTAGGCCTCCTCAAGTATCGCCATAAAAATCTAGAAGATCATCTATCATCGTCAGAGATCGGAGTAGGTAATAATAAATAATCGGAGAAATTTATGTAATAAAAAAAACGAGTAACTAAAAACTTCGTACTGCGACCGAATAAATGCACATCGCCCAAAAAACTGGACTGAAACCAGGGTCTCAAAATCAGCCTGCCGGGTGCTGCGGGTTGTTCGAAAGAGATACCGCGGCCCCGGAACACAAAGGGCGATGAAGGAACATGGGTGGGTTTTAGTCAGTTAAAGTCTGACACTCCCTCCCGCTCAGCCCAGAGCGGGAGAAGTCATTTGATGATTTCCCATCCGGAAAAAAAAGGGTCTCAAAATCAGAATAATAATAATGACCAGAGATCGGAATAGTTAGAGTATACTGGGTGTAAGGGACAGCCCTCCGCAAACTTTCAGGGCTTGCTCAGTAGACGAAACTGAACCATCTTCCACAATTTTTTTTTTTCAGGAAATGAAAAAAAAATCAGCCTCACCATAGAAAATTATAAACTTGATTGGACAGTTTGTATGGAGAGCCTAACTTTTTTTTTTAATTTGTGGAAGATTGTTCAGTTTCGTCTATTGAGCAAGCCCTGAAAGTTTGCGGAGGGCTGTCCCTTACACCCAGTATACGCCTAAACTTCAAAGAAGTAAGTGACATGTGTATAATACCACGCTCTGATTAAACAGCTTCAATTCGAAACTCAATTTTTTTTTTTTGTATATGGCATCTCGCAGTTCAACCTAGGAGGTTGTCGTCTGCTCAACCGGACTATCCTGTGGATGCCTTGAATTTAAGGCCTCCAGCCAGGGCAAAAAAAAACTTACAAACTAAGCGACTACACGCTAAGGGCACCCTGTGGGGCTCGGACCTCGGCTTAGGGCGTCGCTGGGGGGGGGGGGGGCAGCAAGGGGACAGGCTGGATCTGAATGGTATTATTTATGGGCTGGTTTAAAACTACTGGCACAGCATCGCGGGCTGGCTCGAGCAAGGGTCGGGGAGGGCAATTACCGGGACGTCGCGACTGACTTCGACAGCGAGGGCGGAAAGACGGCGGTTTAGATCGGGGTTTACGCTTGAGCGTACTAGTTTCCCTACGGCTCTCCTGGAGGAGAGTAATAGCGTCGTCGGGAGTTATGAGTGTGTGCCTTGGACGGCGAACCTGACTGATAATCGAAACTCAAAAATCATTCCGGGATTTTATACGGAGTCATTATCCACATGTCACTTACTTCCTTGAAGTTTAGGCAAATATGCTCTTACTATTCCGATCTCTGGACATTATCATTCTGATTTTGAGACCCTGGTTTCAGTCCAGTTTTTGGAGCGATGTGCATTTATTCGGTCGCAGTACGAAGTTTTTAGAGTTACTGGTTTTTTCTGCATAAATTATGACATTGAAATAGTCATTTAGATGTTCCCGAGGTTCGAACTCGCTCCCTGCTGGTGACGAAGCCGATCTTTTAACCTCAGGGCCACTTCGACACAAACGTAACTTACCAAATCAGTTTCAACACTAGGAGTCTTGTTTAAATCCCGAATTAGGCAAACCGTTTGCCTAGAACATCACATACCATATCTGGGGTTCGAACCCAACCCCTTTACAAAGACATCCATTCCATGCAACCACTCAGCCATTGAGTATGACATTCACATTACATCCCGACAAAAAACATAGAAGACATGATCACAATAACATTAATATCATAAAAATAACATACAAATATAATTTCCCTCATATTCATAAGATAGTACTTACACAATTTGATTTAATAATAATATTTGTACCTTAAAGATATTTGCACGCCATGAGAAATGCAGGCATGTCGTGAGCCAATCTTATTTAAGATCTTGCATGCATGTATTATTTTAATTCTGTATGTATTACACATGTTTGAGCAAATAAAATTTCTTATTCTTAATTTGAAATGGAAAACATGCGGCGGTTCAGTTTATACAATAATAGGATAATTCGGGGTGGAAGGGACACCGACGCGAAAACGGAAACCACATACTCAGTACATCATTGTGAACCCCCACATAGAAATTTTATAATCGACGAAAAATTTCTATGTGGGGGTGTTCAGAATGATGTATTGAGAATGTGGTTTCCGTTTTCGCGTCGGTGTACCTTCCACCCCGTATAAAAGCTACTTTACCTTGACCTTTTGAGTTCTGCTAGCTAATTTACCTTGACCTTTTCAGTTCTGATAACTAATTTACCTTCATCTTTTTAGTTCTGCTAGCTAATTGACCTTGTAGAATGAGACAAAATCTTGTATATCCCAAGTTGGACTACGCCCGTGTTGTAGATTACAGCCCACTGGAGCTCCTCTCACAGACAGGAGGCCTGTGTCCCTACAGTGAGCACATATGTTCACGCCAGTAACTCACCAGAGAGTAGCAGTTGTCTCACATGAGCACCAAGCGCGTCGATAGGGCCGCTGTGGTGGATGCCGGCCCACTGTGTGCCAGAAGCGGCCACATACAGGGTGTAAACAGACCCTTAACGAAGCCGAAAAGGCACTTGTTCTCGCCGTCATGGCGATCATTTTTTTGTTCCGGACCATACCTGGGAACCTCCTAGTTACGGAGATATTGGAGGTCAAAGTTCCAACTCTTTCACAAGTATTTTTTTTAATACTAGTTTTTAAGGTTATAACTGCAAGATAGACGATGCACAGCATGTGTTGGTGGAATGTGTCCGACATACTAATAAGAGAAACGCAGTTCTCAATAGGATGAATTTGTCGGTAATGGATGTTGGAGTTTTCCATAGTATTTTAGCTAAGCCTACCTCTGAAGCAGCAAAAATATTATATACTTTTTTATTAGATAAGTAAAAGTAATTAGATTTAGTTCATTCTGTTTTGTGTAATTTTAATAAGCTAAATTAGTGTAGGAAGTAAGTTGATATATGTAAAAGTACGATGGGATTGACATCGTCGCATTTGTGTACAAAAATCCCTTAAATAAAAAAGAATAAAAAAAAAAGGTTATAACTTTACTTTAAATTCGTCCATGAGCCGTTTACTATTCAATGCATCCATCAGCACAATTTTTTGATTTGACATTCGAGTTTTCACCGCCGTTTTTGCACCCCCTCCTTCCCAAAAAGTCATTTCCCAGCAATAATTTTTGCGTAGACCTACTTAGTTTGATGTACAGAATGCTTGGTCGACGGCTTCGTGAAGGGTCCGTTTACACCTTGTATGTTCCCGGTGGTAACTCACCAGAGAATAGCAGTTGTCGCACATGAGCACCAGCGCATCGATGGGGCTGGTGTGGTTCGCCACACAGATGCCGTTCCGCGGCTTGTAGTGTACATCGTGATACGTGATAACGGCTGATATGCACCGAGATAAAAAGTTGAAGCACATCAGGGATACGGCGTAGTTGACGCGCTGCTTCGTCTTGCCGTCTGGGAGGGTGCCGACGCAGGCTGTGCAAGCCACCAGCCACCAGACCTACAAGCGGGGTGATGGTAATGGGGTTGCCCGGGTGAATGAAGTTTTAAGGCAGTTTTTGGTAGCGTTAAAGGCGTGTTTAAGTTACTTGGCGAAACTTCGGAGGAGTGTTGAGAATCGAAGTAACAAGAAAAATAAATACTGGATGTCGACTTAGTCACCTGTGTACATACGTCAAATAGGTGATTTTATCAGTCACGAGTCATACTAAACAACTTTAGTTATGATTTTTCTATGAATTACTTCTGTATCGTGAGAGCGTTTTAACAAACATTTTAAACTCACAAACAGCCAGACCCGGTACTACCAACCAAATCGATCAACCGAATCTACCAAATCGAACATACAAATATTTGTTCCGTGCGGGGATCGAACTCGCGACACCTAGCGCAGTAGCCAATCGCTCAGCCACTGCGTCTACCGTGCCGTCTTTGACTGCTGCAGGTGGTTAATCGTCACCCTGTATTTTAAAATCAAAATCTCTCTCTATCGCTGATTTGCGGAGCTTCACTGATACGAACGCTAACAAAAACTGTCTTGGACAATACACAAATGAATTTATTAGACAAATTATAATATACCTTAAAAACTGCAGTTAGCATGAGAATCATCAAAATTGAATTCTAAAGGCACTCAAATAAGGTATATTATAACTTGTCTTTAGTCGATGTAACCAGTAAATTATGAACTTATAATATAGGACAAAACACAGGTGGATACAGAGGCAGCATTAATGTAAGAAACAGTTCAACAACATATAGTAAGTATAAAGGGTGGCGCCGACAATACGATAATAAATTAAACTGCGTATACCTCATGACGTTCCCAGTCTGCGTACAAAAATTCATTCGAATATATCCAGCAGTTTAATCACAGGACATTATTTTCATATTCGGTATTTTCTACATGATGTAGATTAATAGGTTAGCACTGACAGGTTACCGACACTAAACACATGTTGCCAAGTCGCTATTTCAGAAACCTTTGCCAAATTCGTTCCTTAAATGTTATTTCCAGACGCGAATTAGTGCAAAAGTATACCCAAGGTTAGTGAACCAATATTAACAAATGGTGTTAACAGTTTTATGCTATTAAGTTTGTATGATTTTTTTATTTTTTGGAATTTTTTGATAGTTTAAAAATATTCCTATGTAACTAGTATTACCAGAGGTTTCATTTATTGTCACATTGTCGGCGCCACCCTGTATAAGACAACACAAGAAACATAAAAAGCGAAAAAGTGAAGATTTTATAGACCTAAAACCAAATTGAAGAAGCGACTCCGAATTTTCAACTTAACATAACATCACGCCTGTAGTAATCCCAGAAGGGTTAAGCAGAGGTGTACCTAATACTACACCCACATTTCGCCAGTTATGTTTAAGTCCCATGTAATAGGGGGCGAGCCTGTTGTCACTTACCGGGTACACATCCAGAAAGAAGCACGCTTTGCAGTCTGGCAACCGACCCTTAGACTAAAAGGTCAGAAATCTTACAAAATAAACCCTTTCATTTTATATGCTATGTGCAAGCTTAAGAAGAGGATTAACGAATATAATCAGAAGAATGCGATATACTACCCACTTATAACTAAATCAGGCATGAAATACATTTTACAAAAACAACACAATGCATGTTATACCGGACCAAAATCATCATCAAGTAACGTATTACCACGTTCCATCCAATTTCGCCGGCCACGCTGACCCTTAACTCAATATAGACTTAAAGTACTACCCAATAAGGACATAACAAGGCATACCATGCCATTCCACCTCAAAAGAACATTTTACCCAGACGACACGTCCCACCCAATGTCAACTAGACATCGTTCTACACAATCTGGGCGGCATATCATGCCATTCCAACCCAACAGAACATTCATCCCAGACGACACGTTCCACCCCATTTCAGCCAGATCAAATTTTACCCAGGGACCGATTAATCGGGTTAAAAGGTTAACCGGTTAGACCAATATGTTTGAATAACCATTATACGGGTTAACCCTTACAATATATGGGTTAAGCATTTAAACACTGCTGATTAACCAGAATGAAAGAGAGAAAGCACCGAGCGCGGACTAACTCCGTCAGTTTATTGCATACTAGCTTTTGCTCGCGGCTTCGCTCCGTTACTTACGGAAATTAATCCACAGAAACGATTTAAATGTAGCCTAAAACACTTGAGGATAATGTAGCTTCCCGTTAGTGAAAGAATTTGAATTTGGAATTGGATCAGGAGTTCCGAAGATTACCCCCTGAATACAAACCTACAAACAAATTCTACCTCTTTATAATATTGGTATAGAAGTATAGATTTTTTATGCACAAAAATTAACTATGTGCGAGAACCGGTTATTATAGGCAGATACGGGTTAACCTTTAACTCTAAGGATTTTAATCTAACCTAAAAAATAACCCGATTAAAACCCCATTATGGGTAACTTTTTCGGTCCATCATTTCTCGACCTGGACAACATACCGTGCCATTCCAACCCGACAGAACACTACCCAGATGACACATCCCACCCAATGTCGACCAGACATCGTTTTACATAATCTGGTCAGCATACCATGCCATCCCAACAGAACGTTCTACCCAGACAACACGACCCAGGAAAAAAAATCACCTACCAAAGAGAAACAGGTATTTATACTGAGTACTCCAACATCTATAGGGCTTGTATGATTAGCCACACAGAAGCCGTTGGCTTTCGGCTTGTACTGCTTATCATGGAACCTCGCGTGGATGGAGAGACCCCTGATGAGGATGCGAATGCTCATCTTGTAGGAGACCCGACCTAGTTTGTTTCGTAGGCGGACGAAAGGCACCGAACTCACGGCCCAAGTTGAGAAGACCATAACTACTACCTGGTGGAGTAAATGGGACATCATCATGGCTGGTCTTCCAAGAAATTGGCTGGCGTAGCTTTACACGCAAGGTTGCTCAACCCCAGGCCCGCGGGCCACGATATGGCCCGCCAACTACTGTCAAATGGCGATAGTCTTTTGAATACTGATTTCAGGATATCAAACCAGATCGAAAAAAATGTTTCTGCTAATATGCACCCATTCTCAGCGAACCAATATCTAGCTAGAAATAACTTTGCTCATTTTAATCTTGAAAGTATATTTGCAGCCACAGTGGTAATCAGAAATTCGTTCGAAAAAGTTACAATAGACAAGTTTTATTTACAAGATGGCCCGCGATGTCACGGAATTAAAAATTTAGGCCCACCGCCAGAATAAGTTGAGGAGCCTTGCTTTACGCGGTGTAAAAGGCATTGTGAAATCAATTTTTCACATGGATAGAGTACACGATTCTAGACCCTAACACAATGAAAGATTTTATACATTACGCCTGTATTTCCTGAAGGGTTAGGGTCCCAGAACTGTACCTCACACACCCACATTTCGCCAGTTATGTTAAGACCGATTTAGGGGGGCGAACCTATTGCCATCAACCGGACACAAATTTAGACTCTCTCGTGGCTGCTACTGAGAAAATTCCTGAATACCCCTTAACGCTTTTCCCGACCCGGGAACCGAACCCAGGACTTAATGCTCAGCAGTCGCGCTTGCGATTTCTCGACCAACGAGTTACAAAAATTGATTTTTTTTTTTACAAGAGGAGAGTCTATTGACAATAAACGGCCACGACTTCTGGATGCTACTGAAGAATTCTAAATGGAAAAACCCAATAACACTGGTGGAATTGGGAATCGAACCCACACCCGTTGTGAACTTTCCAGAATAACCAGCAAATCTCGACAGAATTCTGTATTTTCTGTTTGTATTGAAGTTTGAAAAGAGAATATTATTTGCATTATACACAAATAAGTTAGAAAAATTAACGCAAAACGGAAATTACAATTATTAGTAACACATTCAAGAAAATTAACGCAAAGAAACGAATAGATAATTTCTGCACAAAAAGACCCAACCAACATCATTTTTTTTTTTTAATTTAAATGGGTTACCTGAAATAAATGTTTTTTTTTTTTAATAATCATCTATACGTTTTGAACAGTATATTATTCAAATAGATGGAAAATACAAAATAAAAGACGGATGGATTGTGTGAGGAATGATATGAAAGAGAGAGGAGTAAATGATGCCGTGACGTCTGACAGGGGAGAGTGGAAGAAGAAAACGTGTTGCGCCGACCCCGAGTAGAATGGGACAAGGGCAGGAAGGTGATGATGAATAGCATGTTGGATTAATTTTACGTCATCATCAACATTCTCCTGCCCTTATTACAATTTATTTGGGGCCGGCGCAGCATATCTTCTTCTTCCATACTTCTTTCTATATTACTCAAGAATATTCATATTTTACGTATTTAACTGAATTAATAAAAATAGCTTGCTGGTTGGCTCTTTTTGGCAGAATTAAGATAAATAAGTTAAATAATAAGGTAAAGGTGATGAATTTCTAAAAAAAAAAAAAAAATGACTTCTGGATTCTAGAACGATTTCCAAACATTTATACTTGAAAGTTATTACACTTAAAAAAAAACTGACGGGTTTAAAATCGAGAATTGTCCTTAAGTATCGTTTGAGAATACAGAGCTAAGGCTTAGCTTTGTAAATAAAGCAAAACTGAACTTTCGTTAGGCTAAGTACTAACAGTAACGTTTCATATGAAAACAACCCTTATTCTCATAGACATAACGTTGATATTTATACGAAACACTTGATCACAGTCGCTTATGTCGATATGGACATTAAGCACAAACGAATACAGTCAATTTTCGTATGAAACGCGACGGTCATTAACTTGAGGTAAGTCTGTGTTCGTTTTCCAGAATCAAATTACAAGATATTACAATTATTTGGGACAGATGTAAGATGGATGCTATAACGAAAGCAGACATCAAAACTTGGCAGGGTTTTAGATTAATAGCGTCCGTCCGCAGGTCGATTTCTGGCCGAAGCCGATTATTCGACTATCGCCACAACCTTCGGCAATAACCGAAGATTTAATTACCCTAAGAAAATCATTAAAAAAAAAAACAAAAGTCATATATTCAAATTAGGCTGACAATCAGAACTTTTTGAACGTCAAAGTTTACAAGTGACAGTCCCCCAAAACGCCCGCCCTTCGAAGATTGGTTAAAAGTGAGGCAGTAGTTGCAAAAAGTTTTGCTAGCTAATTCAATTTGACCGTAATTCATAAAAACATGATGTCACTCTGGCTTCCTTAGAACATCTATCTTAACATATTACAACATACAAAGTGGAAGGTACACCGACACTAAAACGGTCACCACGGATTCAGTAGGTACATCATTCTGAACCCCCCCCCCACATAGAATTTCAATTTCATCGAAAATTAAAAAAAAAAATATCTGCTGTTCCATACATTTTGACCGTCTACTTCGTCGTCTATTGCACGTTTGTAGGAAAAAAGCAGTTTTTTTTTTAAATCACCTTTGAAAAATTTCTATGTGGGTGGGGGGTTCAGAATGATGTACTAGTACGTGGTAACCGTTCTAGCGTTGGTGGTACCTTCCACCTTGTACGATGTATCTCCAGGCTTCCTTAGAACATCCATTTTAAGATATTACAACATACAAGGTGTAGTTTTGCATCCTCGTCAAAGTTCAGGAGAATTTTATAGAAGACGTAAATATTCAATATAAATTACGGTACCTGGTCAATAATAATAAACGCTGCTTTTTTTGTTGTTTTAATTTGACACTATTTCAGAATGAAGCCCTTCTCAAAAGAGGAGAAGGAATCACCCGTTTATCGAATAAACGTCTGCGTTTGTTTGTATGTGTGGAAGCGCGGTTATAGGGCTAGTATTAGACGGGCCGCGTTATAATACGGGTGGTGTACACTTACCGATTTCCGATATTGAGAAAAAAATATTTAAAAAAATTACCTACCCATTTTATTATTGATTCGGGTCGAGAATCATTAGCATAGATACCTCCTTGAATTCGACGAGGATGCAAAACTGTACCTTGTATATCACTGTGACATAATTTAGTACATTTTTTCTTAGGGTAGTGCACGAAACTCACTCACCCCAATGACGAAGATCATGATTCTGAGCGGCAGCAGGAACATGTATCGCACCACGAAGCCCATAGCCCAGATAATGGTCAGTCGCCATGTTAAGAATTCGTATTGTCTGGAACAGAAATGGCATAGAATTTATTTATTAACCGAATAAAAAAAAACAGAAGGTTCTCAATTCGGTTGTATTTTTTTTGTGTGTGTTTGTTACCTCATATCTTCGTCATTTATGAACCGAATTGTAAAAAAATAACTTTTATTTGAAAGGATATAAGTACTTCCCGATTGAAAATCGAAATTGATACTTGAGAAGGAATTGTGTGTGATACGATTACTAATAAAAAGGGTAAAATAAAAACTTTTTTGCAAAAAATTACTTTACTTTCGGAAGTCGATGACAAAAAAGTCAATGAAACAAACAATAGTCACCGACTTCCGAAAGTAAAGTTATTTTCCACTTTTTTTGGAAGTCGGTTATTTTTTTATTGAACTTTATGCACAAGTAAAAACTGTAGAAAGGCGGACTTAATGCCTTAGGCATTTTCTACCAGTCTACCTGAGGGTGATGCAGAGACAATACCTACACAGTAGGTGCAATAACAGATAACAAACTAGAAAATAGATTTATAACAAGGGATTCCAGCTGGGACAGGCAGAGAGGTATCTCAGCACTTTATAGAACACGCTCATTTCGCTAGCTATTTTTAAGTACCTTGTAAATTGCCATTACCCGGGAGCAAAGCCAGACTCCACGGAGTCTGGCTGCTATTGAGAAATTCTTGATGGAAAAACCCAGTAACGCTTTGTCCGACCCGAGAATCGAACCCCAGGACTCCATGCTCAGCAGTCGCGCTTGCGACCACTAGAACATTTTTTTTTCTTCTTTCTATTATGGAAAATTCAGATGAAAAGGTGAAACAAAAACTGCATTGTAACGTTTTTAAAGCATTCGGTATAGTTAGAAGCTCGCGTCCCAACTTCAAATATAAGTTTACAATTACTAAATGTAAATTTATTTTCGAAGTCTGGGGACGCGATTTTGTTTTTCAAAGGTATTCAACGTCTTTGCTAAATGTCAATGATTTGTCACATTTCTGTGCGAAATTTTCTTTTTACAATTTTTTTTTCTTATTACTAAAGTTTCTTATTTTTACAAAATTTTCTTATTTTTACAAAATTTTCTTATTTTTACAAAATTTTCTTCTTTTTAGTAAAAAGAACAAAATTTCGCACATAAATTTGACGAATCATTAACATTTAGCAAAGAGGTTGGAATACCTATGAAAAACACGTTGGTAATAATATTGTAGCTATTGCTAATCTACGATAAGCCGACCACCCGCCGTTATCTAAAGAATGGTATTAACTGCATTTTGTAATCCGATAATAATCTGGAAAAATTTAGCTCCGATTCTAGACTTTTCTGACTGACGTTTGACAGGGGAGGTGAAATATAACAAGTTTATTTTCCGACGGCACGGTTGGCGCAGTGGCTGAGCGATTGGCTGCTGCGCTGCGTGTCGCAGGTTCGATCCCCGCACGGAACAAGTAGCTGTAGCTCACACAAATATCCGTATGCAGGCAGTTGTTCCGGGTCTAGCTGTTTGTGTATGTTTTTTTTTATAATTTTTTATTTAAGATGGGTTTAAATGTTTGTAAACGCACCTTGACGTCACCCCAAGGCGAGTTTTTTAGTTTTTTTTTTCTTTTTAACTATAATATTATTTGAAAACATGTTACACAAGTTATTTTTGACGTGTAAAAGTGTTTTTACAAATGGTTTTTACTTTTTGTTTCAATTTTTTTGTCGACTTCCAGATAGGTGGGGTAGATAACATTCAAAAGATCGTGGGTGAGGACTGGTTAATGCTTTTGCAGACCAGGGATGCAACGCACAAAAAGTTAATATCTTTATTCAGAAGTGGGAGAAAATGGCGGCATATCAACGCATTGGACACTTTTTTATTCCACACAAGCGAAGTCTAGAAGCTAGTAATGAAATAACTGTACCTATTAGTCCTAGTAAGGAGGTTCCAGCTCCTCAACTCCTCAGCCTCGAATACGGAGGTGACCTGGTCTTCAATGATGGACTCCATGCCAGCCTTGACCAGGTCCAGGCAATTGGACAGGTGGAACTCGATGTTGTTCTGGAAAAGTTAAAGATACACTGGTTAGATTATGAAAATTGACTTGTAATAGATTTGCCCGTTACATGGCAATAGGCTCGCCATCTTTTATTTTGAGCTCCTTGAGTTATGTCGAGCTACATGATAACTGACAAATGCCTGCACTGACTGCACAGGTCCACTCAAATCTGTGGTTATTTCTTTAACCTTTTGACCGCCCCGGACGCCTATGGACGTCAAATAAAAGAAGCGCCACGCCACGGACGGCATAACACGTCTAATTTGGATGCGGTGAAATTGTGGCTTGGCGTGGAGGGCCTGTGTTTATGCTCTGGCGATCAAAAGGTTAAAAAACCACCTCAGACACTCATCTGCATAGTCCTCATGTGAGTTTAACAAGATTATGTGGATTTTAAAATAGACTACGACCTCTGAGTTTGTTTCAACTGTTTCTTCTTAGAAAAAAAAAAACATCGGCCATGACTAGCATTTTTTTTAACGTGTTAGTGTTTGTAAAAAGCCTTTTTTTTATTAGCCTTGTATCCCCACTGCTGAGCAAAGGTCTCCCCCATATCTTTACAGGTACTCTTCTTCTGCGCCATCTCCAACCAGCCTCCGTGATGCGCGTCAAGATCATCTCGCCATCTCTTTCTAGGCCGGCCTCGGCGGCGCCGTCCATTCTCAGGCACCCATCGTGTTGAGACCTTTGCCTAGCCGTCGTCATGCACACGGCTCACGTGGCCCGCCCAATCCCATTTGAGCCTGGCAGCCTTTTTGCCTACGTCTGCAATTCCTGTTTGAGCGCAGCGTAGTGTTCCGTATTTTATGTTCTTTTTACACCCAGAATGCTGCGCTCCATTGCTCTTTGGCAGACCCCGAGGGGGAACTTTTGCGATTCGGTGAATGACCAGGTCTGAGCACCGTAGGTTAGGACGGGCAGGACACACCCATCGATGAGTTTTCGTTTCAAAAACGCAATTAACAAAATAAATATTATTTATGTAATCAGCATAATTACACATATAAATCGTTCCCACTGCACAAAAACATGAGATTTTTGACATTTCTAGATAGATATTGGATTAGCCAGAATAAAGAGATACAATATTTTTTCGATCTGGTTTCCTGAAATCTGTTTTCAAAAGAATATCGTCAGATGACCACTATTGGCGGACCAATTCAAATGCGTTGGCGGGCCTTATTGTTGCCCGCAGGCCTGGGGTTGAGCAGCCTTGCCCTAAAGCTTCGTCTAAATCATAGGTTCCCAATGGATTTTATGGACTACCGCCCCTTTACAAGAAAAAAAAATCCAACGCTCCCTTTTAAAAATAGAAAAAATAACCGACTTCCAAAAAAACAGTAAAAAAGTGGAAAATAATTTTACTTTCGGAAGTCGGTGACTACTGTTTGTCTCATTGACTTTTTTGCAGTTGGTTATTTTTTTGCAAAAAAGTTTTTATTTTACCCTTTTTACTTATCGTAACACACAAAAATCGTATCAATCCTTGTCAAGTATCAATTTCGCAATTTCTTTTACTTGGATGACATATTTTTCCAGCTATTTTGATTTAAAAACCAAACTAGTGAACCGATTTTGATGAAATTTCTATGGGAACCAACCAATCGGGAAGTAGATCCTTTCGGATAACAGAAGAATTTTACAAATCGATTCACAAATTAATGACGAAGATACGAGGTAACAAACACCAAAAAAAATACAACTGAATTGAGAACACCCTCCTTTTTTTGAAGTCGGTTGAAAAGAACAGAAGAGATTAATCATTATACCAATTTTAGATGTTTTTCCATGAAAATAGAGGTATCTCATAACAGCAACGGCCCCTCATTTGCCTTTAGACTCGCTGCCATGAAAGGCTCCAGCGCCCACTAGGGCGCGGGAGCGGTATCGCCCCCGTTGGGAACCTATGGCTCTAAATCCATTTCTAAATCTCGTTAAACATACAAAAGGCTTCATTGTCCCGTCATTTCTTTCTATCGTATAATAGCAGACAGCAAGTCAAGGTAACAGAAGGTTGAATACGTCGCTTGATAACAAAACGGTAGGTATACTGTGATAAGAGAGTACAATGAATCTCGTTACGATTGTTCCAAGTTGATTGTGGAAGAGATAACTATACATATAAGTGCAAGTACGTCTCTGATTTTTAACCGACTTCAAAAAGAGGAGGAGGTTCTCAATTCGGTTGTTTTTTTTGTGTTTGTTACCTCATATCTTCGTCATTTATGAACCGATATGAAAAATTGTTATAGAAATTTCATCAAAATCGGTTCAGTAGTTTGGTTTTTAAATCAAAATACCTGGAAAAACTATGTCATCCAAGTAAAAGAAATTGCGAAATTGATACTTGACAAGGATTTGTGTGTGATGTGATAACTAAAAAGGGTAAAATACAAACGTTTTTGCAAAAAAATAACGGACTTCCAAAAAAAAAAGCACTAAAAAAAAGTGGAAAATAACTTTACTTTCGGAAGTCGGTGACTATTGTTTGTTTCATTGACTTTTTTGGCACCGACTTCCGAAATTAAGTAAGTAGTGTATTTTTTGGAAGTCGGTTATTTTTTTGCAAAAACGTTTTTGTGTTGTTAAGTGCAGAATTACGAATCTATATTAATGTATGTATAATAAAATAAAATACCCCCACCTCGTTGATCTAGTAGTCGCGAGCGTGACTACTGAGCAAGAGGTCCTGGCTTCGATTTCCGGGTCAGGCAGTGTTATTGGGTTTTTCCATCAGGGATTTCTCAGCAGCAGCCAGGGAGTCTGGCTTTGCGCTCGGTTGGTGGCAATAGGCCCGCCCCCTATTACATGGGGCTTAAACGCAACTGGCGAAATGTGGGTGTAGTATTAGGTACATCTTTCCCTAACCCTTCTGGGATTACAGAAATGATGTTATATCGTCGTGTTTTTTTCTATTTAGAAGTTTTTCGTCTCGGGGGCTTTTGTTTTTGCACCCATTATTTTCTGATGCATGGCGGAGGAGCTATGGGCCAAAGTAACCACACAATGGGTCCCAAACAGCAACGCGGCAGGCCCAGAAGGCGATGGCGGGACGAACACGACTCTTTCCACAAGGTTTGGCGATTAACAACACTCGATAGGGATAAGTGGTAGGAGGGATGGGGGGCCTTTGACCTGCAGTGGGACATAAATGGCTGATAATATTACCTTAATGTCTTGAGGCATTAAGTCCGCCTATGTACCACTCTTGCACAGTTACGAGCACCAATATGTAGACACTTAGCAACTTTTAAAAGTGATTTTCTCCTACTGTTCTGATTAAAATCTCGTGTTGTTACGAAATTAGCATTTTAGAAGTCATATTTTTATGAAATAGTTCCTACCTCCAAGTTCAAACGTTATTTATCGCGTAAACTGCTTTTGAATTTAGGAAAGTGTATACATATTGGTGCTTGTGACTGTACCTAATAGCACCCAGATTTCGCTAGTTTAAATCCCATGTAATAGGGGGCGAGCCTATTGCCATCAATCAGTGGCTGCTACTGAGAAATTCCGGGTGGAGAATCCAATGACACTTTGCCCGAATCAGGAATCGGACCCTAGTACATGATGTACTTGGGCTGGTACTTGCCTCTCCATTACCCTGACTAGACTTATGTCCGTTCACCACGCGCTCTTGGCTGGTGCTTCTCTTGTAGTTCAGTTCTGGTGAAGGACCCAGGATCTCCTGGCGTTCTATCACCGTGTTCAGCGTACCTGGGGAAAGAGGGAGATCGATATGTTAGAGGGAGAAGAATTCATTTCCCGAATTATCCGCCGTGAATATTCCGGATATACCTGGCTTTTTGGTCTTCTGTCTCGGCTTATCATTTTTCAACTTCAAATGACATTTACATAATAAGAAAAAGGTAATCTATGGAAGACTACGAGACAACGATGAAAAAAAAATAACCGACTTCCAAAAAAAAAAAACACAAAAATAACTTTACTTTCGGAAGTCGGTGGCAAAAAAAGTCAATGAAATAAACAATAGTCACCGACTTCCGAAAGTAAAGTTATTTTCCATTATGTATTTTTGAGTTTTTTTTGGATTTCGGTTATTTTTTTGCAAAAAAGTTTTTATTTTACCCTTTTTAGTTATCGTATGTCATACAAATCCTTGTCAAGTATAAATTTCTTCATGTCTTTTACTTGGATAACGTATTTTAACCAGATATTTTGATTTAAAAACCAAACTACTGAACCGATTTTGATAAAATTTCAATGGGACCAATCGGGAAGTATATCCTTTCAGATAGAAGAAGAATTTTTCAAATCGGTTCATACATGACGAACATATGAGGTAGCAAACACAAAAAAACAACCGAATTGAGAACCTCTTCCCTTTTTTGAAATCGGTTAAAAGATTTAAAGTAAAAAACTTTTTTGCAAAAAAAAACCGACTTCCAAAAAAAACACGAAAAAAGTGGAAAATAACTTTACTTTCGGAAGTCGGTGACTATTGTTTGTTTCATTGACTTTTTTGCCACCGACTTCGGAAAGTAAAGTTATTTTCCACTTTTTTAGTGTTTTTTTTGGAAGTCGGTTTTTTTTTGCAAAAAAGTTTTTATTTTACCCTTTTTTTAGTTATCGTATCACACAAATCCTTGTCAAGTATCAATTTCGCAATTTCTTTTACTTGGATGACATTTTTTCCAGTTATTTTGATTTCAAAACCAAACTGCTGAACCGATTTTGATGAAATTTCTATGGGACCAATCGAGAAGTAAATCCATTCAGGTAAAAGAAGAATTTTTCAAATCGGTTCATAAATGACGGAGATATGCGGTAACAAACACAAAAAAAAAAAAAAAAACATACAACCGAATTGAGAACCTCCTCCTTTTTTTGAAGTCGGTTAAAAAGTTCGCACTTTTTTGTATAATTATGTCCGTCTTATTACCCGAATGCGCGTCGCGAAGGAGGGTAATGTGTTTACCAGCCTATAATTATGTTTGTTCTTTAGTGGCGCTCAGGTAGAACAAAAAAAATATCATATCGCAATGACGAGAAGTTCCTTTTAGCTTCGCTAAGGGTACTTTTACACCCATTATTTTTGTATTCACCTTTTTGCCAGGGAGCCCAGAAAGTCCAGGGAGTCCTATTCGCAGACAAAGTCGCAGATAGTGTTGCCAGGTGTCCCGGTTTGCGCGGGACGTCCCGATTTTCAGGGGTCTGGGGACGCGCCCCGATTTGTACCTGATCGGGACGCTAAATGTCCCGATTAATCAAAATTTGGCCTGAGAGGCGAAACCGTTTGACACTCGAGCATGTGAAAGCAGAAATTCAAATTAAAACCAACTTTAATATGACATGCAATGAATTTTATAACTATGTTAGAAAAAACAAGGCCATTCTAAAGGCGGCAAATTCCAATAAAAAATATAATTTTAAAAACAAATAATTTACATTAATACTAAGGTACTTTATTCTTCTGAAGTGCGTCAATTACATTTAAAGTACGATTTTATTTTATAATTTCTACTAGTCTAGCAAGACTGATTACTTGTTATGTAAGATTAAATAGACTTAAAACCCCTTGTTTTTTTTTTGTTTACTGTCCCGATCTGCAACCCTAAATCCCGATTTTTTTGACCTCATGTACCGATTTACAACAAATCGACCTCGCAACACTGGTCGCAGACAACAGTTAGCATTACATAGTTGTTGTCTTGTGAAGGGTATGCGTGGCATGTGAGACTAATTTACTCCACAATGCCAGAAAATGACTTTGTAAGTGATCTTGCGTCATTCTTTTTTACGTAAACGTGTGCGTTTGCGTTTCGAAGGAGCCGTTTGAGAGAAACACAATTATGTTATGAGCAAATAGATAGCATTATTTAAGTAGTGATAGCCTAGTGGTGTGACCGTTGGACTGCCAAGTCATAGGTCTCGAGTTCGAACCCACGACACGCACCTCTGACTTTTCGGAAGCATGCGCGTATTTTATAATAATCACTTGCTTCGATGAAGAAAAACATCGGGAGGAAACCAGCATGCCTGAGTTATTTCTCGACGGCATGTAAAGCCAAATCAGAGGCCCATGGGTGGTATTAAACTCTGACACCAGGTTAGGCACTAATCACACGATAAAGAAAAAGAATAGATAGCAATGAAATAATCGGTAAGAGTGAAGATGGTGTGAAGCATACGATGTGTGCAACTGGCCTTGGGGAAGCTGACTCGAGAAGAGAACACCAGTTGAAAAAAACTGGAAGACCAGAGTCTTCCAAAAAAATCTACTAACGTAGTCATAAAAGTGAGAACTCTGTTCCTTCAAAACCTTTAAAAGCACATTCTGTTGCTAATGCCCGGTTGCGGCCGGTAACCAAATCTTGATTATTCTGAAACTTTTAATACCATCGGTATGAACTGGTAAAACAATATAATATCATTTAACTGAAGCGGATTGAAAAATATGCGAGCCCGCTTCGCTCGCTCTCGACAAAATTGCGAGACGGCAAATCTTAAAATACCACCAATGCGACTTCACTGTTGACTTACAGGTTATGATATCTTTGCGACGGTTCTTATTTTGTTTTGGAGAGGGGTTGGTTTTGGCGGCAATATAAGGAACATTTTGCTAGGACCGCCTCTGCTCGTATCGGCTTCGGCGCGTCCACGCGCGCCTCATGTCGCCGTTCGAAAATACGAATCAAGTAAATATACGTAGGTATATCAGCCACTTGACATGCAGGACACCGAACTACGGCATGCCATAATGTTGCAAGATTTCATTCCAGTGCTGTATAAAGCCGCAATTTACATCATTCCGCCAAGTTATATATACGAATGTGGTAAGTTGATAAAAACCTGTAATGGTACTACTGCTCAACAGTTTATCGGATGTCGACAATTTACAAGATTAATGCATAGTTTGGCGTAAGACAGTCTGAGTAGTTATCCCGGGTAGTAACTGCAGTTTAGGGGTCGTCCTTTAATCACGTGAGGTTTGACAAGATAGGAGGGTGCAAGAAAAAAGGTTAATCACGATAGGGGGAGATAATGTGACAATCATGTGTATTTTTTTCGTGGGACAAAAAAAAAGAAGTGGCCTAAATACCTCAAGTGATTAAAGGCTGGCCCCTTACATACAAGTGTGTTTGTAATCTCAAAATATGTATATGTATATACCAGCTTTTTAATTAATGCGTATCGAAAGTACCTATGCATTCAGTTCGTTTGCAATTTTTTGTACATAGAACAAAAAACATTTTTTTTTTAAATCGTACGTCTGTCTTTCTGTTTATTTGTTTCGGCTAATGTCCGAAACACTGACCGATCTTGACGGAACTTTTACTAGCAGATAGCTGATGTTACAAGAAGAAACTTTGTAAATTTTTATTTAAAAAAAAGGGATTAGAAATCCGTGCAAAAAAACTAAAACCCTTAAAATAGTTAACAAAATCCGATTCAAATAGAAAAGTAAAATTTTTATAATAATTTCACGCGGACGACGGTCGCGGGCAACATCTAGTGTAAAGATTAAAAACGCCTGGTCTGGTGATCGCAAGAGCTAAGCATAAAGTCTTGGGTTCGATTCCCAGGTCGAGAGAAAAGTGTTATTGGGTTTTTCCATCCGTAATTTCTCAGGAGCAGCCCCCTATTAAATGAGATGTAAACATAAACTGACTCTTCTGCCTAACCCAGATTTCAAAGGCTTACCGTAAACAAGGTATATGTATAATCAGCAGTGATCGGAATAGGTAGAGCTAATGTGCCTAAAGTTCAAGGAACAGAAACGAAAAGTGGGGACTTCCTTACGACTAACAATTTTTTTTCCGAATTTTTTTTTTTCTGAAACTCTGATATGTCTCGGAATCAGTTAAGTACATTTAATAATACTGATATTTATTAATCAGTACAGTAAACTAATTGAATTAATTATTTTTCCTTTTTAACCGGCTTTTTGAGAACGTTTTCCTTGTTGTCGACAACAAGGAAAACGTTCTCAAAAAGCCAGTAGATAAGTTTTCTATTGTTATTAATTCAGATAAAGAAGCTGGTATGAAAATTAAATTAGCTTCGTCACTCACTTACGGCGTTCAAACGAAGAAAAGGAGATTACCTTTATTTTTTAAACAGTAAAAATCGAGCACATTTTTTTTTAAAAGACACTAAATTTCGATAGTTGTTTTAGTTTATTAATTTTAGTTGTATATTCCGAAAAAAAAAATTGTCGTAAGGAAGTCCCCACTTTTCGTCTCTGTTCCTTGAATTGTAGGTACATTAGCTCTACCTATTCCGATCACTGATAACCAGACCTAATCGCAATTCTACTTTAAACAAACTAAGATGAAAACCTATAAAATAAACACTTATCTCGTTATTTCCTTGGACGTACGATCATAAAACGTTCAAACGCTGGTGATGATTAATGTCACAGTGTGAATCTTATTACATTGTATTAGTTATACTCGTGTATCTACGAGGTGGTAGGTACACCAACGCTAAAACTTTTACCACGTATCCAGTGCATCATTCTGAACCTGGGGGGGGGGGGTTCAGAATGATGTACTGGGTACACGGAAATTTTTCATCGGAAAAAAAAAAATCAGCTGTTCCATACATTTTGACCGTGTAGGTAGTATCGTATTTTAGTAGGAAACAGCTGCTTTTTTTTTAATAACCGACGGTTTTTTTTTTATGTGGGGGGATTCAGAATGATGTACCGAGTATGTGGTTTCCGTTTTCGCGTCGGTGTCCCTTCCACCCCGTATAACCTATATAGCCTTCCGCGATAAATGGGATATCCAACATAAATATTTTATTAATTCGAACCAGTAGTTCCTGAGATTAGCGCGTTCAACCAAACAAACAAAAAAACTCTTCAGCTTTATAATTATAATATAATAATACTATCTTATGCCAGCGGCTCCACCCGCGTAGAGTTCGATAATTCACCCACGGGATCGAACTTCCGGCATGAAAAGTAGCCTATGTGCTATTCCAAACTATAATCTATCTCTGTGCCAAATTTCATCCAGATCCGTTCAGCCGTTCTGGCGCGATTGAGTAACAAACATCCATCCATCCAAACTTTCACATTTATAATATTAGTATTAGTAGTGTTGGTAGTTTTTATTAGTATTTGTATAGATTATATATGTTACAGTCAAAAGTCATAACCGGTCAAAATCAGTCTAAAATTGTTTTTAACTAAGGTCATCGGTCAAAACTACTTTTGCCTGATTTTTGCAGTCAAAATTGGTTTTGACCGGTTATGATTTGTTACTGTAACATATACAGCCTTGGCCAAAAGTATTAGGCACACTACATTTCACTAAAAAGAATAAAAAAAAACAACTTATACTTTTTGAATTGATGTATTACCATTAAATTACACAAAAAAGAATAAAAAAAACTTAAAATCTAGTCGGTCCACCTTTGGATTTAATTACTGCACTAATTCTAGCTGGCATGCTGCGTACAAGCTTAGTACAATCCTCCCTTGTAATGGCATGCCATTCTTGTACTAACGCATTTTTTAATGCCGTTTTCGATGTGATACTATGCTCTTTAATCTTACGCTTCAAAATGCTCCAAAGATGTTCAATTGGGTTCAAATCTGGGGACTGCGCTGGCCAATCCAACAAGACAATGTTGTTTTCAGTAAACCAACGCATCGTAGTCGCTGACTTATGACAAGGTGCATTGTCTTGCTGGAATATAACTCCGTCTAAGTTGGTATCGCCGAAAATACTCGTTAACGAAGGCATAAGCGCAGTTTCAAGCACTTTTATGTACATTTCGCTGTCCATACGACCTTCACAAACAAACATTTCGCCAACCCCTTGAGCAGCCATGCAGCCCCAGATCATTACGCTGCCTCCTCCGTGCTTTACTGTCGGTACGACGCAATCTGGATGGTATTCTTCGCCCACACGTCGCCTCACGAAGGTCACACCTGGCGTTCCAAATAACTGTTGAAAAATTAAAAAAAAAAACTATTTTCAACTGCCTTAACTTTTATTATTTAATTTAAATAAATAACTGAACATGATTATTAATAACAAAAGCAGTAAAATTTACTTACCTCAAAGTTAGATTCGTCAGACCACACCACATTGGCCCAATCTTCCTCGGTAAAATGTTGATGCCGTAGAGCCCATTCAAGCCGTTTTCTTTTGTTAGCTTCTGAAAGCCAGGGCTTCTTCCTGGCTTTGCATCCTTTTAAGCCCGCTTCTTGAAGTCTTCTTCTAGTGGTCCGAGCACTTATTGGCTTTCCAGCCTCTTCGGACAAAGTAGCAGCAAGCTCTGATGATGTTTTCTTCCGATCTTTCATAGATTCGCGTATTAATTTTCTATCCTCGCGCTTCGAAGTCACACGTTTTCTGCCTGTTCTTGGTTTATTAGCGTGACTGCCAGTCTGAGCAAACCGTTTGATGGCAGATTGCACGGCGCAACGCGAACATTTCACTAACTTAGCAATTTCTTTTTGCGACTTCCCTTGTTCATGGAAAAGTTGTATTTTTACTCGATTTTCCAAACTAATTTCACTTCTTTTCGGCATTTTTAAGTAAATTACGCGTCAATTTAATCACTATGTTAGAAATAAAAGCTTGTTTACTTGTTAGAGTCCTGAACACAAGTGACCAAACATTGACTGATAATAACGCAAAAAACCAAATCCTTTGTTTTCAGTCACCAGGTGTTTTATAACCATAACAAATAGATGCTTGCTTTTCTAGGAAGTTATTTGTGACCCCGGCATGCCATCTAAGATAAGCATTTATTCATTGTTCAATTGGTAAACATGAATTGTGCATTTTCCTGGGGTGCCTAATACTTTTGGCCAAGGCTGTATGTATATAGTATAGATTTACTCATTTTTCTTTTATATCGTTCCTCAAACAACCCATTCATCTCTTGGTTGGTCTTCCTCTCCCTCTCCATCTATCTACTCACCATTCATCCCGTTCTCCTTTATGGTAGCCGAAGGTGGTTTGTCATCATCAGGCACGGGCGGCAAGTCTTCCTCATCAGAACTGTCTGTCCTTTGGATCTTGATCTTCGCCACCTCAATGTGTTGTCTGCCATACTGGAAATAAAGGAAAGAGGTTTGTTAATCATTTATTTAGCTCACTGTTCAGTATTTGGCGCAGCCGTGAGTCACACAATATTTCTTGGTTAGTTTTAAACTTTATATTATATTTGCTTTTTTTATATTGTGTAATTGTGGCGTGTGTCAATAAACGTTGTTTTTTTCTTTCTTTTTATTTTTGTCACCCATTTATTGGATTGCGGAGGTCAGATAGGGAGTTGCTCCATGTAAAATACTGGCATTCAGCTGCTTCCGGTTAGACTGGAAAGCAACCTCAATGTAATTGGGAAAAGACACAGAGTTATTTTTTAGCATTCATTATCTGCCAAGCCTTTTCCCAACTATTTTGGGGTCGGCTTCCAGTGTAACCGGATGCAGCTGAATACCAGTATTTTACATAGAGCGACTGCCTATCTGACCTCCACAACCCAGTTAGTACCGGGTAATACGATACCCCTTGGTAAGACTGGTTGTCGGACTTTCGGGTCACTGACTACCTATAACGACTGTCAAAGATCTACAATTGACAGCCGGGACCAACGGCTTAACGTGCTTTCCGAGGCACGGAGGAAACTCGGTATGTATGGGTGATAGGCGGGTTTGTGGCGGTGGGTGTATTTTTCAGCATTATTAGTACGAAAATATCATAACGTATTTCGATGAACTTATGCAGACAGTTAGACCATGACCAGGATTTGGACAAAAGATATTTTTTAAACCGATCTACATTGTTCTCGTGGGTTGATATCCAACCTAAACGCGGACGAAGCCGCTTCCAAAGGTTGATAATTATGTACCATAACATAATACCAAAAAATAAAAAAGGGTTCGATTCCCAAGACAAACGTGTTAATGGGTTTTTTAATCGATTTAAAAAAAAAGGAGGAGGTTCTCATTCGGTTGTATTTTTTTTTGTGTTTGTTACCTCATATCTTTGTCATTTATGAACCGATTTTTAAAATTCTGCTTTTATCTGAAAGGATATACTTCCCGATTGATCCCATAGGAATTTCATCAAAATCAATTCAGTATTTTGGTTTTTAAATCAAAATAGCTGGAAAAAATATGTCATCCAAGTAAAAGAAATTGCGAAATTGATACTTGACAAGGATTTGTATGTGACACGATAACTAAAAAGGGTAAAATAAAAACTTTTTTGCAAGAAAAATAACCGACTTTTTTGTGTTTTTTTTTTGGAAGTTCGTTATTTTTTTGTTTTATTTTAATCTTCTTAGCGTATCGATGGCAAAAAGTTCAAATGTGTTTAGCCCAAAACTGAGCCACGCGAACTCCGCTCACTGATGCAGTAAGTAGATCATCAAGTACGCAGGTGATAGAGCATGTGGTGCAAGATGGAAGGTAGGCCGTTGCCTGTGGGAAGACGCCGCATACGCACTTGAGATCTGATCTGCCATGGATTATTGTATTTTTGAATTGTTGATTTTATCTTTGCACTCTGGACGCTCTTACTCGCACGTCTTTCTACATCGTTCTCACATATATGCATAATCTCGACATGAATGATGTAACCAAGATTTTGTAAAAACATATTGATTTAAAAGAGTGTCTATGGAGTTTCGTGCCCATTCTTCTCCATAGAGATCTACGCTTTCGAATGGGCAACTACAGTACTTTCACAAGTTATTATGCCCTGTGACTGGGACTGTAGCTTAGTTTATTTTTTGTGTTTTGACATTCAAAAGTGCCTGTAATGGTCTAATTGAAATAAATGCTTTGAGTTTGAGTTTTGAGCCGTCCATGAACCCCCATCTGTAGAGATTGTCTTTTGCTACGGCCGACTTAGGTTCGAAATGCGAAACACTACTGATAGCGCCAAACTCGTAGATTAATTGGGATGCAAAGAAGAAGACTTAACACCTCTGCTTAACTCTTCGGTCAAGCCAAGTCAGAGGCCCATGGGCGGCATAAAAACTCTGACACCAGGTTAGGCTCTAACCACACGATAAAGAAAGAAAGACCCTTCGGCAAAAACAAGCGATATATTATGGTATATCGTCGTTCTTACGCGCAGTTCACCTTGCGCGTACGCAGGTAAGGTCACATAAGTATGTCGGTGCCGGCATCACAACACACGACGCGTGTCCCGGTTCGATTACCGGATACTTTACGTTATTTATCTGATTAAAGCGAAAGTTTGTTTGTTACGTTCTGCCGTAATTGCTGAACGGATTTGGATGTAATTTAGTGAAGATTTTTTTAGAGATTGATTTGATGTAGGTTTTGTTTTTAAATTTATTACATACATCCATAAATGGTGCGAAACACGAATGCCTAACAGTGCATCGAAATCCTTGTTCTCAATAGCTGTTATTTTCATTGAAATTATCAAGTTTTTGCAAGTGTAAATTAAAGGAGATGGCTAAATGGCTGCCCCCAGCATGTATAGGAATCTCACATTAACACGTAATATTTAAAAAATCATTCATGAATTATTTAGTGTTTAATAATTTCCTAGAACTTTCGTGAACGTTAAACATAAAAAAAGTATATTATTTGCATTTTTGACTTACATGACAAGGTCAAGGGGAAATAACACTAACTGCAAGCTAGGGAGGGGTCTTATCGCTTTTGCAGAATGTCAAATGAAACTGTAGGTACTTAAATCGATTTTTGATAACAGGTTTTTCTGACGCTAAGGCGTCCAATTCGGTGTCCTGTATAGTTGCTTGTTATTATGTTTTCACAGGGTTTTGATTCGGAAAATGGGGTTGTTTTTAAAGTGACAATCGACTTTACTCAATTCCACTTTATTCTATTCAAAATCAAATAAAAATAAATGAAAGCTTCGGACTGTGCTTCTTCGTTTAATCTTACTACCTATTTTGTGTCGAAAAATATAGGTAAACTAAATAGTGGTCGATAAAAACTAATTCCATTTTTTCTTTCAACCTATTCGATTATTTTATTGATTCTGTTACACTTGAAGTTCAATCCCTTCTTTAAGAAAAAACAAACGTCAGATGCTAGTGTATTATCTATGGTCAGATGTCATACGACAGACAACAAAACAGACTCCGTTTCAACGATATGCCCTTTTCTTGTTCGTTGTGCTATTTTATTTTGGATTTTCATTGACCCTGGCTTGTTTATTGGATTTAGTGTGTGCTCGCCTACCTACTGACCTCTCGCTTCTCGACACGGACTTGCAATCATTCATCATGCGATGCATAAACTGCGGTGTGGCAACGCAAAGACTGCGGCGGAATGAGAATGAGGAATAAATAAATAAATTGTATTTTTGTTGTTTTATTTCAATATCTTTTATGTCCTTGGTTACTTAGTGCCTAAACTATCGCAATTTAGGATATCGTAGTTTAGGCAGGATTTATCAATCACCGCATACCTACCTACTAAACTAAGTCCCTCTGTGGCGCGTTTGTCAGTCTGCCTACGGATGTATCAACAAACAGATTTTGCAGGGGTTGTCACTAGTAGGTTGATTGGTTCTTCCGGAAGGTTTAGGCATACATTCGTGTAGGAATATGAGTTGAAGTAAAGACAGTTTTCACAGATAATATATAAATAAGTGGTTGAAATAAATGATGAACCTATGTGAAAATAGGGATTAATATTAACAGACACCCAAACCACTATAGATTTTTGTATTTGAGATAGATGTACAATTCCGCTAGGTAAGATGCATTATTATGTATACACGCGGGCGGGAGTGATTTTTGCGTGGATTGTAGAAAGCCTGTAATTACCTCTTTGTAGATGTATACTCACGTTCCACCGTGCGAAATCGGGATGTGTCGCTAGTCAAAAATATCGTAAATCATTGCAGAAATATCCAAACGCCTAGGTAAAAGTTCATAGCAATATGTCATTTGTTTGCAGTTTTTTATACCTATTGACGTAGGAGTTACACGATTTTGTTTTCAGGATTTTATAGATATGAAAAGTTCTTGAAACTTTTTTCACATGAAATACTAATATTCAGCTATTCAGCATTACATATTGCAAAGTTCCATGTTTATATATTGCTGGGGCAGTCGTCCATACTTCCATTTAGCCATCTCCTTTAACTAAGTGTAAATTATGTTAATTTGACCATTTAAGACTTATGTACGTTCACTTTAATTTCTATTTTGTTTTGTGACATTATTTTGTTTATTTTAATATTTATAAAGCTGAAAGCAAATTCACTTATAAAAGAAAAGCTCGGAACCACTATCTAAGTCAGACTAAACAGCTCTCAATTACCTAGAAGTCTTGTCATAGTAATTATCATCAGTTTTATCGTTTTTTATTTTGGTATTTGTTAAAATATTTATTAGTTTATTTTAATTGTATGTGTGTATTAGCATCTATATATAAGTATATACCTACATTTTCGAAAACAAATAGTATTCTTATTTTTTTTTTTTTTTTTACTCTATCACAATTTTGTCCAATTTAACCCAAAGGTTGACAGGTAGAGAATGCCTTGTGGCATTAAGTCCGCCTATGTACCACTATTGTACAAGAAGTTTAAATAAATAAATATAATAAATTGCACGCCGTAACGTAGACTGTGGCTGATCTCATTAATTTATGTACGATATCTTACACCTGTACCTGCAATCAAAGCAAATTAAGTACTGATTCTGATTTATCTCAGCATGTAGATCTTTGACAGAAGTTACTGGTAGTCAGAATCCTGAAACTCAGAGAACCAGGGTTACCTAAGGGTCGTATTACCAAGTAGCTGGGTTGTGGAGGTCAGATAGGCGGTCGCTCCATCTAAACTATTGGTATTCAGCTGCATCCGGTTAGACTGGAAACCGACCCAACGTAGTTGGGAAAACGCTGGGCAAATGAAGATGACCAGCAGCGAAAATATTATGGGCTGATAATACGATAAAGTCAGCGATGTAATATTATCTTATCACTACGATCAGATGTATGAACGTGGACGACGCGAGAGGAGTATGTGAGGATCGAAGCAGGAGGCGTTCTGTGGTTACTGCCTACACACATGGGAAAAAGTCTTGAGTTTATGTACTAGCTGACCAGCGCAACTTCGTCTGCGCTTCATTTTTATTGATGCTCCGCTGCTATTTGTCGCAGCGTGATGATGTTATATAGCCTATAGCCTACCCCGATAAATGGGCTATCAAACACTAAAAGAATTTTTCAATTCGAACCAGTCGTTCCTGAGATTAGGGCGTTCAACCAAACAAACGAAAAAACTCTTCAGCTTTATAATATTATTATACAGACAAGGTAGAAGGTACACCGACGCACAAACGATTACCACGTATCCAGTACATCATTCCAAACCCTCCACAAAGGAATTTACCATCTGTAATAAAAAAAATAGGTATTTTTAACCTACTTCTAAAACATGAGGTGGTTATGTATTCTACCAGCATCTTCTTTTTTAACCGACTTCAAAAAAAGGAAGAGGTTGTCAATTCGGTTGTATTTTTTTTGTGTTTGTTACCTCATCTTCGTCATCTACGAACCGATTTGAAAAATTCTTCTTTCATCTGAAAGGATATAGTTCCCGATTGGTCCCATAGAAATTTCATCAAAATCGGTTACGTAGTTTGGTTTTTAAATCAAAATAGCTGGAAAAAATACGTCATCCATGTAAAAGAAATTGCGAAAAAAAAAATAACCGACTTCCAAAAAGAAACACAAAAAAAAGTGGAAAAAAAACTTTACTTTCGGAAGTCGGTGACTATTGTTTGTTTCATTGACTTTTTTGCCTGTTATTTTTTTGTTTGCATGTACGTTCACCGATTTCTCCGTGATCTAGCTACCAGTGAGCTCCCCTTCCACCCTGTATATCTTCACGCTAATACCCTTGGCTTTGTCACTGAAAGTAATAGACATAACTTCCATTACTTCAGTCTCCATAATCGGACAAAATGAGTTAAAGATAAAAAGATCCTCGTTAAAGAAATCTATTGTATTTAAACGGTGCGCAATAAAATAATTGGATTGATGATTCATGTGTTTTTTTTTTACGTACGTTGTATGTATTGCGTGGGTTACCACAGCCGCACGGGTGCTCTTCAAGGTTAAGCAGGACTTGTCGATGTCGGTCCGTGGATGGGTGACCATCCATTACATGTACATCCTGTCTTCCCTCCGTGGCTCGGAAAGAACGTTAAGCCGTTGGTCCGACCGTCATTTGCCGGGTGCTGCGGGTTGTTCGAAAGAGATACCGCGGCCCCGGAACACAAAGGGCGATGAAGGAACATGGGTGGGTTTTAGTCAGTAAAAGTCTGACACTCCCTCCCGCTCAGCCCAGAGCGGGAGAAGTCATTTGATGATTTCCCATCCGGAAAAAAAAAATGGTCCGACCGTCATTTGTTTGCAGATCTTTGACAGTAATTCTTTTTTTAGATCGTATTTTTTTTAAATACCGCTATTTTAGTGGTATTCAACGCGTACATCGGCACAATGTTTTGAGTGTGTTACATTGAGTCCTACGGCCTACCGTAAAACGGCAATATAATATTTTTTGCGTAGAGTTACTTAGTTTGATGTACAGAATGCTTGTTTGACGGCTTCGTGAAGGGTCCGTTTACACCTTGTACATCTCGCCTGTAATCGCCGACGGCTTAGGCATAGGTGTACCCACTAGTACACCCGCAATTTTTTGCGTAGAGTTACTTAGTTTGATGTACAGAATACTTGGTTGACGGCTTCGTGAAGGGTAAGTTTACACCTTGTATGGTAACAGGAAAACAGACATGTATATTATAAAGATTACTTATGTTTTAAATAGCCTGAATTGCGAAGCTCGTTAAAGGCCTTTTTCCTTGAATCAATTTGTCTTGTTTGTCCTTGATGGTCACTGTTTTGCGGCTAGACATTTTGCATTCAGATTAAAATGTTTTTTGTCAGGTTAATGAACTCCCTACCTATTGCATAGAAATTACATAACGGCAAGGTTGGCGCAGTGGCTGAGCGATTGACTGCTGCGTTGCGTGTCGCGGGTTTGATCCCCGCACCGAACTAATATTTGTATGGCTTACAGTTAGTTGTTTCGGGTCTGGATGTTTGTAAACGCACCCAGAAGAAATACCTAGTGTGGGGCAACGTTTAAAAAAACTGGCTGAATGTGTGCGTTTACCTCACCACCTGCGTTTATTTCACCTAGGGCTCTGTCTACCTATTTAATCGTATACAGGTGTGATGTTTCACTACATAAATAAACAAGAACAAAACCTGTATTTCGTATTTTGACCTACTCAACACATAATCGTTTTGTTCCGATCAACGATGACTCAACAAAAAAAAAAATAAAAAAACAAAAACTCAAAGTTCAACTTGGTACCATTGACTCGATACCAAAGGTATTGTAATTGAAATACGTATAAGTTTAGCTTCCTTATATTTTCGTTTATATTGCGTGTCTATAAATAATTAGGAGGTCGCTCAATAACGTTACATAGTTATAACTATGTTAGGGATGTCGGAAATGAAGTATCGATATTATTAAATTTTTCTATTTTGCGATGTATTCCGAAGAAAATATCGATGTAATGAAAATTTAATTAATGGCTACAAAAAAGTGAAGCAGATAGTTCATTATCAACCTGGCTGTAGCCTTTTTTGCAAAAATACTGAGTGTGTCCAGTTGGCGAAAACATAAAAGTCATTTAATTTAAGTTTCACTATGTGAACACGCGGAAAAATCATGGCGTGTCCAGATGACGAAATAATTAGTCATACTAATTTTGAGTTTCACCGACTGGACACACGTGTGTCCAGTGTCTCGTGTCGAATTGGTGAATAACCCGAAAATTGGACCTCAAAAATAAAATCATCAAATATTTTTAGCATATTATGCCCGCGGCTTCGCCCGCGTTTAATTCGGATTTCGGATATTGCGCCACGGTATCGTACTACCGGCACAAAACAGTGATTCCATCCAAATATATTCAGTAGTATTTGTGTGAATGAGTGACAAAACTCACCAACTTTCGCATTTAAAATACAACAATTACAATTAATAACAATTTTTATTTCAAAAAGCCAAGTACAATTTGTCCATCTCAATCAAAACATAGTAAAACGACATTACATGAAGTACAACATATGCATTATTTGAGACAGAGTGAACGACTGTATCACTAAACAAAAAAAAACAATAAAAGTAAAATACTAGTAAGATACACTTTTTACAGAGATTACATATCTATACTATTCGATACTCATCACTTCTGTCGATATTAGCTAGCTAATTACACTTGACCTTATTTATCACTTTTAAATGCCCGGTAGATAATTAATATCGATGTTTATATCGGACATATCGTCACCCTCCGCGCTAACTGTCGTATCTAGCAATTCATCATTTTTCAGGGCAACAGTTTTTCGGTCGGACGCTACATTCATGTTACTGTAGTTGCGTTGGCTGTGGCTTTATTTAAGCATTAATTACTTTTTTATATTGATCTTGGCTTACTCTTTAAGTTAGTAGTTGCCTTAAAGCCCTAAGGTATCTATTTATTTATTTATATTCATTTGAAGCAGATACGTCACTCTGTGAGAACTTTGTTTTTCAACTTGTGTCTGTTACGACGTGATTGTTTGGTATAAAAATGTAAATAAAACTCTATTAATATCTTATAAATTTATTAAAAGTAATAAAAATTTCGTTCGTAAGCTAAAAAAAATACAAGTTACGTTTAGGAAGTTACAAAAAATAATGTTTTAACATTTTTGGCAATTTAGCTGTGTACTTTATGTATTAAACTATACCTAACTCATGAGATGAATTGAGACTTCACCTTCTTTCAAATAAATTTAATATTTTTTAATACATGAAGCTTATACTTGTGCTTATAATAATGTACTTAATGCTAGGCAGGTATACATTTTGAGTTTGTTCATAGCAACTAAGTCTTAGTTACTTTAATATCACAATCACAGTCTTTGCAAAAATATTAATCTTTAATTGGACTTGCTTTATCTAGGATTAAAGCGGCAAAATTCTATAGACAATCATCTAGTAAAATCAACAGTAAAGTAATGAAAAAGGTATCATGACATTAGTAATTAGTGAGAAAGTGACGTATAAAATGCCACATGCTCCGGCAACTTCATGACTGGGGTGGCCCCTGTTGTTAGTGACAACAAGTCATTATATTTTTCCACCGAAATTTTGGGGGTGTTGGATTAAGAAGTCTTATTTCCTCTGTGAAGAAAACAGAGACCTGTCTCCTAAAAGAAAGAGAGCTTCTCCGTGGCTATTCTTAAAAAAAATCTTTTCGGGTTCAGTTTTCTTGACAGAAAATTCCATCATTTCTGTCCAGTTCAAGCATCGGCCCTCATCGTCTTTTCGGACTTGAGTATTGCTGGAAATAACACAATCATCTATTGGTGGTAATATACTAGGCGATAGTAACTGATGATGGTTTTCACAGTTAACATCACTAAAGTTATCCCAGCACACTAGAATTCTGCACCTAAAACAAGAACTATTAACCTTTTTATTGCACCCAGCAGCTTCACAGAGTTGGTTTTGCGTTAGTGTTTCAGATGGCAATTCATAGATTTGTGAATTTTCTAAAGTATGCATAGAATGGTTATCTTGGGCGTGTGGTTCTGATGACAAGCCGTTGATTTGTAATTCTCCTGAATTATGTATTGAATTGTTTTTGTGCTCGTGCTCTTTGTTAAGTAGTTTTAAATGTGTGGATCTCTGTGGCATTAATTCAAAATGCTGTTCACAAGACAAATCATTGATGAAATGATCCCAGCATATAAGTATAAAGCACCTATGGCAAGAGCTAAATACTTCAGAAGAGCATCCAATAACTTCGCAATGTTGTTCACGTTGACAATCTACGGATTTTTTTGTTAAGTCAGAGACACTAGCTAAATCTGGTTCACATGGTAAGTCTTGCAAGCACATGGTTCTTCTCTGTCTCTTGGGTTCTATAACATAGTCAGGATCGTGTGGATCTTCTAAGTCAATATCACAATAAAGATCTTTTTCCTCATTCTCCACAGCCATTGGTTTGTCGTTCTTGACAATATTTATTAGAGGTTCGTCATCTGACGAGTCTTCGCATTCGATATACTCATCATTTTTCGATTCTGTTTGGATATCCCGCTCTGTCATTATTACCTCGCCATAGTACCATTTTTTACTGTAACACATTTTTACTTTGTAACCAACGCAGTTTACTCTCTCTCCTTTGCGAAGACATTTCAAATCTTTTATTAGTACACAATTTTTTGAGCCATCTCTCCACTTTACGATAACGTCCATTTCGGATTTGAGTCGCATTATTCTACTTAGTAATAATCTGAAGCAAAAAGAAATACCCAGTTTAAAAAAATTGTTAGTTTTGACTTTGGATAGAGCTAAAAAGGTGTTTAAAGGCAAAATTATCAGCTTTAGGATTCTAACAGACGACATGTAATTTTACGGCATTGTTTTTTGCACGCGAAAATGGACAACTCAAAATTATAATTGCGAACACGGCGTGTAAAAATAACGACGCCGACGTGCAAAATGAAATAATATAATAAGTACTTACGAACAAAATCCTGTCTTTCTCTATGCGGCGTCGATGCAGCCCGCGATCGCAGAGACGCGACCTAAGTATCACTCTACGAAGAATTGGTCAACTGAATAGATATGATTTACTGCTAATTCAATGACTAACCGCCCGCACCCTACCCCCGTGCATACCGCAGTGTGACTTAATGATATGGCAATAAGCTTCATATTAGTAATAAAGCTTTGATCTCTAAACGACGTAAATGCAAACAAAAATTGTAAACATTGTTGAAAAAAATTCTAGCTAAGTGCCCTATGTACATACTTCAGCCATTTTGCATCGAGACGAAAAAAATAAAATCTTACTAACTGTAGTATGTTCATACGACAGGTAGTTAGAATATTTTTTCCCCCCTTTTGCACATACGCTAAACAAAATACTTGACTATCTTCTAAACTATAAACGATACAGATACGACGACTAGAGAGAACTTTTTCGAAACAAAGTTATGAACACGTATATAATGTCAGTGTAGATACGTCAGTTTGTGGGATACGACAGTTAGCGGGGAGGGTGACGATATAAGATACTGTGTGAAAGATGACATGGCTCGATAGGATGCGAGTCATTAAATGACGAGTAATAAATAAAAAAATAAAGTATGGAAGTAGAAGTTCGTGGCTAAATAATAACAGCCGCTCGGGTCGATCGTCAGGTTAAGCCGCGCTTGCCTAGGTTGGTCCGTGGATGGGTGACCACCCATACATACCGAGTTTCCTCCGTGCCTCGGAAGGCACGTTCAGCCGTTGGTCCGGCTGTCAATTTAAGATCTTTGACAGTCGTTACAGGTAGTCAGTGACTCGAAAGTCTGACAACCAGTCTTACCAAGGGGTATCGTATTACCCAGTACTAACTAGGTTGTGGAGGCCAGATAGGCAGTCGCTCCATGTAAAATACTGGTATTCAGCTGCATCCGGTTAGACTTTAAGCCGACCCCAACATAGTTGGGAGAAGGCTAGGCAGATGATGAAGAATACATGTTGCGAAAACCCCAAATAAATTGGGATAAGCGCAGAATAATAACATCGCCGAAAACTATCGACATAAATCATATTCATTCGACCATTGACCAGTCCAAACCATGCTATCCTATGTATGTTATGGTACGTACGGCATTATGTAATGTAGGCATTTGGTATGATTTCAAAACCAATTGCGACGAGATTGTGGGGCAATCGCGCAACCAGCTAACTTGGAAAGTGAGTACTTTCCATGCCGGCGCCATCATCGCTCTCCTGCCTTTCTTCGTCTTCTGTATCGTGTGGTTAGTGCCTAACCTGGTGTCAGAGTTTTTATGCCGCCCATGGGCCTCTGACTTGGCTTTACATGCCGTCGAGAAATATCTCTCGGGCATGTTGGTTACCTCACGATGTTTTCCTTCACCGAAGCAAGCGATAATTATACAATACGCACATGAATCCGAAATATCTGAGTTGCGTGTCTAGGGTTCGAACTCGAGACCTATGACTTGGCAGTCCGACGGTCGCACCACGGCTATCACTGCTTCAAACCAGGGTGGGTTTCCCTCCCTTATCCCAATTTATTTGGGGTCGGCGCAGCATATTATGTTCTTCTTCCATACTTTTCTATTACTCGTCATCTCAGCAGTCACCTCCTTTCTAGCCATATCATCCTTCTCACAGTCCATCCATCGTTTCTTTGGTCTTCCCGGTCCCTCATAGTTATAACCATCCATCTACGTTCATACTCCAAACTTCCCACATGACATGCTGATGCATTGAATAGTACGAGGGTCGCGTTGGTATTTTCTTCAAAAAAAAAGTTGTGAACAACTTGGAACTTTGACCCCCAATATCTCCGTAACTAGAAGGTTCCCAGGTATGGTCCAGAACAAAAAAAAACCGCAATGGCG
This sequence comes from Standfussiana lucernea, assembly GCA_964057025.1. Classification (NCBI taxonomy): domain Eukaryota; kingdom Metazoa; phylum Arthropoda; class Insecta; order Lepidoptera; family Noctuidae; genus Standfussiana; species Standfussiana lucernea. The sequence continues at coordinate 2,526,908 of OZ059811.1, forward strand.
GGACGAACAAGTAGTTTACGGCTTTGTTAAGGGTGTTGCTTTGCATCCTCGTCAAATTCAAGGAGGTAACTATGCTAATGATTCTCGACCCGAATCAATAATAAAATTAATAGGTAATTTTTTATATTTTATCTTAATATCGGAAATCGATAAGTGTACACCACCCGTATTAAAACGCGGCCCGTCTAATACTAGCCCTATAACCGCGCTTTCACACACACAAACAAACGCAGACGTTTATTCGATTAACGGGTGATTCTCCTCTTTTGAGAAGGGCTTCATTCTGAAATAGTGTCAAATTAAAAAAAAAAGCAGCGTTTAATATTATTGACCAGTTACCGTAATTTATATGAAAACCTCCTGAATTTTGACCAGGTTGCAAAACTACAACTTGTATGACTGTACACAAAGTGTCAAAGCTCATACGGTAAACCACAGGAACCTTTAGTAGGTACCTAATCAACTTATGTACTTACATACTTGCCCTTTGACCAAAGACGTTTGTTTACGTATATCAATGGATGACCAATTATACACAAATTAATAGTACAAAGCAGTCGTTGTTCGAAGTTCATATTATTAATAAACCAGCACTTCGCCCTCGACTTTGTCCGCTTAAATTGTGATAGTTCGGCTAATAAGCATGACATAAATATAATTTGGAGCATACCCCACGAATAATGAAGCTTTCTAGCAGTGAATTCTTTTTTAGAATCGGTTCTGTAGTTCCGAAGATTAGATAGAAATTAGAGGTAAAATTTGTTTGTAAGTTTGTATGTAAGGGGTCTACGTATACTGCCGGGTGCTGCGGGTTGTTCGAAAGAGATACCGCGGCCCCGGAACACAAAGGGCGATGAAGGAACATGGGTGGGTTTTAGTCAGTAAAAGTCTGACACTCCCTCCCGCTCAGTCCAGAGCGGGAGAAGTCATTTGATGATTTCCCATCCGGAAAAAAAGGGGGTCTACGTATACATACAAACAAATTTTACCTCTTTATAATATTAGTATAAACTAGTTTATTGAGTCATGAGAAGAAAATAACGTGTTTTATGTGTATGACGGACGAAACCGGTTCTTAATTCGACGCGTTTAGTTTTTTATGCAGGTTCTTGTTGAGATGACGGATTGGCAGACGCGCCGATTGTGTGAAGAACAATAAACCTAAATATAAAAAAAAACTTTACTTTCGGAAGTAGGTGACTTGGTTTGTTTCATTTACATTTTTACCACCGACTTCCGGAGGTAAAGTGATTTTCCACATTTTAGTGTTTTTTTGGAAGTCGGGTTATTTTTACAGAGCATTGTTCTAGGTAGTCGGTGGGCCAAAAGTCTGACAGCTAATTTTACCAAGGGCACTGTATTACTCAGTACTAACTAGGTTCTGGCGGTCAGATAGGCAGTCTTCAGCTGCGTCTGCTTGGACTGGAAGCCTACCCCAAGATAGTTGGGAAAAGGCTAGGCAGATGATAAGTTGACCTGGAATAATAGGAAAAAACGTACCCAGATTGCAATTCTTTTCCTCCTGGCAACGCAACTCTAATGTATCCTTATGATGACATAGGTAATTAAGAAAGACCGGCGCAACTTCGTCTGCGTAACATTTTTGATTAATGCTCCGCCCCTATTGGTCGCAGCGTGATGTTTTATAGCCTATAGCCTTCCTCAATAAATGGGCTATCCAACACTAAAATAATTTTTCAATTCGAACCAGTAGTTCCTGAGATTAGCGCGTCCAACCAAACAAACTCTTCAGTTTTATAATATTAGTATAGATTATCACTCTATGTCATATTTAAAAATACTAGTCTTGCTATGTTGTACCAACCAATTAGCATATTTTACTTCATGTATTTGGTACATAACAATGTTTGCTATTCAATCACGGGGCGGCTGGACGGATGTAGAAACAAGGGTCCTATTATATGTCCAGAAATAGCACGGAGAAATTTTCAGCCCGTAAAACTTTTGCGAGGGAGTTTAATTTTTGACTTTTTACGTAACATCGTGCTTGTATTGCCTACACAGATTGGCAGAGGTGTACAGTAGACCGACATTTTTTTATTTATTTATTTAATTAAATTCATACAGAAGTGTTACATAATTCTAAACTCGCCAAAATTTTACGTTTGATGGCGAGAGGCGCTCTTTTACACGGACGACTTTCACATTTTTATTTTAAGTTCGTACAGTCAATCCAAAGGTTGTCTGGAAGACATCGCTATTAGCGACAAGATCACCATTGTAACTATAGAGTTCGCCAGTCAGGTTAAATTCCATGTAATGAGCGCGCCTTTTGCAATTAAAAAGGCCACAAATCCTGACTCTAGGCTTACCGACAAATTCCCAAAGAAAAAACCCAATAGCACTTAGCCCTATCCGATAATCGAACCCAGGATCAGCAGTCAAGGAGATTAAAGGAATACCACTTCTAGTGATAGCCTAGTGGTGTGACCGTTGGACTGACAAGTCATAGGTCTCGAGTTCGAACCCAAGACACGCACCTCTGATTTTCGGAATCATGTGCGTATTGTATAATTATCACTTGCTTCGGTGAACGAAAACATCGTGAGGAAACCAGCATGCCTGAGAGATATTTTTCGACGGCATGTAAAGTCAAGTCAGAGGCAAATGGGCGGCATATAAACTCTGACACCAAGTTAGGCACTAACCACACGATAAAGAAGCAGTGCTTTAAATAAATATCGCTGGACGTTACACACAGCGCCATCTAGTGCCACACTAAGCAACGAGGCTTGTGTCGTGGACACCAGATAGTTGATATACTACATAGATACTTTTTTGTTTGTTTGTAAATACATACTTATTATACATATAAACATCCATGACTTAGTAACAAATGTCCATGCTCATCACACAAACACTTGCTCCTACCGGGACTCGAACCCGGAACCCTATGAACGTAAGGCAGCCTCACTACCGCTGCGCCATTCGGGTCGTCAATAATACGACCACTCCAGAAGACATGACAAAGACCGCACAAATACGGAATGATATGCTCGTGGGACTGGATGTCTGTTATCAAGGTCAGCTCTACCAGTCTAGCTACTTTAATTCATGTCCTTGGAGACACATGTCTCCGAGTAATCCCCTAAGGCATGAAGACTAGGGCAGTCACGCACGGTACTGAGTATTTTTTTTCAATGATAGCGTGACGGTAGACGGACGGTAGAATGGAAGAAAATACATATATCTATTGAACAGTATGCCGGCAGGCATAAGGAGTGAAACGAATAAAAAAAAGTTTAAAAAATAAATTTAAAAGATATTATTCAGATATGTGTTAAAGTGCTACCTATAAATACAATTTAGTTTTTAAGTATGTTCTACGAAATTTAAGAATGAGTGTATAGAGACTCACCGAGCCCACAGTCAAACCATTACTACGGTTTTGTGGGGCTTTGTTTATAAGTTTATTTACCATTGTGTGAATTTAAATGAATAATAATAACGTAATAAAGGAAATACATAATAATAACGTGTTGCAGCGACCCCAAGTCACATGGACAGGAAGAAGACAGCGTGACGGTTGACAGGGGCGAATGGGAGAATATTACGTGTTGCAGCGACCCCAAGTTACATGAGACAAGAGCAGGAAGATGACAGCGTGACGGTTGACATGGGCGAATGGGAGAAAAATACGTGTTGCAGCGACCCCAAGTCACATGGGCAGGAAGAAGACAGCGTGACGGTTGACAGGGGCGAATGGGAGAATATTACGTGTTGCAGCGACCCCAAGTTACATGAGACAAGAGCAGGAAGATGACAGCGTGACGGTTGACATGGGCGAATGGGAGAAAAATACGTGTTGCAGCGACCCCAAGTCACATGGGCAGGAAGATGACAGCGTGACGGTTGACAGGGGAGAACGGTGGATAGAAACGTCTCACATCCAAAAACTCACACCCTTTTCGCATGGGGGTAGGCAGAAACCACAGGACACCACCTGCTACGATCCTCACATACTCCTATCGCCTCGTCCACGTTCATACGTCTGGTCACACACGCACGCCGGTCGCTAGCACTACGCACCTGACCTTTCCGAAGAACCTCACCAATAAGGTCAGTGTGTCATTCTAGGGCGTCCCCTTCATGCACTGCCACTCACATCCGCCTTGTAAATACCTCTTGACTTTAGTGGAACACATGACACAGGACAGGAACAAAGGACTGTAAATGTGGTGCTGTTCCACAAACGACGGAGCACTCAACATCGTGCCCTGCGTGTCCTGCTGCTTGTTCACTACAGGAACTGATGGACGCTGCTGAAGACGCCAAACTAGTGGCTCAATTCTGGGCCGACACAATTTAGACTGCCATCGACACGCTAAGAAGAAGATGAACTTAAGTCTCCTATTTTTGATAACGACTTACTCTGACGAGAAGTGACAGGAGTTAAGAACAGGAAGATGATATTGATGAGTCACTCAAGGTACGGCTAGTATTGAAGTTCGAATTGGCTCAGTAAGCTAAAGAGCTATTCTTGGAGTCTTTCAATACTCAATACTCAAGTCTTTATTGCATTCCATATGTATTACATAGATGGTGTAACAAGATAAAAGTTCAATATGGACCCTGTCGGGCACAGCAACACTAGGAGAGAGGAAGAGGGCTCAGTAGCAAATCTCACCATCTTCCTGCGCTTGTCCCATTCCACTCGGGGTCGGCGCAACACGTTTTCGTCTTCCATTCTCCCCTGTCAGACGTCACGGCATCATATACTTACTCCTTTCACTTGGAGTCTTTCTGATGGATTGAATACGGAATTGGGGTAGACGTGTTCTTGAGTTGAGATTCTTTCTTTATCGTGTAGTTAGTGCCTAACCTGGTGTCAGTTTTTATGCCGCCTATGGGCCTCTGACTTGGCATTACATGCCATCGAGAATTATCTCAGGCATGCTGGTTTCCTCACGATGTTTTCCTTCACCGAAGCAAGTAATAATTTTACAATACGCACATGATTCCGAAAAGTCAGAGGTGTGTGCCTTGGGTTCGAACTCGAGACCTATGACTTGGCAGTCCAACGGTCACACCACTAGGCTAGTTGAGATTGTGAACCGGCAAACGTAAGGATCAATTTCGGAACACAAGTAGATCATGACCTGTATGAGGATGCTATCCCGGTTTATCGTTCCTTTGGGACAATTTCTAACCTCCTCTCCTCACAGGCGAAGCCGTGGACTAAAGCTAGTAGAATATAAGACTCAATGTGAAGGCCCCGGTTCATGAACGCGTAGAAAAAACAAATAACAATCTATTTCCAGCTGTTCAGTAACCGCCGTATGAAATGTTTGCAAATACTTTTAACGAGTGATGCAGGCATTAAAATATGTATGTTGGATTTTAGACGATTTTTCTATTGGTCTTTTGAAGTGCATTATAGTAATGCGACGCAAGTACCTCGTGCTCAGCAGTCGTAAGTGCGACTGTTTAGCATGAGGTCCTTGGTTCAATTCCTAGGTCGAGCAAAGTGTTATTGGGTTTTTCAGGAATTCTCATAGCAGCCAGAGAGTTTGGATTTGTGCCCGATTGATGGCAATAGGCTTGCCCCCTATTACATGGGACTTGAAAGACTGAGAATTTATAGGCGAAATGTGCCACCTTTGCCGAACCCTACAGATTACAAGCGTGATGTTATAATATGTTATGTAAAATATTCTTTATTAGGGGCAGTACTAGAAAGTCAGAACATAGTCGTTACGGAGCCACAACCAGTCTTACCGTAAATAACTGGGTTGCGGTCAGATAGGCAGTCGCTCAATCTATACTAATACGAGTATTATAATTATGTACTAATCTATACTAATATTATAAAGCTGAAGAGTCTGTTTGGTTGAACGCGCTAATCTCAGGAACTACTAGTTCGAATTGAAAAAATATTTTAGTGTTGGATAGCCCATTTATCGAGGAAGGCTATAGGCTATAAAAAATCACGCTGCGACCAATAGAAGCGGAGCATTAATCAAAAATGTTACGCAGATGAAGTTGCGCGCGTCAGCTAGTAAAGAGGGGGGAGAGTTTAAATGTAGGGGGTACCTAATCTACGGAACTACAGATCCGATTCCGAAAATTCTTTCAATGATGAGAAGCTACATTACCCCGAGTGTCAGTGCCGTCCTATCACTAGAAAGCCGCTAACCCTCAAATGGGCAATTTGTACTTTTTGATGCAACGTGAATGAGGACAAAATTCTCTATCTTGCTGTCTAAGAAACATGTTTATACAAGTACCTGCCCACTACCTACCTACTACCTACGATATTTGCAGCGCGCATTCTGTCAATCGCTGACAGTTATTTCAAACTGACAGTTATGTAAAATAAATATTTTCGTTAAGTTTTCTTAAATTTTCTAATGTTCCGCTCGACTTTCTTAACTTTTTTCTTTCATAAGAACCTTCTCCTGACAATAACATACATAACAAAAAAGAATTAACGAAATTGCTCCAGGCGTTCACGCGTAATGCCATGACCAAGGGAAACAGGGATTCATTTTTATATATAGATAAGATATAAGATAGTCCCCGAGATAAAAAAAAAACTTTGCAGGCCGTTAAGTAATAGACTTTATGAAGATTCCATAACTTGAAAGCGTCTAACTCGCACTTCTTCGCGAAATATACGTTTAAATACCTTCACTGCCGGATGTGTCGATTATTTCCTGGTCTTTTATTTTACTACAAATAAGTTATCTGGTTTTTGACAAACAACGACTCGTGCGTTTTTTGCCAATAGTTCGAAAACAAAATTTTGGGCTTTACGGCTTTCTAGTGATAGGACGACACTAACGACATTCCCGTTGGGTGTTTCTTTTCATAGCACGAGCGAAGCCACGGGTGAAAGCTAGTGTAAAATACTGCAGTCGTATTTGCAGCCTAGCACAACATGGAAAGGCTAGGTAGGTGTCTTTTTTACTTATATTTTATCGGAGGCTTTTATCCTCGGCTATACGGGTTAGAAGGGACACCGACGCGAAAACGGAAAACACATACTCAGTACATCATTCTGAACCCCCACATAGACATTTTTCGTCTTTTATTAATTTAATTTGTGATTTGTTTTATTATTGATACAATTTGATTTAGTCTGTTTTTATTATATTTTATTTTATTAGATCTTATTATGTCTTCAGTTTATATCAATTTATGTGTGGCAATGGGTGTTATTTACCTAAAATAAATGAATTTATTTATTATTATTATTAAAAAAAAAACTTCAGTTGTTCCATATATCGCATGTCCTCTAAAAAACCGTCATAACACAAAAAATTTATTTTTTAGATAACACATCTCAATGTCAATTCTCCTTGATCTATAATTGAAAAAAAAAAACCAAAAGTGTAGGTTCTGCGAAAATAATTAAATCACAGAATGACACACGCGAATGTTTTATTTACTGATATCATCGGCCGGACACAAAAAAACTTTAAAGTATAATATCTCAAAACTGTTTTTTTTTGTGTTACGACGGTTTTTTTGAGGACGTGCGATATGTTGACAGCGTAGGTATTGCACTTTTGTAGGAAACAGCTGATTTCTTTATTAATAACCGACGAAAAATTTCTATGTGGGGGGTTCAGAATGATGTACTTAGTATGTGGTTTCGGTTTTCGGTACGGTGACCCTTCCACCCCGTATAGCTGATCATGAAGGGATGAAAGTATGTCGTAGGTTCCGAATATGGATTTTTTTCTGGACAATAAAAAGTAGCCCATGTCAAGGTTTCTTTCTACCAAATATTACCAAAATCAGTTCAGCAATTCTCGAGTAACGTGTCAACGAACGATCCCATTCGCATAGGTAACTTAAAACAATGTTATATGTTAATATAAGGACGAATTTAAAAACTTGATTTATATTCTAGTTATATTAGCATAAACAACGGTTTGTGTACGTTTTTTATTGTTAACAGTTATTTCAACGTAATCGTTTTTTTTTCTTATTCATGTGTGTTTTTTGTTGGTAAACATTTTGCAAGGATAAATCACTACATAGTAGGTATAAAACAAAGTCGCTTCCCGCTGTCTGTCCCTATTTATGCTTAGATCTTTAAAACTACGCAACGTATTTTGATGCGTCTTTTTTTAATAGATAGAGTGATTCAAGAGGAAGGTTTAAGTATATGTATAATACATGCATATTATAGTAGAGAAAACATTAGTATCTACATTGCACCCGTGCGAAGCCGGGGCGGATCGCTAGTACATTAAAAAACTCACGACTTTTTTCCACGGGGGTTCGCAGAAACCACAGACCGCCACCAGAACGCTATAATTCGACGACCCGAATGGCGCAGCGGTAGTGAGGCTCCCTTACGTTCATAGGGTTCCGGGTTCGAATCCCGGTAGGAGCAAGTGTTTGTGTGATAAGCATGAACATTTGTTTCCGAGTCATGGATGTTTATATGTATAATAAGTATGTATTTACAAACAAAAAAGTATCTATGTAGTATATCAACTATCTGGTGTCCACGACACAAGCCTCGTTGCTTAGTGTGGCACTAGATGGCGCTGTGTGTAATGTCCAGCGATATTTATTTTATTTATTTATTTAATTATGTCAGGCTGGTTTGGTTTCCTTCACCGAATCAAGTGAACACAATACGCACATGAATCCGAAAACTCAGAGGTGCGTGTCTTGAGTTCGAACTCGAACACTACACGCGCCATAACATCCTTGTACAACTATAAGATGTAATTCTTCATTCTTCATAGTAATGTCGTCATTATAAGCCTACAGCACTCCACAGCTGGACGTAGGTCTACTTAATCGCACGCCACTCAACTGGATTTTCGGAAACTCTCACATTACGGTGGAAGCGCCAGTGTAGCCCGCGAAATTCAAATTTTCTTACGTTTTTTGCAATTTGCCTTTGTTTTAATCATTAAAATCATCAATACAACCCTCAAAGTTCATACAACCCCATTGAATGATTTTTTTATGAAATAGTTATTCAATGGGGTTGATATTCAATGAACTTTATAATTCTGTAACTAAATACCTATTACAGCCGCGAATCATATTTTGTTCAATGTACAGCCTGACAATGACCAGCAAATTGCAAAAAACGTAAGAAAAATTGAATTTCGCGGGCTACCCTGGCGCGTCCACCTTAAATTTTTATGACAATAAAACATTCTTAAATACTCGTTTGAACAAGGTTATCAAAGTTCATACGTAATCTATACATATAATAAAATCGTAACAGGCCGATGTCTGTACATTAAGATTAAATAATGGAGGGTCTTTATTAGAGAAACAGAAGCGAAAACAGCAGTTTTTTTGAATTTTTGTCTGTCTGTTTGTCTGTATGTTTGTACGCACATCACGCAAAAACTACCGCATGGATATGAACGCAGTTATCACTAAAACAAATTAAACCTATGAAATTGTTAACACAAAATCCGATTCAAATAGGAAAGTAATATTTTTATAATAATTTCACGCGGACGAAGTTAGCGGGCGTATAATCGTCTTTTTAACCGACTTCAAAAAAAGGAGGAGGTTCTCAATTCGGTTGTATGTTTTTTTTTTTTTTGGTGTTTGTTACCTCATATCTCCGTCATTTATGAACCGATTTGAAAAATTCTTCTTTTATCTGAATGGATTTACTTCCCGATTGGTCCCATAGAAATTTCATCAAAATCGGTTCAGCAGTTTGGTTTTGAAATCAAAATAACTGGAAAAAATTTCATCCAAGGAAAAGAAATTGCGAAATTGATACTTGACAAGGATTTGTGTGTGATACGATAACTAAAAAGGGTAAAATAAAAACTTTTTTGCAAAAAAAAAACCGACTTCCAAAAAAAACACTAAAAAAGTGGAAAATAACTTTACTTTCGGAAGTCGGTGGCAAAAAAGTCAATGAAACAAACAATAGTCACCGACTTCCGAAAGTAAAGTTATTTTCCACTTTTTTTAGTGTTTTTTTGGAAGTCGGTTTTTTTTTAGCAAAAAAGTTTTTTTATCGGTCGTTTCTTAAGTCTGGCTCAACACAAACACACACACCGCTTCATGCGTTATCTAGACCGATATCAGAAACTCATTTATTGCTAATCACAATTATTTTGTTTATTATTTATAACACACTACATCGGAAAGCTAAGCGTTTAATCTTATGATAAACTCTGTAAATACTTTATCATGGCGCAAATACATATTTGTTTGAAACCATTGCATAAACATTATATGTATATCTGGACGATTGCATAAGAAATTAGAAGACGTAGTTCGAGCCCGTGGTCTAATAGAACGTGATAATTTATGATGTTAGATCGCGTCTCCGTGGCGAAAGTGGATACGTAATGGTGGATCCACATAGCCCGGCGGCACTGCCGGCGGCTTCACCACGAGCAAAACCGGTAAGTGCCGCCGGCAGACGCGGCAAGCGCGACTGCGAATCGAACAAGTCATATTTCAGTAGGTATTGTTTTGCTTGCCGTGGTTGATGCGAATTGTAACTTTTTATACGTATGTAGATATCGGTTGCCAAAGGCGCATATCTGATGGTGGAGTTCTACGTAACACTAGTTTGTTTCAAATGATACAAGATGAATCTGCACACTTACCACAACTATAATAAATATTACAAGGAAGAAATACGCCAGTGCCTCTTTATTTCATCGATGATGACGCATTCCCCATCAAAGAATACGTAACGACACCACTCACATCGAAAGCTGTGCTCGAACTGTTCCCCCGCTGTCGGCATAATGCCGCCGGCTTTGTTGCGAATGCCGCACATAAGCCGCCGGCAATGCCGCCGGCCGCTGTGTGGATCCACCATTACGGTGTTCGGAGTAAACGAGTGACAAATGAACGCAACATACGTCAACGCACGAATGGGGCATCGAAGCCCGGTTTCGGTTCTATAGTAAAACCCTTCCCGGGTTTTACTATAGAACCGAAACTGGGTTTTACCATTGGACCGCAACCGGGTTTGGCATACCCTACGCACGACGCAGTCTGAAAATCACTGTCAAAAAATAATATTGAAAAAACAAGATCACAGAATGAACCAAGCAGCACTATGGTTCAGAATTTATTCAAATTAATCGCCTGGAGCAGAATAAAAATTTATCAAATCCACTTATCCCTTCAATAAAACCTGTCGTTGAAATACCTTTCTGTGGTATACGTTCATCATCATCTAGCCTAGCCTTTTCCCAACTATGTTGGAGTCGGCTTCCAGTTTAACCAGATGCAGCTGAATACAGGTATTTTACATGGAGCGACTGCCTATCTGACCTCCACAACCCAGTTAGTACTGGGTAATACGATACCTTGCTAGGCAGTGCAAATAATCGCCCGCAATCAGAACTCCTCAGGAAAACACATGTCCTACAAACAAATGTGTTATCTAAGACTCAAAGGTTAAGTGGTATCAGCACGTGTGCACTTCATACGTCCGTGATGGAAGCTAACAAGAGGTCAATCTGTCGCAGTATGGGAAGAAAACTGCATTTGATTAGACGGACTAATCTATACTATTGTTACGTCGTACGTACGAGATCTTTCGAGAAAGGACGTGATTCAGTGTGTTCGCGCTAAAAACTTCGAGAAGCGTGCCATTATTATTAGTTCCAAGTTAAGTAGGTAACTACTTATAAAAAATATTAGGAATTGTCATTGTAATTTCGACCGTACGCCGAGGGCATAAAGTACCTACTTCTTTATTCGGTACAAGTAGGTTATTATTTTTTTTGCCTACTACTTGGTAATGTTTTTTTGTTGATGTTTTTATCGAACCGTTCTACACATCGCCGGAATGTTCGTGAATAAAGGGGTAGTATAAAAAGCACAAGCGCCGACACACAGGGGTAGTCTGATTCAGGCGATACAACGGAGCGAATCGAAGTGAACTAGAAGTGCGATATCTAAGCGAATAGTGATCAGTAGTGTACTTGTGATTAAGATTTAAGTGTTTTGTGTTTAATAAAGTTATTAAATTGTCTGATTGGTAGTAATTAATTTATCCCATACCCAGCTCGTAACACTATATATATTAATTATTTAATTTATACTCATAATATTATAAAGCTGAAGAGTTTTTGTTTGCTTGGTTGAACGCGCTAATCTCAGGAACTACTGGTTCGAATTGAAAATTTATTTTAGTGTTGGATAGCCCATTTATAGAGGAAGGCTCTATGCTATATAACCTCACGCTGCGACCAAAAGGAGCGGAGCATTTATCAAAAATGTTACGCAGACAAAATTGCGCGGCTCAGCTAGTCTATACTAAAACTAGCGACCGGCTTCGCACGGGTAGTAGAGCATATTAGGCGGCGACTTTTTTCGACACACCCAACAATTATCGTCATATTTCAAACAATTTACACAAAACCTTGACAAATTATATTTGTACCTACCCTTCCTCATGAATCACTTTATCTATTGATGAAAACCGCATGAAATTCCATTCAGTAGTTTTTGAGTTTATAGCGAACAGACAGACAGACAGACGTGGCGGAGGACTTACTTTTTTAACATATAGTGATTATAAAGAGGAAATTTTTTTTTGGAAGTTTGTATGTAGGGGGTAATCTTCGGAACTGCTGATCAGATTCTGATTTTTTTTTCACTAACGGGTAGCTACATTATCCGCGAGTGTCATAGGCTACATTTAAAACGTTCCCGTGGGTTAATTTCCGTACATAATGGGAGCTAAGCCGCGAGCAAAAGCGATTACTTTATAAGTCACGACGCACGGAAAGTGCGATAAATTATATGGCTCGATACGATTTATAAAGAACTACTTATAGAAGACTCGCTTTTGCTCGCGGCTTCGCTCCCGTTACGTATCCACGGGAACGTTTTAACCTTTTGAACGCCAGAGCATAACCACACGCGCGTGCTCTCCACGCCAAGCCACAATTGCACCGAATCCAAATTAGATGTGTTATGCCGTCCGTGGCGTCGTGAGCACTTTTTGTTTTGACGTCCATAGGCGTCCGTGGCGGTCAAAAGGTTAAATGCAGCCTATTACTCCGGGATAATGTAGCTCCGCGTTAGTGAATGAATTTTTGACATATTATGACCCGGCCGGCGCGCGGCGGTTGCCAAGTATAACCTGGACTCTAAGCATACTCCGTCAATAACCCAAGCGAAAATAACCAAGAAAGCGTTCTATGTGTTCGTTCATAGAAATGAATTTCCTGTGCATTCTAAGCGAACCGTACATATTTCAATTTGCGTTACGTTCGTAAAAACGTCGCACAACTAGCATTTAATCACGTTAATTGATATGTTCTTCTGGAATATTTGCGAAGCCATGTTTGAAGGTCTGAATTGTTTGTAGCCTCTACAAGAAATTCGAAACAAGACATACTGTACACAAGTCACAAACTGTGATGTCAGCGTCAAGTTACCATCTTGGTAACTGCTGGATAGTATTTTTACCAAGGCATGAGCTATACATTTATTCGATCTCATACATCTTGCATTTACAGTGTGGAAGGGGCACCGACTTTAAAACGGTCACCACATCTTCAGTAGATCATTCTGAACCCCCCCACATAGAATTTTTTTATCGGTATATATATATTTTTTAATCAGCTGTTCCATACATTTTGACCGTGGAGGTATTGCACTCTTGTAGGAAAAAGCAGTTTATTTTTTTTCAAATTGCCGTTGAAAAATTTCTGTGTGAGGATTCCGAATGATGTACTGAAGATGTGGTGACCGTTTGTGCGTCGGTGTCCCGTCCAATCTGTATATCAAAACTATACTATTAGAAATGCGATAGTATGGATGGATGGATTGATGGAAGTTTGGTACTCAATCACGCTGGAACGACTGAACGGATGTGGATGAAATAAACTATAGTCTAGAATAGCACATAGGGTACTTTTTTGGGTTCCGTAGCCAAATGGCAAAAAACGGAACCCTTATGGACTCGTCATGTCTGCCTGTCCGTCCGTATGTCACAGCCACTTTTTTCCGAAACTATAAGAACTGTACTGTTGAAACTTTGTAAGTAGATGTATTCTGTGAACCGCATTAAGATTTTCACACAAAAATAGAAAAAAAATAATTGGGGGTTCCTTCCTTACTTAGAACTGAAACTCAATTTTTTTTTCATCAAACCCTTACGTTTGGGGTATCTATGGATAGGTCTTCAAAAATGATGTTGAGGTTTCTAGTTTCATTTTTTTCTAAACTGAATAGTTTCCGCGAGAGACACTTCCAAAGTGGTGAAATGTATGTCGGAGGACACACATTTTACCCCTGTAACTTCTAAAATAAGAGAATGATAAAACTAAAAAAATATATATGATATAATTACCATGCAAGTTTCCACCGAAAATTGGTATGAACACTATGAACGAGATCTAGTAAGTAGTTTTTTTTTAATAATGAAGGCGGTTACTTGCTGCTACGGAACCCTTCATGGGCGAGTCCGACTCGCACTTGGCCGCTTTTTTATTTTCACGCGAATGGACTCGCAGGCAACAGCTAATAATATTATATCGGGAATATTACGTCAGAAGATTATCGTAGAATCCAGGATTTGATCTAAGGGATCAAGACAGAGAAAGACAATGTTATTAGGTTCGTCGAGAAATTCAACTGCAGCTGGAAACTACCCCCCAACATAGAAAAAGGCTAGTCAAATGACAGGCCCCCAGTTTTTGCAGGTTATTTCTTTTTAATCCCTGGTGATCTGCAACACAGGTTTTGCCCGAAAATCTACATCAGGCACCAGGCTCTCACAGAGTTGGAATACCTGAGACATTTTTTGTACACGTTAACTTTAAGTCAGCTTTGTGTAGAGGAAATCACTATCAATACATGGTATACAACACAGTCGCTTCCCTCTGTGTGTCCCTATGTATACTTAGATCTTTAAAACTGCGCAACGGATTTTGATGCGTTTTTTTTATAGATAGAGTGATTCAAGAGGAAGGTTTTATATGCATAATACATGCATATTATAGTAGAGAAAACATCAGTATCTACATTGCACCCGTGCGAAGCCGGGGCGGGTCGCTAGTAAACGATAAATGAAATGAAATCCAGGACAAAATATGGGTCGATTACAGACATAACATTTATCAGACATCACGTGTTATAATTTCCATTAATGATAATAATTTAATGTTGATTAGTGAAAGCTGATGATAAACTAACGTAAAGGCCATCAGAACATTATTAGAAGTTTTAGCTATTTATAGAAGCTTGCTTGTTAATGTATTATTGTATTACAGAGCTCTAAGATTGACAGACGAGGTGTAGCGGAAACATTCATATTATTAAAAGCCTGTGGTGTCAAAGTAGGAGCTAGTGGCTAAATAATAACAGCCGCTCGGATCAATCTTTAGGCTAAACCGTCTGTGGATGGGTGACCATCATTACATACCAAGTTTCCTCCGTGCCACGGAAAGCACGTTAACCGTTGGTCCCGGCTGTCATTTGTAGATCTTTGACAGTCATTACAGGTAGTCAGTGGCCCGAAAGTCTGACAACCTGTCTTACCAAGGGTACCTTGTTCCCCAGTTACCAGTACTAACTGGGTTGTGGAGGTCAGATAGGCAGTCGCTCCATGTAAAATACTGGTATTCAGCTGCATCCGGTTACACTGGAAGCCGATCCCAACATAGTTGGGAAAGGGCTGAGCAGATGATGCTTGTAAATGTATTATTCTAGTTACAGATGCTTAAAGTTGACAGCCGAGGTGAATCGGAAGCATTAATATAATTAAAAACCTGCGGTGTCCCGAAACAGGGCAAATACCTCCCCTAATCCCCCTCAACTACAACTGCAATACAACTGCACTCCGATTTGCTAACCGCATTTCTTATTTTCTTCATTAGCAAATTGCACCCGTGCGAAGCCGGGGCAGGTCGCTAGTTATGACCATAGAGCGAAGAATTCCCGTTTAAAATAAAGGTTCTATTGGTTAAGATTTTCATCGGAGTGTCGTTTTCACTATCTATCTACAATAAATGGTGTTAGTTGCAAGTATTAGGAGTCAACACACGAAAGCGACAGCGTCAACGTCTGCCCTATTGCAAGTCTACGGTGTGTGGTCGATCTTGTCGCCTTAGCAACTAAGTCACAAAGGGAAATCAAGCGGTGTAGTGGACGCAGTGGCCGGCGCGACAAAACTGTAAGTTGAGTAACAGGTCGGCCGTGTGAGAGTCAAAGTGGCGGGTGTACCATAGCGAATCAAATTATACCAATTACCAAAAAAATGTACCTATAATGTACTAAGCTACTTTGTTAGATGTACAGTATGCGTAGTTAACGGCTATGTGATGTGTCTTTTTACACCCTGTATGTACCTAGATCAATAATATAATTAATCATAAGAATAATAAACAAAACTTTTTTGCAAAAAAAAACCGACTTCCAAAAAAAACACTAAAAAAGTGGGAAATAACTTTACTTTCGGAAGTCGGTGACTATTGTTTGTTTCATTGACTTTTTTGCCACCGACTTCCGAAAGTAAAGTTATTTCCCACTTTTTTAGTGTTTTTTTTGGAAGTCGGTTTTTTTTTGCAAAAAAGTTTTTATTTTACCCTTTTTAGTTATCGCATCACACACAAAACCTTGTCAAGTATCAATTTCGCAATTTCTTTTACTTGGATGACAAATTGTTTCCAGCTATTTTGATATCAAAACCAAACTACTGAACCGATTTCGATGAAATTTCTATGGGACCAATCGGGAAGTAGATCCATTCAGATAAAAGAAGAATTTTTCAAATCGGTTCATAAATGACGAAGATATGAGGTAACAAACACAAAAATTTCCAGCTATTTTGATTTCAAAACCAAACTGCTGAACCGATTTTGATGAAATTTCTATGGGACCAATCGGGAAGTAGATCCATTCAGATAAAACAAGAATTTTTCAAATCAGTTCATAAATGACGGAGATATGAGGTAACAAACACAAAAAAAAAAAAAAAAAAAAAAAAAAAACATACAACCGAATTGAGAACCTCCTCCTTTTTTAGAAGTCGGTTAAAAAGTAAACGAGAACACGGTTGTTTCATTTCTCAGGAACTATCCCACTGATCAAGTGTGTGTTTCTTTTTACTTGAGGTACTTTTTAGGTACATTTTTTTGATGTAATTATATTTTAAGAGTAATGGTTAAATAATAAAGTATTACCCGCCATATTGACATCAATATGGCGGGTGTACCTTAATTTCGAAATAATTTCGTTCTGAAGGAGGTACAGATTTCTTAGAGCTAGGTACAAAATAGTACATTATAGGTACATTTTTTTGGTAATTGGTATAATTTGATTCGCTATGGTACACCCGCCACTTTGACTCTCACGTCGGCCGTCTGTGCAACTAAAAATTAAGTGAAGCGGTGTTAAAGCGCTCGCGAACTACCGCTGAAGCGTTTGAGGCTAGTGCGTAACCTGCTGGACTGACCAATAGAGTCCTTATGACCACAGTTTTAACACTTTCGGTGCTTAGCACCCAGCATATGGGTCGAACAATAATTCGTTCGTGTGCATACAACCCGCCTCCCGGGTCGTCGCTATACGTTGCTAATTATAGTGATCTTTATTATTTTGACATTAATGTCGCTGCTAGACTGCAGCTGTCTGTGTGTACATGACACGCATACTAGTAAAGATGAATTATTTGAAATTACCAGCGAAAGTGTTAACAATGTTGGTAAAACTGTTGTTACTTTGACCAGGGTCACTAAGAGACATTACGCAACCACGACTCGCCTGACTCGATTTTCAAGCGTAACACACAGTTTCCACCAAAGCGGACACGAGTGGAGCGTATAAGTGACATGCAAGATTTGATCAATCATAGGAGAAATGAAACAGCGATACGGATTTCAATAAATGTGATGGGTCGATTCTCACACGATCATTGACGCACAGACAAATCGGTCTACCCTCTTTTTTAAACGACTTCAAAAAAAGGAGGAGGTTCTCAATTCGGTTGTATGTTTTTTTTTTTGTTTTTTTTTTTTTTTTGTGTTTGTTACCTCATATCTCCGTCATTTATGAACCGATTTAAAAAAATCTTCTTTTATCTGAATGGATCTACTTCCCGATTGGTCCCATAGAAATTTCATCAAAATCGGTTCAGCAGTTTGGTTTTGAAATCAAAATAGCTGGAAAAAATTTCATCCAAGTAAAAGAAATTGCGAAATTGATACTTGACAAGGATTTGTGTGTGATACGATAACTAAAAAGGGTAAAATAAAAACTTTTTTGCAAAAAAAAAACCGACTTCCAAAAAAAAACACTAAAAAAGTGGAAAATAACTTTACTTTCGGAAGTCGGTGGCAAAAAAGTCAATGAAACAAACAATAGTCACCGACTTCCGAAAGTAAAGTTATTTTCCACTTTTTTAGTGTTTTTTTTTGGAAGTCGGTTTTTTTTTTGCAAAAAAGTTTTTGTATTTTTTTTTTGTAGGGTATGCCGATTTGTCTGCTCATAAACACCCATCCGCAATAACTTCAGTTTATCCGTGAGCACGGCGCTTGCAACAGGGGGTCTACTCTCTAAGTCTGTCAACGAAAATACGGGCCCGTACGAAAGTACATCGAAACTTCTAAAAGAACCCTACGCCCTATTATTGTCTGATTCATGAGTTTTGAAAATACATCGGGAGTAGGGACAACTGTCCAATCGTGTTGTCATTCGTTTTTAGTTCGGGTCCCTCACTAATCGTATGTCCGTAAGTGATACGGAGTAGGAAACGCCCGTATCTTCGGCCGAAACTACGGGTTTCGTGCTTAGAGAGTAGACCTTCAGCACCGAAATATCGGGATCTCGAAACAAATGGTAAACATGTTAAATATTTCGTTTTCACTGTTAATGATAGTGTTAGGGACCATGTCATTGTCAAAACTTATATTGATTATCATGTCTCCTCCACTCGCCTCTTTGGTGGAATCCGTGCCTAAGGAACGGCTGATGAGTCCGTCTTCTAGCAAAGGGCATGCGAAAATAAAAACAACAGCCAGCAACACTCCAAACATAGCTAGACTTAGTGATTGGTTACCATGGCAACCAACACATACACAACTCACATACACAGACAATCAGACTCCGATGATATATCTGTAATGATTAAAAAATCGCCATTAAAACATACATAATTAGACACACACATTATGGGATGCCATAATGTTATGAATTCATGATACTATGTCAAAAGGCTAAAGTTGGCGAAGAACTGCTCTGAGAATAAGTGGAGGCCTATGTCGCAAGACAGCCTCACCTGTTTAACATCATAACATAACATCACGCCTGCACTCCACGAAGGGTTGGGCAGAGGTGAACGACGTACCTAATAGTACACCGACATTTCGACTTATATTTTACTTATTTGTGTTTAAGGAGGCGAGCCTATTGCCATCAACCGGGCACGAATCTAGACTTCGTGGCTGCTAAAGAGAAATTCCTGATGGAAAAACCCAATAACACTTTGCCCAACCTGGGTATTGAACCCAGGACCCTGTGCCAGGACCTCATGCTCAGCAGTTGTGCTCGCCACCCCCAGACCAACGAGACAGTCAAACTATTTATATTTATTGATTAATATTATGACTGGAATGGTGACGACTCCGAGCCTCGGAAAACACGTTAAGCCGTTGGCCCGATTATAATCCGAATATCTTTGAAGGTGGTAGAAACTAGAAACCCGAAAGTCTAACTACCCCTTTTTTTTCACGATGTGGAAATCCTCAATGGATGTCCTCCGCCCTGGGGAGAGCGGAGGGGTCTGTCTACCCCTCCTTCAAGGGAAATCGTGTTACCTAGCAACTAGGTTGTGGATGACAGGCAGGCGCTCCAGGTACTGAACCGAAAAGTAGACCTGGAAACAGACTGACGGGGTCCACTAGGACCAATGCCTACCAGGGTTGCGGGTTTGTTCGATAGAGTTACCGTGGCCCTTGGCACCTTGGCACAGGCAACTGAAGGAACACGGGTGGGTTTTAGTCAGTAAGAGTCTGACACGCCCTCCCGCTCCACCCAGAGCGGGAGCGGACATTTGGTGATTTCCCCAAAAAAAAAAAAAGAATTGGAACCGACCCTGTCAATGTTGGGAAAAGGCTAGGCTGCTGATCATAAACGATTCTGCCATGGATTATTGGATTTTTGAATTGTTGATTGTATCTTTTTACTCTGGACGCTCTTACTCGCACGTCTTTCTACATCGTTCTCACATATATGTATAATCTCGACATGAATGATGTAACCAAGATTTTGTAACAACATAATGATTTATAAGTGTCCATGGAGTTTCTTGCCCATTCTTCTCCATAGAATCTACGCTTTCGAATGGGCAACTACAGTACTTTCACAAGTTATTATGCCCTGTGACTGGGACTGTAGCTTAGTTCATTTTTTCGTGTTTTGACATTCAAAAGTGCCTGTAATGGTCTAATTGAAATAAATGCTTTGAGTTTGAGTTTTTAACTGTCCCGTTGGTTTTAAGACATTGAAACACAGGTCTCGGTCCTTTACTAAAACCCGGGAAAAAACATTTATTATGGGACCAGGGTTCACATGCCCTAGTTGGTTCAGTGGTCGAGAGCGCGACTGCTAAGCGTAGACTCGTGGAGTTCTATCGATCCCGGGGTAGGAAAAATAATATGTTAATGCGTTTTTCCATGAAAAATTCTTAGCAATAGCTAGGCGTGGGAACTTATGACCAGTCAACGGCTCGTGTAGTAAATATAGCCTAGTGATGTGACTGTTGGACTGCCAAGTCATAGGTGTCGAGTTCGAACCCAAGACACGCACGTCTGATTTTTCGGATTCATGTGCGTATTGTGTAATTATCACTTGCTTCGGTGAAGAAAACATCGTGAGGAAACCAGCATGCCTGAGAGATATTTCTCGACGGCATGTAGAGCCAAGTCAGAGGCCCATGGGCGGCATAAAAAAACTCTGACACCAGGTTAGGCAGTAACCACACGATAGAGAATCCTCCCACTTTTACATGGTGCTTATGACTGGCGAAAAAAGGTTCTATACCAAGGGGTATGCATCTATGGGAATTAAGTTATGGCTAAGACTCATCATCTGCCTAGCCTTTTCCCAACTATGTCGAGGTCGGCTTCCAGTCTAACCGGATGCAGCTGGATACCAATATTTTACATGAAGCGACTGCCTATCTGACCTCCACAACCCAGTTCGTACTGGGTAATACGATACCCCTTGGTAAGACTGGTTGTCAGACTTTCGGGTCACTGACTACCTGTAACGACTATCAAAGATCTACAATTGACAGCCGGGACCAACGGCTTAACGTGCTTTCCGAGGCACGGAGGAAACTAGGTATGTAACGGGTGGTCACCCATCTACGGACCGGCCTTGAAAAGGGCGACTTAACCTGACGATCGACCCGTGCGGCTGTTATTATTTAGCCACGAGTTCCTCGAGTTGACAATCACTCATATGGTCGGAAAATTCAACGGATTACGACTTTAATTCGGTAATCACCAACATCGATTTCATATCAAATCTTTATCCCTTTTTTTTTTTTTTTTTTTCGGATGGGAAATCATCAAATGACTTCTCCCGCTCTGGGCTGAGCGGGAGGGAGTGTCAGACTTTTACTGACTAAAACCCATCCATGTTCCTTCATCGCCCTTTGTGTTCCGGGGCCGCGGTATCTCTTTCGAACAACCCGCAGCACCCGGCAGGCATCGGCCCTTGCGGGCCCCTTCCCTATGCTGACATCTCTTTGAGGCGCGCGTGGAACACGAACGCGCCGTCGACACGGCCTGTCGTCCTAAGACGGAGGGACGGCGAGCTAGCCCTTAGCTCACCGTCCACAGGCCCGCGTCTACGGTGGCCGGGGGCCACCACGTGGCCCCCGACGCCCGGTGCGTCTCCCGCGGCGGCTGGGACGTGAGGAGGAACGCTCTCTCTCACGTTCCGCCTCCTCCTTTGCTAGCATGACTGCTTCGCAAAAGGAGGTGACGGCTTCCCATTCCGTCTCGCTCCGGACCATGGCTCGAACCAGGGCCGGACGCGAGAGGTCGCCGCCGCCGATCGCCGTTAGGAGGACACGGCGGTGCTCCGCCCAAGCGGGGCAGACCTCCACCGTATGCTCCACCGTGTCCTCCGGTCGATCCTCGCAGTGGAAACACCCGGGCGTCTCCTCCCGCCTGATTCGGTGCAGGAACCTCCCGAAA
Source organism: Standfussiana lucernea (assembly GCA_964057025.1). NCBI lineage: Eukaryota > Metazoa > Arthropoda > Insecta > Lepidoptera > Noctuidae > Standfussiana > Standfussiana lucernea. The sequence goes on from OZ059811.1 coordinate 2,549,062, forward strand.
CAACCGTGTCCGGTGAGGACCTGCGTCAGGCGGAAGGTGAGGACGCCGTGGCGCCTCTCAAGCCACTCCTCAAAGAGGGGACTTATCGCCACTATCGTGGCGTGCCCTGCACGGGGTTGCGACAGTCGCTCTCTCCATGTCACCATGAGATCGGCTCGGAGGTTTGTCCGCTGAGCGGCAATTAGCCGCGGCAGCGGAGTAACCCCCCGGCGAAGAACCTCCGCGCGCCATTCATGTAGGCGCGCGAGGACTATCGCCTCCAGATCCCATGGTGGCAATCCGGCTAGGAGGCTCGCAGCCTCGCCCGAGATCGTGCGGAACCCACGGACCATCCTTACGGCTATCACCTTTTGGGGCGCGTTCAGATAATGGGCGGCTCGCCGCCTCAAGGAACGCGCCCACACCGGGGCACCGTAAAGGGCCATGGACCGCACGACCCCCGCATAGAGCCTCCGGCAGGAGGCGTTCGGCCCCCCCAGATTAGGCAGGAGCCGCCTGAAGGCAGCCCCAGTCCGTTCCAGTTTAGGGGCCAAACGTCGGAAGTGCTCCACGAAGTTCCACCGGCTGTCGAGGACAAGTCCCAGGTACTTCAACGTCGACCCGACGCCGATGGAAACCCCTCCTACCGTCAGTGAGGATCCCGACGGTGGCGCATTCCGAGGCCCATGAAAGCACATGGCCTCGGACTTGTGCAATGCCACCTCGAGACCCAGTTGCCGGATCCTCTCAACGACTATCGCAACCCCGCGTGTCATCAAGTCGGCCGCCGCCTCGTGCGACCTCCCCTGTGCCAGCACCAGCGTGTCGTCAGCGTAGCACACTACGCTGACGCCACTAGGGAGGTCGGCGCGCAGCACCCAGTCGTAGCCGATGTTCCACAAGGGCGGTCCTAGAACCGATCCCTGTGGGACACCGCACGACATCTCTCGCCGGTTCCACTCTCCGGAGCGACCGGGGTAGATGACGGCTCTGTCCGTCAGGTAATCCCCGACCACACGACGAAGGTAGGTCGGCACCCGGTGATACCGGAGTGCCTCCCCAATGCAGCTCCAGGGCATGGAGTTGAAGGCGTTGGCGATGTCGAGAGACACCGCCAAGACAACCCCACCCCGGGACACCGCATCCCCCGTCGTGAGGGCTCTTACGCGCATGATTGCGTCCACCGTGGAGCGCCCCTTGCGGAAACCAAACTGGTGTTCCGCAAGATCCGGACCCATCCCCGCAAGGTGCTCGGCGAGGCGGTTTGCAATGACTCTTTCAAAGAGCTTGCCCACCTCGTCGAGCAACACAACGGGCCGGTATGCGGACGGAGAGTCCGCAGGGCGCCCCGGCTTCCGGATGAGGACCAGCTTCCCCGTCTTCCAACGAAGCGGGAACTGTCCTCTCTCCAAGCATGCGCTTAGGAGCCCCTCCAGTCGGGGCCCGAGAGCCTCAAAGGCCAGGACCCAGGCTTTGCCAGGCAAGCCGTCGGGTCCCGGGGCGGTATTTTTGGCCTTGAGCCGTCCTACCGCCACTCTCAGGTCTACCCCAGCCACTTCCGGGACGTCGTCGTCGTCGTGGTCCGCTTCCGGCACCACAGGTGGCGGAGCCATAGGCGGGGGGGGATGTTCCCCTCGCGAGGGAAACAAAGCGCTCACCACGTCCTCCACGAGCTGAGGCCGGAGACTCTGCGTCAGTGGGGGGGCCCAGGTGCGGAGTTTATCCCGCACCATCTTGTAAGGGCGCCCCCACGGATCCCCGTCAAGAGTCCCCAGCATCTCCTCGCGGGCCCGATCTCTGGCCCGCAGGACAGCCTCGCGGAGGGCGGTCTTCGCCGCTCTGTAGCCCTCATATAGCTCCGCCTCAATGGCTTCCGCATTCGGCGGGCGAATGCGGAGCCTGCGATGCCTGGCGTACGGGTGTCGCGCAGCGACGCACGCCTCGCGCAGAGTTGTCAGCTCGCGCGACCACCAGTACACCTGACGCCGGGCGCGTCCTGGCCGAACTCGGGGCATTGCCACGTCACATATGTCGGACATGGCCCCCTGGAACCACCCTGCCTCATTATCAACGTCGGCAGGCCTGTCCGGTGATGTCACCCAGGCCTGCACGATCGAGGCTTCCAGGAGGAGCTCCCGGTCCAGCTGCTTCAGCGCCCAACGCGGACCACTCGGGGCCTGTAAGACCGGCGCGCTCGAGGACTGGGCGGAGACGTCAAACCGGATATACCGGTGGTCGGAATAAGTCTCCACCCCCTCCATGACACGCCAGTCCACGACACGCGGCGACAGAGCGGGGCTAGCGAACGAAATGTCCACCACCGACTCGCCCCGCATCCGCACACACGTGGGTACAGTACCCCGATTCAGGACGACCAGGCCTGTTTCCAGAGCCCAGTCCTCCACCATCCTTCCCCGCACGTCTGTGCAACGAGAACCCCAAGCCAGATTCTTGGCATTGAAGTCCCCGAGGACAAGCACAGGGAGGGAATGGCTTCCGACGACGACACTCAACTCCGCAAGGGAGTTGTGGAACTCGGCGAGAGTTCGGTTCGGGGAGAAGTAGACACCCACCACTACGATCTCCCCGAACCGTGCCGCTACGCACCCCTGACCCTTCCTGACACTTTCAAGGGTCGGGGTACCGGCGGCGGCCGACGAAACTATGGCCACTGAGCCGCTTAGGTCCGCCACCCAGTCTTCCCTGGGCAGGACGAAATACGGCTCAGCGACCACGGCGATGTTAATCAGCCACTGCGCCATGCTCTGAAGCAGCAGATTCTGGGCACAGGCGCAGTGGTTGATGTTCGCCTGGAGGAGGCGTAATGGGGCCGTTATTGGCACTCCATACCCTCCCCCTCCCGGGCCCCTAGCGAGGGCGCAATTGTCGCAGCGGCGGCAGCGGCGGCGACAGCGGCAGAGGGAGCAGCCGCGGCAGCGGCGGCAGAGACGGTGGCGGAGGCGGCGGAGGGCCTACTCTTACCTTTAGAGGGTGGGGCGCAGGCCTTGCTCCCAGCCCGGTGATCGGCCGGCTTGCCGGCAGCCGCACATGCAGCACAGTGCGGCGTGGCAAAGCAAGCCGCCGATGTGTGACCGGGCTGACTGCATCGGAAGCAGAGGCCACTGCGGTCCACCTCCGAGGCGCACTTTACTGACACGTGGTGCCCCACGTGGCAGCGATAGCACCTCAGAGGTCTGGGTTCCAGCAGCTTTACCTGCGCTGAAACCCAGCCCACCAGTAGCCTTCGGCCCTCCACGATAGTTTTAGCCGCCGTCACGGGGCAGCTTACCGTAACGGTACGCATGCCCGACAGGTCCGAACGTATGGCGCCTGCCCTGACCTGATCAGCAGGGCACCCTCCGGACCTGGCGACGGCGGCCACCACCTCCTCCTCGGTCACCGAGTCGTCCAGGCCCAAGATGCGCAGGTCTGCGCATCTGACAGGCCTGGAGACTCGGGCCTCGTCCGCGTTTAGGGACGCTCTGAGCTTTTCCGCCAGAGCGTCTGCGGACGAGCCGCTGGTTTCACCGGGGATCTCCAGCAAGCGAGCCCCTGTCGCGGTGACTTTCAGCCGGAGGCCCCCGGTGATCCCGAGCTCACCGAGGTTCACCGTCTCCTTGGCTTTCGCCAGCAGATCGCGGTACGACACGCCCCTCTTTTCCGCATCTGGCTGTAGCGTGATTACTACAGCCGCGGTTTTAGGGGCGCGGAGCCTAGCCGCGACCTTTCGCGCCCGGTGCTGGCGCTGCCGCTCCTCATTGCGGGCCTTTTTGGCCGCCTTCCGCCCCTTCTGTTTCTCCCCAGCCACCTGCCATCCGGCATCAGCCGCGGAAGGTGTAGTGGGCTGGGGAGGCAGTGGCGGGGGCGGACGTGCCGCAGGCGCTGGCCCACTCGCCGCTGGCGCTGGCACAATTGCTGCCTGTGCAGCCGCCTTGCCCTTCTTTTTGCCCGTCGCCTTCTTGGCCGGCACCGGTTTCGCCGGAGCCGACTTTCAAATCTTTATCCCTGCAATATAATATTCGTGACGGCTTTATAATAAACATAATCTTGGTAACATGATTAGTGGAAATGACTATTTTCGTATAATTCATGCGATCATCCATTACATAGTAAGTGACCCGAAAGTCTCAACAACCAAGTCTGTGGAACTCAGATAGGCAGTCGCTCCATGTAAAATACTGGTATTCAACTGCATCCGATTAGACTGGAACCCGACCCCAACATAATTGTGAAAACGCAGGCAGATTATGAATTATATTCTCTTCATCAGATGTACGATAAGAGAATTTCTTTGTTTTCTTTGACAGAGTGAGTAAGCAAATGTTTACTTCTATATTTAGTTTTCAACATTGTGTGGTACAAAGAAATAATTTGATGTTATGCCAAAAACTAAACGTTGTTTTCATTGTATCAAGCTTATAACTTGTATAATGGCAATTAGTTATTATTTTATTTGTACCCGACTGCGGCGAGCCCCAAAACGAGGGTTATGTGTTTGACCTGTATGTATGTATGTCCGTATCTTTGTTCCCTTTTTTTTCAATAAGAAGTTGTCAGATTCGTCTTGGTGGCGCGAGTGTCACAAATTTTATACATAAAAATGGCAGGTTTTGGGCGCCATATTGTGGGGTTCGATTTCTTTTATCCATATCTATTGAGTGGTATCAAAATGAAGTCTAAGCAAGCATTCACTTGTAGTGTAACAATCGAAGACTCAATTCTGTATAACAACAAGTGATTGTTACCAATTGTATTGTTACAGGTTGCGCAGTGTAATGATGGGTACTCCTTTCTATAAATATTTATTTATTGAAAAACAGGTATGCCAACAGTACATACATCAAGCATTCTAGAATAAAAATGAATAGGATGAGGTTCTTATGTAGGTACCGATTACAGGTGTACACAACATTCTCATAAGTTCAATAAAGCATCGTAAAGATATATAGAAAATAAAAAAATAGATAAAATGGAATATTAAAATAGAAAAACAAAACATCTTAAAAAATTGAAAACAAAACATCTATGACTAACAAAGATCAAATAAAGAACAAAAAATCCATAACGACAGCGAAGTGCCAATATCTCCTAACTGTAATTTTTACGAGAAATTCACTTTTTTATTGTTTTGAATTTAAAGGTGTTATTCGCATGTTTCAGTGAAATCTCCTGTGTATTGGTGTTTTGTTAAATCCATAATCTTCTAAATATCACAACATTATCACATAAAAAGAATAAGTACAAAGTTAATACCTCGCTATCTAACCAAATACCTACTCCACAATCATAAAATATACGAATTCAGCATAATACATAAATCCCACATAATTATTATTAAAAAAAAATACATAAACTAAACAATTTTTAACGTCTCAAGAAATGTTTTTTTTTTTTCATTTTGTGTAAAATTTAGATTTTGTCAGTTATGTGTTATTGGCACTTCGCCGTCAATATAAATATTTGTTATGCTTTGTTTGCACGTCATATCCCTGCAACAAATAAATATTTTTTCTTTCATACATTCTTTCTACTCGTCACTCACATAGTTAATGGATAAAGTAAGGAATGATTATATTAGAGGAAGTTTGAAAGTGGCGCCTGTTACAGAAAAATTTAAAGGAAGTCGTCTGTCTTGGTATGGACATGCAATGAGGAGGGATGAAACGCAAGTTACTAAAAGAGTGATGGATATAATTGTTGAAGGATGGAGAGGGAGAGGAAGGCCAAAGAGAAAATGGATGGATTGTGTGAGGAATGATATGGAAGAGAAAGGAGTAAATGATGCCGTGACGTCTGACAGGGGAGAATGGAAGAAGGAAACATGTTGCGCCAACCCCGAGTAGAATGGGACAACGGCAGACTGATGATGACTCACTTAATGCTTGAATCCAAACGGTTGCATTGCATAACAAACAAATGCCGCCGGTGAGTGAGGGCCTTTAAGCCATGGGCTCAGCCAATACCAACTATCTAATGCCGCGTTATAAATTATTATTCTAATAATATTTATCAGCACTAAGTATATGTATTAAGTAGATAATATTCTAATTGCTACTAAATTATACCAATTAGAAGGACACTGATTGATGTTTGTACTTTAAACTGGAACTGCAACAATACATCATACATACACAATACATAACATGACGCCTGTAATCTCTGGGGGTTAGGCAGAGGTGATTGTTATAATATACACACAGTCCGCCATTTATGTTTACGTTCCATGTAATACTGACTGCGTCGTTGGGCTGGTGGTTGCAATCGCAACTGCTGAGTATGAGGCCCTGTGTTCGAATCCCAGGTTGGGTATGGTGTTATTGGATTTTTCCATTGGAATTTCTCAGTAACAGCCACTGAAACTGGATCATGAGCTTCATTGCTTCAGCTAGTCTCCACTATCGATTCAGGAGTTGCAGTGATTTGGGAATAGTGTAGCAGGCTTGTTCAATCACATTGGCATAAGATTGGAGACTGCCGCAGCGACAAAGTCAATTTTTCTTAGAAATACTTTTTAATTTATAATCTAATCAAGATACTATTTAATACTATCATTAACACTAAAAACAGGATATTTATCAAAGAAATACTGGGAACTCAAAATATCACAAACATGGTAAATTTCCCATTTTTAATGTCAATGATAACTATTTAATAATCAATTTGTATGAATTCCAAATCATTGTCTATGATTGTTGACATTGTTGTTGATATTTTTCGAATATGAAGTAGCCTTCCTTTTTGGGGGCCCTTCCTTTGCAACATTAGATAATTATTCAATAAATGCTAATTGCCAGTCTAATTTCAATGAAATGTGCTTTAATTATGAGTTGTTGATTGATCCTATAAACTGGGGTCAAATTAGATATGACATCAGACTGCTTACCACCAGTGTGTCAGCTACTACACTCGAAACCAAATAATACAGACACACATATAGATAAATTCACTCCTTTTTCGAATGGGAGTAAGCAAAAACAAACAAGGTAACCTGCCATGATCCTTACATACTCCTTTTGAATACGTCCACTTTCATAAAACAACAACACCATCAACATAACGTAAATTATAGAATATGATGATATATTCATCATTCTAACCTTTGCAATTCTTTCAGCCTGTTCTAATTGGACCATTGTGTTAGTACGCAGTTTTTTACGGGTAAATAAGATGGAGGTTTTGCCACCTGGCTTTTCAGACCACAGGGTTCGAAGACGGTCTGCCAGCCCGTAATATTACACATGGCGTGTATTACCTACTCTCTTTCAACCGGTATACGTAATCTAAAGAGTTTCGTTTATTAATTGGACTTCGGATATCGGCACAAAAGATTAGGGAGATGCAATTATGGAAATAATCCCACTATCTGTTATAAAATTAAAGATAAAATCGTAAACCACGAACGAAGATGACTCATACATAAAATATAGAACGCCTAGGACAATAACCTAACAAAAATTCAATTCAAATTTCAATATATCATGGGAATAAATACACAAAGTTTTTTTTTTGCTATTGACCTCACGTGTTGTTGTATTCGACGTAAAAAAAACGTTTATTATTTATTTTTTAAATAGAAAAATATTTACATACCTCGAAAAGTTTCAGCAGAATGTTCACATATAACCTTCTGACGCCTAGAGATTTTCCAATTGAAGCAAGGAATATTATGCACAGTATTAAAAGTAATAACGGCGTGTACAATATAGATATTGCGACGGACACAAACGGCATGACTAACGCCATTTTGAAGACTGATTGATTTAATTGAGTGATTTGATGGTGAATGAGAAATCGCCGAATGTTCATTCATTCACGGGCTGTCAAAGTGTCAAAATTACGTTTCGTTATTACTTATCTGCGAAATGTCATTGCATCACAATATGTTATGCAAATACTGCGCTTTACAGCGTAGCGCGGGCTAGATTTAAATATAACGCTTATATTTACGTATATCATACTTAAAATTAAAGGAAGATTTATCTTAAGCGTGTTTCACACATTCTTTTTTTACAAAATAATCGCAGCTGATTATTGTCAAAAAACGTTTGTACAAACTAAAATCGTCGGAGAAGTGGTTTAAAATATTTTTTTATTAAATATTTTTCTGTGATATTTATGTTATAGCCATTATTTTAACATAAGATTTTTGTGTTAGTTTATAAGCATATAATAAATTGCCTAAAGTATTACATAAACTTTTTGACAGATATTATTTTTAATAAAAAAAATTGACGTTGACAACCCCGCTCAGTTATAACCTCTACGGCAAAATCGAATCTTGGGATTTTTTAATAAATCCTATTTGGATTTTCGAGTCCCAGATATTTTAAAATCAAAATGTCTCTTCCCTACGGACCCCCGGTGAAAGTATCGCCACTCATCAGGGTAAATACTTTATTTTTATAAAACATTTTTTCGTACAAAAGCTACCATTATGTAACACAGTGTTTTCGAACTTGAATTCGTAATTTGAAGTGATATTTCTTTTTAAATGTGCTTTTCATGAAAAGAGGTAAATAACGATTAAAATCTTTATTTTTAATTTATTAGGGATAGTGTTGTTTTTAATTTAAGTCTGTTTTTTATGGTGTAACCTTGCATTTAACTTGCCCGTTTATTGGAAATTTGTGATTCCTATACATTTTTGTCTTTACAATATACAAAGCACCCATAAAATTCTAAAACCTAAACTTTACGTCTGTACTGGTACTAATTGTCAAACTATCGAGCTAAACAGGGCATCGCAAAATTCTCTCAATAGAACTGCATTTAGGATTCTGTTTGTACAATTATTTTTAAGTTAATCTTACTTTTAAATTAATATATCGTGTAAACAAGTATAAATTGACACAATAATGTGGATATAAATCTGCCTTGTTTCTCGTTGTCTCAAGTGCTACTGCTGGATATCCCAGGTTTGATTCCCAAGACAGGCCGATCTTTATTACATTTTACCATCAGGAATTCCTCTGTATCAGCCTGGTTGCTGGCAATAGCCTCACACTCTATTACATAGGATTTACACATACCAGTGCAATGAAGTATATTAGGTATAGGGGACACCTTAGCACATGCCTGTAATTCCCAGGGGGTTATCCATGGATTACTGGCGTCATTTAATTTTATGCTAATAAGACATATTTCTGCAAAAAAAGGTTTTACCCTTCAACCATAAACAAGACTTCTCGTAAAGACTGATGCTCAACCATTCCTTCGTTTAAACTTACAGTTCGGCCGCTGGTCGTTCCTTGCCACCGGCATCCTCTACGGAGCCTTCCACCAGAACAGGCTTTCCAAGCGCGAGACCAAGCTCCGCGAGGTCGAGGCCAAGGAGAAGATCGTGAGGGACGAGAAGCTGAAGAAGGAGAAGGCGATAGCTGCAGCTGGTATGTTGTTTCTTACACTATTGACCTGGTGGGTTGCCATGATCTCTTAACGAAGGAATGAGGAGGAGACAGCTGTCTAACTCCATCTCTTTCCCACTCTCGGAATAGAACAAAAACATTCCTGCGTAAGAGATCACGGTAACCCAACGATGCCATGTTTCTGACATGGAATATTTTGGCCTGCCTAACTTTTCGGCATATTTTTTAATTTTCTTAATAGCAGCCACACATAAAACCTGTATCAATCAATCAATAGCCGGCATCAGTACAAACAAGTATTGTATGAGGCAAAATCTTTTAAGCTAGCTTTTTTGAAAATAAAATAAAATGGCGGAAGTTAGGTAGGCCAGGCTTCATGCAAACACAGGGTGTAAACGGACCCTTCACGAAGACGTCAACCAAGCATTCTGTACATTAAACTAAGTAACTCTACGCAAAAAAAAAAAAATTATAAAAATATATTTATTAAAAAAGAAAATTATTAATTTATTTGTTTATATTAAATAGATTTATTGGTTTATTTTAATTGTATATGTGTATTAGTATCTATATATATAAGTATATACATTTTCGAAAACAAGTAGTATTTTTATTTTATTTATTTTTTTGTACTCTTCACAATTTTGTCAAATTTGACCCCCCAAAGGTTGACTGGTAGACAATGCCTTGTGGCATTAAGTCCGCCTATGTACCACTATTGTACATGAAGTTTAAATAAATAAATAAAAATGATTGCTGGGAAGACATGTCATAGACTGGCCGGAGAGACAATTCAAAGCCTCTGCTTGAATTGTCTCTCCGGGTTCCTCCTGATATTAATTATTATTATTTTCTTTATGTGCTTTGTATTAACATCAATAGTATCACAATGAATAAAATACCTTATTCTCACTCAGAAAAGTGCAAAGTTATATAAATTAAATAGCTACACAGTTATTGAACAGCTACTGGAGCATCTTTAAGTGTGCTTGTGGGCTTTTTTGAACTTTGTAACACTGAGAATAACATTCTTTTTTTCTACAAACGCCAGCACATCAAGCTAAAACAATCTGTCAAATTTTTTTGATAGATTTTCAACTTTATCGTTAAAGAATTAGGTTCAATGTTGGTTGGGAAAATTTGACAGTCTCGGGTAGCTTGATGTGCGCCACATGTGTACCACAATACCCCAATACTGAAAATATTTATAAAAGCCTATTCTAATCCCATATCTTTTTATTTTCAGCCGAAATCAAAGCCTTGGAAGAAATGGTTGCCCCCAAAAAGTGAACATCCTGGGACTAAATACTAGATATAAGTGAATAGTGTTCGTCGCCATCTTGAAAAGTGTTGCCGATTTAGAAATTAATTTATGTTTTTTTTGAACTGGCAACGTTTATTCCATCAATAAATTATGTTTCTAATGCAATATAGGTGATTATTATAGAGTTGTGTTTTATTTTTTGGGCTACCTACTTATACGTCATGCATATGTTAGGCTCAAAGGCCGAAGACGCTCATTGAGCGAAAAAACCGATCACATCGCGAAATGGCAAACACAAAACGACCACGAAGCGAAAATGGGGTTGTGGCTGTTTTGATTTTCGATCACAACGCGTTCCGGCAATGAGAAAATGCCAGAAAACGCCCGCGCGTCCTGAGCCTTTTTCAAACAGCCACAACCCGAATGTAATACATTAGTAAGAAACTTGCCGATGTTGATGGGTAAGTTAATGCACAAATGAAATTTCGAGATGTCGTTTTCATGGTTTTCGGGGGCGCTGATACCGATAGTAAGGTCATAATGGAAATTAAGATGGTGGGTGTGAATTTTTTTTAATTTTCATCGGTGTAGTTTTTTTTTTTTTATTGGGGGCGCTGATGCCGATATGGTTCGAAATGAAATTCAAGTTTGCGGATAAGCGGCACCTAAATGAATGCTTAATGCAAGTTTACTTTCACCAACACTATGCGGCACCTAACTGAATACAAAATACAATAAATTATGCTGCAGCATCTAGTGAAATTGTTTGCAACAAGCCCATAGATGGGTATAAATAAATTCTTAAAATTATGGATGTCCTGGGTTCGACTCCCAGGTCGAGCAAAGTGCTATTGGGTTTTTCTATCAGGGATTTTTCAGTAGCTAGGCTAATTCGTAATCATGTTAAGATTAGTATTATTAATTAAGGTCCGTTTTCCCAGTGACACTAAATAAGCTTGCTGGCAATTTTTTTTAATAATACACAGCCTACTAACTCAGCTGTTTGAGATAATGCCATTTTACACAGTAAAAATATTTCGAAAATCAAATAACAAGATCTTTATCAAGACACGATAGTTATTGAAATAACGCCATCTATCCGATCTATATTAATCACACCCTTTGTACCTTTGGTGTTTAATAATAGATGGCGCTAGATGTCACATTGCAGCAAGCATTACAGTTGTAGGTACACTAACCTCCATTCAGCCGCGGTCCTAGCCAAAGACTTTTGGGGGTTAAACACTATGAGGAACAACTTTTGAAAAAGTTATAATTATCAACCATCTCTGGATTTACTTACCTGTACAAAACAATCATGGGTCGTTTGTCGGTGTCGATTCATGCAAGGAGTTACCACAGTATTTGTGTTAGTTTAAAAAAAAAAGAACGCAGTGACAGAGGGAGCGAAGCGAGCCTGAAAATTGTAGCACTACATCGGGTAAGATAGATTTTCTTTTAACCATTCATACAGGAGTTATGTGGGTAGTTAGACGACTAATGCAGAAAACTCTTGAGATCTAAGAGAACGCAGGAGCGAGCGAAGCGAACTCAAAATTTTTACATGCCTGCTCGGATAAATTAAGTTAGTTTTGTTATATAGAATAGGAGGAAATCTGTCAAACTTTTGCAGAATTCTGAAAGTATAGGATTAGCTAGAGAAGCGAGCTGGAAAATTTTAGCATCTCTCCTTGGATATCATAGGTTATTTTTGTTCATTTATAAATAAATGAGATTAGGAAGAACTCTGTCAACTTTTGCAGAATTGGGAAAGTAAAGGATGAATTAGCAGGCGCAGCGAGCGAGAAAATAACCATTCCGCGTCGGAATGGTTATTTTTTAGTTTCCGAGAGCGTTTGGGGTTTAGCAGCAAAATATTTAGGTATTTTATTTAAACCAATGACTTCAGAAACATGATCACGGTCGACCTAGACCCAGCCCAGGCCAGGCTGGTAACGACGCCCATGACCCTCCCTCTTGGATCCGCTCTTGGTACTAATACAATGACAGAGCGAAGAGCAGGCGGGCTATATAAATTTTGAAGCTCTCTTAGCTTCAAAATTTATATAGCCCGCCTGCACCTTGGAGGTTCGTTTTGTTCATTCATACAGGGATGAGATTAAAAGAAATTCCTTCAACTCGTACAAAACCAAAAACCTTGTGACCCCCCTAGGACCGCGCATGCTCCCATTTAAATTCATTACGTTGTAGCGTAGACTTCTAAAAAAGGAAGAGGTCATACATTCAACGAGATTTATTGGCAAAATAAGTACTCAAATAACTTTATAAAAATTGTAGCATTATTTAGTTTTGTCAGTTACAAGTTCATCCTGACACCGATAATGTTTAGTAAAGATTCAGAAGTTGTGGGGAAAACTGCCTTTGGTAAAGTTGCTTGCGGTCAAAAGCGTTACTGCACTAACTGTTAACCATAGGCTAGGGTCTTGAGTTCGATCCGCAGGACAGTGTTATTCTCGCCGTCACTAAGGAACAGGCCCGGGTCGATGGCGCGTTGTGTTTCACGCGCGCCCCAAAGAGATGTCAGCACAAACTGACGGGGTCCACTAGGACCGTTGCCTACCAGGGTTGCGGGTTTGTTCGAAAGAGTTACCGTGGCCCTTGGCACAGGCAACTGAAGGAACACGGGTGGGTTTTAGTCAGTAAGAGTCACGGGGTCTACTCTCTAAGTCCGTCAACGAAGATACGGGCCCGTACGAAAGTAGATCGAAACTTTGAAATTAACCCTACGCCCTATTATTTTCGGATTCATTCGTTTTGAAAATACATCGGGAGTAGGGACAACTGTCCAATCGTGTTGTCATTCATTTTTAGTTCGGGCCCCTCACTAATCGTATGTCCGATACGGAGTAGGAAACGCCCGTATTTGCGGCCTAAACTACGGGTTTCGTGCTTAGAGAGTAGACCTCCTGACACGCCCTCCCACTCCACCTAGAGCGGGAGAGGTCATTTGATGATTTCCCACCCAAAAAAAAAAGAAAGGACAGTGTTATTGGGTTTATTCATCAGTAATTTCTCAGTAGCACCTCAGATTCTAGATATGAGTCCAGTTTATCACAAGGGCCTCAATCAAAGCTGGTGAAGTTTGCGTGCAAGTACCTGGTACACCGCTGTCTAACTCTCAAGGATTACAAGGTTGATGTCATGTATAACGTTCTTACCATCAGAAGGGCCACCTTGTTTACCACACAATAACTAGTTGTTCTGCTGACCTCGAAAGCGAAATAGAGCGAGATGATAAAGACGTTTACACCCGCCCACACGCGTTGACAAACTTTGACGTCATAGAGTAACAATCGTACTATTTGTTTAGTGAGTTTTATGATAGTTTTAGCCTAGCTAGCTAAATGACCTGTGTTTAAGATAGCATTCCTTGGGAAGTTTGTTAAGCTATTTCTTTACCCCATCTAAAACAGTCATTACATTCGCACTTCACTTGTACCTGGTTGAGAAGTGCGGGCGTTTTGAATGTCTTTATGTTTCTGGCGTTCAAAAAAAATCTGGGGCTTTTATGCGGGGTGGAAGGGACACCGAAGCGACGCGTAAACGGTTACCACATACTCAGTACATCATTCAGAAGAAAAAAATAGCTTTTCCATACATTTTGACCGCGTATGTTGCACTTTTGTAGGAAACAGCTGCTTTTTTTTTATTGCCGAAGAAAAATTTCTATGAGGGGGCTTTCAGAATGATGTACTTACTGAGTATGTGGTAACTGTTTTCCAACCCGTATATCAACGTTCTCAGCCTAATTTAAAACGACAGTTACAAAAAGTATCCTATGTTTTAATCAAGGTTATAAACTATTTATGGTGTGCTAAATCTCATCCAAATCCGTTCAATAGTACTGGCGTAAAAGAGTAACAAACGTCCTTAAGTACATTATACATGCATCCGCACAAACTTTCGCATTTATAGTAGTGGTAAGAAGTAAGACTAAACCTTTATCTGTATTACATAATCAGTCTTTAATGTCCCCACAGCTAGACATAGACCTCCTCTCCATAGAGACAGTGGGCTGTATTCCACCATGCGGGCCCCGTGAGGGTTGGCAGATGTCACATGTCTTCGAATTTTTGGTTAGTGTGGCAATGCCGGTATCCTCACGATGTTTTCCATTACCGTTCTGAGAGCAGTAGTGATGAAATTAATAAAGTAATACGCCTGCTGGGGTTCAAACTCCATGCGCTGCATTCTGACTCGTTAGTTGGGGTCGCTACCACAGACCCACCACCGCTCTCGGCTCTATCTGTATGAATGGTCAAAAAGACTAAGCTCGCATCGCTCGCCCGCGCATATGTCTGCTGTTTTTAACCGACTTCAAAAAAGGGGGAGGTTCTCAATTCGGTTGTATTTTTTTTGTGTTTGTTGCCTCATATCTTCGTCATTTATGAACCGATTTGACAAATTCTTCTTTTATCTGAAAGCATATACTTCCCGATTGGTCCCATAGAAATGTCATCGAAATCGGTTCAGTAGTTTGGTTTATAAATCAAAATAGCTGGAAAAAATATGTCATCCAAGTAAAGGAAATTACGAAATTGATACTTGACAAGGATTTGTGTGTGATATGATAACTAAAAAGGGTAAAATAAAACCTTTTTTTTTAAAAAAAAAATGGAAAATAACTTTACTTTCGGAAGTCGGTGGCAAAAAGTCAATGAAACAAACAATAGTCACCGACTTCCGGAAGTTAAATTATTTGCCATTTTTTGTGTTTTTTATTGGAAGTCGGTTATTTTTTGCAAAAAAGTTTAGTAAATTCACTACCAATATCGCGCTAGCGAAGATTTTAGAGACCCGATACGCCTTAGGCGCCTCCGTGCGCCGCCACGTCGTATTCGATTGCGAAATTTATATTTCGCACCACCATAATTTTTTGTTAGGGCAGCACTGAGGTTAGGCGGGTAATGATGAAGTGCGGCAACCCTTAACAGTAATTATAGGCGAGTCTATTTTCGAACAATGATTTTGAAAACATTTCGAAAATAACAAGTGATTTGGCAATTTGACACAAATACACGCTGACCGTTGTTTTGTTTGGCATTACATACATAAGATAATTACTGACATTGCATGCATATTTAGTATTTTGGCCCGATGTGCGTACCCGAACTGTAGAAATAATTTAATCAAAAGGACTGTTTTCTGCCAAACAAGAGGTCTGAGCAATTCTTGAGGTGGAAGCGCCCGTGAAATTAAAATTTTCTTTTGTTTTTTTTTTTTGCAATTTGCAGGACTGTGTCAGGTTGTATGTTGAAAAAAATACGATATGCGACATTACATAAAGATCTATACCTAAGATCGCACTACCTATTAGCAATACCAATAATTGTAGAGATTTAAAATTCAAATATCATATTCCGGTCCATCATGAAATCAGATACTACAATTTGATTTGATTAATCCCAGGTTCATAAATGATTTTTCTGAAACTTTTTTAAATTCCCAAAAATTCTTCGCGTAGGAATTTTTTGATTCATTAATACTTCCATGTATCTAGGTACTTGCAATGGCGATAATGCATAAATATTGACATCGAAACAATAATTCACACTTCACACAATGTTTCATGCGAGGGAGTATAAAGATGATTCATTCACTCAAATCGTCAGGGAAGCTATTTAAAATATAAATCACCTCATTTTATTCTCCTCGTAAATAAAATATAATAATATTCAAGAAATTATTAATATAAAAAGCGTAACTCATGTCTATGCCGTATAAAAAAAGTTACGTAACTTTTTTTTTAAAGTGTGTAGCGAATGGCGGCAAAAACGAGACATTCGGGTTTCTGGCATCCAGCCAATGGCTACCGCCTGTGAGTCTAAACGTTATTTATTTACATTGCTCAATTAGATATGTTTAAATACATTTTATTGCTTACAAGTTGCATTAGAAAGTAATAATAAACATATTGGACGTTTAAAAATATTCTAGGATGTATTTACAAGCGCCATCTATTTGCTGAAAAAATAAATGAGGAAATTAAAGAATCGGTGATGGTTGTGATTTTTTATTGAGTTGCAATTTTAGGTGTTTTGTCGAAACACATTATTTTTAATGAAGTAGGTATTGATGTTTTAGTATTTTTTTTTAAGTTCGTAAGTAATTTTATAATTACTTATGCGGTTTATCTAGTAATGTAGGGAGGAAAAAATAATTACTGATTTTTTTTTCAATAAATAACTGTGTTTCTAAAAGTTTGAGAACCTAAATGCTCTAGATACAATTCTAGGTGAATTGATACATCGATCAACAGCGCACTCGAGAAACTATCACAATAGTTTACATCCAGGCTGAATGCAGACACGCCTGTGCCTCGTCAAGTTCGATCGTATTCTGCCACATTAAAAAGGTAATACATAACCTCTATGGTGACTTTAATTACGAGTAAACTTACGGGCACATGTTTTAGGCATCAAAACGTGTTTGGATTAAAAATTCTTTTTTGGGAAGCTAAGAAAAATAGGCATAGATTTTATTGTGTTGGATAATTTTAGGCTTCAATCCAGTATTCTTCATTAGCTCGTGGCTAAATACTAACAGCCGCTCGGGTCGATCTTCAGGATAAGCCGCGCTTGCCTAGGCTGGTCCGTGGATGGGGCCACGCATTACATACCGAGTTTCTTTCGTGCCTCGGAAAGCACGTTATGCCGTTGGTGTCAGCTGTCATTTGTAGATCTTTGACAGTAGTCAGTGGCTCAAAAATCTGACAAGCAGTCTTACCAAGGGGTTTCGTATTGCCCAGAACCTATTAACTGGATTGTGGAGGTCAGATAGGCAGTCGCTCCATGTAAAATACTGGTATTCAGCTGCATCCGGTTAGACTGGAAGCCGACGTAGATGGGAAAAGACAGGCAGAAGATGAAGAACTGAAAAATAAATATCAAATTAATTTTAAACAAACAGTTAAAACAGTACACATATTTAAAAGCGACGTGCGTGTAATTCATGAGTTTCTAATTCAATTTGACAGTTGCTAAATGACTATTTCCTTTGGATTTCTATGTTGGTATTTATAAAGAAATGATAATTAATTTTGCTATTAGAGCTGTTTTAAAACTTTTAGATGCGGGAAGTAATTTAGGGTTTTTTTTAGTAAACGGACATGAAACGGTTACAACGATATTCCCTACATAGAATTTTTTATTAATTCTTTTCGCGTCGCGTGTGCTGTATTTGAAAATACAGCACATTGCGTTGTCATGGCCGCTCGGGCTTCAGAAAACACTATGACACATCTTCATTCTCCTGACCTTTTCCAATTTATTGTCGGCGCAACATGTAATTCTTCTCCCAAACTTCTCTAGTCTTTGTCATCTCATGAGTCGATCCACACAGTCATGAGTGAAAGACATGACAAAGACGACTCCTGTAAGAAAACATTACAAGGGTACGGGCTGAGGCTTAGGAGCTTTGACAGCAGAGGTGGCCCAGTGGAAATTGCAGCGGCTCACCAAGCTTTCTAGTACCACACAAAGACATGTGATATAGATCCACCAACCCGCACTGTGAGCAGTGAGAACACCAAAGCGGAGAGATATGGATATGCGTAAACGATACGCTGGATCCACTGAAGATGTGCGGAGATGTGCAAAGCAGGGTGGAGAGATAAGCAAAGCGGCACGCCGCTCACAGCACGCCGCTGACAGCACACGGCTCAAGTCCCTTCTCATCTCCATGGGCCTAAAGAATTACGAGATATCTCTTCTTGTCTCTGCTCGACCGTTTCCACAAAAGCTAAGCGGAGACGAGAAGTGTAAACAACGAAATTCTATCGGTGGTTCACTACACAACTCCTCTCGGTGGAGTGCGGCTTAAGCCTGATTATGCTGTGAGGAAAAGTCTTGTTTTCAACGGCTAGTCCAGATGAGCTAAGAAATGGTGTCCATTAATCCCTGCTGCGGGGTTGCAAGAAAATCGATACATTCTACTTATTTATTTGGCATACAATACTAAATACAATCAGAGATATTTATTGTCCAGGCTAAGATTTACAGCGAATGCACTTGTTAGTGTGACGTGCTAGAAATATAGCACACTAGCTTGTGCTCGCGGCTTCGCTTGTGAAAAAATCGAAAATACGAGGTGGAAACACGGTTACCACGTATTTATTAAGTACATCATTTGTGAACCCCTCCATATAGAAATATTTCATCGGTAATTTAAAACTGGATTGAATCAGTGAAGCGGGTCAATCTTCAGGTTAAGCCGCGCTTGCCTAAGTGGATCTGTGGATGGGTGACCACCCGTTTTACATACCGAGTTTCCTCCGCACCTCGGAAAGCAA
This sequence comes from Standfussiana lucernea, assembly GCA_964057025.1. Classification (NCBI taxonomy): domain Eukaryota; kingdom Metazoa; phylum Arthropoda; class Insecta; order Lepidoptera; family Noctuidae; genus Standfussiana; species Standfussiana lucernea. The sequence continues at coordinate 2,567,981 of OZ059811.1, forward strand.
GTTAAGCCGTGGGTCCCCGCTGTCATTTGTAGATCTTAAAAGTCGTTACAGGTAGTCAGTGGCCCGAATGTCTGACAGCCAATGTTACCAAATATTACCAAGCACTAACTGGGTTGTGGAGGTCTGATAGGCAGTTTAATATTCCTACATTTCGTCAGTCTTCTTCTTAGCGTGACGATGACAATTCAAATTGAGTCAGCCCAATGTTTGGCGACGAGTTTGGCACTTTCAGTAGCGTCCATCAGCTCCTGTGATGTGCAAACAACAGGACAGGTAGGACACGATATCAAGTGTCCCATCGTTCGTGGGGCAACACCACATTTACACTATTTCGCCAGTTATGTGTCTCATGTAATAAGGGTTGAGGCAGTAAATCACATATTGGTCCCAGTAGTTATTTGTAGATATTTGACCACTATGGTAACGAATAGTACGAAAGTCCCAAATAGTCAAGTTAAAGTAATTACTTGCGCATATTTTTTATGCAATAGGAAGGAATTTAAACGAAGTCCAAGAACCGTCAAAGAAAGCAAAGCTAAGAATTATAACTTTTTAAAGTTCTAATCTTTTATAATATTCTAATCATCAAGAAATTACTAAACTACATAATAAAAATCGTATCATATATAATGATATTTACTCAAGTCATCACTTTGACTTGTTTAAAGATACGGGTGTTATTAAGAGGTACTTATTAGTATCATGTTACCGAGTAACTGGTGTCACGTGCTTCTTCTTTCTTTTGTCTGTGGTAACTATTGTGCCTAACCTGGTGTCAAAGTTTTCATGCCACCCGTGGGTCTCTGACTAATTGGCATTACATGCCGTCGAGAAATATCGCATGGGATGTAGAGATATAATAAAAATAATGAAATATAATATGAAATACTGGTTGGTGGTACCTGTGGTTTAACTAAACGCCGCTCCTAAAGGTGCGTGTATGCTAAATAGGGTTTCTCATTTCCCGACTTTTTTTTGTTCCCGGATACCAAGACTTCTCGAGCACCATTTCCCGGGAATTCCCGAGAAGTCGGGAATTTGATTAACCTCAACAAAAATGTATGAAAAGGGTTTTAAAATAAAATACACATTTTCGTAATCAACAATAAGTTCATTTTTATCAGTCTTCGTCAATTAACAAAAAAATATGCCTTCTTAATTTCCTTTATAATCACAGAGTTTTAAAACTAGAATAAAATATAAGTAAAATCTTTAAAACTAACAAAATATCAATCACAGACTTTTTTTTATAATTACCTGTTAGGTACTGACAAATATGATCACTTTGATATCGCTGGATTGCGACAAGGATGACATAACTCAAAAAAAATGATTTTTCGATGTTGTTTGTAGTGGAATATAAAATTAAGGAAAGCAAGTATTAAATTAAGTAACGAAATACGTAAAATAAACCTTTAATCTTTTGATAAAAAGTTTCTCTATGCAAAAAAAATATTGGCGATATACTGAAAATATTTTTAGAACTTACAAAAAAAACTTATAAAAAGCTGTCCTGTATTTCTTATTTTTTGAGTTATGTCATTATTGTTGCAAACAAACGATATAACTAATGTAAAAGTCAAAATGTTTCATTAAAACAAATAATGATGTTTATGAAAAATACCTATATAAAACTTTTGTAATAATAACTAACGACATTTAAATCACAGTGTTTTGATAATCAACTCCGTAACATACATAATATTACAAATTAGAGCAACAATTTTCTGTTAATAGCAGCTCTGACAAATTCGCTAGCAGGTTCTACTATAATAAGATTTTAAAAATACCAAAGCATTAATTGATTTGTCTGATATACGGTTCCTAATCTTTGTAACGATGTAACGAGATAAAGAGAATACTCGTTCATTTTCAGTTGACGTAAGCTTCACAGTCATAACGGCATTATATAAATTTTCTGGATTTGGCGTTCGTTTTCCGGTAGATTCAAATAAATGAAACTCTTTTTTTATCAGGCTTTTGGTTAACTGGGCTTCAGTAGTATTTGTACCCGTAGACGCGGTCTCAATAGCCATTCTTAATTGCATCTCAAAATGGATAAGAGAGTCACCTTCAGTTTCTTGGACTTCTTGGACATTCTTGTCATCGTCAGGTTTAGAAATGCTTGAAAACAGTCGGTTATAGAGTTCTTTTGTAAATTTTATTAAAACAGTTTTGCTGCAGTTGGGCCTGTTTCGGTCACTGTTGTACGCAGAAGGATTGTGGAGGTAATTTACAAGTGAAACCAAGTTGATGTTCCGTCTGTTATTGATCTTGTCTTTGAGATGGTCTAGGAATTGTGAACACAGGAATTAACGTCAAATTTCTATTTTTTTTTGTTATTTTTTTTTAATTTCTCGACTTCCCGGGTACTCAACCCATTTTTTCCCGTCTCGAATAAGGCCAAATTTCCCGGGAATTCCCGCTTCGAGACTTCTCGATGAGAAACCCTAATGCTAAACGAACTGAGCACGAGTTCGCGTGTTGGGAGATCTCGTTCGAGGCTCCCAAGTGCGTCTACACTTAATGAATTCGTGCTCCAGTTGTGCTCGGTTCGCCTAGTGTAGACGCAGCTTAACATTGTTGGAAAAATGCAAGCAGATGTTGGACAGATGGTGTCCATGTTTTAATATTACTTAACAACGACCATGGTTTCCTGTTGTGTAGATCAAAGCAACGTCTTACCAAAATATCAAAGAAATATCGCCCAAACAACGTATCCTGCCAACAGTTTTATAGGTATATTTATCTTTGCTAAGGCCAATAAAACAGTGATCGCATCGATTTTTATTCATGTTCCATTGTTTTATCGACACAACAGAAATAATTTTGTTTTTATCTGTGGTTATTTCGCGCTAATGTTAGGATGTATGCAGAATGAGACCTTTGGATTTCATAAAAAGAAAGGCTTTTAGTTTATGGTTTAAGTGGGAACTTTACGCGCCGTTCGGTCTTTTGTCTGTGTACAGCCCTATCACAGTTATAACCAGGGCGTGACCAGGGCCATCTTTTCCACTGGGCACTCTGCGCAAGTGTCCAGGGCCCCACGATCCAAGGGGACCCCAAGCTCCTGTGTAAGTGTCATAAATAGTGGCAGTCACAAGAAATTTAACTCGTTTTTGCATCCTACATTCAATAGTTACTTATAAACGGTGTTTTTTTTTTAAAGCGGAGAATTGTCGCTTTATTGCCGAAAAATACAGCCTGATTTCTACGAAGTGTGTTTGCAAATTGGGCTTCCGGATTCCGCCATGTACGCGCCAGCCGCGGTGGCCACATGCCCAAAATCATATTCAAGCATTATTGACATAAAATCCAGCCAGTCAAATACAGCCAATTAAAAAAAACACACCACACCCGTCTGGTCGGAGGAACCATCCTTTTCATTTGAGTATGAGGAGCGTTACACCCTGTACCTCACACCCTTTAAGGCTCAATTGATAGCATGACTGCATTTGAAATTGTCAGCGACTAGGCGACCCACGCTGACGGATTTCCGTATAAACTTGCAACCCCTATTTTACCCGCTTAGGGGTATAATTTCCCAAAATTCTTTTTTAGTAGATGCCTACGTCATAATAGCCAAATTTCAGCTCGATCCGTCCAGTGGTTTGGGCTGTGCGAGTGTGCGTTGATAGGCAGTCATTTTATAAGTATAGAAGACTAGTACTTCGCCCGCGATAAGCATGATATTAATATAATTTGTAGCCTATAGCACCCACAAATAATGTCGCTTCCCGATGGTGAAAAAAATTTTACAATCGGATCAGTAGTTCCGAAGATTACCCCCTGCACACAAACTTACAAACAAATTTTACCTCTTTATAAATTATTAGTATTAGTATAGATAAAATAAGGTGAAAACTACATCATGATCACACCCTTATGTATTATATTATTTACCTTGGCTACAAAGCTGCAATAATAAACAAAATATTCACTAGCTTTGCTTTTGTTGACTCGATCCAGACTTTAAAAGCTAGCTAGGTTGTGGCAGTTACACCTATTATTTTAGACATGGGAAAGTTAAACAATGTCAGATTAGTCTGAAGCTAAATTATAGGTGCTAAAAATAACCTTTCATTAGATATTCAAGGTTGTAATTTGAGATGGTGCAGGAACCTTTATAACCTAGCCATTTATGGAACATCAAAACGTTCAGGAGTTCTAGGCATTTTGCCTTAATTTTAAAACGAGGCAAAGGTAACAATTTCAGAAGCTAGCCAAGACAAAATTACTAAATGTTAGAAAAGTAAAGTCGGTGTCAAAAAAGGCAATGAAACAAACAATAGTCACCGACTTCCGAAAGTAAAGTTATTTTCCACATTTTTTTGTGTTTTTTTTTTTGGAATCGGTTATTTTTTTGCAAAAAAGTTTTTATTTTACGCTTTTTTTAGTTATCGTATCACACAAAAATCCTTGTCAAGTATCAAATCAGTAATTTATTTTACTTGGATGACATATTTTTTCCAGCTATTTAGATTTATAAACCAAACTACTGAACCGACTTTGATGAAATTTCAATGGAACCAATCGGGAAGTATATCCTTTCAGATAAAATAAGATTTTTTCAAATGGGTTCATAATTTTTTTTTAAATAAAACGTTGCCCCACACTAGGAATTTCTCCTGTATCGTGGGCGCGTTTACAAACATTTAAACTCACATACACAAACAGCCAGACCCGGAACAACTATCTGTAGGCCATACAAATATTTGTTCCGTGCGGGGATCGAACCCGCGACACGCAGCGCAGCAGTCAATCGCTCAGCCACTGCGCCAACCGTGCCGTCGAAATGACGAAGATATGAGGTAAAAAACAAAAAAAAATACAACCGAATTGAGAACCTCCTCCTTTTTTTTTAAGGGCTGATTTTTCAATAGTCAGATAACTTTTATCAGAGGAATTAAAATAACGGTTTGACATATTTTCCATAGATAAGCTGTCAAACCGCCATTTTTATTCCTCAGATAAAAGATATCTGACTATTGAAAAATCAGCCCTTAGTCGATTAAAAATGTTTTGAATTGACATAAGCTAACGAAAAGCTTATTAAAGTATGACCACTTTTTAAGTGTGCGTTCTATTCTAGGTGGCTAGCATGGATATGCCAAACGTGGTTCAGACGCCAGCACATCAAGCTACAAGAACCTGTCAAATTTCTTTAATAGATTTTCAAAATTGTTGAAGAATTAGGTTCAAGGGTGATTTCGTGCTGGCGTCGCTTCTGTACTTACATTTATTTTAGCTCAGTGTTTTCCCGCTTGCACAGATAATATATTGGTTAAAGTGTAGATGTCAATACTGTTAAAATTGTGAAAGTCATTCTCATTATAGAAATACGGAACGGTCTATAAAGCGATTCTTCTCACTTGTCTTAACCCTGAAAGTACGTAGGTACCTTAAATACAGGACACCGACGCACAAACAGTTATCTGTTACCACTTATTCAGTATATTATTTCGAACTAAAAATTACTAAGCCTAAAAAGATTTTTCGTCTGCAATTAAAAAAAAACTTGAGTAGGTAACAGTTTATGCGTCGATGTCGCTTACAAGGGTGTAAGGGTATATTTACTGATTTTTTTTAAAAGAAGGTGGTAATTTGAGATTAGCAGCATGAATAAAATAGCATACATAAGATGAATCAGAACTTTTGTTGACTAAACGAACGTCCATGGTTCAATGGGGGCTATCGCGCATGAATTCGCCGCTAGAGGCGTTCGTGTAGAGTAAGGTCTTCCGAAATGTCAATGTCATGGAGTGTTCCCGCGTTGTGCGCTTTTTTATCACGTAGTTTTATTAATATTCACGAGTGTCGTGAAGATTGAGCCATTGCTGATTAATTATGACTTGAAGATTGTAGGTAGCAAGTGGGGAGTTCTAATTTGATAATACTTGAAGGAAGAATGATTTTTAAATGTTTGATGCCTGTAATAGGCATACATACCAGTACTTTTATATATATTTTTTATTGTCTCCTATAAATGTTTCGTATGTATTGCTGTTGGTGTACCAAATAAATAAATGCCTGCTAATTTTAGTAAATATGTATCTTAAGTTTACACTATGTGGTTAAACGTAATTAAATAAACTTTTTATGAAGTTATTGCTACTTTAAAGTATAAAATAGAGTTAATGACAGGACCTTACTCGACAGTGGCGCCATCTAGTGAGCTCAAAAACGATAGCCCTCAATGGATTGACCTTTATTTCGCAGTTGTCAGGATCTGTTTTTCGTACTTCAAGCGAAGTAAAATATTAGACATTTCTTCTCAACAAACCAACAAACAGCTAGCAGTACCTAATCGCTACGCAAATAAAGAAAAAGTAACTGTAATTTTGACAGCTTTGCTAAATCAGAGGTAAATTAACGCGAAAAGAGAAGATTGTATGCCTAGAGCTAAATGCTCTAAGAAAAATATCTATTTTAGCGTGTTATTTTTACAACATTTCCATGTTGTGAGACAAACAAAATGTTCGTAACGAAATCAATATAGGTGACCAACTTTATTTACCCAATGCCCACAGAATTTTTACCTACAAATAATTACCTACTCACTAAAGTTTGTGAAGTTTTGGTATATCTAATTAAATTTTTCGTGACAGAATGATGACAAAACGCATCAGGCTGTGTCTTGTTAATACCTCTGCCTACGTTGCAAAAGCACAAGACTACCAAAAACATGAAACCTTACCGTCCATTACCAATTTCTAGTGGCGAAAAATAATCATATTCGCAAAGTCTAACGCCCCATCGATACTCTAAAAATAGAAGCGTCTTGCAGTCTGTATAATAACTTCCAGTCGCCTGGAGTCCGCCATACCGATTTGACATTTGGCATTCTCGATTCCCGCCATTTTAAACGTCAAACTTTTATTTCGGATTTTAACACCTGAAAAAAAAAGTGTAATTTGACTATGGATTTATAAAAATTGTGTTGAATTATTTTCTTTATTATTTATTTTTTGGACATTAATAATTTAATGACAATGGAGTCGCTTAGAACAGCAAGAATATCAGTGTTAATATTTTTAATTTGTCTGTGTGTTGAAAATAAAGCGAAATTAAATGAAAATAAGACCAACGATCATTCAGCCGAAGTGAAAACACCGAAAAAGGTATTTTTTTTATTTACTAATTAATTTTAATCTTTTCTTGACGTTCCTAACAATCATATTTTTGAAGTCACTCATTGCTGTATTTATTTATTGATTTGCATATTTTATTATTTGTACGATAATTAAGAGGAAGATACAATAAATATAGGTACTTAAGTACTTAAATTACAACTAGGTAATTATATATTAAAAATCTGTAACAAAAAAAATTATCTAAGCCCACCGACATAAGGATATAATTTAAATTTTATTATTTGTTTAAATTAAAAGTTTAAAAAAAAATTGAACAACCAAAGACAGTTGCGCGTTACAGATTTTTACGTAGGAACATACTAGGTTTCATGAATAAAACACCACAGCTCTTAAAATATTCCACAATAACTTTTATTAAAAAAGATAATAAGCATTCTCTACGAAATAAAACTAATTTACGACCCGATTACTCTCGCCAACGCTTGACAAAAACATTTATATTTTTACATTTTTCTCTACTGATACCAAAATATTCTTCTTCAATATAATATCAACTTTTATTTGACTACATTGCTGGTCTTGTCATAATAGTGGTCGTGAGCGCTACTGCTGAGCGTGAACTCCTAGGTTTAATTCTCAGGTCGGGTAGTGTTTCTGGGTTTTTCTACCATGAATTTCAGCCCCCGGAGACTGGATTTGCACCCGGTTGATGGCATTAGGATAGTCCCTGTTACGTGGGTTAAAGATGCTGAAATGGCCTCCTATACTTTAGGGTACCTACACCTCTATCAAACCATTTCGGGATTACAAGCGTGATGTCATGCTATGTTAAATAGGCTACTTAATCCTATACTTACATTTTTATTTTTAAATCACGTATGGAACGGCTCTAACGATTTTGATGAAGGTTTGCAGTACAGGGGTTTACGTGGAAGAAAAATCGATCTAGCTCGGTCTAATTTCTGGGAAAATTCGTTTTCTACATTTTCACCGGAGCAGAACTTACAGGTAGTAAATTATATGAAATACCAGGTATAAATATGATAGTTTATAACTCAATCATGCAAAAACGACAGAACGGATTCGGATAAAATTTGACACACCTGGATTTACACATAGATAGTTACTTTTTATTCTGGTTTTACCATCCTGTGGCCGGCTTAGACGAAGCCACGGGCATAAGCTAGTTTTTAATACTAAAAGTAAACGCCTCAGTATCCATTTCCGTTTTGTTTATAAAACGTCAATCAAAGTAGTTGCTACTTTATGAACGTACATCAAAAATGCATGCTTATCAAACATTGGAATGTTACAAATTGCGGACTTTAAATATCTATACATGTTCGCCTATTTTTTATGGAAAATTAAAGCGTGGTTTTGAAAATTATCGTATTTATTGCTAATTAACTGGGTTTTGGAAGCCAGACGTGCAATCGCTCCTTGTTTATTTTCTTTTCTTTATCGTGTGGTTAGTGCCTAACCTGGTGTCGAGAGTTTTTATGCCGCCCATGGGCCTCTGACTTGGCTTTACACGCCTTCGAGAAATATCTCTCTCAGGCATGCTAGTTTCCTCACGATGTTTTCCTTCACCGAAGTAAGTGATAATTATATTTTCAATACGCACATGAATCCGAAAAATCAGAGGTGCGTGCTCTTTGTAAACCACTGGCTATCAGCTGCATTCCGTCATACTGGAAGCCGACCCCAACATAGTTCGTAACAGGCTACGCAAATGATGAGTGATGGAAACATTTAAATTAAGCTAGGCTGGCCACATGTGCCGCATGTCGCATCAGAATTGTTTGAAAGTAGCATCAGACTGGGTTCCGAACCAGCGACGCGGTAAGCTCAGTAGATGGCGTGATGAGTTAGACTCTAAGCCGCAACTCAAAGCATTTATTTCAAACTAGCGGATACCCGGCGTTTGCTACTACACTATAGTATCTAATGCATTGTTTTAGCGGTCTAAAACCATCTTCGCATTATTGCCTTTCTAATGGAACCGGGGACATCGGTAGAAACAATTTTTGTGTTTTATTTATTTCAAATAGAGCAGTTCCAGGCACTTTAGAATTGTCAAAAACTGAAAGATGTAGCTACAGTGCCAGTCACAAGGCATAATAATTTGTGAAGGTACTGTTTTTGCCATAATTCCAAAGCCTACCTTGTAGAAGAATGGGCAAGAAACTCTTTTAAAATCAATACAGGGTGACGATTTCAGACGTTATGTCATATTAGTCTTCAGCGAATTTGCAACCACCAATATATGAAAAAACAAAACTGCAACCAATGGACAGCATTAATTTCAGGGGCTCGTTCATTAATTTTTTGGCGTCATGTGCGTATTGTATTTATTATCACTTGCTTCGGTGAAGGAAAACATCGTGAGGAAACCAGCATGCCTGAGAGATATTTCTCGACGGCATGTAAAGCCAAGTCAGAGGCCCATGGGCGGTATAAAACTCTGTCACCAGGTTAGGCACTAACCACACGATTTAGAAAAAAGAAGGGGCCATTTCAATCCGGCGGAAAAATAGTCCATCATCAGCTCAGGATTAAGGATTAGGCTCAAAATGCAACGGAAAGAAAAACATAGAACGCTGAAAGCTTACCCAGATGGGAAGCAACAGACTCATAATGTAGGTATTATATTACCTATATTATTATTATACCGATTTTTATGCTGTCCATTTCACAATTTATACGGGGTGGAAGGGACACCGACGCGAATACGGAAACTACATACTCAGTACATCATTCTGAAACAGAAACTTTTCGTCAGTTATTAAAAAAAATCAGCTGTTCCATACATTTTGACAGTGTAGGGATTGCAGTTTTGTAGGAAATAGCACATTTTTTTTAATAACCGACGAAAAATTTCCATGTGGGGAGGGGGGGGGGTTCAGAATGGGGTACTGAGTACCTATTTGGTTTCCGTTTTCGCGTCGGTGTGGGCTTCCACCCCGTATTAAAAAGAATGGCCACGAAGTTTCTTGCCCATTTTCCACTATAGAGATCTACGCTGTAAAATTTGTAACTAGGTGCATGCTTTCACAATTACCTTTTCTTGTAGATTTCTCTTTTTTAACCGACTTAAAAAAAGGAGGAGATCTCAATTCGGTTGTATTTTTTTGTGTTTGTTACCTCATATCTTCGTCATTTATGAACCGATTTGAAAGGATATACTTCCCGATTGGTCCTACAGAAATTTTATCAAAATCGGTTGAGTAGTTTGGTTTTTAAATCAAAATATCTGGTAAAAATATGTTATCCAAGGTAAAGAATTGATACTTGACAAGGCTTTGTGTGTGATACGATAACTCAAAAAGGTAAAATAAAAACTTTTTTGAAAAAAATAACCGACTTTCAAAAAAAAATACAAATAAATGGAAAATAACTTTACTTTCGGAAGTCATTATTTGTTTCATGGACTTTTTTACCACCGATTTCCGTTTTTTTTGGAAGTCAGTTACTTTTTTGTTTCTGACGATTCAAACATTGCCTGTAACTGGTGGGTTAACATGACCTGTCAGTGCAGGAAAGACAGCTGTCTAGCGCTGTCACTTTCCCACTCTCGGAATAGTCCTAAAACATTCCTGCACTGACAGGTCATGTTAACCCACCAGTTACAGGCAATGTTTGAATCGTCAGAAACAAAAAAGTAACTGACTTCCAAAAAAAACGTAATCCACCAGGAGTTGGCTTGTACAGTTTATATAAATGAGTGTCCAAGAAGTTTCTTACCTTTTTTTCGCCTTAGAGATGCCTGGTCTATTTAAAGTATGAATGTGGATGGGCATAAAGGTAGAGGAAGACCAAAGAAACGATGGATGGACTGTGTGAAGGATGATATGGCTAGAAATGAGGTGACTGCTGAGATGACGAGTAATAGGGAAGTATGGAAGAAGAAGACATGCTGCGCCGACCCCAAATAACTTGGGATAAGGGCAGGAGAGTGATGATGGTTTTGAGTTGAGTTTAGTTAGAATTTTCCCATTGCTCGAACATTTCTGTTCTCGTCCTCGCTGCTAGCACAAAGTCTCCTCCTCTTGTTCTTTATTCCAAACAAAATGAAAAATGTACCTCGTACAAATTGCAATATCATCATCTGCCTAGCCTCTTCGCAACTATGTTGGGGTCAGCTTCCATTCTAACCGGATACAGCTGAATACCAGTATTTTACATGGAGCGACTGCCTATCTGACCTCCACAACCCAGTTAGTACTGGGTAATACGATACTCCTTGGTAAGACTGGTTGTCAGACTTTCGGGCCACTGACTACTTGAAACAACTCTCAAAGATCTACAAATGACAGCCGGGACCAACGGCTTAACGTGCTTTCCGAGGCACGGAGGAAACTCGGTATGTAACGGGTGGTCACCCATGCACAGACCAATCTAGGCAAACGCGGCTTAACCTGAAGATTGATCCGAGCGGCTGTTATTATTTAGCCACGAGATACACAAATTGCAATGATGCTATAATTATGTACAGTGGCGAGCTTTACCCAGAATTGGGTTTTCTTACAGCAAACCTAACTTCGATTGTGAGATTTGCAAAAGAGGGTATATGTATCTATGTGCATTAACAGTACATTTTCTTAACTGAAAGCATCCCCCCTTTTTTCATAAAGAAGACCTAGACAGCTAAGTAGCTTAGCTAATAGGAAAGCGTCATAAGAATAAAAAGGTAAATTCCAATAACCCACAAACCTTTCAACAGCCTCGCCGATATGTTGACTTTAACGGTTTAATTTTGGCATAGCAAATCGTAATAACAGCCCATTTCCGAATCTCATAGACTCGAGAGAAATAAACACGTCATCACATGGAGAAAATAACAAAACGCAATCTTAAATTCATAATTTAATATTATAATAATTGCGAAATATGAATATAGGCCACTTCCTTTCAAAGTATGTAAACTCGCCTTCGACATCACTTTCTCGATGGGTATTAAATCCCGATACATCTCGATATAGTGGCCCGAGCTGTATCTACAATCTACCCATGTATACTATACTAGTTTACCCGAACTTTTAATCAATGTGAATTAAAAATGCGAATTAAAAAGCGGGCCAAAAGTGTCTGAATCTTAATATCTAGAAGAGCCAGGTATATACACACATCAAAAGTGTCTAGTGATCAAGCATTTTTATGCGGATTTCTTGAGATTGAGATGTGGCTTTGTAATAAATTTATGATTTTATAAATTTATATGGATCCTTTTTGGTGCATTTCATAATTTGAATCAGGAACTCTCAATCAAATTCGAGTAAAAGATGAAAATAAGCTGTCAATATTTTCCCTATAAAAACATACAACGCATTGAAGACATTATTAGTGCTACTGTTTCCCTACTACTGATTAAAACCAACGTTATTATGGAGCGGCGACGTCATTTAAGCAGGGAAGAAATGCTCAGAGCCGTGGGAATGATAGAAGCTGGTTCCCGGCAACGTACTGTGGCTTTAGCTCTGAATACAAGTCAGAGTGTTATCAGTCGACTTTGGACACGTTACCGAAGCACTGGTACCGTGACTGAGCGCCATGGAGGACGGTATCGCTGCACCACACGGAGACAAGACCGATACATTCAAATCTTAACTCGAAGAGCTCCAACAATAACCGCCATGATGTTAGCCGTGAGGCTTCATCACTCTTCAGGGAACTTAATTAGCGACCAAACAGTCAGAAACCGCTTGCATGAAGTGAACCTTCATTCCCGAAGACCGCTACGGGTACCACCTATAGCAATGCACAATCGTAGGATTCGATATCAATGGGCTCTTGAACACAGAAATTGGGCAGAAGAACAATGGCGTTTCGTGTGCTTTTCTGATGAGTCTCGTTTTGGTATGAGACCGGATACAAGACGTATACGACACTGGAGAACCCCTGGACGCCAACAGCGATTAAAATCCTGCCAGGAAGTCCATCCTTATAGTGGTGGAACCATCATGGTATGGTCGGGTATTTGGATCGGCGGAAGAACCGAGTTGATTTGGATCAGAGGCAACCTCAACGCTCAAATTTATGCTGAGACGATTGTATCAGACGTCATCGTTCCTCTACAAGTACAAATCGGTCCCTTATTTCAGTTAATGCATGATAATGCACGACCGCACACCGTAAGAGTTGTAAGACAGACTCTCGCCGCAGCTAACATCAATGTCCTGCCCTGGCCTACTCAGTCGCCAGACTTGAACCCGATTGAGCATGCATGGGATATGCTACAGAGAAGAGCTCTGCCGAATATGGAGGGTATCCAGTCGCAAGAAGACCTTTTTTTGTTGTTGCAACGAACATGGGCGGCCATTCCACAGCGTGATTTGGATGAACTCATTTTGAGTATGCCAAACCGATGTTCTTGTGTTGTTAGTGTTCGCGGTAGAAACACGGATTATTAATTGTTTAAGTTACCCAATAAAATTTTAAAGAAAACTGTTATTTCAGTCTTTTTTTCGAACTTTAATGTTAGTGGTTCAAATGTCAAAAATCCCTTTATTAGGAAAATGGCAAATTTCTTTATTAATGCAAAGGTGACTTGGTTTATCGTTATTGTGACAAACGAAAACACTTTATTTGATGAATCCTTAAAGAAAATTTTAATTAATATCAATCAGGAGAAAAGTTATTGCAAAAATATATGTTGATCCCTAGATACTTTTGATGTGTGTAGTACGAATTGTCACTATCAACTATCTCAGGAATTTGGACACATCCAGCATGGGCTCACCTTGATATTCTATATCTGTGTTTTCAGCCATTTATAGGAATTTGTCACGGTCTACGGCAACTACAGCTGTTTTCTTAATTATTGCAATCGTTTTATATGGAAGACTAGATATTACGCTCCTACACGACCTCAAGCGATGCGACTGCGTCGAGCGATTCGCGCATAAGCCGAAAGGCACGTGTGCTTCCCATCAGTGCGATCATTTCTGTGTTCTCGACCATAGCTGGGAACCTTCTAGTTACGGAGATATTGGGGGCCAACGTTCCAACTTAATCACTCTTTTTTTTTAAATATAAGTTTTAAATGTTAAAACATTGCTTTAAATACCTCCATGCTCCTTGTACAATTCAATGCCTCCATCACACAGTGCGTTACATTAAGTCCTGCAGTAATAGTACATTATGATATAAGTTAGGTAAATTGAAAATCACAGCCGAGGCGATATTGCTAGCCCGAGCCGTAGGCGAGGGCTACAAGAAAGCAGAGGCTGTAATTATCAAAGCGCACGTATGTCATACGACGTTTTATAACATATTTGCGAGGAAATAAATAAAACTCGTACTTTCTTAAACAAATAAATCTTTAATCACTTGTTATAGCAGTTAGAATAATTTTTACTTGTTCACAAATTAGCGATGCTTTTTTTTAAGGCAAAGGCACAAATACAGCCAGTATTACTAATAAAGTAAATTTGTGTTTTTGTTACAGATAAATGGTTGTAATTTATTGTCAAAATTAATTAAATTAAAGAATTAAATGTTTATTTATTATATTTTATCTCCCAAAGTTAATTTTATTCATAAAATGTTGACCACTTTTCTGACATAAAAACTCTTTGATTTAAAAAAGTACCGTTCGTTTTAGACGGAGCATCTTGATAAACCGTGCGTTTTACCTTATTAAAAAGAAACTCGTGCGTTTTACATTACAGTAACGCACAAGTACGTAATGAGATACAATACGATATTGAAATTGGTGAAATAAGAGACCCTTTATGAGCAAATGTGTTATAAAATGTATTTTTTTTACACCAGTAGAAAATTTGTTTCCCAGCATTATTGCTACTGAGTTTGATGTTCAGAATGCTTGGTGGACGGCTTCGTGAAGGGTCCCTTTACACTCCTTATACAGCAGAATGCTTTGACCGGCCATAAGACAGCGAAAAAAATATCAGCAGATGCCGAAAATTACGCGACCACTAATGTATGGAGCAGCTGATATTATTTTCGCTATTATAGATCTAATGGTCAAAAGTTGTTCATTTTGCTGAGTAGGCCCCCTTAAAGCACGTCTTATTGCCAACTTTAAAAAACATGGCTCATATTACAGTGCATCGTATTACCCAGTACTAACTGGGTTGTGAAGGTCAGATAGGCAGTCGTTTCACGTAAAATACTGGTCTTCAGCTGCATCCGGTTACACGGGAGCCAACCCCAAAATAGTTGGGTACCTAAATGCTAGGCAGACGATGTGTGGCCAAATACTATATAACTGATATACTATATACTTTCTTATTTATTATAAACTTTATATACTTACTTATTTATTATAAGCTCTGTGTATATGGCGGAACAAACTGCTCAATATTGTGCGCATAGCTTTACTCTTCAGTTCAGTACGAGCTCATAAAATCTAATTTTGAATAGGTTAACAGTACTTATATTACTTAGAGGTTGTTACATAACGCTAACACATAAAATAATAAGTAGTTTTGACACTACATTCATTTTGTTATGAGAACATTGGCACACTGCGAAATCACGTGCAATAATGTCGAAGCAAATTATATTATAGTATAGGTAATTTATAGAGATGGACCGAAATTCGTTTCACATTCGGTAATACCGAAATTCGGCTGCTTTTACCGAATTTCGCTATTCGGTCGAAGTTCGGTTCATTGACATGTTTATTTCAAACAAAGAGATGGCGCTAGACATCCTTTATTTTTGCTCTGCCTCTTTCGCACACTGGAATAGAACAAACATTCTTGTCAGGATCTATTAAGTTTTTTTTTGTGTAAAAAAACAGCTGTTCCATACATTTTGACAGTGTAGCTATTGGACTCTTGTAGGAAACAGCTGTTTTTTTTTAATAACCGACGAAAATTTTCTACGTGGTTACACAAAAATAATAAAAGAAAAAAAAACTGTGGTTGTGCTGTGTTGTGTGATGTACTTGCTGAGTATGTGGTTTCCGTTTTCGCGTCGGTGTCCCTTCCAACCCGTATTGTGTGCACTTGTGGCATGTGCCAAATAAATGTATTTTCTTTCTTTCTTGTTCTTTCATCTCTCCCTTGTCCTGTATAAGTACATAATGTTACTGAGGCTCGGCGCTACACGTTTTTTCCTAGTATTTTCCCATATCAGTTGTCACTCTATCATTCACTCCTTTATTCAAATTAAAAATATTCTTGTATTTCAAATAAAAATCCATATAACGTTAGTAGTAGTATAACTTACCCAAATGTTAGTATTAAGAAATTAAATTGAATTAAAAAGTAATGAAAAACGAATGAACCATTGAACTGTTCATCAGTTCATTTTGCTAAGTGGGTCTGAACTCTGACCCACCTTTGTAAAAGGGGAGAGTCCCACCGGTCTGAGAACACTTTTTTTAACAGAACCAAAACGGACGTATTTCGGACTATTTATATGTATTATTATTTATTTATTATATTATGTATTCGTTTTTTTTTTTTTAAAGTATGTATATATATATATATAATGTATTAGTATGAAACTATTTATGTATATCAATGTATGTTAACAAAATGGTATTTTTTCTTATTTTTTTTTTTGTACTATAACACAATACTGTCTCATTTGACCGAAAGGTTGACTGGTAGAGAATGCCTTGTGGCATTAAGTCCGCCTTTGTGCCACTATTGTACATGAAGTTTAAATAAATAAATAAAACCGAATTCTCAATTTTTATATATCAATGCTAAAAAAGGAGTAATCGGGGCGTTATGTTTTTTTCATGAGTTTTACATCTTCGTGTGATGCTTTTCATTTGGTAGAGGGAGGAATTCTGTAATTAGGTAAACTTTCCTTGATTATTTTATGAGTTAGCTTCTATCATACGCAATTGTTCTTCTTCATCTATGTTGATGATCATTTCTTCCGATATTGAAAATCTTTCATGTCATCCTCATACAAAAGACAACTTATCTTTCATCACGGGGTTTCATACGGAGACGAGTCAAAAAATTTAATAAAGAATAAATACCTACTGTTATTTTGTAAAGCCCGTTGTATAGTTTAGTTTATGCACCGCACACTGTTTCCAATCTTTTCACGTGTAGGTATGTACTTAATTATGAATCATAACTTGTATCAAAAGATAAACATAAACAAACTCACGCGTTCATAAATTAAATTAATGTTCCGAAAACTGCCACAAGAAGATGCGTTAGTTTGAAATCATAGGATTTATAAAGAAAATGTAAAATAAAACATATCTAGCATTTGAAAAGATTCGTGAAAGAAATCGTCTTCTCTTTCCTATTTCAGCAACGTATATTAAAACGAATAAATAAAATAGAACTAGTAAATCCTAACAACAAACAAACAATTACTAACAATTTATGAAATTAGAATACTTGAAATTGACAAGTAAAGCGAAAGTATTACATAGTTCAGTTTGCCGCCAAAAAAAGAACGCGCATTACAAATAATTGATATTGCATGACAAGTATTGTCTATGGTTGTTATTTAATTCTAAAATTCAAACAGACGACTGCTATCCTTTTTTGACAGTATATAAGACTATATTATACATTTATTTATTCTTTAGCTCGCATGCCGTGGACAGTGTTGAAAAAATTAAATTAAAGGCGATGTTTATGTTAGTTCCGATTTCGGTCACGCGCCCAAAGATAAAAGAAAGGAAATACCATAGAGAAATAAGCTTTCCTCTATGGGAAATAAATAGTTCAGCCTACTAATCTTGACTTGTATTTTACTTATTTGTGGAGTTATAAGTAAGCTGCATTCTAATTAAGCACCTAGTTCTGTTACGAAGAGTTAAACAGTAGCAAACTATGATTGGTAAGCATAGGTACTGGCCTTTTCATAACAAGCTAAAAGTAATGCCTTTTAATAGTACGAACAAGAAAGTTTTATGCGGACAAACCGTAGGTAATTTAATTGTTATTTTTGGATATTATATTAGAGTATATTCTTAGCTTTTGGCTTTCCGTTGTGCTGACGCACTCAACTAATTTATTGTGTCTTTAAAATTCACTTTTAGCTGCAAGGATCATAGTGTGACGGTGCGCTCCCAAAAAAAAATATTAATCAACACTAATCGACGATAAATTCATCCATAAAATAGTCCAAAGACATTTAACGAGGGAATTAATAATCTGTGGCGTAACGTCGTTTCATGGCTAATAAAATAAATAAAAATAACCACAGAGTTTCCCGCCATTTTTAATAACGTTCGATTTTACAATGATTATAAAATTGTTTATGAAAAGACTTTTGTTTTGAAAGCCAGTTAATTGGGCACAGTTTTAAGAAGCTTATTTATTGCCCTTTACTGTGCCAGTCATAGGTCTCAAGTTCGAACCCAAGACACTAACCTCTGATTTTTCGGATTCTTGTGCGTATTGTGTAATTATCCCTTGCTTCGGTGAAGGAAAACATCGTGAGGAAACCAGCACTAACCACACGATAAAGAAAGAAGACTGTGCTCAAATCCAGTCACTGGGCTGCCACGGAGTGCCACGGAGTGCCACGAGATACAGTTAAAAAACAAACATAGCGTAAACCCATATTCTGAGCTTCGATCACTCGATCAATCAAGATCGTAAGTTTAGCTCACAGAGATGACGGTCAGTTTCGTCTCCATTTTTTTTTGTGCATCTTGCTGGTCTGGCTAGGAGATTGTCGTCGGCTTAACCGGACTATCCTGTGGGTGCCTTGAGTGTAAGGCCTCTAGCCAGGGAAAGCGACTTCATAATAGCTTGTTCCCCCCCCCCCCACTATGACTAACCCCTCGTGACACCCACGTTTGCAAAACCACTAGATAACAAGACCAGGGCAGGTGAAAAGATTTTCATTTCCAAAATCGTAACTTCCACAAGTTATATTCGAACGATTGGCAAAGCTTTTAATGTATCGAACGCGAAGACTGTTTTATCTCTTTAACATTGAATGAAATCATTTCAGTTATGGTTTCTTGCCAAACGCTTGAGTTTCTGTGTTTCTGATTTCTTACCACGATACGACGACGATTACGATTTCTTATCAAGCGAGAACCTTGACCGCAAACGTTTAAGCTTCATGACACTTCATCTTCTGTCTCGCCTTTTAACATAACATAAAATTCATTAATTCTCAGGCAACTTTGGCCCATCGCTATATACCTTACAGACTAACATACACATGATAATATACAATTTGTGTTAGTAAATGAACCTTAAACGTATGTTAGTAACACTTCACTTGTGCACTATGTCACTGTGTGTTCATGTGACACTTGCCCGTGGAACCGACGGAACACCACTACCTGCGGCTGCGGCCGAAAGTCCTCTTCCAAGACGAGGTGCAGATAACACTTTGTTATCGCAGCTTCTGTCTCGCCTGTTCCCATCTATGTTGGGGTCGGCTTCTAGTCTAACCGGATGCAGCTGAATACCAGTATGTTACTGGAGCGAGTGCCTATCTGACTTTCACAGCCAAGAAACTGTTCAACACGATATCCGTTGAGGAAATTGGTTGTTCGATATTTGGGCCTCTGTGGAATATCTGTCAATCAATCAATCAATCAATCGTTTATTTTATAAAAAGGTGCACAGTTACAATAAAATATCACAACAATTAAAATAGAGCACAGTTGCTTATTTGCCTGAACTAGGTTGAACCTGTGTCTCAGGCTACAAAGTGCAAGTAGACATCTACTTAAAATAAATAAAATTAACATTAAGTGAAAAGTAAAGTACTAAAATTAAAACTTACATAAAAATAAAAACAGCGTGTTCGCGGATTATTTACAGACAGCAAGTAAATCTTCTGTCTGCGCATAAGAGGTGGTTTTTAGAAAAATACATATGGATTTTTTACAGCTAAAATAATTTAACTTATAGATAAATTATTTTAGCTGTGATAGGATCTGTGATAGGATTCTGTTCTGTTTTAAAAAAAAACTTTGCTCCGCATTAGGTATTTCTCCTGTACCGTGGGTGCGTTTGCAAACATTTAAACTCACAAACAGCCAGAACCTGTAGGTCATACAATTATTTGTTTCGTATGGAAGGCGAAACCGCGACTCGCAGAGCAACAACCAATCGGTCAGCCACTGCGCCAACCGTGCCGCGATTGTAGGCAACTTCTGTCTTCCTCTATTGGATGTTAAATGTTTTGTTGTAGACGAGTTCCTTCACATAAAGCTCGCTAACGTATTGTTTTTTGCATAGAAAGGAATATTCTCGGTGGAGGAGTTCGTGGCTAAATAATAACAGCAGTTCGGATCAATCTTCATGTTAAGCCGCGCTTGCCTGGGTTGGTCTGTGGATGGGTGACCGGACCACTGGAGAAAGGAGGAGCCATTACATACAGAGTTTCCTCCGTGCCTCGGAAAGCACGTTAAGCCGTCGGTCCCGGCTGTCATTTGTAGATCTTTGACAGTCGTTACAAGTAGTCAGTGGCCCGAAAGTCTGACAGCCTTACCAAGGGGTATCGTATTACCCAGAACTATCTGGGTTGTGGAGGTCAGATAGGCAGTCGCTCCATGTAAAATACTGGTATTCGGCTGCATCCGGTTAGACTGGAAGCCGACCCGAACATAGTTGGGAAAAAGCGAGCAGTTGATGATAGAAAGGAATGTTCTCAATCCGTAACAGCTATCAGCTATAATCTGAACACTACGATATGCCAAAAACATAAATATTTCCACCAAAAAAAAACAATCTCTGTGAAAAAAACATTAAAAACAATGTTTTCATAACATTCTTACACGTTCGGAACACTTTCTTAGTGAGTTTCGCAAAAAATCTAGTTTTTATTTTACGCCAATATTTGTGTAAAAATGTGTGTGACGAGATTTTTTTTTTATATTTATACATACGTTAGTTTCAGAATAGATTATTATTTATGTAAGTTATCTCGTAAAATGATTGTGGAACAACCGCAATGTGAATATGAATGTGCAAATAGATTTGAAAACTCTACGTAATTGCAATGTGTAGCGTAAAAAAAATTTCTTCGGGAGTCTGTGACTATTGTTTGTTTCATTGACTTTTTTGCCACCGATTTCCGAAAGTAAAGTTATTTTACATTATTTTTGTGGTTTTTTTTTGGAAGTCGGTTTTTTTTTTGCAAAAAAGTTTTTATTTTACCCTTTTTAGTTATCGTATCATTCGTATCACACAAATCTTTGTCAAGTATCAATTTCGCAATTTCTTTTGCTTGGATGACGTATTTTTTCCAGTTATTTTGATTTAAAAATCAAACTACTCAACCGATTTTGATTAAATTTCTATGGGACCAATCGGAAAGTATATTCTTTTAGATAAAAGAAGAATTTTTCAAATCGTTTTATAAATGACGAAGATATGAGGTTACAAACACCAAAAAATATACACCCGAATTGAGAACCTCCTCCTTTTTTTGAAGTCGATTAAAAATTATTTAATTGAAACGAGAGGAAAGTCCCAAATCATTCAAGCGCAAAAAGAACTATGCAGCGCTGTAAGCATTTGCACAAGTTAGAAGCGCCAAGGTAGGCCGCGAAATTAAATCTTATACGCCCTACAGACTCACGCGGGAAGTCTCGGCGAGAAGACTCGCCGAGACTTGTTCTCAATGTGAACGAGATGGCGAGAAACCAATCACATTCACGCTTCTCGGGTGTTCTCGGGTTGTTCTCGGCGTGAGTCTGTAGGGCCCTTTACGTATTTTGCAATTTGCAATTTGCAGTCAGTTTATGTTGAACAAAATATGATTCGCGGCCGTAAAACGTATGTGTGTAATGATTGTAGTCATTAAAATCATCAACACACCCCCTTTAAGTTCATTTAATCCCATTGAATGACTATTTATCATAAAAACGTCATTCACGGAGATCAGATGAACTTGGAGGGTTGCTTTAATGATAAATCTAATCAAAGATAACCAGCAATAGTTAGTTGACATAACCAGCAAAGTGACATTTAGGTCAACGTCTCCATATTAAATCTACCTTTAATATTATATTATTATACTTACTTCAAAGTCAAGAAAATAGAGAGTCATTCTAATTTTTATACTTCAACCACATTTTTCCCAAATTGGCCTTCACATAACTTTCCCTACTTAAAACATAATATCACAAAAATCGAGATCAAAGACTGATACACATGCATTACGGCCCACGTGGACATATTTTACCTATTTCTGTTTCAACGATAGACGCAATCGCTCCCGCATAGTTTAAGGGGGTGACTACACACTTAACAGTAAGTACACTTAGTGACGAGGAGGGCGTATGAACCGATCAGCAAGAGCTTCATCTCCATGCATCATATTTAGTTTACTAATCATTCATGACAAATATACTTTTCGTTCTAAAAGTGTATTGAAAATCATCGTTTATTACACGTGGGCATTTGTTACTGCAGTTCTCGGCTCCATAACACCCTCGCCTGCGGCTCGGTCGAGAATTACGCCTCGTTTGCAATAACAAAGTTTCTCTACTTGTGTCAAAATGTACTAATTCCATTTTATTGCATTGACAAAAAGCTCATTCTGCCTGGATCAAGTCCGTTTCACGTCGATAATTTTCTTGATGAGGAATAATAAAGTTCTTAGACCATAAGTGTAGCCACGCCCTAAAGTAGCTATTTTAGATTATT
The DNA here is from genome assembly GCA_964057025.1 of Standfussiana lucernea. Taxonomy (NCBI): domain Eukaryota; kingdom Metazoa; phylum Arthropoda; class Insecta; order Lepidoptera; family Noctuidae; genus Standfussiana; species Standfussiana lucernea. Next base: position 2,590,650 of record OZ059811.1, read on the forward strand.
TCCGAAGGTGACAAAATAACATACGGTATCTACGATTCCGGTGGAGAATTGGCACAGGTTGATGTTATTAGATAGTTTTGTGGACAGGTAGAAAACTTTAATGAAATAGGGGTTAATTTACGATTTGCTCCCTCGTCGGTCTAGACTTTAGTAGAAGCAAACACGTCTTTTATTTCTTTTCTTTCCTAACACAATCAATCCATCGTTTCCTTGGTTTTCCTCTCCCTCTCCATCCATCAACATTGATATGAATTCATTATTCTTTTAGTCACGTGCGATAGGAAAAAAGTAAAAAACAGTGTTACATGGAAAATCTGCCGAAACGTAAGCGCTCTACACAACTCTGAAGCCAATATCTAAGCTAAGTATACCAACAAAACAACAGCATGCATTTTAAATGCTTATTTTAAAAATGAATCCGTTAGATAATTCCCCTTTTAAACTAATGGACCCATGATCAAACGACAGATTGAAATATTCGTGCAACCGATTGATCTAACGATATCAAAAGATCTTCTAATCATTGAGAAATGTAAACAAAACTGCACTGAAAATGTTTGAAGACATAAATTAAAAAAAAAATGAGATCATAGACAAAGTTTGTTTGGATACATGCATTCTGTAATTATAGTATCAATGATTTTTGAAAGACTATACTTGGTTTTAGGCCCGTCGCTACTCATTTAGATTCTATTTTTAAAAATCACCTATTTTCTTCGTCTTCTTGCCCTTGTCCCATTCTACTTGGAGTCATCGCAACACGTTTTCATCTTCCATTCTCCCCTGTCAGACGTCATGGCATCATTTACTCCTTTCTCTTTCATATCATTCCTCACACAATCCATCTATCTTTTCTCTGGCCTTCCTCTCCCATTTTCTTCGTACGATCCGTAAAATGACCACTGTAAAAAGATCATTCTATGAAAATTTAGGGCGGACTTTAACTTACCTACACCTAAATTTGCCAAGTAATGTAGACGTTACATACAAAGAACAACAATAGTCTTCACAGAATAAGCTGTGTATCAGCATTAAATCATAATATTAAACGCTCAAAAGAATAAGCAAGGTCAAGTCAAAGTACGATCTGTCGATTTCACCCCAGCCCCTGTAATCACAAACGCTGCGATTCGATTTCGATTCGATAAGCCGCCCCGTATTCACAACGCTTCGATTCGATTTCGGAAAGTCGTATGTCTATCTTTTTTTGGCATTACGAAAATGAGCGACACAGACATACGACTTTCCGAAATCGAAACGAAGCGTTTTGCCTCCGTATTCAAAACGCTTCGATTCGATTTCGATTTTTAACAAATAGTAATAATTTCAAAAGTTGTATAATTCTTTCAACTTTCAATCCCTTCGATCATTTATTTTTAAAAGCCGGAAGTTTAAGTCACAATAAAAATGTATTTACTAAATTCTCCGTCAAAAAAATCCATCAGGTATAAATAAACCATAATTTTTTTGACAAGATCTCGAATAGTCATTTTCCAGCCACGTAATCAAAAATATACATACTAACAACATACAGATAGACAGTCATTACAAATTTTCTAATAGCGAACATATATTATCGCGCCATTTTGGCGTCATGCCAACACAAACTTTCATGCGAACATTATCGACCGGTAGGTTATCGTATTATTGGCTGTATGAATTTATACCTGTGCGTAATATTTATAAAAGCTAATACAGACCGCTGTCAAGGTTGTGGTTAATAAAAATGGCGGGAAATTAATTATATTTTAGGTTATGGAATGAATCAGTTTGTTATTTCGAGTGAGTTTTTTTAGGTGAAACTTGTATATTGACGCATTTATGATACAATGTACATAATATGTCTGCCATGTCTGAGATTTTTGGCAATGACACGTGGACTTGACTATTGGCCTAGAAAACACCGGTTTTTTAGTTTTCTTACTTCCGATTAGTGTTGCCTATCGATAGTCGACTATCGCTAAACTATCGATAGTCTATCGATAGTTGACATCATATCAATAGTATCGATAGTATGATACAGGGCAATAGTATTGATATACAAAAATAGAGTCGATACTATCGATACTATCGAAGACCAGCATATATTTAGGAGCAATACTATCGATAGTATTAGCTCACACTATCGATAGTATTATTAACGGCGATAGTATTGATGGTGTAATTGATAGTGTTAATTATTTAATACAACGATACTATCACTTTAAAAAAATGATACTATCGATACTATTGATAGTATTATAATGTAATAGTATCGATCCTATCGATACTATCGCCTCCAATCAATAGTATTAGTTAATTTGTGATATCGATACTATCGATAGCACTATCGATATTTCTACTAGTTTTCGAGGTCATCTATCGATAGAGAAACTATCGATAGTTGGGCAACTCTACTTCCGATTACAAGTTAAATTGGCATAAAGAACCGACTTGTTTTTTTTTTGAGGAAAGTGTTGTACCTATTGTGTCTATTATTTTATGATAACAATTTTTTTACATAGATGGCAGTAGGTACTCCTACCATCCATTATAAATGTGAAAGTAGAAAGTGAGTCTGTAACTCTGTCTGTGGGTCAATCTGTGACATTTACACGACGAAATGGCTGAACGAATTCCGTTGACATTTGGCACACAAATAGAATATGACCTGGGTAAAAACACCGTGACCGTCTTCTATACGGGTGCACCTACGGGTGTGATTTATATTTACAATTCATTATAGATAGCTATCTAAATCGATTCAATCATCGATGAAGTTATGAAACTATTTTGGTGTTTGTTTACTTTACCAATCCAAGATAAGAAAGGGTGACGAAGCAAAATTACAATAACGTCCTGTCAGTCAATGCCAAAAAATTAAAGCAACAGTAGGGCAAATGCACTCATTAGAGCCAAGATCAAAAATAATCGACTTTCAAAAAAAAAAAACACAAAAAAGTGGAAATAGTAAGTACATTTTGATATAAGTGGGGAAAGTTTGTTAATATTGCGGCCGAGACGCAGTCGAGGATGTTATGGAGCCGAAAACTGCAGTAACAAATGCCCACATGTATCAAACGACGCTTTTCAATACATTTGTAGTTTTTTGGTTTTAGTTTTTAGTCCACGACTACAACTCAGATGCTGTATGCTGTACAGCTTCCAATGTCCTTGGGAGGGAATTTTGGACTACTACTGGTAGCAGCATTCAGTCATATAGGCGATGTAAGTAAGCGTTCAAAGTCCAAATTGATTTGGACCGCCTCACCACGTGTGGAATTTTTATTTCAGCACTATAGTGCGGGAATCGGGAATATAAGATGACAACCACGAGGGTGACATCCATAGCATGTTGAACCTAATCGTAGTGCGATAAGAGCCAGTTTTCCAGGAAGTGTATTGAAAATAACTTTACTTTCGGAAGTCGGTGACTATTGATAGTATTTTTACCAGAAGGGGCCATCCATAAAATTACGTCACACGTTAAGGGGGGAGGAGTTCGAAGTGTGACATTGTGTGACAAGGGGTCCTAAATTTCGTGACGTCACATTTTAAATATGTGTGTGTGCACTAGCGAGGGGGGGCGTCTCTCAAATGTGACCAGCTGTGACAAGCACGGAGCGGGGGGACGGGGGTAAAAATATGTAATTCGTGTGACGTAATTTATGGATGGCCCCCAACACAGACTACCTCTGAGTACAGTATGACCACATTAAGTGTGCAGTTCAAGGTGGCGCTGCATGTCAAGAAAAAATGCATCGAAATGCCAAAACTTAGTACGTTTATTTTAGTTTTGCGTTTCCCCACCTGCGCAGATAACATGGCTGAAGTGTCTGTCTGGTTAATATGACAAAACTTGTCAACCTAGGAAAAACTTCTGCGGGGAACTGGGAAGTTTTGATCAATGTAAATATCATCATCGTCTGCCCAGCCTTTTTCCCAACTTTATTGGGGTCGGCTTCCAGTCTTACCGGATGCAGCTACCAGTATTTTACATGGAGCGACTGCCTATGTGACCTCCACTCCTCCACAAGTCCACAACCCAGTTACTACTGGGTAATACGTTACCGTTTAATTAATGTAATTACTAAACAATTATTACTGCTTGTTAACTCAAATGTTATGAATAGAAAGCCGTTAATGATCACAACTTCATCACCTATCACTCAAGCGTATAGTGGCAATGAGCCGAGAAGCACTAGAGTGATAAAGATGATAGATGGCGCTCACTACCTACACAGCATTTATTTAAAATACTAACGTTTACTTTCAAAATACAACTTCCTCAATTTACTCTTTGAAGACAATGATGTATAGCGAACATGCTGTTGAGAAATTATGCAACGACTCTCAAATACTTTAAAATCTAGAAAACAGAACATTAATAGTCATATTTCTTATCAAATGAAACTTATTTTTATAAATGTTGTCTATTGTATAGGTACGTATGTATGATTGCTTTGGCTCAACTCTAGATCGTCATGAAGAAAAGAAAAAAAAAATGTGTTGCCACCTGTTTGTAATAATTTCCTACTAATGTTGCATTCTGCCAGATTTAAATTTTTTTTTTTATAATCTCTATTTCTATTAATTTTTATGTAACATCGCTGTTGTTGCCATTCTCGATGTAAATATCGCGTATTCATCTGAAGAGAAGAATTATATTTTTTTAATCAAAATGTTTTGTCATGAAGAAGAACATTAAATGACCCGCGTAATTAATGCACAAAAAGATTTAATAATGGGTATAAAATACCCTTAACGTAGACGAATGGCACTTGTTCACCTCGTCATTGCGATATATTTTTATTCTGAACCTTACCCGGGAACCTTCTAGTTACGGAGATATTGGGGGTCAAAGTTCCAACTTTTTCATAAGTTTTTAATTTTATAACTTTACTTGAAATATCTCCACGGCCCCCGTACTATTCAATGCATCCATCAGCACAATGTTTTGACTGCATATGTCCTACCGTAAAACGTGATTTTTCAACCCCAACAAAAATAATCGTTTCCCATCAATAACTTCTGCGTAGAGTTCATCCAGATTAATATCATAGAAATACTGTAATCTTGCTGTAATCCCAAATCTCAGAGACCTTGGAGCAAACTGACATAATAATTGTCAAGTTTGGCACGTTACACTTGTACCAACACTAACCAGTTGGTTATTATTGCATGTAGATTACTTTGGTATAAGTATTCTACTCTTTGTAGATTAAGGTGTTGATCACTTTGGTCCGTTTATAGTAAGAAGATACCTATGTTTATATAATTATCTTGGAGTAGTTTGCAAAATAATCACTGGCATTTCACACAATGTTTACGAGAAAACTTTATTATCGAAGCGAAAAATACGTAAAAATTAAAAATAGAAATGTATTCAAAATTTTGAACACAAACGCGTGAATCATGTAACCTTTGAGTGCCGACAATAGACAAATACCAACGCAAAAGTGAGTGCGCTAAAATTAAACAATAACATTACAAGAATAGCAAGCATGTTTGTTTGACTAAAATCAAAAGAAACCACACATTTTCCTCACTATTTTAACTCTTTTGAAGTAAACGTTAGCCCTCATCCGCACGGTTTTTCAATTTTTCATAGCGACGATTTTTTTTTATCACTGATTAGAATTTCAACTAAGTTTAAATTGCCTACCGCTACATTTGGTGAACTCGAATTCAAACAAAAGTTTTATGATACGGAATCTAGAGGAGTTTATCTGTAGAAGAAAACAATCGGTAATTTTAAAAACCGTTACCTTATATGAAAACATCATTGAGATCGCCATATCCTAATCCTTTTATTGCACACTAAGTAATAAATGTGTTAGTAAACAATATATTCTAAAACCTAAACCCCACGTATTTGAAGGACGTCGCCATAGTAAAAAGTTATCTATCCTACTAGACGCTTCAAATGACACTTATTTCAAATCTGTTGGATGGTGAGGACGTTTCTTCTCATCATCCTTTAGTCGGAAAATGCGTTTTTTTGCGCACTGGGATTTGCGCTCTGTTCGATTCTCAATGGAAGAATGAGGAAAATGTAGTGAGAAAAAGTTTGAGTATAAATGTAGATGGCTATAAGAGTAGAGGAAGACCAAAGAAACGATGGATGGACTGTGTGAAGGATGGTATGGCTAGAAAGAAGGTGACTGCTGAGATGACAAGTAATAGAGAAGTATGGAAGAAGAAGACATGCTGCGCCGACCACAAATAAATTGGGATAAGGGCAGGAGAATGATGAATTATTGGCTTATTACCGGGAACTGACAGTCCATGCGCGATAAAAATCGCACGCACGTACTACGGAAATGAAATGGCAGAAATGTTCGTGAAATCACAATTCGATTTCTTCTAGCATTGCGCGTACCTACTTTATTATATTAGCGCTTTTTTTTTCAAAGTCAAAATGATTTATTTGCGTTACATGTGGTACAAAAGATAGTATATAAATAACATGTAGTTCATTTCGCCATAAAAATAGGAGGCAAAATAGTATTGTTCACAAGTTAGCGATTATAAACCGCAACAATAAAACTTTGTGGTGTACACTTAGCCTAAAAAATCGCTTGTGTGTACGTGAGTCTAAAGTAAACAGTACTCTTTCATCTTTACGTAGCTGTAGGTAATAACGTCGTTAACAATTTACCTACATCTTACAAAGCTGTTTACGTTTATATTTCAAAGCAAAACTACGGGAAACATTTATGAGACTGTTTGGGTTTTCGCAGATGAATGACATTTATACATAACATTCTTATTAACGGACAAATGAGACGTTTTTAAAAGCCCAAAGTAAGGATGTAATTGGTTTACTGTGGTTACAAACAAATTTAAAGAAACTTTGTTATTGCATCCGAGGCGGAATTCACATCCGAGCCACAGGCGAGGGTGTTATGGAGCCGAGAACTGCAGTAACATATTATGATCCTTTTACTCGCTCACCTCAGCAGTCACTTCCTAACTTGACACACATATAACCGACTATTATCGTAGAATTAAGTACCATTCCAATTAGTGCTAAAACACGTAAATCACAAAGGTTATGGGTTAGCAATCAATAAAATTCGTAGAGGCTGTAAAGTTTACAACGATCGATTTAATTCGATCGTATTGTTGCTTTGCTATTTGACCACCTAGGACAAAACCGCATCAAAGTTACTAAAATGGCATAAGTTTTCTTACTCGTAGAAGTTGTTTTTTTTATATACTAAAATAGGCGTTGCGTTTGGCCGCATCCCGCCAGATGTGAAGCGATGATGCGGCCTAATTTGCACGCTTGCCTAGAACAAAACGATTCACTTTAACTTTGAAGGGATCCAGATTAAAATGATTACAAGCATTGATCATTATCCTTGCTCAGTGCGGGTTGGTCAACGGTTATTCATATTGTAATACAACACACATTTTTTATCTTGTTCTACGTTTTTGTAGTAAGTAACGAGTTTTTGTCGGGCCTACGCTGTCCTACCGTACTTAAAGTGGAAGCCTTCAAAGTTCATACAACCCCATTGAATGACTTATTCATGAAATAGTTATTTAATGGGATTTTATGAACGTTGAGGGTGGTATTGATGATTTTAATGATTATAATTCTGTAACTAAATACCTATTACAGCCGCGAATCCTATTTTGTTCAATGTACAGCCTGACAATGACCGGCAAAATGCAAAAAACGTAAGAAAATTTGAATTTCGCGGGCTACCCTGGCGCTTCCACCTTAAGTACTAATGCTGTAACTTAAATACGTTGTAAAACCAAATACATAATTTTAAAAGAGTAACCATATAGTTTCTTGCCGGTTCTTCTCCATAGGAAACGACCAACCCGAACCGTGCAGCTTTCTCTTCTATGTGAAATAAAATACTTTGATTTTGATTCTTCGAAAACTACTACTCATTCATGAAAAGAGGACCAAAAGCCCCTTATTAAACGTCTTTCAAAGTCGCAGCATTGAACTTTGAAGTTATAGAGACGAGCACGTACTCAGTTCCAAAATTGTGTTTCAGAATTCTGCCGTCACTCACGGATCAACGCGAACAGTAAATTTACACATTTCACACGCGATTCTCCTCTTCAATAAACTTCCTTAATGACCCAAACACACACTAATCATTGTTTGTTTATTCAACAGCTCAACGAGGGAGCGGCGCTCGTCTTCGCAGATGAACTCAAACAGACACTCGACAGATATCTGTTCGGAATATGCCCGCAGAGCTTTAAGGTAAGCTTTATTTGTAAACTAGCTGTTGCACGCGACTTCGTTGTCGTGTACGAAGTTTTATAGTAACTTTCAACCCGAATGGCGCAGCGGTAGTGAGGCTGCCTTACGTTCATAGGGTTCCGAATCCCGGTAGGAGCAAGTGTTTGTGTGATGAGCATGGACATTTGTTTCCGAGTCATGGATGTTTATATGTATAATAAGTATGTATTTACAAACAAAAAGTATCTATGTAGTATATCAACTATCTGGTGTCCACGACACAAGCCTCGTTGCTTAGTGTGGCACTAGATGGCGCTGTGTGTAATGTCCAGCGATATTTATTTATTTATTTATTTCAACCCCTACTTTAACCCCTTGGGGGATGTATGTCCAAAAATCCCTTCTTAGTGTATTATGTCTCAGGACATAATAAACTCTTTGCTTCTTCGGAAAGTACGTGAAGCCGTTGGTGCCGGACGACATTTGCATATCTTACAGTATTTACTGTTGGTCAGTTAGTAGAAACCTGAACATCTGACCTGAACGTCTTTCCAACATACATACTGGGTTGCACAGAAAAGACAGGCAGTGGCTTCATGTAAATTTTATCATATAAAGTGGAAGCACCAGGCTAGCCGGCGAAATGACTTTTTCAAGAAATAGTCTTTCGATGAGATTAAATGAACTTAGGGAGGTGTATTGATGATTTTAATTATTATAATTCTGTAAATACATGATAAGTGTTACGGCCACGAATCCTATTTTAACAGACTTCAAAAAAAGGAAGAGGTTCTCAATTCGTTTGTATTTTTTTTGTTTGTTACCTCATTTATTCTTCATATATGAACCGATTTGAAAAATTCTTCTTTTATCTAAAAGAATATACTTCCCGATTAGTCCCATAGAAATTTAGTCAAAATCGGTTGAGTAGTTTGGTTTTTAAATCAAAATAGCTGGACAAAATACGTCATCCAAGTAAAAGAAATTGCGAAATTGATACTTGACGAGGATTAGATTGTGATCCGATAGCTAAAAAGGATAGATAAAATAAAAAAAAATGCAAAAAAAAAATAACCGACTTAAAAAAACATAAAAAAATTGAAATTATTTTACTTTCGGAAGTCGGTGGCAAAAAAGTCAATGAAACAAAACAATAGTCACAGCAGCACTGACAGCCTTACACTGAACTGCAAATTGAAAAAAAAAAGAAAAAAAAAAAAAAAAATGCCCATTTTATTTTTATTCCTTTAATTCAGCTGCATATGGTTAGACTGGTGGCCTGGTAGACTGGTGGACTCCAATATGCTTGAAAAAGGCTAGACAGATGATAATGATTTGATTATGTCTCGCTGTCTCGTATGTCTTGCGCTAATTCGTGGATAAAAAAAATTTGTGACGTTTGAGCTGTCAAATTGAAATGTATGATGTTTGTATAATATAGATTAGCATGAAAGCCACTTCTAATTCAATTACATATGAACATTGCGGTCAAATTACAGACCATATTTTTCCGTGGTTTGTAAAGATTTTTATAGTTTTCCAGCAACTGTTTGTATAGGTATACGATCTATATCTACTAATCTATAGTTCTATACTAATACTATAAAGAGGAAAGATTTGCTTGTTTGTTTGTTTGCATTGAATAGGCTCCGAAAGTACAAGACCGATTTGAAAAATTCTTTCACCGTTGGGAAGCTACACTATCTCCGAGTGACATAAGCTATAATTATTATATTTTCAAAAAATTAGGGATCCTCACTAAAATTTTAATTCGATTTACGAGCGAAATTGAATTCATTGTAACAATTGCCAAAGCATCTACTACGAATACGTCAAAAAACTAAATGTCAAAACTGTCATGTGGTTGGAGTTGCCCCAATTGAAAAACAAAGTTCTTGTTGAAAAACACATGTGTCATATATAATGTAAATGTTTGCATGTTTGAATGGTAAAATATGGCTGAACTCTGCTATTTATAACAACTGCCGTGTATATCCCATATTTGAAAAATAAAAATTCTATTCTATCCCGTCTTATCCCGTCATATCCCGTCCTATCATGTGCTGTCCCGTCCTATCCTGTGCTATCTCGTGCTATCTCGTGCTATCCCGTGCTATCCCGTGCTATCCCGTGCTATCCCGTGCTATCCCGTGCTATCCCGTGCTATCCCGTGCTATCCTGTCCTATCCCGTGCTATCCCGTGCTATCCCGTGCTATCCCGTGCTATCCCCTGCTATCCTGTCCTATCCCGTCCTATCCCGTCCTATCCCGTCCTATCCCGTCCTATCCCGTCCTATCCCGTCCTATCCCGTCCTATCCCGTCCTATCCCGTCCTATCCCGTCCTATCCCGTGCTATCCCGTGCTATCCCGTGCTATGCCGTGCTATCCCGTGGTATCCTGTCCTATCCCGTGCTATCCCGTCCCGTCAAATTTTTACTAAATACCCGTGCGAAGCCGGGACGGGCCGCTAGTAATAATTATTATAAAGAGGTAAAATTTGTTTGTAGCTTTGATGTAGAGGGTTATCTTCGGAGCTACTGAACCGATTCAGAAAATTCTTTCACTAACCGGAAGCTACATTGTTCCCGAGTGTTATAGGCTACATTTAAAACGTTTCTGCTAGTACATTCCGTATTAACGGGAGGGAAGCCGCGAGCAAAAGCTAGTATTGACTAAGACTGTGTCATATTATCTATGATTATTAGAAACAGGTCAATGCCATTCTATACACCCGTCTGATCTTTTCTATTAGCTAGCCAACGCGCAGTCACGACCTAATAAATAAAATTAATAAGTTAGTAATAGATCAAAGCGAGCCCAGAATACAAACATAAACACCGAGCTATTTTGTTGAACTAATAAAATATAGGTTACACAAACGCATAATCAAAATCAAAAGTCATTTATTCAAATTAGGCTGATAATCAGCACTTTTCGAACGTCGAGCTTACAAGAGACAGTCCCCCAAAACGCCCGCCCTTCGCCACTTCCTAGTGTTTTAGCTGGGAAGAAGAAGTGGCGGAACAAACTCCCCAGCAACACATCTGTCTGTTAGGTTGGAAGAACCAGATTCTATACAATAGTGTCTAAAATATATAAACAAAGAAACAATTGCATTAAATAATTGTGACAATTATCTCAGCTAGCACTATTGGTGCAGTTAGTCCTAATAGGGCCCTGTATCAAAATTTTTTGGAGGCCCTTTGAAATCGTGCGGCGAAGCAAAAAGAGGATTATGAAATAACGATATTAAGACAATTTAAAAGTATCGCTTAAGGACAAGTCTTCAACGAACAGCGTGCGAAGTGAGTTTAAAAAATGTTAACTTTCTGAACCGCAATAAAACAAAAGTTACCGTTAAAGAGCGAGCGAAGTGAGCTTTTAAAAATTGGAGATTTCTGGTCCACAAAAGGCGGAGCTTTTTTTGAAGAGCGAGTTTTTTTTTATTTTAATTTTTTTATACTCGAATTTAAACGAAGTAAGAACCGTCAAACAAAGCAAAGCTAAGAATTCTAACTTTTTACAGTCCTTTTTTTAGGAAATAACTAAACTACATAATAAAAATCGTATCTTACAAAAAATGACATTTACTCAAGTAAAGTCTGTGACTTGTTTATAGATACGGGTGTATGATATGATATAAGCGGCCTTTAATGTCCCCACAGCTGGGACTCAAGCCCCTTGTCCACGAGAGACAGTGGGCCGTAATCCACCACGCCGGCGCCCCCGTGCGGGTTGCTAGATGTCACATGTCACAAAATCACAATTTCATCACCGCTGCTCTCAAAACGACATCGACAAAGACAACGACACATAAGATAAAACTTCGTGAGGGAACAGGCATGTCGGTAACCGAAAATTCGAGGACACAGAGCCAGATCTCCACAGAATGATGACTTAAAGGAATTACATCGTTCAAATCCCAAAAACACCGTATGTTTAAAGAGTTTTGTTGATGAATCCATTTGTGCCCCATATTAAAAATACATGTTATATTTAAGGTCACCACAAACGCTTTGTTTTGAGCCAGTCACTCCTAAGGAGAACAGGTGGGTTACCATGATCTGTTAGTGCAGGGATGTTTTAGTATTATTCCGGGAGTGGGTAAGAGATGGCGGTAGACAGCTGTCTAGCGCTGTCAATTTCCCACTCTCGGAATAGTTCTAAAACATTCCTGAATTAACAGATCATGGTATCCCACCAGACCTGTAGCGAACAGTGCAAAAAGTACTACAGCAACAAAGTACAAAAAGTACTGTTCTCGGGAATGCTCACTTCAAGTACAATGTACAGAGGTGGACTTAAGGCCATAGGCATTTTCTACCAGTCAACCTTTAGGTGGTGCAGAGACAAACAGGTTCAGGTTCGAGGTTCTGGGGTTGATCATTACCATCTTCCACAGCCCGACTTCATCCACTGCTGGGTATAAGCCTCTCTTTGTTTGTGCCAAGCTCCACGTTCTTGTGCCAACCTCATCCAGGATTGATCAACCACGTTTAAAATTTCATCGATATTTAAATCAGTTGTTCCATACAATTTTGACATGCACGGTCAAAACGTTATGGTAAAGAAGTTTTTATTTCTATGCAAGTTTCACCGTGTAAGCAGTTGACCTTATGTTATTTATTTACCCCCGAACTGGCACAACATACACCAATTACAAACACAGTTAAGTAACAAGCAACGATATTTACTCAAATTCTAAATATAACTTCGAAAATTGTTTTCACTTCTCAGTTAGTTGGACAGGGTTGCCAGATTATATAATTGGATACAAAAGTCGTATAATTTGGAAATCTCATGCGTCTTGTTTTTATATAAATATCAGATTAGTGACCCGCCCCTGTTTCGCAAGGCGCATCTATTATTATTATTCCAAGCTAATACACATTCACAAAATTTCTTTGAAATCGGTTATGTGGTTTCGGAGATAAGCGTGTACGAACATAGTGACACGTCATATTAATTCTCTTGCCCTTATCCCAATTTATTTGTGGTCGGCGCAGCATGTCTTCTTCTTCCATACTAATTCTCTGTTACTCGTCATCTCATCAGACACCTCCTTTCTAGCTATATCATCCTTCACACAGTCCTTCCATCGTTTCTTTGGTCTTCCTCTAATCTTATATCCATCCACATTCATTCTCAACACTAATTTTTAGAAATGATGATAAGCATTAAATTGGATAATAGAATATAGCATAGCGTAAGTATAACAATCAACTTGTGATGTCCCCACAGCTGGTACAGAGGCCTTCACTCTCTGAGTGGCAGTGGGCTGCAATCCACACACACACGTCTTCGAATTTTTGGTTCTAAGATACGCCGGTTTCTTCACAATGTTTTCCTTCGCGTTTTTGAAAGCGGCGTTGATGAAATAAATTACACCAAAGTAATGCGCGTGGCTGGGTTCAAAACCATGACCCACAACTCGTGATAAGTCGGGACCGTTACCACTGGACACCAATGCTCTCGGATAATAGAATAAAAATTCAAACGTAAAGTACTTGAAGTTATTACTGTACCAAGGGGTCTACTCTCTAAGCACGGAACCACAACCTCATCCCACCGGCCCCCTTCTACCATCGGACATCTAGACGCACTGCAGGTTACCATCCCTACCTTGTTGATATTCCGCCAATTCGCACTAAGCGTTTCCAAAAGTCTTGTATTATGCGCACAGCAAAGGAGTGGAACTCTCTGCCTGCGTCTGTGTTTCCGAACGCATTAATCCTAATCTCTTAGAGAACTTTATGTTGTTGTGACTGTGGCGAATGCTGTGTAATAGGCATACATACCAGTACTTTTATATATTTTTTTTATTGTCTCCTATAAATGTTTAGTATGTATTGCTGTTGGTGTACCAAATAAATAAATCTCTCCAAAGTTAGAGTAAACAGGCTTCTTCTGGGTAAGCTCGCTCCATCGTCGACTCTGTTTCTGTCACCTCTGACCTAGACTAGAGTCAAGAGCAAACCCATCTTAGATAAAATAAAAACCGTAGTTTCGGCCGAAGTTACGAGCGTTTCCTACTCCGTAGCATTTTAGGACATAAGATTAGTTGCTTACCGGTAGTTCGGCAACTAATAAAAAACTTGCTAGTCACTAAATTCTACTTTGACTATAAAAACTGGCATATTTGGTAATTGAGTGTTAGTTTACAAGTATGCGCAATACTAATCGCGTCAGCCGATGCGATATTTTGTATGGCATTGTATTTTATTTTTACATATACTCACAATTTAAGAGTTATTACGCTTATTCTGGTACACCTTGTATACTTATTTCTAGGTAGGTCAGTACTTTTTAATTTCAAGTATCACGACATTGTTTGATCAACAGTATAGCTAAATTTGCATTTGTATAATTTCTGGAAAGGGAGACTCAGTAGTATACCTATCTATACTAATATTATAAAGCTAAGCCAACATACCATGGCAACATGCAAATAACATGCATACATACATGGAAACCAGCATACCTGAGAGATATTTCTCGACGGTATGTCAAAGCCAAGTCAGAGGCCCATGGGCGGCATAAAAACTCTGACACCAGGTTAGGCACTAACCACACGATAAGAAGAAGATAAAGCTAAATGTAAGAAGTGTTTGCTCAGGGATTGTATTTGGGCTTTTTCAATAAAGTTCACAACGTTAAACGGTAAACAGTATATAATGTAAGCGGTAAAACACAGTGTATGGCACAAACAGGTAAACAATTGAAAGAATAATAACTTTAGCTGAGAGCGTTTCGCGAGCGTTACTTCGGCACTCACGATTTAGAGTCCACTAGCGGTTGGCTTGGCGCGTCTTGGAGTCGTGGGCGGTGTTGCCAGTTCTAAGATGCGTTTTCACAAAAAAATATTTAAAGGTAATGCTACATCCTCCCCCTCTGACCCAGACATGCGCCCACGCGTCTGAGTCAGTCAAGATAACGTTTGGGTCTACCGCGCCGGCGCTTTTCGTTGACTGGGACTGGCGCTACGTCGCCTACGAATGGGGTCAACTGAGAGACGTGGTACTTTCCTAACGTTTCACCGCTACTAACCCTTTCCAACAAATAAGTAGTTGCGCTTAAGGGCTCCTTAACACGGTATGGGCCATCTCTCCTCGGTATGAACTTTGGCGTTTGCCCGTGTGTCGTGTCGTTACTCCCTTGGGTCTTCAAAAGCACCAGATCACCGATCGAGTAATCAGGCGCAGGGCTACGCCCCTCGTCGGCGTAGCGCTTCTGATTCGCTTGTACCTTTTCATGCACATCTCTAGCTTTAAATAGAACGGTTGACATCCTCTGAAGGTAAGGGGTAAGGCTCGTCACGACGTTGTCGCTCTCTACAATGGTGCGCATATCAGCGATGACGTCGGCCGGTGCACGCATCTCTCGTCCGAACGTCAGGTAAGCCGGTGAGAATCCAGTGCTGCTGGTCACTGCAGAGTTCATCGCGAAGCGTATCGCGGATAAGTGGGTGTCCCAGGTGTTGTGATCCTTCCCTACCAGAATAGCAAGTTGCGGTTTGAGATCGCGGTTCTTTCTTTCCACCGGGTTCGCTTGAGGATGGTATACTGGTGTCAGCGACTGAGTAATGCCAAACGTATGGCAAGCTTGCTGCATTACCTCGCTTATGAACTGTACACCATTGTCACTCAAGACCCGTCTAGGTACACCATATCTCAGGAAAACCTCTGAGATCAGGATCTTGGAACAGTTCAAGCTTGTAGCATCCTGTAGGGCAAACAGCTCTACCCATCGTGAGCAGGTGTCTTCTACGATAAGAATCCACTTGTTCTTATCAGCGGTCTCCGGTAACGGACCGAAAACGTCCACGGCAATCACTTCGAAACGGCGATTAGTTGCGGGAGTCTGCAGTAGTCCGGCCGGTTTCCTATTATCGGCTTTGTATCTCTGACAGTCTACACACTTTTTCAAGTATCCAACGATGTATTGCCGCATACCAGGCCAGTAATACTTCGACTTCATTCGATCCAGTGTGCGCTCTACTCCGCAATGTCCAGCCGTCGGTGCGTCGTGATATTCTGCCATGACTTTATCGCGTTCGTGCTCCGGTATAACAAGACATCCCGTCTCTTCTTCACATTCGTCAGGTCCGTATCTATATAGAACACCGTCTGACATGGTAAAGCCGCGGTCAGACCAACTTCTCCCCCTAAACGGATCGTCGGCTGATTCAAGGTCTTCGATGATCTTTCGCACGTCAGGGTCCTTTAGCTGATTCTCATGAACGTCTTTTGGGCTTCTCGATGGGAAATCCACCTCGGCGTAGCGAATATCGCTATCCGTTTCCTCAGCACAAGGTGGTCGCGAGAGAGTATCAGCGACGACGTTTGACTTGCCGGGTGTATACTCTATACGGAGGTTGTACTCCTGGAGGGTAAGGGCCCACCTTGCCAAACGACCACTTGGTGATTTGACAGTCATGAGCCATCGCAAAGGTTGGTGGTCACTCTTTATCACAACCTCTGATCCTTCGATGTATGCGCGGAACTTTGTAACCGCCCACACAACTGCTAGCGCCTCTCTCTCCGTTGTGTTATAGTTCTTTTCAGCACTATTCAACAAACGGCTGGCGTATTCTACTGGTCTTTCCTCGGGCCCCTCCCCCTGCATCAGTACAGCTCCGAGGCCATATCCGCTGCTGTCGGTCCTCAACGAAAACGGCATCGATTCGTCGGCCTGACGCAGAATTGGAGCGGAGATTAACTTTCTCTTGATGCAATCGAAGGCATCTTGTTGCTTCGAGGTCCAGGTCCATTTGCTATCCTTTTTGAGGAGATCCGTCAGAGGTTTAGCAACATCGGCGTAATTGGGAATAAAGCGCCGGAACCAACTTGACGTCTGCAAAAATGTCTTCACGTGTTTCGCGTTCTCAGGAGGGGACATGTTAGCGATAGCTGCTGTCTTATCAGGGTCTGCCTTCACCCCGCCTGGCACGATAACGTGGCCCAAAAACTTAACAGATTCGCGAGCAAAGCAACTTTTTTCACGGTTCACTCGTAGGTTGTACATCTCTAGCCGGTTGAAGATAGCATTCAGGTCTTCCAGGTGCTTGGGAAACGACTCGGACAGGACGATGACGTCATCTAAATACGTTAGCATGCAAACATCGGCCAATTCCTTGCCAGATCTAAATCGGTCCATAAGCCGCTGGAAAGTCGCTCCTGAATTCCTCAAACCCATTGGCATCCTTTTGAACCTAAAACAACCGAGCGGGCTTACGAATGCAGTCTTATCGCGGTCGTCCGGTTCCACAGCGATTTGAAAGTAACCTGATCGCAGGTCGCAGGTTGTCATAAAACTGGTGTTCTTAGCTGCGTGGAGAATGTCTTCGATGCGCGGAAGTGGGTAGCGATCAGGCTCAGTTACAGCATTCAGCTTCCTGTAATCTACACAAAGCCGAACCCCTCCATCTTTCTTCGTCACGAGGACCACGTTGGCGGCCCAAGGAGACTCGCATTCTTCTATGACATCAGTATCCAGCAACTTCTGCAACTCCTGTTCCAGCAGAGCTTTCTTACCAGGAGACATCCGGTAAGGTGGTGAGGCGATGGGTTCCTGATGTGGGTCAATCTTCAACCGGTGCGTGGCGTATTCTGTTGGTGGCCCACCCCTTTCAAAGCGGTCGGACCTCTTCAACAGAAACGCATTCAGTTGTATCCTTTGATCGGCTGTCAACTTGGTGCCTTCATCATCCCGCAGCACAAGGTTCGAAGCTTCCACCTTCATCAGCTCCATTTGGCCGCCGGTAGATAAGTCGAAACTAGTAATGAAAGGATGCCAGCATCCCGGGTTGTTGTTAAAACACCAGCTGCTCTGAGGTAAATCTAACATGATCCCCGCTTTCAGAATAAAGTCCCTGCCTAATAATGTACGGGTTTGCGCGTCTGGTAATACAATGAACATAGTAGATACGACGCGTCCCTGTAATATTACGTCAGTGGTGCACTCGAGCACAGTACCTACTTGCTGCGATCCGTCAGCAAGCCCTATGGTGCGTGAATTTTCCTTAAAAATAACGCCGGCTTTCAAAAGTAAATTGTAAAGCATGGGTCCCGCAATAGAATGAGTAGCCCCAGTGTCCAAGATAGCAACTCCCTTGCGATTCACGACCTGAATTTCCACCAGTGGCCGCGGATCGTCACCGTCGGCTACCCGAGCGCTACAAAAATCCGACTTTTTTGAAGACGTCGCATCTTTGCAGTTACTGCATTTCGAACGTACCACTCCCAGCTGACCACATCCGTAACAACGCAACTCGGAACTTTTGCTCGATTTATCAGGAGGGTCGATGACCTTGCCCTCCTTCGCTTTGTTACGGCAATTTTCAACGGAATGACCGAAAAACCGGCAATAAGTACATTTCGGTCTAGCGCGCTTTTTCCCATCGCTATCGTTATTTTTTTTAACGGATTCGGACTTAACGATGTTTACGTTGTTATCAGGGATAGGGATAGAAGCACTTACCTCCGCCAACGACTCCTCGACAAACCTGGCCTTCGCTAATAGCTGTTCCAAATCGTTCACCTCGTCGCGAGACACTCGCTTCCTTATCCTACGGTGTAACAATCCGTAAACAATGTCTATTACCATCACTTCCGGCACGACATATGGCAATTTAGAGATTAAAGCGCGCACTTTACAAATGAATACGTCGGCCCGTTCACTATCTTGTTCTGTACGAAAAATGTCGCGAAACAATTTGTAACCCGGTCGCGGCACTCCGTACATGCCTCGAAGACGTTGCAGCGCGCCGGACCACGACGTTATCGACGACTTCACTCCCTGCCACCAGATGGCGGCCTCGTCGACTAACAGCATAGGCAGTCCCCGCAGCGCGTGCTCGTCGCTGATGTTGGTGCAGTCGCGGTACACTTCAATAGCGTCGATGAATGCTTCGAGCTCCTCCGCGTTCTTTGAAGATCCGTCAAAGCGCGCCGTGCACTTTGCGAAATTGCCCGCGCGCCGCGTGGTATTATCACGCGCGTCAGGTACCCGTGGAGGTGAAGTGCATGGTTCATGATCTCTGTTCGTCAAAACGCTTTCTATTAAAATGCGATTTGCTTCCGCTTGGCTTCTCGTGATGTTGCACACAAGGGTCTGAAGCATCTCTTCAGACATGATGATATTCGGTGATGATGGTACACGTACCACCGACCTGTTCACTTCCGCGTCCGTGTCAGATTCCGATCCAGCATCTCTTCCTGTTGGTTTTCTGGGTTGCTTCGGCGGCATAGTAACAGGGCACTAGCTCGTCTGTTTCTCGCTCGAACAACCAGATCAACACGGGTGATGGTTATATGGACGGTACGAGAGTAACGAAATACGTATTCGTTAATTCTCGTTGCACAACTCGAACCGTTGAGCTTGGGTATTATTCGCGCCAAAACACTGTGCGCGGCGTAGGTACTTTCCCGCGCGTCGCGCGTCGGTTACAATGTTGGCGGGAAGAATGGACTCGCCCAAAGTTTTGCAGTTTGTTTTTGCACTGTTTGGAGATTTATCACTATCGGAAAGGGTTCACAGTTTGTGTTAGCACGATAGTAATAAGCACTTTTAGTCACTGTTATAGTTTTTACGAATTTTCACTGAGTTAACGTTGGCCACGAGTTGGGCGTCACTGTAAGAAATGTTTGCTCAGGGATTGTATTTGGGCTTTTTCAATAAAGTTCACAACGTTAAACGGTAAACAGTATATAATGTAAGCGGTAAAACACAGTGTATGGCACAAACAGGTAAACAATTGAAAGAATAATAACTTTAGCTGAGAGCGTTTCGCGAGCGTTACTTCGGCACTCACGATTTAGAGTCCACTAGCGGTTGGCTTGGCGCGTCTTGGAGTCGTGGGCGGTGTTGCCGGTTCTAAGATGCGTTTTCACAAAAAAATATTTAAAGGTAATGCTACATAAAGAGTTTGTTTGGTTGAACGCGCTAATCTCAGGAACTGCTTGTTCGAATTGAAAAATTCTCTTAGTGTTGGATAGCCCATTTATTGAGGAAGGCTATTGGCTAAAACATCACACTGCGACCAATAAGAGCGGAGCACTAATCAAAAAAGTTACGAAGGCGAAGTTGCGCCGATCAGCTAATATTAGTGGATTCTTCTTGTCTTTGGTCAGCCCTAAGTGTTCTCAGTTAGTGGTACAGAAATACTGAAAATTATAAGCGGGAGTGCCGAGTGCGTCAAGCCGTCAAATATCCGTAAATATGTTTGTGTTAGGAATTTAAACAACTTGTGTAATTGTTTACGTACACTCTGTGCTAAATTCAATCAACCTTAGCTGTTGGATTAATGGGTATTTTTAAAATCATTTATTTCCGTTTTAATTAATTCGTTGTTATGAAAGAAATGAATGAAGCTTTGATTATATAATGTCTAGATAGAGCGTCGCCCTACAATCGTATCAAAGAAAACGAGTCAACATTTTCAAGTATGTGTGCGTGCAGGCGTCGTTTTACACTATGCGTCTATGTCTTTGTGTGCGTAAATAATGATACCAGCTACTACAATTCTCTCATAAATTACATAAAAAAATAGACTTATTAAATAAGATAAGTTTTAGGTGTATGACACGATCTGCACTGATTGGCGGGCAAGCACTTGTGAACCAATAGTTGGTTGACACTTTTTGACACGTTTGCGCGCACTTGACGCTCCATCTAGACATTATATAATCAAAGGAATGAAGAAATGAAGTTGACTGCTCTCGTTGGCCGAGTGGTCGCAATAGCGACTGCTGAGCATGAGGGCCTGGGTTCGACTCCCGGGTCGGGCAAATTGTTATTTACATTAACTATATACATTATAATAATAAAAATTACTAAAATTAACTAACTACAAACTATAAAAGAGCATCAAAAAACTCCTCCTCAACGCTGTCAGCCGGTAATGTGCCCAAAAGACTGGCGGCGTTGCCACGTTGTATGGCAACACTTAGCCTCTGGCCAAGGTAAAAGCCAGCCCTTGGGTCACGGGAAACGTCAACTAGGCGTATGAACTGTTATTGTGTTTTTAAATTAGAAATTTCTCAGTAGCAGCCACGTAGTCTGGATTTGTGCCCGGTTGATGGCAATAGGCTCATAGAAATATAAAAAATAGCGATGGCCGATTCCGAGATGTTTTAACAATTGAAAGAATCGGAGTCGTTAAAATAAACCATCGAGTCAACCATCGACTCGCCGTTCTACAAAACAATTGAGATATTTTTCGATTGTTTCGAGTCAGCGGAATCGACCGTTCGTTTTCGATTGGTCGAATCAGTCACTCTCACTCACCGAGTCTCGCTCGATCACCGGGGTCAGTCCACAGATTACTAATATGTAGCAAGCAGCAGAATGAACGCGCCATGCGCCAGTCGAAATCAAACAGACCGAGTCGGACTCGGGTCCAAGTCGAAACAATCGAAAACCATCGAGATGTTCGAACAATCGAAACAATCGAATAAAACCTCTCGCCATCGCGCATCGCTAATAAAAAACAGTTTGTTTATTATATCTATAAATAGGCTCGCCCCCTTTTGCACGGGACTTAAACATAACTGGCGAACTGTGGGTGTACATCTCCGCCTAATCCGTGATGTTATGTTATGAAAGAAATGAATATCATGTAAGCACAGCGGACCGCACGTCAACACTTTGTTCTAAGTGCTAGAGCTTGTCTCGAAAGTTTTAATCGAATGCGATACCAGGTGGGTTACCATGATCTGTTAGTGCAGAGGTGTTTTAGGACTATTCTGAGAGTGGTATAGTGACAGCTCTCTTACCCACTCTCGGAATAATACTAAAACATTCCTGCACTATCAGATCATGGTAACCCACCAGTGTTTGCTGTTTCAAATGATGATATTACGGCCTATTCCGATTAACTTAATTGAAATAACTTCTTAGGACTTTACTGGAATACTTCTTACGACACTGCCCGATCTGGGACAGAATGCAAAGCTCTAAGCTCACCAGCGTTCTAGAATATAAGTAATAAATAGTGCTCTATCATCATCAGCATACTCCTGCCTTTATTGCCATATTTCTTGGTTAATTTTAAATTTTATTATATACATAATATTTGCTTTTTTTATATTTTGTATTGTGTACTTGTGGCGTGTGCCAATAAACGTTTTTTCTTTCTTTCCCTTATACCAATTTATTTGGGGTCGGCGCAGCATGTCTTCTTCTTCTTCTTCAATACTTCTCAATTACTCGTCATCTCAGCAGTGTTTGCTACTAGAAATTAAAATGTCTGCTTTGGATAAAATCGGGTAACTTATTTAGCAGGTAACTCTATTCAAATTCTGTTCCTTTACTTTATATTTATCAGGTGGGTTACCACGATCTGTTAGTACAGGAATGTTTTAGTATTATTCCGAGAGTGGGTAAGTGATGGTGCTAGACAGCTGTCTAGCAGTAACCCCTTAGAGCACGACTAACTTATTCCGGGCTACTACTAAGTATCAGCTCGTTCACCCGACGACGATTCGTTTTTTTTTTTGACGTATCGTCTTTTTGCACGATCCGCCATTTTTTTTGACGGCGGCAATTCTTTTTAAATGCCCGTGTTCACACGCACCACGAATCGTGAAAAATGACGGACACGACTTAACCAACGTATCGTCTTTTAAAAATCACGTACTGTCAATAAACACGAATCCTGGTTTTTTTTGTGATGGATTCGATGATGCGCTCGCTCCCGAAAAATCACGAAACTAATGTGAGCACCAATTCGTTTTTTTGCGGGATTATGATAAAATACAATTCCGTATGCAATGTGAAAGTCCATCCGTCATGACGTATCGTCAATGACGGAAGCTGTGAATGAGCCCTAAAGTAAACCAAAATTGTGGGTCTTACGCCTGATTTCTAGCCATGTCAGAGCGTGTTGCCGTACCATCGGCTTATAAGAGTGAGGGGAGAGAGTGCATCTGGGTATCAGACACACACTTGGGCACTATAATATTTCCTGCAACGAAATTGTCGACCATGGTCGAACAGGACCAGTGGCCCTACCATGGCGTCTTAATGCAGGAATATATTAGTTCTATTTCCAGTGTGGGAATGAGATGGCGCTAGATAGCTGTCTAGTTTTAGGTAGGGCCCCTGACCCCGTACCTATTCACAACGCTTCGATTCGATTTCGGAAAGTCGTATATCTATCTTCTTTTGGCATTACGGTTACTAGCGAGATAGACATACGACTTTCCGTAATCGAAATCGAATCGAAGTGTTGTGAATAGGGGGGTAGGAAGACTATTCTTATTAGGGACTAGCTTTTGCTCGCGGCTTCGCTCCAGGTATTTACGGATATTAACCCACGGGAACGTTTTAAATGTAGCCTATGACACTCGCGGATAATGTTAGTCCCGTTAGTGAAATAATTTTCTGAATTGGATCAGTAGTTCCGAAGAATACCCCCTACATACAAACTTACAAACAAATTGTACCTCTTTATAATATTAGTAGGTATAGATTACAGTCCCCTATTCCTACTTTTTAATGTCCACTCTACAGAGCGGACAGAAATGCGAGAAATCACAACATTATCACACAGTCTCGTTGGTTCCAGTTACCGCTGAAAGGCAAGAACATCACCGCGGTGCCCTGCGACCTCGACATTGATCAGCAGGACCTGGCTGGCAGGTGAGCGACTAGTTTTCTATTTAAACCTTTCAAAGGGAGCTGTGGGCCAAAGTAACCACTTTCTGGAGCCCTGACACAGCCAGAAGGCGTCGCAAACCTCGTAGAAGATGGCGGGACGAGCTACACAAGACCAGCGACCAGTGCTCCACATTGGCCCTGGATAGAAGCAACTGGAAGTCGTGGGGAGAGGCCTTTGCCCAGCAGTGGGATGTCGCAGGCTAACAGTATCAGTACATTTCAAAGTCCGTCAGATTTTTTCCGGATAATATGGGAACCCATAATGAAAAGAGTAGAATAGGTACTTATATATAAATAACTTAAATATAAATCTTAGCCACGAAAGTTAATTTAATAAGTGAGTAAAAAAAAAATGTATTTGTAACCCTAGCGATTATTTTCACTGTATTGTTATCCTTTAGTTAATCTGTGTACAGCGTTGTGGGCTGCAATATTGTCTATAAGTTTTGTGTATTTCTTGTTCCTATTTTTATATTGTAGCTGTTTGTTGTACCTCTTGAATAAAAATAAAAAATTATACCCCATAATGTATCGACATCCATCGCAGTGTGTGTGCCTGGCGCCAGCAATCATCTAAATAAAAGTAAAAAACCCTGTTTCAGCAATCCGTTTTAGTAGTTTTTCTATATTTTAGACTGGCCACCCTAGCGCTTCGCGCGCACTCCGCCGCGCGGTCCGACTGCAACCGGCTCGGCGCTGCCCTCGCCAACACGCTTGGGGATCTGGCGCGCACTGCTGCTAACAGACAGCTTTTAGCTGCAGGTAAGTTGTTAATCCAGGTAGCTATTACTATAGGTATATATTAGTTCATTGATCATCATTTAGTATTCAATTCTACGTTTCTGTTGTCAGCATCAGAAATAAGTGAGCTTCACAAGGTTTGAGGCCTTCGCACAAACGCGCAACGCAACCAACATTAATAAGATTTTTAATTTGAAAATACTGGTTTCGAACATAATATCCATTTTTATTTTTTATTTTACGAATGTTTATGGGCGATTATAAACGTGCTTGTCGTAAAAAAATAACCAAACTGCAATACCTTTAAGAGGCGTATTACAAAAAAAACCGCGAAAATGCAAGGTTTCCTCGTTGAAATTGTATGTTATCCGTTCGTTGTTTGAAATAACAATTACTTGTTAAAAATAATTCGTTTCCTCGTTTTTGTAATACGCCTCTTAATAGTTGTAGATATTTTCGTCGTTACGTTTCATCGCACGTTCGAGCTATGGACTGTGATAAAACCATAGCAGAGCAAGGGACCACGTGACTAAATGCCCAGAGATTCCTTTCCGCTGTTTTATTGGAACTGCCTCGTTGGTCGATTGTTTGCAAGCGCGACTACTGAACATGAGTTCCTGGGTTCAATTCCCGGGTCGGGCAAAGTTTTATTAGGTTTTTCCATCAGG
Organism: Standfussiana lucernea; assembly: GCA_964057025.1. Taxonomy (NCBI): domain Eukaryota; kingdom Metazoa; phylum Arthropoda; class Insecta; order Lepidoptera; family Noctuidae; genus Standfussiana; species Standfussiana lucernea. The sequence continues at coordinate 2,615,914 of OZ059811.1, forward strand.
AATTTCTCAGTAGCAGCCAAGGATTTGTGCCCGGTTGATGGCAATATGCCCGCGTATGGCGAAATGTGGGTGTACTATTAGGTACACCCTGCCAAATCTTCTGGGATAACAGGCGAAATGTTATGTTTTGTATATTTGAACTACTACAAAGTGTAACAACGAGGTAAAACGAATGGCTATAATAACCTAACAGTCTATTGTTCACGACCAATAACTCACGGTTAGAAGCTCGAACATTAACATGAACCCGATTCGCTTCGGTTTCTGCAAACTAGTTTTTGCCATGTCTGCTTACTTTGCTTTCTTAAATCCCGCTTTAACCTTTTGAACGCCAGAGCATAAACACGCGCGTGCCCTCCACGCCAAGCCACAATTTCACCGCATCCAAATTAGACCGTCCGTGGCCTCGTGAGCACTTTTTGATTTGACGTCCAAAAGCGTCCGTGTGTGACCAACATCTCCCAAATGTAACAAACAGCATAGCTGGCGAATGCGGGAGTACTTTTTGTATAACTAGCTGTTGCCGTCGACTTCGTTCGCGTGGCCAAAGTTTCATACAATTTTCAACCACTATTTTAAGTCCTTCGGGGATGAATTTACAAATTTCCCTTCTTAGTGCACACTTACGTCATTTGAGGAAAGTGTGCATTTCATGTTTCTATACCCAGCGGTTTCAACTGTGCGTTGATCGATCAGTCTGTGAATCAGTCAGCCAGTCAGTTTCTTACTTTATACAAATATATATAGAAGAAGAAAGATAGATGGATAGGCTTTGCATCAGCTTTCATGGTTTGCAATTCAATTAATAATTTTAACTTTCTTTTCACAGCTGCAAGCAACGAGCAGAAGAAACGGAAATTATCGAAGAGTCAGAAAATGAAGATCCAAGCGAAGCAGAGGACTGCGCTCGCAGTCAAGAAGAAGGCTGCCGCCGCCGCCGCCGCAGCTGCTGCCAAGATGACCGCTTAATTTAACCACATACAGAGTAGCTCGTTGACTTTTGTGTAAGTGTTTTACCTATTACACGTATTGTCGACGGTCATCGTATTGTTAACGTTGGGCTCAGCGCCGATGGTTTGATTATGTATGTCATTCCTGTTGCGTTGTGTTTTTTATGCTAAGCTTGTTCTATTGGAAGTAACAGCAGGCCTACCATGACGTCTTGATGCAGGAATGTTGTAGTTCTATTTCGAGAGAACAAAAAAACATCCATAAAACATTCCTGCATTAAGACTTCAGGCCACTGTTCACGACATCCGGTAATGCAACTTGCATCAAGGGACATGCGCGAACGTCACTTGTTATCTTCGTGTGCGTTGCAAGTCGCGTCGTGTTGACTATAAGTGGCATGCTCTACACAAGGAACTTATATAAACTAACTAACAACTCAAAAGCGTTCCGAGCGAGACAACTTCCAGAGTGGACGGCATCTCTTTCTAATAGGGTATTCAATATTTTTTACTTACATTTGGGACAGTTATTACTGTAGTATAACTTATTAGCACCCCGCCCCGGCTTGGTTAGGGGTAATAGTTTATTCAAAATTACGGGGTGTAAAAAAACTTGATGAAGCCGATACCTACTTAGACTTCATAAAAAGAAAAGCAATTTAAAAAAAATTGATATTTCTTAGTTTATTTTTAGGTATACCTAAAACAATATTAAAAAACCTCCTTTGACTGTTGCCGGCAATGTAGCGGTGGTAACGTTTCTCGGCGGTGCCACAATTAAAAAAACTGCAGTGGAATAGGTTTATGATGTGAAGAATATATGGCACTTGTTTTCATTCAAGAGGGTCTACATGTTAAGTTACATCCTTCATTTGTCAAGAGCTTTTAAAGCAGGTATGGGTACAAGGTTGTTCACAATGTTCACATAGACGAAGCATGAGCAATATGAGCATCTAGCATATTCAAACAAGTTAATAGTATGGTTTTATATTATTGTTGGCTTTTTGTATGAGTCAGTACCTAATCTTAAATTTAAGAACGGAGACGCTGATATGCCGGCTGCAAACAAGGCAATAGCTTGAATACTTCTTCTTAAAGAGACAACTTCAAGCCACCGTTGCTGAAGATTCGCATTGTTAGGGAACCTGCATAGAAACGAAACAATATGACAAGCGTGATCTCCGAACAGTTTTGTTTTTTCATTAATGAAAAAATCATATCCTATTTTGATAACTACGTGCGACAACGAAGTACGCCTTAGCTATTTATTTATTATGCTTGAAAGTGATTTATATTTCAATGATCCCCGTTTATTGATCTCGATCATTGTCACCCTAGTCGTAATTTGTAAACAAAGTTAATAGAAGTTAACTGTAATGAGAAATTCCACATTCACCACTTCAAACAACACGATTTTACCATATTTATATTTATAGTGGAAGATTTAACTTAAATACAATAAAAAGCAGTTCGAACGCAAAAATACGACTTCAACGCGAAAGTGTTTCGGCCATGTTATTTCGTGATCATGCAGTTCTTATATGAGTTTCATGAATTTATAAGTTGTAAGTTGCTACCATTTATTATTTGAATAATATAAATTAATCCCGTTACGATTTATATGCTAGTTTAGCTATCAATGTAATTTCCGATTACTATATATTTAAAAAAATGTTGTTACTGGCAATTGCTAGACAAGGACACACTCCACCCGCGAAGCTATCTCGCTCTGAAGTATTTTTCCCCCTTTGAATGTATTAAAGTAAAACGAACTCTACTAGTTTGAAATAAAGTTCATTTTAAAACGGTTTTTGATATTAAAATTTTGTTTGTACTCATTCCAGTTAGTATATCCGTGGCTCTACAGTGGGAAGGTCGGCCAAAGCTCACCGTAGATGGCGTGTCCATAGCTAGCTCCCAATCCGACCAATGAGGTCACGCTATTTTCAAAAATTAATTGACATTATCTGATTTTCAACCAATGACGATGTTGGGTACCAGCTATGCTAGCGCCATTAGTTTGACAGTTCCCTTCCCTATGGTTTTCTCCGTAGACACTATCGCTTGTAGCTCGTGGCCAAATATTATTATTGCTAATCCTGTGTAATTATTTATATCTTGTCATTTTTATAAAACGCGATGTATGAGAAGAGGATGTAAAATGAGTATAATTGTATAATAAGACTTACACATATTCTGCAGATATGTAAATTATGATTCTGTTCTTTTCCTAATATTAATAGTTATCGGTGCTAGATTGAACTCTTATTTAGTTAATAATTATTTATAGCTATGCACTGTAAATGTGAGAGACCTTTGCACAAAATTAACTACTTTATTATGGATGTAATTTTATGTATTAAGTATTATAATGATAAGTTATTTATTAATGTTGGAAATAAAAATATTTTCTTAGGATGTGTTTTTTATTTATATTGTATGTCCGTTACAACGTCCATTTCAGGCTTTGCTGAACTGTTGAGAGATTAGTGAGGATAATTTTTTTGGCGAAGTGTTAGTTTATAACTACTACAATGTATAGGCACTAACCTAACCACCCAACTGCTACTACACCAACAATGACACCTATTGATTTGGCACAACCATCAGCAAGATATCTTTTCCATCAAAGACGTCCAAGTCTCGGCTGGACTTAGATTTATATCAATAAAATAAAATTATATATACATAGTTTTTTTTTTTTTTAATTTCGAATAATTTCTCATATTATTTCCCTAGAAAGAGGAAAAAAATAACATTTGGTTGTTTATTCATGTAATATTATATCGAAAAATAAAATAATCTCAACCTCACAGTTAGGTTTTAGACAAGGCAAGTCTACAGAAGATGCAAAGACCTTAAAAAAGCCTTCGACACAATCTCTATTCCCACACTTCTACACAGGTTAGAAGATATTGGCGTGAGAGGGGTACCACTTAAACTGTTTCAAGAATACCTGAGCGAGCGTAGATATGTGGTAAAAATAGGATTAGTCACTAGTTCTGAAGAAACGGTCACATACGGAGTTGGGCAAGGTAGTGTGCTAGGCCTAACATTGTTCCTTGTTAATATAAATACCTTGTGCAATATGACAATAGAAGATGCTCACATATTCTCTTACGCTGACGATACAGCAATAGTTTTTCGGGAGAGTCGTGGGATAGCGTTGGCCGCACTGCCGAACCTGGCTTGTCTACGATAACTGCCTGGCTCGATCGCAATCTTTTAACATTAAATGTGGCAAAGACAAATTACATCTGTTTCTCTATATACAATCGTTCACAACCATCACAAGACCTTCAGATAAAAATCCACATAAGCTCTGAATCCTCCAACAACACCTGCACTTGCCTAAAAATAGACAAAGTCAATAACACTAAATACCTTGGTGTTATGCTCGACCAAAGACTATCATGGTACTTGCACTTAGAACTAATAATGGGTAGAGTTAGGAAATTAATATGGAACTTCAATTTACTTCGTCATGTGGCTACTAAGGACGAGGCAAATCTACCTCTCCCTAGGCCAATCTGGGGCGGTGCAACAAAAACAAAATGTTTGGAACTGGAGCGGGCGCAGAGAGCACTACTGAAGGTCATGTTCTTCAAACCGTTGAGATTCCTCACTGAAAGTCTACACTTAACCTCGAATCTTTTGTCGGTGAGAAAATTATATATTCCTCAAATTGCTATAAAAAACATAAATCCCTTCATCTCTTCGAGGGCTCAATCTAGGAGGAAGATTAATGTCGCTCCAGAAACTCCAGTTAAAACCACATTCGCTACGAGACAACATACAAAACAATCATCACACATATACAATATACTGAATAAATAACAAATCATATATTACATGACGTACCACAACTGCAAAAACACACTCATTCAATGGCTGACAAACAAAGGTTACGAAGAAATCTAGTCAATCCTACATACGATCACATAATTCGCAAGAAACATACATTGACACAATCACACACATACTCTCTCACACACACACCTTGTGCGCACACTTAAGTTTGTTAATTTAATTTTGATTATATTAATTTGTATTTCGATTTTAATTTGGATTTTGATTTTAAATTGGTTTGATTAGACCTAGATTTTTGATTTTGGTTTGATTTGACATATATTTTTGATTTTGGTTTGTTTTTAATTATATTTTTGATTTTGGTTTGATTTGAATTATATTTTGTATTTGAATTTTGATTGTGATAAGTACTAATTTTATTTTGATTTTTGATTTGGATTTTAATTTTAATATTGAATTTAATCTTGATTTTATTTGAATTGTATTTTTGATTTGAATTTTGATTGTAATTATAACTCAAATTTTAATTGAATGTACTGTTTGTGTATATTCACATTTATGTATACTTGTTACTGTATACCGGAAGAGCGGAAGTATCTAACACAAGTAAATTTTTGCTTAAAAGATTCTTCCTATCTATATAATGTTATTTACATAAGTGGATGAAATAAAACTCCTTTTTTATTAACATTTGGTTACTTTCTACCTTTTTAGTAGAAAATATATAATCTCGCCATACCGGGCTGTCATTTTCTGATACGTCAAAATTGACAACTTCACCAAAATAATAATATTTTGCGACCTGCGGAAATTGCATTTCTGCAATGTCAACCGAAGTAAATAAAGTGTATTTTACGCTTGATTTCGTCTGATAACAACTGCTTACGACATACAATAACGACGGTAAGTTCGATCTATTAAACGCCAAAAACAAACCGTGTTTTCCTGTTTTTTTGCCGCAATTCTTTGAATTTGTGTTGAGATGATATCAAAACGAAATAACTAGCGTAGCGCCAGAATTAATGATGTTATTAGTGCTTTAACTTAATCAATATTCAATACTCTGCATTATTACTTGACTTTAAAGGCATAGTAGCACAATGTCCCCAAAATTTTGAACAATAAATTATGCTACTCACGACTCTTTACGATCAGTCGATGTGGCTATTTCTTTCTTATCAAACGATAGTCATATAAATAATACCGTACTATGTGCAAGTTTTATGCTAGTCAAATTCACTGCAAGATCATAGTGAAATTTATATTTCTTCAATAATTATTTGAGATTACAACAAGAATGCATCCCCCTCTGATCAATAACACTTATAGTCTTTTTTATCTGATTTTGCTACCTATAAAATAGAAACTTTCATACCTATAGGAATCTATAAAATCGACACCTGCAACAAATAACATCGTAACTCAGTTTTAGACAATTTTGAGTTACAATCATGTTCTTGCTGTACAAAAAATGCTGATTTTTTTTGCACTTACCCCTGCGGCTAAATTCCTTTACAAGATTTTTATAGTGTCAAACCTTTGTAAATGTGAGTCAACTATAGTTAATTAAAGGGTTTTTTTAATCTTTAACTCACTCTCCTCGAAAGTTGCTAAATATTAGTTACAATGTTATTCCTTGCAGGTGTCGAAATATGGAAAAAGTACCATGGAAAGCACGTTCTGCTATTGGTCCCATCTGTCATTTGTAGACTTTTGACAGTCATTACAGATAGTCAGTGGCCCGAAAGGCTGGCAACCTGTCTTACCAAGGAGTATCATATTACCCAGTACTAACCTGGTTGTGGAGGCAGGATAGGAAGTCCCCATTTAAAATACGGGCATTCAGCTGCATCCAGTTAGACTGGAAGCAGACCCCTACGTAGTTGGGAAAAGGCTAGGCAGCTGATAACCATGCATACCTGAAACTTTTATAGTAAATATGATTGTGTTCTTGATGATTCTCATACTTGAATCGAGAATCTTCAACTTGCAATAATAAAACAGTGTATACTAAATCATCTATTTCTGTGGTGTCAGTAAATATTTGTACTAAACAAATCAAATCTTTTAATTTCAGAAGTTCTTCAAGATTATTTGGTGACCTATGAAATATAGAATAGACAATAAAACATGGATAAAGCCAGAGAGGAGGTTATAACTAAAAGCAATAAAAATACAGCTGTCGAAGATATTGTGAGGGAACATTGTTACGTTGGGATAAAAACTAATACGGTTCTCTTGTACCATTTGAGTGATCACAATTATGTGTAAGTATTCCATTAATTACTTAACCCTTAATTCAACAGTGGGAAGTATACTTTGAAAACATTTACGATGTAAGAGTTTTTTTATATTGAATGGTTTGGTTTTATCCTTTGAGATATACACATAAAACAACTGTCAATGGACACATGCTCTCGGCCAGTCAGTCGTTGCCGCAATGTTGGGAAGAATGAGGGCACCGTGACTGCTCTCGGGAAGTCTTGATTTATCTGTATTTTGTACCAAAATAGATTATTTATTTTTTGACTACATATTCTAGAATGTATACAAAAATGTACACAAAGACTACAATCATTATAAACAATATAATCTCACTAATCCGGCACTTCAATACACCGACACGTCCAATAATCCGGCACCCTCCGCCCACGCCTCCCTCGCCCCTCTACGCCTATGCGCTCTGGTCGCTGCGTTACAAGTTGCACAAAAGCAACTACATTAAGGATTCTTTTAAAACTATGTAATTACATACGTACATGTTAATTTAATTACATACGTACATGTCAATTTAATTACATACATATGTACATGTTAATTTAATACATTATATGTATTCTCTCTATGAAATGCTTTATTTTATTAATTATGATTTTTTTCTCTTCTTCTTCTTTATCGTGTGGTTAGTGCCTAACCTGGTGTCAGAGTTTTTATGCCGCCCATGGGCCTCTGACTATATACTGACTATGTATGCTGGTTTCCTCACGACGTTTTCCTTCACCAATGTTTTCCTTATTTTTTTCTCTATAATCCAGTTATCCGGCTCCCTCTGGTTTTTAATAGTGCCGGATTAGTGAGATTATACTGTATATCATAGATTTTACGTTATTCTGTGTAAAAGTGGTGTGTCTAGTATATTTCCCATTGCCAGGTTCGTAATAACTTAATATGGTTTAGTGATGTCCAGTATACTGGACATTTGCAATGACATAGAAAGCAATTATTGATATGATATTATGAAATTATAACCGCATTATGTATGTTACAATTGGTGACGTCTGAAAGGGGAGAATGGAAGAAGAAAACGTGTTGCGCCGACCCCGAGTAGAATGGGACAAGGGCAGGAAGATGGTGATGTACACCATCATTATGTCACAATTAATTTCTTGATACCTAACAACCATATTATTGAAAAGTCTTCCAAAAAACATTATGTGACTCAAAATTAATTATAAAACTATCGCTACCACCGTTACCAAACTATCGATTCCAAAAACGGGTCTTCTTTGGAATTCATGGCTTAGGAATTTCTCAGTTGCAGCCACGGAGTCTGGATTTATGCCTGGTTGATGGCTATAGGCTCGCCCCTTATTACATGGGACTTAAGCATAAATGTGAGTGTACTATTACCTAATCGTACAGCCACATTTCGCCAGTTATGTGTAAATGTGCCGAAGGGTTTTTCATAGGTGTACCTATACCTCTGCCTAACGCTTCGGGAATTACAAGGCGTTATGTTAAATTAATTAAAATCCACCACATTTCATTACAGTGAGACTGAACGTGAAAAACCAAAGAAGAAGCCTTCAAAGCCAGCCCAAAAACGTACCATCAAAATAACAGAACTAAGAGCCATTTACAACTGCAAGTCTTGTGGCTACCGCACAATGGACCGAGAACTGTCCTCAAGACACACCTGTGATAAAAATCCAGCTAGATACGTACCCTGCACAAAATGTGACAAGAATAAGGCACCAGAAGGCTATGAACAGTGCACAAAGTGTTCCTATTTCACCAAAAATAAAGCGAGCCTGAAAGTTCATATGCGTATACATCTAAAAGGTACTCCGTACAAGTGTACAGAATGTGATTACTCCGGGAAAGATCTGAAAGATTTGATCTCTCATTATAAAGCTAAGGATTTGAAGTGTGATTGTGGATATACAACACATATAAGGCACCAAATGTTAGTACATAAACGGTCTCATACCGGTGAGAAGCCATTTTCTTGTGGTGTTTGTAATTATTCTTCGGCTCATAGGGCGGGGCTTCATAGACATTTGAAGAAACATGAAGAGTAGGATGTAATGCTACACGCTTCTTTTGACGCGTGGGTTTAATTGAAACTAATGCCGTTACTTCGTTTTTTTATTATAATTTCCTCAGACAATTTCACAAACGCTTGTTTGCGACAGTATTGACATAACTCGAAAAATAACCGACTTAAAAAAAAAAAAACAAAAAAATGGAAAATAACTTTCTTTTCGGAAGTTGGTGACTATTGCTTGTTTCATTGACTTTTTTGGCACCGACTTCGTAAATAAAGTTGTTTTCCACTTTTTTTTGTGTCTTTTTTAGAAGTCAATATTTTTTTTTTTGCAAAAAAGTTTTTATTTTACCCTTTTTTGTATCACACAAATCCTTGTCACGTATCAATTTCGCAATTTCTTTTACTTGGATGACATATTTTTTCCATCTATTTTGATTTAAAAACCAAACTACCGAACCGATTTTGATGGAATTTTTATGGGACCAATAGGGAAGTAGATCCTTTCAGATAAAAGAAGAATTTTTCAAACCGGTTCATAAATGACGAAGATATGAGGTAACATACACAAAAAAAAATACAGCCGAATTGAGAACCTCCTCCTTTTTTTGAAGTCTTTTAACCGTTTGACCGCTTGTGTCGTATTTCTGCGACAGAGAACATGCATTTTTCGTTCTATTTTCGTCCTATTATCTGCGTGGTACAACTAAAACCATTATTATATAGAGATATTATTTTCTCTAAGTATTGAAAATGCTTATTTATGGTAGGTATTATTTATTTTATCGATTTGTAGCCGAGCGCTAGGGGCACGGCAATTGATATTTAGTCAAGCGGTCAAACGGTTAAAAATAAGACATCGTTATTTTAAGTTTGACGCGACTAAAAAAAGACTAACTACTATATCGGTTTGCGAGAAATTGAACAAAATAGTAAAATAAAAACTCCAATTAGTTTGTACATTATTAGATTATTGTAGTCTACGTGGTAGCGCGGCTAGGAAGCATACTATCTGGCCGCGCCACCAATTTTCTATGCGGGCTCTCGTTTTTGAGCTCACCAGATGGCGCCACTGTCGAGTAAGGTCCTGTCATTAATTCTTTTAACAACATAGTGTAAACTTAAGGTACATATTTACAATATTGTCCCTAAAATTAGCAAGCATGAAACATTTAAAAATCATTCTTCCTTCAAGTAGGTACTAACAAATTAGAACTCCCAACTTGCTACCTACAATCTTCAAGTCATAATTAATCAGAAATGGCTCAATCTTCACCACACTCGTGAACATTAATAAAACTACGTGATAAAAAAGCGCGCAACGCGGGAACACTATGACATCTGACATTTCTGAAGACCTTACTCTACACCAACGCCTCTAGCGGCGAATTCATGCGCGATAGCCTCCATTGCTCGCAAATCGATATAGTAACTACTCCCTTTTTTTAATCTCGTACTATAATGAACATTTATGTACATTCTCTGTATTAACTCCGATCCAAATTACTTTTTTTGCGCGGCCAGATAGTACCACGCAAATATCCTTGTATTCAGATTCGGGTCTGTCTTAAAATGAGTTTTTATATTAAAAATTTTTAAATCTAAATATATTAACTTATTATTTCGCGAACTCCAGTTCCTATACATTAAATATACTTTATAATCAGGATTATATAGTTCGAAATTGTGCGAACTTAGGTGCAGACATCAAAAGTAATATGTTTTGGAACATATGACTCTGAAAATAAGGTTTTATTATTCAAGAGCAAATCCTCGGCCTTTATCGGACTAGCAGAGCAATAGCAAGGTGACTTAAACATAGCGAGTGCATTTTTTGATGTTCTTTTTTGCTCATACAGTTAAAAATCATGATAATTTGTTTCAAGTGTGGTTTTATAAAATAAATGTATTGTTAATGAAGTCTTTTTATTCAAAATAACTCGCCTCCTATTATATGGGACTTATACGGGGTGGACGGGACACCGACGCTAAAACGGTTAGGTACCACATATTCTGAATATATAAATATAGTTGCTAGCTGTTTCATACAAAAAAAAATACCTACACGGTCGAAATGTACGCAACAGGATTTTTTTTAAATAACCTATGAAAATGTCTAAAAAAAAAACGTTTACAACGTATTATTGAATACGTGGTAAACCATATTGTAGTTTTGTATGAAACAGTTAGTAACCAGATTTCTATGGTCAAAATGAAGTACTGAATACGTGGTAACTAACCACTTTAGCGTCACTGTCCCTGACACCTTGTGTATCTCACAAAATGTGGGTGTTCCTACTACAGGTACCA